>OX402059.1:12033460-13261585 GCA_947859365.1 Archips crataeganus | reverse complement strand
TATATATAATATTTACTCGTATCTACAATGGCACAGTCGAACTATTTGTTTCCGGGCCCGCAGTGGATCTATCTCAGAGTGTCATATCATAATTGATAATTGTTTCCCTTGTCAGGCAATGCGATCTCACTATGAAATTTTCTGTAAAAAGGTCCTTTAGGGGGTCAAGATTCAGTTGGTGCGACAGTGACCTGCGTTGTTCTATTCCTGGGACCAACGTCTAAAAGAAGCCACTGTTAATAATTCATGTCTGAATTAAAGACATCAAGAGATAAAGTCGAAGAAAACTTTCGTCACTTAATTTTAAGAATTTTATTACTTTTTCATATCCGAGTCTTTTACATCGACTCAGTTGACCAAAAGGTCGTAGGTATCGTTAGAATTTATTGTCTCAGCGGCAGCCATGTGAGACGTAACGAGGGTGCTCCCGCGGGCCACGGTTTAATGCACCGCTAATTTACTTACTGCGAATATAACTACCTAATGTGATTTATAGCGATAAGATAATCTGTTCTTAGTTTCTTTCTTGGGGTTCAAAAATATACGTATATCGAGTGTTTCCTGTAACAGATAAAATATTAGAACATTGTCTTTTTATTTAAAAAAAAGTTTATCGCAGCAGCAATGGACGAGAGCAAATGGATATGACCTAACTACTCTGTCAGGTATGACAATTTTGACTTTGGAATTTTATGTTTTTGTGTACAATAAAGAGTTTTACATACATACATAAGATTATTTTAATTATGACTGCATACATCGTTTAACGAATTGTCATAATTACTTATTATTACATTATTACATTTACTTTACAGGCAAAATCCGATAAAAGAGATTTTTCTATGACAAGTTCGTCAGTGTTTTTGGATAATAATTTACTCCTTTAATACTTCAATACCTGGGTAACCTAGCTCTGCTAGGTATATGCAAAACGAGAAAAACGCATTTCCCAGAAAAGAGACCTACCTAATGCACAGAAGAGAAGCGTATACTACTCCTCACGCGCCCACCTTTGTTGGAATCTGGGAGGCAGGAATTAAATCTGTAAAGCATCATTTGAAGATGATTATTGGCTGTCGCTACGTCACGCGAATTTTCCCATGGCAATATTACAGTGACGTTACCCTGCTGTGAGAACCCCGCCAAAGAACGAAACGTCAAAGTGAGTTAGTTCAAATATTTTTCTCTGCCGACCACAAGCAGTAAAGTTTTTGGTGTGCTCTAAGAGACTGGGACATCATACAAAAGCTAAGTATACTATACTAATTGCCCTACGTGTTGACAATTACTAACATATGACGATAACATGACAAAACGACAATACGACGATGTTACAATTGACGTAAGCCCTTTAGAATACATATTGTAGGAACTACTACGTGGACTTTCGATAATGGGACCTAAATATATGACTGAGCATAGGAGCCGTAAGCGCTCCTATGACATGGCAGGCCAGAGTTGTTGGCCGAAGTAAGTACTCGTGAGATTTCACGTGGGGCCAGAGTTGTTGGCCGTAATGAGTACTCGTATGACATCATGTTAGGCCAGAGTTGTTGGCCGTAGCAAGTATTCGTGAGGCTTCAAGTTGAGCCAGAGTGGTTGGCTGCAATGAATACTCATAATGACATCACGTTAAGCCAGAGTTGTTGGCCGTGATGGGCACCGCACGATTATTCTTACTTAGCTACTAGGTGGACAGACTATAGCTAGTTCTTACTGACATTCCCTACTCTTTACTCCCTATACCAAGACGTAAACCCATTATCCATGTGCATACTTAGAGTGGACACTATCTTTCAGCATTATTGGAGTCACCCTGGCTGTCAGCTGGCGGTGTGGCTCAGCAACAGAGGCACCACAAGCTGTGGTGTCATCTGTACAGTAACTCTACAGATGGCGAAGCAGATCATACTGGATAGAGATTGAGCCGTTCCAGAGAACAGCGAGATACACCCGGAGATACTCATGTGAGTCATAGCATACTATCTAAATCAAGCTCTATCCATAGAAACAATTTAGTTTTATTCTGTCGCAACCATAAACTATGATCGACCCAGGCACACATAAGATAACACGGCGACAGAAAATGGTGGTGAAGTGCAACTGGGATACTAAAACCCATCACTTTGGGTTTAGTAATTGAACAAACAAAAGTATGATTATGTGCCCAACCCTTCTCATAACGAGAGAATGCCTGTGTCCAGCAGCAGGATGCATATGACGCTATGTGCTATAAAGTATAATAACTACGGAACCATAAAAGGACAAGGAAGATGGTTGTAAGATATACCTAACACAAGTAGTAGTGTAAAATTCAGAACTGTCATTTGCATTGGCTCAGTGTATTTACAATATAAGAAGCCAACCTAAAGAATAAACCACCTATTTAAGTAAAGAAAGACGAATTATCTCTGTTATTTGTACTCATTACCAGATGTTTACTTAGAAAATTCAAATAATACGAAATAAACAACATTCAAGTGGTTGAGATGTGCATGAATCGCCAGCCAATACTTCAAAAGATATTGATATTAAAAGTTTACTTGTTGGTATGTGACTCCGAGCGCCATCTAGGAACAAGACTATGAACAAATTATAGACTCGCCCGCTGGAATAATCTAGAATCGATAAGTTTTAAATTGTGTATGGATTTAAATAATCCCTGGTTAATTATTTTAATCTTATTACAATATAATACTAAAAATGCTAAACTTTAGGCCTAGAAATAAGATTTCAGATTATAAAATAAGTGAATTGGTTTCCGCTAGCAAGTGTAATGTTGCCAGTGATGTAACATAAACACACTACTTGAGGAATTTAGGGAGTGCGGATCGGCACTCGGTTTAAGTGTACTGGGGATAAATGCAATGTTTATCCTAATTAAGGAAGCGTAAATAATAATGTGTATTATTCAAGGTTACCGTTTGCGTCTTTATTTTGACTAGTCGTTTAATGATACGATGAAGAAAGGAAGAAAAAACGAAGATGCGATTGTAACTATACATTTAAATATCATTCTATAAATAAGACTTCATAGCGAATAAGTTGGTTTCGAAAACGATTGTTTAAATAAATAAGAAACGCTAACATTGTTCGATTATGTACGTAAGTGTTATAAGTGTATTTCGTAGATTATACACAGCTGGCGCCGACTAAAAGGTGTGAATATATTCTATTATAATATAATAAAAGGAACGTTATTCGTTTAAAGTGAAAGGTCCCAAGAATTTATTTTTAAGTCTTTAAAATTGTATCGACTACTTGGGAACGAATGAACTATTACGGCAATTCATCTTCGTCACTGGTAACACTTTAACGGCGCGCACGACGCGAGCTTTAGTTTACTGTGTGCAAGAAAGTGCTCCTCGGCTTATTTTAATTAAAAGAAGTTCTGCAAATATACAGGTGAGTGCGAATAATGTAGATTTCGTTCATTTATTGCGGATAAATGATGCGAACATGATATAAGTTGCGAAATCGTAGTGTGACCTTGCAAGTCGTTTAGAATATTCCGCGAAGTGCTCCAATCGTGCCTCTTGTTGGGAAAATACGACAATATATTATCACGCCACAAGTTTAAGACGAGGCAAGAGACGCAGGTTCCTTTCAAGTTGTTAATTTGTTTAACTAAAGCATAATCTGGTCGTACACAGGGTGGCGCATGGTCGAAATTTCTTTGAGGCAGCCATTACGGCGTCACCATTGTGTTATGTATTGGAAACGAATTACGGTAACATCTTCAGTTATTACATAAACACCATAGTGCAATAACATTTCGCCAAAATCATAATTCAATAGCTTGGCAGCCGATTTAAAATGCGTCAAGGGCAGGTACCGCCGCGAAGGCGATATAAGTAGGTACCTACCTACCCGGGTACTGCGCCGACGCTCTGAGTATACGTACGGCGGCATCTTGTCAATTCAAATTAGCACGGTTACTAGAAACTCACTTAGTAGCGATGCAATGGTGGTCTTTACAACCGTTTAACAGTTTAAACATGTAATAGGAAATAAATCTCCACGCGGAGCGGATGCCTTCGCTAAAATCGCTGACTCGGACGGCGGACCTCTGCAAAACATACTGAGGCAGCCTGTAAGCTGGAGTAGCTGTTCCTCGGCAAGATTTGAGCACGTGCCAATCGTGTATATACGAGGTATGAGTAGTTATATACTTATATTTGTCCACACGGAATAAGTAACTAACAAGGGATCACACACTTGGCCCTTTAATCATCATCATCATCATTATTTCAGCCGAAATACGCCCACCACCTTTCCTCATATTCGTATCTAATAAGAAAATTAAAGCGTCTTAGCTAAATTAATTCCTTTTCAATCAATGTCTTTGCTGATCACATAAGTGAGAAGATTAACCCTTGTGTTTAGTCTATGTACTACCAATTACCAAATTTGTTTAGCATGACCTAATTTTGTTCGGGACAAATATTGCTATTAATTTGATCTACATCCCGTGGTCGGATTGACCGGAAATTTGGTATATACTTCATGTAGATTTGATGACAATATTAGTACAGTTAAAGGGAATTTCTAACCAAAATTTTTTAATTGTTTGTACTCAGTGCTGTAGTTAGTGAGTACATGGAAGAAAATAATTGAAATTAAGTGTATAGTACATGTCCATTTAATTTTCTTCTTTGTTTAACTACATTTATTCGTTGGTATGAATTCGCGATGTCACTAACGTCTAATTTTGATAAATTCATGCGTCTTTATGAATGGTATTAGCCTAGCCATGCCATTAGGTATCGTTAATATAAGTGCGCGCGAGTATGTAATTAAATGAAGTGACTAATTATAATGAATGATATAAAATTATTTATGACTGCCATATGACTTATTGTCATAAGGGTACCTGCACACCGAACGGAATGTGAATATTATTTATTTTAAATCAGATTAATATTAAAAATAATGGCACCTTGCTAAATCTATACTTCTTTACTTATTATGATTTGGAATTGTTTATCATTCACTATTATTGGTTGAAAACTAGTACTTGTTTGGAATATTATTTGATAATTTATGTTTTACTCTTCTGTCATTTAATATGGAACTACTCAATGAAATTAAAGCTTTATCTATTAATAATCCATGTTTATGGAATGTCTTTATGTAGCTTGAGTGTACTATTAGTGGATATTAATATTTATTCCAGGACTTCAAAATGGAAGAAATTATTTTAAATAGGCTTCAACAATTAATAACCCACATAAAAGGCTTAAGTGATTCGGCTGATGAGTTAAATAAATTGTCCGTCCTATCAGATAATGATTCTAAAAATGCTCAAGTCATTTGTCAGAAATTAGAGAGCTTCATTTCTAAATTCGGTTCGGAGTTAAACAACTATTTTAGACTAAGAAGTGATCCGTCTGCTGATGATATTTCTCGGTTCACCACTATCCAACTGCAAGCAGAAGAAGTTCAAATAGAGTTGTCATTGAAATTAAAGGAGGGAAACTCAACAGTAAATAATAATAGTCAGAAATTATCCAACAGCAAGCTACCTAAACTGAGCTTACCTACCTTTGATGGGGACATACTTAAGTGGCAAGAATTTTGGGATCAGTATAAATCCAACATACATGAAAGAAGTTTACCAGATGTAGATAAGCTACTATACCTCAAGGCATCTCTTCAAGGACCTGCGACGAAGGTCATTGAAGGCTTGGAGAGTACTAATAAAAATTATCAAATTGCTGTGCAGGCGCTAAGAGAAAGATATGGCAAGGAAAACCAGGTCATCGATGCACACTACTCTGCACTGACGAAGATATCACCCGCGGGTACCTCCAATGAAGAGTGTCGACGAGTACTGAGCGAGGTCGAGCGTCACCTTCGAGTTTTAAGCTCCCTAGGAGAGAATACCAGTCACAATCACCTTAGATTCCTTATATTAGAAAAGTTTCCAGAGGAATTGGTATATGAACTAAAGACCAAGATTAAATCGGATTCTATAGAAGAAATTAGAACAGAACTGGAGAAAACTATATCTGCTAGAGAAGAAGCTAGTCGGCTGATACAGGACAGAAATCCAACGAGGCCAAACAAGTACACCGTAGAGTCTTTGCATATAAGACACGAGAACCGATCGGAGGCGCGCCCACGTGACAGGATACAACGTCACAGACGAGCTTTGAGTCAACGCAACGGAGGTCATGTTCACAAAGGATTTCAAGATTCTAACAGAAGAAACGCAACTCGAGTTTATAACAACCAATCCTTTCAAAATGGCAATAAGCGCAGGCTAGACAGCCAGAGCGGCATGAAACCTAAATTCCCAACAAAAAGGATAAAATACTCTTGTAAATTTTGCAAAGAAAGTCACTACTCCGAAGAATGCAGTAAATATAAAACAATCCAAGAAAGAAAGGCAATGTTAAAGGGGCATTGCTTTGCATGCATGCAGAAGGGTCATTTAATCAAAGATTGTACTACTATTCGTCCATGCAAGCACTGTGAAGGGCGACATAATCGTGCTTTGTGTCCAAAAAGGATACCTATAGGGAGGACACCCACACGCGCAATGCATATTAACACGCCGAATCGAACGCTTCTTTAAACGGCGATAGTGGAAGCCAGAAAAGAGAAAGATGAACCTCATAGCGAATCATGCCGTGTATTGCTAGACTCTGGCAGCCAGAGAAGCTACATCACTGAAAGAATGGCTAAAATACTCAAACTCGACATCGAAGAAGAATGTTGTTTGTCTGTTTACACCTTCGGGGCTGATCACCCTATGGAATATGACAGCAGCCTCGTTAAATTACATCTTTCATCTAGAACCGACGACAAGATGACAGTGTATGCCAATATGGTGCCACTCATCTGTCACCAAGTAGTACCGTACGACCATACGAAGATCGATGGCCTGCAACACAATATTATCTTAGCTGATGACGGCTCATTAGGTGAAAGGATTGACATACTTATCGGAAATGATTACTACTTCTCGTTTATAGGGACTAAGAAGATTACAATCCAGGAGAACCTGCATCTAGTGAACTCCAGACTCGGTTGGATAATAACAGGCCAGATTACTTCAGAGACTGATAAACCGGAGCTTGATGTTATAACGTATCTCCAATCAAACTCAATAACCAAATTCAGTAAACCAGACTTACCATTAGACAAGTCAGATATGAAAGTTCTGTGGGAATTAGAGTCAATAGGTATTACAGATTCACCGAAGCTAACCCGCGAAGAAGAAGCTATCAGAAACTTCAATGAAACAACCCAGTTTGTGGATGGAAGATACTCCATACAGTGGCCTTGGAAAGAGTACCCTCCAAATTTACCTTCAAATTTTGGGATGGCTTTCGGTCGATTAACAAACCTCATCAAGCGATCAAGCCCTAAATTTCTACAATCGTACGACCAAACTCTCAAATATCAGCTGGAAAACGGAATAATCGAAATAATACCTGATCGTGAAATCAACCTGGAGAAGGGAAAGACCATTCATTATATACCGCATCACGGGGTGCAACAACCTGATAAACCTATGAGGATAGTTTATGACGCCTCAGCAAAGGGCAAAGATTATAAAAGCTTAAACGACTGTTTATACTGTGGACCGTCACTTGTAGAGGATCTTACCAGCATACTTATTAGGTTTAGGACCCACAAAATAGGTTTGACTGCAGACGTAGAGAAGGCGTTCTTACAGATCGGTATCCAGAATAGAGATAGAGATGTAACCCGGTTTTTATGGATCAAGGATATAGACAAACCAGTCACACAGGACAATCTGATGTACTTACGCTTCTGCAGAGTCCCCTTTGGCATAATCTCGAGCCCATTCCTTCTAAATGCCACCATTAAACATCATTTATCCAAAACAGACAAATTAAAAGGACTTGTAGATGATATTTATGTAGACAATCTAGTAACAGGAACTAACAACGTTGAAGAAGCTCTGAATCTGCATAAAACATCTAGAGAGGCATTTCGTGAGATCTCAATGAATCTTAGAAGCTGGAGTTCCAACAACAACGAATTTATAAACCAAATTCCCGATAGAGACGACAAGAGCATTGTTAAACTTCTTGGTTTAGATTGGCATCTGGTAGACGATACACTCAGATTACGACTTAAAACCCTTAAGGAAGCTAACACGAAGAGAGAAGTTTTGAGAAACATAGCTCAAGTATACGACCCTTGCGGATTTGCTGTACCAACTCTGCTGCCTGGAAAACTCTTCTTACAAGACCTGTGGAAAGAAAAGAACATTAAATGGGATACGATACTTCCCTCAGAACTGACCTCTAAGTGGAAAGAAATAAATACTAGCTTTGACGACATCTCCGACACCTGTCTACCAAGACACTTAGCAAGAGTACAATCAGAACAAATGAACCAATTACACTGCTTCACAGACGCATCCACAAAAGCTTACGCAGCTGTTGTCTATTTGGTTAATAACAATGGAAAGGGATTCATAATTGGGAAATCTAGGCTTGTTCCGTTTAAAGACAGAGAACATTTAAAAATTCCACGCTTAGAATTACTAGGAACTGTTATAGGAAACCGTCTACTGAAATACGCCGAGGATTCTCTACACATAAAAGTTAGCCAACTTTTTCTATGGACTGATAGTCAGATAGTCATTGACTGGATCAACTCTGACAAATTGTTGACACCGTTTGTAACCCGACGAGTAAGCGAGATAAAAGAAAATAAAAAACTGGTTATACGGTATGTCCCAACAGAATTAAATCCGGCAGATATAGGTACCCGAACCGGGAAATCAAAATCAGAGAAATCATATTGGCTCCAAGGACCAGATTTCCTCTTACAAAAAGAAACCACATGGCCGACAGAGAGAGTTAAGGAACTTTCCTTGTTAGCCCGGGAGGGTCTGTCAAGGACAGAAGAACAAGTGAATGAAGACTCTAATAATAAGGAAATTAAAGAAAAATGTATTCCAGCAAGGCAGAATCACTCTCAACATGATTACGCAGTAATTGAAGAAATAAAACTTCTGCAAAAACAACACTTTCCAGACGAGTATAACGGTAAGGTAACTCATCTCAGTCGTAACCTAGGACTATTCCTTGACGTCGACGGGATATTAAGATCGGAAGGACGGTTTAAAAATACAGACTGGTCATATGATATGAAACATCCTATCCTTTTGCCAAGACATAGTGACTTTACAAACAAAATCATCAAAGATGTTCATGAGAGCAACTATCACGTTGGAGGGTCTCACACTTTGAGTATATTAAGACAACGATATTGGATACCAAAAGGACGAGCTGTAGTAGAGAGAATCCTGAAGAAGTGCCCACAGTGCGTTAAACACGGAGGTGGTCCGTTCCCATTACCACCTACTCCGGCCTTGCCTCCGGAACGAGTGAATTACAGTTCACCTTTTACATACACAGGTTTAGATTATCTTGGGCCCGTGTTAGTTAACACAGAAAACGGTATTCAGAAGAGATGGATATGCCTTTACACGTGCTTAGCAGTCAGAGCCATACACCTCGAAGTCGTCCATAATATGACCGCCGAAGAAACACTTCTCGCTCTAAGAAGAATGATCTCCACAAGAGGCATCCCGGCAGTAATAACTTCAGACAATGCTCAACAGTTCAAACTTACAGCTGAGGTTTTAACCAGACCGTTCTGCATCCAAAATAATATACGGTGGAGATTTATTCCACAGCTGGCGCCATGGTATGGAGGGTTTTATGAGCGTTTGGTAGCGCTGGTTAAGCACTGCATGAAAAAAACCCTCCAGAAGAATCTGCTAATCGATAGCCAGCTACTCACGATCATCAAGGAAATAGAAGCTGTGTTGAATACAAGACCGCTCACATGTGTCGATGCCGAGCAAGATCACATCCTAAAACCATCTGACTTTTTGACGATGTCTAAATGTTTAAACCCGGACGTAGATTGTGACGATCTCACTATACAAGGAACTATCACGAAAACTGATCTGATAGATAGTTGGAAGAGAGGTCTTCGGATATTGGAAGAATATAAGTCAATGTTTGTCAATCGCTATCTGCCAAGTTTACGTGAGCGATACAAAAGTTCTCCAAAGGAACCTAGAGTAAAGTCCAAATCAAAACCTAAAATTGGGCAAGTAGTTCAAATTAAAGGGGGTTCTTCGAACCGTCACAGCTGGAAAGTCGGACGACTGATAGAACTATCGGAATCTGGCAGAACTGCTAAAGTCAAAATAGGTAATATAGAATACACGCGATCAGTAGGACAACTGTATCCTCTCGAAGCCGAGGAAGAGTACAATGAGTTATTTTCTGAGGACACTGAGCCCGCAAATGACAGTATATTATCTGACTTGAGACAAAACGTCATGAACCATGATGACGACTCAAATGATGAAGCCTTAGATATGGAAACTATAAAATACAGTAATGACAGGGAATCGTGTCAGGTAAGAGAACCTGAAACGGACATAGCTGATGACGATCAGCAAGGACGGACACTTGACACTCATAACGAATCGCTTAATGGTGATAATGTTGAAAAGCCTAAACGTGCTGCAGCCACACGGGCCCTGGAGAAGATCCGGGAGTGGACGCAGAACCTAGTCACCCTGTTCTAATTTGGGCCGCCGGGAGTGTCGCTACGTCACGCGAATTTTCCCATGGCAATATTACAGTGACGTTACCCTGCTGTGAGAACCCCGCCAAAGAACGAAACGTCAAAGTGAGTTAGTTCAAATATTTTTCTCTGCCGACCACAAGCAGTAAAGTTTTTGGTGTGCTCTAAGAGACTGGGACATCATACAAAAGCTAAGTATACTATACTAATTGCCCTACGTGTTGACAATTACTAACATATGACGATAACATGACAAAACGACAATACGACGATGTTACAATTGACGTAAGCCCTTTAGAATACATATTGTAGGAACTACTACGTGGACTTTCGATAATGGGACCTAAATATATGACTGAGCATAGGAGCCGTAAGCGCTCCTATGACATGGCAGGCCAGAGTTGTTGGCCGAAGTAAGTACTCGTGAGATTTCACGTGGGGCCAGAGTTGTTGGCCGTAATGAGTACTCGTATGACATCATGTTAGGCCAGAGTTGTTGGCCGTAGCAAGTATTCGTGAGGCTTCAAGTTGAGCCAGAGTGGTTGGCTGCAATGAATACTCATAATGACATCACGTTAAGCCAGAGTTGTTGGCCGTGATGGGCACCGCACGATTATTCTTACTTAGCTACTAGGTGGACAGACTATAGCTAGTTCTTACTGACATTCCCTACTCTTTACTCCCTATACCAAGACGTAAACCCATTATCCATGTGCATACTTAGAGTGGACACTATCTTTCAGCATTATTGGAGTCACCCTGGCTGTCAGCTGGCGGTGTGGCTCAGCAACAGAGGCACCACAAGCTGTGGTGTCATCTGTACAGTAACTCTACAGATGGCGAAGCAGATCATACTGGATAGAGATTGAGCCGTTCCAGAGAACAGCGAGATACACCCGGAGATACTCATGTGAGTCATAGCATACTATCTAAATCAAGCTCTATCCATAGAAACAATTTAGTTTTATTCTGTCGCAACCATAAACTATGATCGACCCAGGCACACATAAGATAACACGGCGACATTGGCTCTGCAATTTTAACTTTTCAAGAAATGTCTACGGTGCTTGCACAAATAGCATCTTTGAACTCAAGGTCTTTTTTACTTATGGATATGGAACTATTAACGTCTTATGTTGAAGATTGTTGGGTGGTAGGTACCGCTCGATTCTCACCGACGGCTATTCATACTAAGGTGGAAATAGCGAGACAACCTGAACACGAAACTAAGTGGTCGCGAAACCGAATATAGCTGCTGAATAAATGTGTGACGGTCAAGATAAAAAAAAAGTGAAAGGTTGATAGAAGAGCCTTTACCCAGTAGTAGAAACCATACAAACCAATTAAATAACTTAATTACAGGTTAGCGCGTTAGATGATTTATTTATCTATGTATAATGTTATTAATGTTCTTGTTAGATGATTGGCTGATTCACTAATATAACTATAAACCAATATTATCAGCAACTATGTTAGCAATTTTATGATGATCCGTTTTGCACTTGCAATGATAACTCTTGTAGAGTGGTGATAGTAAAAACTTTTTAACAAAAAAATTAAACCGCCGAAAAAACTGAAAAGTAAAAAATAATACCTTTTTTGTTTAACCTTAATCTAGGTATCAGTTTGAATTCGGTGCCTCAGCACGAGCCAGGAGGAGTGGACCTATAATCGTCTACCTGATTGGCTTCTATCTATTGTTAAAAAGTTTTTATTTTATACTTTTTTCCCATCTCCAATAAAAAAGAATTATGCTATCAGACTACTCTGTAAAAAGTTAGTCAATCATCCCCTGTTTTCCTACCCTTAGGGTTGGAATATTATTTCCAAATTTAAATGGGACCACCCTTGGGGTATACGCTTTCCAATAAAAAAAGAATCATCAAATCCGACTACTCTTGTAATAAGTTATGCGTGGTTATATAGTACAATCAGTGACTGAACAATCAATCATCCCCTGTTTTCCTACCCTTAGGGTAGGTATATTATTTCCAAATTTAAATGGGACCACCCTCGGGGTATACGCTTTCCAAAGAAAAATGAATCATCAAAATCGGACTACACTGTAAAAAATTATGCGTGATCATACATAAAAAAAAAAAATATATATATATATATATACACGTCGGCTTGAGAACCTCCTCCTTTTGTTTTCGTCGGTTGAAAAGTAGATTATATTTTTTACAAAGGTTTACAAACTGTCATAGGTATGGGATGCAAAACCGGTTTATGGTAGCCTGGGCCCAATTGCATAACCAGACATAGGAATTTAGGGGGAAAGATTTAATGACAAGTAGGGAGTTCCTTTATCGATAAACTCAACTATCGACTCTTTTCCCATATACTAGGGATCGCTCCAAGTTTTTGTCATAAAAATAAAATTTTACACAAACTATAACAATGAAACAAAATAATAAATCAATTTTATGCTTCTTTATCCTCGTAAAGCCCACGTCAAATTTTGACAATCATAATTTTAACCTTTTGACCGCCACGCATCGTTTTTGTTTGGAACAAAATTGATTCTTATGCGGATGCGGGTAGGTTTAATTTTGTATTACCGTACTGTCGCCTATAGCCGACGCTGGCGGTCAAAAGGTTAAACATGAAACTACCGTGAGACTCACTCATAGTGAAAATAAACGGATAACTCACGCACGTGCACGTTTGGCAGCCGCCGTGACGTGCGACTCCGAGAGGAAGGGCTACGGATTAGCCCGAAACATGTCGAGTTAAACTCGTTTTAAGACGTGAGTGATCCGTTTATTTTCACTAATCATAATTTTGAAACTTATTGTCAATCAAGAAAAGTTGACGTTTGCTTTGACATACGTATTAAATTTAGCATGTTGGGCCTTACGAGGTTAAGTATTGTAAATATTTTATAGTGCAATAGTACTTATTACCCAGCAGCGATCGTTTAAAATACGCTTTGTATAAACTTTATCATATTTCTCTCCGAAATAAGACTTAAAAAATAATACAAACTTACTAACAAAGCTCGGGGCGATTACTAGTGTACGTATATAGGAAAAGCGTCGATAGTTGAGTTTATCGATAAAGGAACTCCCTACCTATCATTAAATTTTGCCCCCTAAATTCCTATGTCTGTGCGTAACAAATTACAAGCTAATAGTATTAGTTATTTTGTATTGAAATTCACTAATACTATTTGGTTGTATTTTGTTATAGGGATCATCATTTAATGACTATCTCTATTATAGTCAACACTTAAGAGGATGAAAGGATAGTAAAACTGTAAACATAAGCTTATTATATAATTTTAACAACTTAATTAATGTTACTATAACGGTAACTCAGGAACGTCACCAATCCACCAAAACACCAAACTGTTTTCCGAGTGGCACGAATATTCCAAGTCTTCACTTAGTTTTATATCTTCACTCTGTCCTTTCATTTCGGTTGCATCTTCGTCTTGAATAGGATCTTTGAAATGATACTGGCCAGAGCCTGTGGCGAGTATTGGCCTGAAGGGGTGTATTGATACGCTATTACAGCAGTCATTGTGGAGAGGAAACTGAAAAAAAAGATAGTGACGTTTATGCTTTGATATTGATTGATTTAGATTATAATTGACTGATGAGAATGTATTATTCTGGACGATTTCGTAAATCGAACAGAAGAAAAGGTCTCTGTAGCATTTTTCAATGAAGTAGGTAAATGCGGCTGGCAATTAATTATTTGCTTATAAAATCATACTAAACAATACAATACAGGGTGTTGCAAAATTACCCGTAATAACTGAAGGGTATGGAAGTACTCCAGTAAAGAATTAAATTAGTATTTTTTTTTTTTGGGATGGCGGGAGCTCGCCTTTGATAGGCAGGAGTGGAGCAAGAGAGGCCTTTGCCCAGCAGTGGGACACAAAAAAAGGAAAAATAAAAAAAAATAAAAAAAATTTTTTTTTACAAAAAAAAGAACAGCGCGCAAAATTACAGTTTTATTTACTGTTCATGGGGTTTCAGGCTTTAGGGGTTATTTTGTAACACCCTATATAATGACTCCACAAAGAAAAACAATACAGAAAAAAACTTTTTAACAAAAAATTAAACCGCCGAAAAAACTGAAAAGCAAAAAATAATACCTTTTTTGTTTGACCTTAATCTAGGTACCAGTTTGAAGTCGGTGCCTCAGCACTTAGCCAGGAGGAGTGGACCTATAATCGTCTACCTGATTGGCTTCTATCACTCCTCCTGGCTCGTGCTGAGGCACCGACTTCAAACTGGTACCTAGATTAAGGTCAAACTAAAAAGGTATTATTTTTTGCTTTTCAGTTTTTTCGGCGGTTTAATTTTTTGTTAAAAAGTTTTTATTTTATACTTTTTTTCCATCCTTGGGGTAATTTTTTTTCCAAATTTATAATACCAACTTCAAGGTATACCCTATCTATCCAATAAAAAAGAATTATGAAAATCAGACTACTCTGTAAAAAGTTAGTCAATCATCCCCTGTTTTCCTACCCTTAGGGTAGGAATATTATTTCCAAATTTACATGGGACCACCCTTGGGGTATACGCTTTCCAATAAAAAAAGAATCATCAAAATCCGACTACTCTGTAATAAGTTATGCGTGGTCATATAGTACAATCAGTAACTGAACAATCAATCATCCCCTGTTTTTCTACCCTTAGGGTAGAAATATTGTTTCCAAATTTAAATGGGACCACCCTCGGGGTATACGCTTTCCAATAAAAAAAGAATCATTAAAATCGGACTACTCTGTAAAAAGTTATGCGTGATCATACATTAAAAAAAAAAAAAAAAAAACAAATATACACGTCGAATTGAGAACCTCCTCCTTTTGTTTTCGTCGGTTGAAAAACAAGTACATGGAAAAAATATACAAGGTAAGCAATAGGCGGCCTTATCGCTTCGAAGCGATCTCTTCCAGGCAACAAGGTAGGTTTTTAATAGTAAGTACTTAAGTTTTACCTTAAACGTAGCATTATCCCTTTCGACATCCGTAACATCCAAATCTGACTTCCAGTTCACATTATCCACATCCCACACCTTCAAAATGCCATCGGTACCTCCTGTGACCAGATACTTCCCACACGGCGACACATCAAAATACACCCTCTGGTTGGTATCCACCACCCGGTTTAGAATGTTCAGTGGCTTGCGATAGTATCTGATGTCCCACACTAACAGCCTGTGGTCCTTGCGAGCACCTGACACGAGCTTTAGACCGTCCGGTGTGAATTTCATATGAGTTACGCCGCCTAAAATGCAGGAAAGTATAAGTTTTAATAAAATAAAAAATCCATTCTTAATAAAAGCCTTTTTCTGATATCTTGCATATAAAAATGCATAGCACGAGAATACGTGAATTACTCTATTTGCTCTGTCACTGTGTACATCAAGGGTCTTCAACCTTTTTGAAGTCAAGGGCCTAGTATACTCTGATATATCTGTAAATAGGTATAATTTGTAGACTTGTGAATTTAATTTTGTCAATACAATGTCGGGCCGCCATGGACGCTACCGCGGGCCGCCGGTTGAAGACCCCTGGTGTACATATTTTTCCACTTAAGGCATTTGTATCCTAGACGAAGAAGAAGGTAACAAGCATACTCCGTTATCAAGTGGGCAGTTTGGTGGCTACCTATCATTAGTAATGTGCAACGTCAATAAAAAACTTTTCTAAATTGCGTTTTCAGATAAATTTTGGAGTTCCCATACATAGCTACAATGTTGAGCCTTGGATAGTTTGTATTGCATATCACTAATGTTAGGAAGCCACCAAACTGCCCGCTTGATAACGGGGTATGGTAACAAGTCACTAATTCTAAAAAAGCTAGATAAAAATACCATTTTTCACAAGCATGCTTTAGCATGTTCACCGTCCTTGTACAAAATGATTTGATAAAGCCACACAACCAAGTTTACTTCTACTTTGAAGTTGTGAACCCATAATGGAAGCACAGATTACTGAAAAAAAGCTTCATGACCCCACTTAGGGGGCACCCAGTCAGGGAAGGTGTTAAAACCTGCTTATTTATAATTCAAGATGCACAGAAATTATAAACAAAAATAATGTTTTTTTACCTGAATGCCCATGCATTTTCCCAATGCTTTTGTATGTCCCCATTTCATTGACATTAAATAGGGATATAGTGGTGTTCCAGGAACCTACGGCAATCATGTTACTGTCTAGTGCAAGGCATGATGCAGGAAATGATATCTTGTGTTCAGCACAGTCTCTACCCGGCCTGAAAATGATAATAAAGCATATAAGATTTTGTGAAACATTTTATTTTTAAAAAGTTCTATATTTCCGTCCCATCAATGACCTAAATTGTGTTGTAATGACTGCTACCTATTTATAATATTTCAATAAAGTTTATACCTTAATTTTTTTTCCTCGTTTTAATAATATTTAACACATTCGCTGCCACGTATTGCTATGCGCTACGCTCGTAGCCCGTAGCAGCGTTTTTCTGCTTTGTAGCGAAAACTGCCTACTAACAGAGAACTCCCCTGTGGCGTTCCCGGCACTGAATGTGTTAAAGGTAAGAACCGCTAGGCGAGTTCTGTGTTTGTAGGCAGTTTTACTACAAAGCAGAAAAACCCTGCTGCTGGTTATGAGCGTAGCGCGTAGCGAAATGCGGACGCGAGTGTGTTAAAAGACAATGTTTGCTAATAGCAGCTGATCATTGCAGTAAGCAGCTCCATACTAAATATGAAAGTGCATAAAAATAGAATTGGAAAATTTATATACATACATATATTCTGCAACAAATCGCACCCCCAACCAAATAAAGTGGTAATATGAAATGCCTTAGTTTACAAACTAAGCCAAGCAACCGGATAAAGCTTAGTTTACAAACTAACGCATTTCATATTACCACTTTATTTGGTTGGGGATGCAAAATGTTTACTTCTATGTAATTAACTAATAACATGGGTGTTAAGGAAAAGTTATCTGAAAATATAACTGAACTATACCTTACCTTTCAACATCAAAAGTTCTTAAAACTTTCTTATAGCCAGCAATAATCCTTGCACCATCTAATGTGAATGCCGTGGTCACCGCTGGCTCCATCTCATCAACAGGATTGAAGCCTCGGTACGAGCACCGCAACGACCCATCAAATGCATCCCACATCTGTACTGGAGCATTTTGTCTTGTTGTTAACCAACTGAAATTAAAAAAATATTTATAGGTATTTTAATAATGTACTGCTTTCTTCCATATTTGAAATCTTTAAAGATTAGACGACATTGTTTCTTTTTATTTGTTGAAGTTACAAGAAGCTTTTATTCCAAATAAGTTAATATAATTAATTTTCGTATCTAAAGGCTTATTTCACACCATTAGCAATGGTTGAATATGATTTGTTCTCATTCAATATCTACAATAAAATTAGTGAAGAATGTCTTACTAACTGCTCTATTTACTCTACTTTTGCCTAACTTACCAACAAGTCTCTGGTATGCTGCTGTTCATACTTGGGTACCAGCAAAAATCATACACCAATCCTGCTTCCTTCACATGTATAACTGAGTCCAGCACATCTATAGTCCGGTTTGCCGTCGCTGACTCGGAATACAGGTCTCGAGGTAATTCCGTGATGTGTACTCCGTCGTTGTTCACCACAGAGAGGCAACAAGTGCCGTCTGGTGACCATTTACAACCTCGTAAGTAAGGTTGCACATCCCCTTTAGTTCTAGGAGAACTAGACCAAGACGAATTGCAGAGTTCCAGTAATGTTCTGCCGGTAAATAGAGAAGGATACTGGAAAAAAACCTCCTCAGTGCCGATTACTGCAGGTTCTGATATTAAAGTATCTTCGGTGTCCTTGGAAATAGTTTCGAGAGCGTCAGTTTCCATCGTCATTTCCTTCATTTTCTGTTTTAGTAATCATCTATTTACGACACACACATGAATAATAGAATCAAATATGAAGAAGTAAACAAACACAACAGCATGCCGAATGACGCTTGACAGTGACAAGCACGTGACAGTGACAGAAATAGTTTTTCGAGATCGTAGCGTAGGTAAAGGCCATCTAGACCATTCAGTTCAAGTCTAGGGTGAAGTCATAAATCTTAAAAAAATAGTAATCAATAGTATACAAGATACAGTTGCCATTATCATGAAGTATTTAGTAAAGTTCAATAAATATAATAATGGAATGGAACATCCCTTTTAAGCGCCAAAATCTCACCGGATGCTGATTGACCATAGAGATTTTCAATTTAATTTTAAAGGAAGGAATCAAAACGTTTAAATCGATTTATTACCGAACTTTAAAGTTAGGAGCCAAGGAAGAAGAAACATGGACGAGAAGAAATAATTATTTATTTTTGTTCACAAACTCTGCTGACATTTTTGCAAACCGTAATAGCGAAATGTCAAACTTGTCAAAGTCAATGTCAATTTGCCGTCTGACTTGACTGCTTGCTTGAGCTCGAAGCTCGAGTTGTTTGCTTGACCAACTCGCTCGCTCGTGCCACAGTTGACGTAAATGAGCACTGCGAATAGGCGAATAATTTGCAATATCGCCAATTAACCGTATCACCAATAATGAACAGCTGTACACCCAATAAAATAGGTTGACCGGGAACGTAACCATATCGTTACACAATGCCAGTAACCTCACATTGCGGCACAATCTGTAATTATTAATTCAATGGTGTCAATATCATGCATAACAAATAAGTGCGTGAGATGTTTATATTAAAATCGTTGCAGATGAAATTGAAGTTGTTTAGTCGCGCGACGCGAGGGTATCGATACGTGGGAAATTGGTCGAAGATGTCGTTTACCCAGTCGCCTGCTAAGGCGTCGCTGTGTTGTGACGAGTCCGCGGATGGAGCGCCGCCGTCTTACGCGATGTATGAAGCACTGAAGGATTCTTGTCAGAACAACGCGACCTTTTTCCAACCCGATGATAGTGAGAATGGTCAGCGATTGTACCAGGGCTTCATGACGCTGATGGATCACATAGACACGGTGTGGCCGCTTGTGGATCACGTTCGTAAGGTAAGAAACTATCATTTAACTATCCCGTTCGAGGATGAAGTCAAATCATAATATTGCCTTGTCATTATTATTATCAAACTGCCACTAATTATTTTTATTTGAAAACTAAACTACCATTACTATGATGATCCAGAAACCTATTTTTTTTTTATTTTAAACTATTATTTATTTATTATTTAAATTAGTTTTATCATGGATATTTAATGATCAATTCACAAAGCATTTGTTTAGTGTTGATTGCATTAAATTTGTAAAAGTTGGGAAGTAGCATTATAACCTTTTGAACACCACATCACCTCCGGTACAGCCGTGTATCATCTCAAAATAATTCATTAATTTAGGCTTTCCGGAAATTAAGTAAAGTCTAAATTAAAATGGTGTATTATTTAGAGATGATACACTGTTGTACCGGAGGTGCAATATTGTTTTTGATACAAACAAAATTTGTTCTTTTGCGGATGTGTGTAGGTTAATTTTTGTATTACTAAAGTCTTTAAAGTTGTCTAAAGCCGAGGCTGGTGTTCAAAAGGTTTAATTGTGACAAGATTCCAGTTGGATGATTTTGATTGTTTTTTTTTTACTTACGGGTGAATCAACTTTTTAGTGCTACCTGTTACTATGGTTACCTACCTATACAAATTTTGTCCTTTGGACAACCTAAGCATTTTTCTATGAAACAGTATGAAGTGTCACTTGGACAACTGGGGACAGACTAAACAACACAAAAGAGTTGATTCAAACGTATACATTGTAATCAACACCACCTGCTATGTGGTTCCAAAAATTTACTTAACCACCTCTTATCTTTGATCAAAATTGTATTTAAATGTATATATAATAATTTTCAGCTTGATTGGTGATAATGATGCTTTAGAATAATCCAAAATCTTGTTCTTCTATTTAGTTTAAATATTGGATAGAACATACAATCTGACAAATGGTTAAATGAATTCTTGCAAAATAATTTAAAATCTGTTAAGGAATTCAATAGTGAAGGGATATTTCTGGCTCAACAAAACAATCAATAATGTTTTTTACTACAATATAAATTATAACAGAATCATAGTGTCATTTTCTCTAAACTTGTAACAAATTCTTTTACAGCAAAATTATATTATTACTAGCGACCTGCCCCGGCTTTGCACGGGTGTAACTTTGAAAAATAGGTGTGAAAAATAAAGAAAGTCTATAATTTAAGGTGGTAAGTTTATATATTTACCTCTTTTTCCCCAAACTACACCCACACGAAGTCGGGGTGCGTCGCTAGTTTTATGAATAAAATTTCGACCCGTACATTTAATTTAAACAATCATATTCTGTTAATCACGCCAACTGTCAAACGACTGGCAGTTATGTCAAACGCCATAAGGTTACATTAGAAAAGTTATTATGGACAGTAATTTTTCTTATATTTTCTAATTTTCCGCGCAATTTTCTTAATTTTTTCTTTCATAAGAACCTTCTCCTGACAATGACGAACACAACAAAAAAATAATTAGTGAAATCGGTCCAGCCGTTCATGCGTGATGCCGTGACCAAGGGAAATAGGGATTCATTTTTATATATATAGATAGGGTATACATATGGCAAATAAATATTTTGTGCATTAAGGGTAAAGAATCATAAATATTTGTAAATTAATAAAGTCTCTGGAAAAACCTCAGTAAAACAAATACTTTCTTTTGTTTCTGAAATCGTAGATAAAATACTTTGTTAGTTATTTATCAGTTGCATTATCTAATACTTAAATACTTTGTTAGTTTTGTAGTTGGTACTTTGAATCAATCACTTTCATTGTCTATTCATGACTCATAATGCAGCTGCGTCCAATTAATGGTCTACTCAAGAACTTTACATGAGTAATTTATAATATTCCTAACAACAATATTTCAGCCCCTGTTTTTTTTTCTGTTCTTGCTTGTAACTTATATGTTAAACTTTTTCCATATGTATATGTAATGTTCCAGGTATATATATATGTAAACTCACAAAAATAAAAAATAAACACAATTGGCTAAGTAAAGTTTTTTGAAGAGGTGCTAATTATATTTTTTTTCGGCAGTCGGCGTTCTGGAGATCAAGAAACTGCAGCTGCTTTATTTTTATCTCCTATTGTTTGTTTTGACGACCAGATGGCCTAGTGGTTAGAGAACCTGACTATGAAGCTTGAGGTCCCGGGTTTGATTCCCGTGTCGGGGCAAATATTTGTATGAAAAATACGAATGTTTGTTCTCGGGTCTTGGGTGTTTAATATGTATTTAAGTATGTATCTATCTATATAAGTATGTTTATCCGTTGCCTAGTACCCATAACACAAGCTTTCCTATCTTACTTTGGGACTGGGTCAATTGGTGTTAATTGTCCCGTGATATTTATTTATTTATTTATTTATTTACTGGAAATATTTTTTTGAGTGTTTGAGATGACATTAGTGAGATTTTATGGCTGACAAGCCGTTTGTGCTCAGAACTTAGTAGAAACAGAAAAAAAAACCGAAGTGAACTGTCACTGCTGTTAATGTCAAATCGTTTGCGTTTCGTTGGCTTTGCGTTTTGGTGTGCTCAGTGTGATTTTTTTACTATTTTTATCGACCTCCACATAAAATCCGGACTTTCAATTTTACCGCATTTCTCCACAACTTATGCACAATAATTGGATCACGATTGAATACTTTCGATCACTATTTTGGAACTGCTTCTTGGACAACGCAAAGCAAACGAAACGCAAACGGTTAGATTTCATTTGACATTGACAGAAGCGACAGTTGAATTCGTTTTTTTTTCTATTTCTTCTTAATACTGAGCACAAACCGCTTGTCAGCCATAAAATCTCACAAATGTCATCTCAAACACTTAAAAAAATATTTCCTATAAATAAAAGGAGATAAAAATAAAACAGCTGCATTTTCTTGGTGTTGAAGTCGACCACTGTCGAAAAAAAATATAATTAGCATCTCTTCAAAAAACTTTACTTAGCCAATTGATAAACATTAAAATACATTTAAAAACACAAAATTATCTTTTTAACCCCTCATAGGTATGGGGGAAGGGAAAAATCATGCATTCTAGTCTCAACTGTTTCATTTAAATGCAATTATACAGATTTAAAGAAATACAAAAATATGCCTTAAATTGGGCACGGATCTGTGTCTTAAGCATACGAGGGGTTAAGGGCCATAAAAAAACGCATTCTAGTCTAATATCTTTTTTTTTTTTTTTTATGATATAGGGGGCAAACGAGCAGACGGATCGCCTGATGGTAAACGATTACCGTCGCCCATGGACACCTGCGACACCAAAAGAGTCACAAGTGCGTTGCCGGCCTTTTAGGTAGGAGTACGCTCTTTTTTTGAAAGCTTGAAGGTCATATCGGTCCGGGAATACCGCAGCAGGAACCTCATTCCAGAGCTTTGCTGTGCGAGGCAGGAAATTTCTGGAAAAACGCACAGTAGAAGACAACCAACCATCCAGATGGTGAGGATGGAAGTGTTGTCGCGTAGGGCGGTGGCGGAAGGATGCGGCAGGGATCAACCCGAATAACTCCTCGGAGCACTCTCCGTTGTACATGCGATAGAAGATGCACAGTGAAGCTACATCTCTACGCAGCGCCAAGGAATCAAGCCCATCAGAAGTTCGTTGGCAGCCGACTATTCGAGTCGCTCTCCGTTGTATGCGATCCAGAGGGAGAAGCTGGTACCGGGGAGCCCCCGCCCACAGATGAGAGCAGTATTCCATATGTGGGCGAACCTGCGCCTTATAAAGCTGAAGGCGGTGGGCTGGAGTGAAATACCGTCTCGATCTGTTGAGCACGCCGAGCTTCTTCGAGGCTAATTTAGCCTTACTCTCCAAGTGGTCGCGGAACTGGACTTCACTCGAGATGTCAATACCAAGGATTCCGATACTGGCTGTGGTAGCAAGGGGAGTGCCTTCGAAAAGAGGTGACGCGACAAACGCAGACTTTTTTGCGGTAAACGCGCAAACCTGTGTCTTAGTGGGGTTAAAACGGACTAAATTAAGTCGACCCCATTCTGAAACTTCTTTTAGGGAAGTCTCAATTTCAGACACAAGTTTATTTCGGCACTCTATAACGTTTTCCCGAGAAATACCGGCGCGGCCGGTGTAAGAGGCATCAACCGTACTATCATCCGCATAACAGTGAATGCCGCCGGATGGCAGCATATCATTGACATGCAGAAGGAAGAGCGTAGGCGATAGCACACAGCCTTGAGGGACACCAGCATTCACAGACATGGAATCAGAGCATGCACCGTCAACTACAACCTTTATGCTTCTGTCCGTTAGGAAGCTGCTGATCCATCCGCATAATTTCTCAGGAAGCCCAAAGGACGGAAGTTTTGAGAGGAGCGCTTTGTGCCAAACCCGATCGAAGGCCTTCGCCATCATCTCTTAAATAATTCCAATTTTATAGGTAGATTTTGGATTAATCCATACCTAAACAGACAAAAGGTTAAAAAATACAAAAAGGATAAAACATTATGATATATATATGCCTTATTAACAATTTATATGGTTTAGCTATAGTGTTAGTAAATATCTAAGATAACAAAAGAAAAAAGAAAATATTTACCTAAAGTTCATAGGTTCCAGTGTTCCAGAAATTAGAATTAGGCCTCATAAGGGCAACATATTGTTGCCACATGTTAGTGACAAAGGTCAAATAATTAAGATATGATATGAGTGACTACCAGTAAATCACATTATGTTACTACAATACAATAGTGAACTTGAATTATGTTAGCATGTGCTCTGCACACTGTTATTGTTAACATGTGTGTTATTGCTTAGGTACTTTGACATGTAGGGCAACTTTAAAAAATAGTTTGAGAATGGACTCCCCCATTTTTTTACTTGCTTTTTGTACTCCTAGTTGGTGTCTTTGTCAATCTTCTTTAAAACTTTTTTATTTAAGTAATAGCAAATTTTCAATAATCAAAGTCACTCTGGTTACTGGTTTACTGTATTGAATATTGTATACATAGATTAGTACAGTACAAAAGTTAAAATTTCATATTGTATCTTTTTTTGTGGTAACTATGAAGTTTAAATATAATATCAAAGTAATAAGTTAATGCAAAAGAATAGGTAATTTTTCGTGTAATTTTCATTTGTTATTCTGTTGGTAAACAGAAAATTTGCTGATATCTTGGATTTTTACCACCAACTGGTAATATATTTACTATGATCCTTTAGATAAACTCACTAGTAGGTATAATAATTCTATAAAAATCAAACTTTTCATGTGGAATTGTCCTACATCTGGAAAGTGACATGAATGTTTAGTATCACAAAGAACAAAAACAAAAGGTTTATTTTACTTTAGCTTTAAAATAGATTAACTGGGTAAGCACAAGTTGAACTCATACACTGAGAGTTTTTACCTAAAGATACTCGTAACTATGAAATCACCCATGATGGTATAACAAGAAGTAACTACAGTTTAAAAAAAACTTGTATTTTTTTTCCACTTGACACTGGCTGTAATACGATTTTTTTTTCACAGGTGGCACCAATGTACGATTTCGACGAGCAATCCCCTGGCAACGGTTACCGAAGCTTTGTGTCCGTCGTAGACTCGTGCATATTGCATGGCTTGAAGCTAAGTCGACAAGTGTGTACGGGAAGGGACGCCTTGCTGTTCAGAAAAGGATATTTCGTTAGGTAAGATAAAAGATAACTGATGGGACCTAATGTGTCACGGCATATGCAATAGTACTACGCCAATGCTCGACGGTTGGATAGCCTAGTGGTTAGGAAACCTGGCTACAACATTTGAGGACTTGGCTTCAATCCTTGTCTGGGGCAGATTTTTCTTCCACCTGTCTCTTTACTTAGCAAAATCCTGACAAAATGGGTCAAAACGATCCAAGTCATACCGCCATCTCCGTTTTGGCCTGTCTCTGCTCCGGTGCAGTGCCCCCAATAAGACGAGCCAACTGAAGCGCAAGGGCACTACTACCTTTTCTCGAAGCGCGTCGTCGTTTTTTCGATCCCTCATAACTTGAATTTAGGTTATACCAGATAAACAAAATTCTCGGGATATGATGTCAATAGTAGACTCATTCAAAATATTAAGTTTCCATTGCATTGCTCTTATACTTTATATTTTATTTATATCTAAAAAACTCCGATTTCGTCACTGACTCACAGATGATCATCAAAATTCTTAGGGTACTTCCTGAGGTCCTATAAAGCTGAAATTTTGTATGTAAGCTAGTTTAAGTACACAAACAACAAAAAACTAAAAAACTTGGTACTTTTTTTTAAAAATTGTATTAGTAACTTACAAAAACAAAACAAAAACTGCGGGTAAAAAGAAGTGAAATCCCACCAAAAACATTTAAATGTAAAATGTTGCCAAGACGAGACGGCCAAGCCAGATATTTCGACTAAGGTGTAAAGTTTGTGAAGTTAGGGCGTGTAGAGTTAGGAAGCTTGGCTCTATATGAGATCTGGTAACTTTTTGACAGTGCAAAGAATATGTTCTTGTCTTGAAAATGAAAACGTTTTTGGTGGGATTAATGTTTCTTCTCGAGTATTCGATGTTTAATATAAATTTAAGCGGTTGTAAAACGCGGGTTTCGGATCTGTAACATATTTATTATAGCTGTTGCCCGCGACTCCGTCTGCGTGAATTAGTAATTTGGACAGCTTATTTTTTTTATCCAATTTGCTTTTTCATCAATTAAGGCTCTCCTTAGTTCCTCGATATAAAAAAAATACCCGCCCCCGCAACCCCCCCGCACTCCCCTCCCAAACCCGGACCCCCCCCCCACCGAACCCCCCGCACACCCGCGTTCACATTCACCACACGTCAAGCGTGCCTATAGAAGTTTTACTTCAAAAACCCCCGATTTTGAAACATTCTTCCGCTCCTATTGGTGTTAGCGTGATGATTATATAGCCTATAGCCTTCCTCGATAAATGTGTGCTATCTAACACTGAAAGAATTTTTCAAATCAGAGCAGTAGTTCCTGAGATTAGCGCGTTCAAAAAAAAAAACCTGTTCGATAATTTCTTAAAATAGACGTATCTTTCTTATTTGTGAACCGATTCAAATGAAACAAACACTAAATGTTAATCCAAGAAAATACCAACATATAAATTATATAATTATATATAAATTATAGCATAAATTTTTATGTCTGTCTGTCTGTCTATATCACTATATCAGTAACCAGTCTATTTATTTATTATTTATTTATTGGGAATCAAAACCTATAGGGTACTTCCCGTGAACTCAGAATCTTGAAATTTGGTACGAAGCAAGGTCTTATAGCACAGATAAAGGAAAAATTGCGAAAAGCATATTTTTTTTTGTCTTTCTGTCTATATAAGTAACCAATCTACAATGATCCCACACTGCGCACATTTTGCTCAGGAGCAGGGGTCTGCTAAGACTGGATGTTCATAGATACATATAAATTTGTACGGAACCCTCGGTGCGCGAGTCCGACTCGCACTTGGCCGGTTTTTTCTCAAATATCTTCGATGTACAGACACCGACTTGTTACAGATTTATTATAATATAATATGCTTTTCACAATTTTTCCTTTATCTGTGCTATAAGACCTTGCATCGTACCAAATTTCAAGATTCTGAGTTCACCGGAAATACCCTGTAGGTTTTGATTCGCTTGCGAGTAGTTGCGAGTTACATATTATGTATAGATGTAAGCAGTGGTGGTGTACAAAATGGCCAAAATTCGCCCCAACTAGTTTTGCCTTCCACCGCCCTTTAGGTAACTATGATTGAGTTTATACACGCCGACACGCACAATATGGCTGTATGCCACAGATCAACCTACATTAACAAAATCCTACTAATATTATAAATGCAAAAGTTTGTAAGTATGGATGGATGGATGTTTGTTACTCTTTCACGCTAAAACGGTTTGATGGATTCTGATGAAATTTGGCACACAGGTAGTTTATAATCCGGATTAACATATAGGATATTTTGTATCCCGAAAAATTTTGTAGTTCCCGCAGGATAGCGATAAAAGGATACAATACAATACAATGACTCTTTATTGTACACCAGGAATAGTAAGCAATACAGAAAACAGGTACACAGAGAGTAAGTTACAAGGTAAGCAATAGGCGGGATTCTTTGTAGACGGAGTCGCGGGCAGCAGCTTGTATTAAAGAAATTTGTTTTTATTTTAATGATTTCCTTATTTTGTGAACCACTATAAAACGCAACGATTCTGTAGTCATGGATAGAAATATCTCGTGCATTAGTTATTTTTCTAGCCGCTGATGAAAATTCAGAGAATAAACGTTACCGTTACTCATTGTGTGTACCGACGTGTAGGAAAACAAATGCTCATGATAACATGTGTTGTAAACGAAGATAGTTTAAAAGAATCCGGTCTAGTACGTAGGTCAACAGGCTATCGACACAGATCACATAATAGGTAGTTATTACGTAAAAGATTCGACACCGTGTTTGACAGTGTTATATCAGCGCCGGGGGTGCGGTTAAAACACGATATTTAATTGTCGACCCGAAATTAATGGAGAATAATGAACAACCTGATGATTCAAACTCTAATATTATTCCCAAAGGGTTTGAATTTGAATTATCAAGCTATGCTATTTGGACCAATCAATATGATTGGTAGATATTAAACGCTTCCATAGCAACGTAGCATAAGACACCTCTGATGGAATTGAACCCCTAAACTGGGCTGCGCAGCAATGGTATAATCGGCCAAGAAATTATTTTACCCTAAAGGCCCAAACGCACAGACAGCGGAGGCGTGGCGGTGACGGTTGTAATATTCTAACTTGTATGAACGCGTTCGCGGTACGGTACCGCACAACCGTCCATACAAGTTGAATATTACAACCGTCACTGCCACCGCACCGCCACGCCTCCGCTGTCTGTGCGTTTGGAGCTTAAGGTTCGATGTCAGTTTTACGGGTTAAAACATCAAAGGCTATTTTCACTTACAGGCCAATGTGACAATCAGCTTTGTTGTTTTTATTCTGTCGTAGGAACTGTCATAAAAATGGTAAAGCACTTACAAAACGTTTACTTTTAGTTTACCACTGACAGATTGCTTGCCTTCATTTAATTTCCAACTTTAATACCATACAAATAAAGTAGTTATTACAAAATCTGCAAACATGGGTAACAGTATTCTAAAATTGGCTTTATTTGTAGGTCGTTAAAGTTGAATATGAAATGAAGGCAAACCATCTGTCAGTGGTAAACTTTATGTAATTTTACAGTACTTGGAAAACATTTGTCTTTATTTCACTGCGGTATCAATATAACACCATGTTTCAGGGAAGTGGAATCATGCGGTCAACTCCTCGCGTCCCTCGGTACCTGCCTGCATCATGTCCACACACTGCTGACCTGGGCGCCGCCGGGTGACCTGTTCCCTTCCGAAGCCAGGTCCCCGGAAGAATTGTTCTCGCAAGCCGACACTATCAACCAGTACTGCTTCTATGGAAGGTGTCTCGGGTTTCAGGTAGCGCGTTATACTAATTTACTTACCTAGCAAAAATTTTGTCGTTACTTTCCTATCGTTTGTAAATGCGGTATGATAAGACACAAACACACATAATGACAAAAGTCTATAGTAATTTAAAGATACGGTAATATCTAATGAAGAAAAATTTATGTGTTTTGCTTGAGAATATGAACATGTTTATTTGAATCCTAATAAACTAAATAATAAAAACAAATTAAATTACGAAGCTTACCGTTTAACTATACGTATACACATTATTAAAATGTTGCCATCATTTTGTATGGATCGTTTTCGCGGACATATGTCAACTGACGACGTTTTTCTACCCACGATATTTCGATTCAGGAAAAGGAAAAGATACGATTAAACATCATAGGTACTTATGTTGTTAAAATTGTTTAACGCCATTTCTGAGATCATAAGTACATAACTATTCTATCTTATTCTACAGTACATTATTTCTCATTTACAGTTCCTACCGTCAATGAGAGGCATTCTAAAAGGCATTTCGATATGCATGGCCGGGTTCTCAGAAGCATACTACAGCCATGGTAACCTAATCAGTTCGGTGTGGACCGGAGGCCAGTACCTGATAGACCCTGAGATGCGAGCCAGACGAATAGTCAATATATCACAGTCTGCCAGTGTCGAGTTCTGCAAAGCGTTCTGGTTCTTAGCTGAAAGCGGTGAGAGTTTTTCTGCATGACAAAATAAGTGAATTACATTTTGGTGTTTTTTTTAACTAAGCAATCATCACCAGCAAAAAAATAGGTAATTCACAAATGAACCTGCCTTTCACAGAAATAATGAAACGAGTGCCAAGCCTTATGTCTTCGACGGTGGCCATCAACAAAGTCATCACAATAGCTCCCGAGCCCTTGTCGGTGAGCACGACGGATGGTAAAGACATTACCGTGCTGCCGCCAACCGTCCATCTAGGCTTGCAAGGCCTTAACGTTCGACTTATCAGCGTTAACAAGAGAGTCGGCATGGTAAGTATATCGTAATTACTTTGAAAACACCTTGTATCTTAAATCCATATGAATATTTAAAAGTAACCTTAAAACTCATGGTAGACTTCATTTCGTATGACTACTTATCGATTTTTAGGTGCGGGTTTTTTTTATTTAAAACAAGCATTATATTAAGTACAAAATGTAGTGGGTGTCCATGGATGGTGGTGCTCTCATTTACACCTCAGCCACGCCGCCATATGGGTACTTTATCAAAAAAGTATATGATTGACTTTCGTAATACCTGCTGAAACCTAAATTAATTCTAAAAGAGGTTTTGTTACATTAATTTAACAGTAACGATTAACATGACAATTTTAATACGATCTTTTTTTCGACAAGAGTTATATTTTTTTCTTAGTCGTCTTTATAGAAAATTTTCACGTGGCACCAACGACTGAGATAGCTAACTTTGCTTTCATTGCATAGTTTTAGAGTGAACCAAAATCATACTCTTTGTCTTTGCCTTTTATGGCTTTTATGGCACACGGAGCCTCCAATCCCATAGGTACCAAGAAAGTCCGCTGTAATTGCTTAATGAACTAAAACAATTACTTTGCTCACCCGCGACCTTACAATAGTTACGTTTATGCAAGAAATGTGCGTTCATGCAGTTGCAGTTAAAGTAATTGCTTACTTTATTTTATTGTTATCCACGAAAAAAATCACTTTAACTTGACTTTTATTACGTTGTAATAAGTCCCAAAATTTTGTTAGTGGCCAAGGAGCATATAGATGCTCTATGATGCCTCAAATCAGTCAGTTTTTTTTTTAATTTTCCAGAACGGCGAAGGCCAATCCACCTTGCCGCCAGCCGACGGCGTAGTATTCCACTGCCACGGCGGAGGCTTCGTGGCGCAAAGTTCTAAGTCACACGAGATGTACCTCCGCGAATGGGCCGCGAAGCTGAATGTCCCCATACTCTCTGTGGACTACAGTCTCGCGCCTCAGGCTCCTTTCCCTAGGGCGCTCGAGGAAGTGTTTTACGCTTATTGCTGGATGCTGAACAACTTAAAGGAGATCGGTACTACTGGTAAAGTGACTTTTTGAGTTATTTTGTTTTTTAAACTTTCGCGATTTTTACTAGTACTTATTATTACAAAATATACAGGGTGTTACAAAATAACCCCTAAAGCCTGTAACCCCATGAACAATAAATAAAACTGTAATTTTGCGCGCTGTTCTTATTTTGTAAAAAAAAATATTTTTTTTTTATTTAGCCTATTTTTGTGTCCCACTGCTAGGCAAAGGCTTCTCCTCTCTTGCTCCACTCCTGCCTATCAAAGGCGAGCTCCCGCCATCCCAAAAAAAATATATACTTATTTAATTCTTTACTGGAGTACTTCCATACCCTTCAGTTATTACGGGTAATTTTGTAACACCCTGTATATACCTTATATTACGTTGACGTTTCAGCCACATTACAGCGGCCGTAGTCACGAAAAAACACAATATTTTTAATTGTTACTTATAATAGAAAGTAAATCCGTAAACCAAATTTGGGGAAATTTTGCCATGCAATACCGATTAAACTCTTTGAAATATTCATCCCTAAGGGTGCATTCATATCAGAGATGATGAGATAAGCTATGCAGCTATGCTGCAAAGATGAGAAAACTACACTACGAAACTATAGGACAATTTCCACGAATGATAAGCTATGCAACCGCTCGAGGAATATCCAGAGCACACATTCACAGCACGCATCCAGAGTACGCATCTTTCCTTATAAAAAAAACCTTAGTTGAACCCGTGCTTATGCTATGTGGACCAATGAATATGATTTGTGGATCAAACGCATCCTAAACAACTTAAAATAGCACATCTCTGGCGAAAAGGCACCCTAAGGGTGCAAAAAAGGGAGCTCGTGGGCGTAGATTTGCGAAAGCCAAGAAGGAAAAATTAAAGAGGACAGGTCTGCTTTCTTCGGTGTATAATAGAAAAGTAAAAAGTCATTTGTCGACATGAATAAGGTATTTAAGTTTCAGCACTCTCTGTGGATGACACAGAGAACTACTTGTAGATCTAAATACAATAAACTATCGATCATTAACGAAATCAATCTAGAAGCCATGTTAGTTTGCATTGGGTCTCGTAGATGGCGCTGCCATACATAATGACAAGGGGTTGATAGTTTTTTTACCTACTGTGAAACTGGTACTGGAAACTTCTAGTTCTAGTCGTCAATTTTTTGTTAAATATGTAGTTACATTCGGTATCCCAACAGGCAAGCGGATAGTATTCGCCGGCGACTCGGCCGGTGCTAACCTCTTGGCGAGCTGCACCCTCAAGATCCTGTCGGCCGGTCTCCGGCGGCCCGAGGGCCTGTTCCTGGCGTACGCGCCGCTGCTCGTCAGCTTCACGCCCAGCCCGGCGCGGCTGCTCTGCCTCATGGATCCACTGCTGCCGTTTGGATTCATGATGAGGTGCCTCAAAGGTATTTATACATATATTTTACCTGTAGATGGTGCATTGATATATTTTGTGAGGCCCTATGATGGCGCATCACACATTAGGTTACGGATGTTTAAATGAGCGAAAAAAACAGACACTTTCGAGGCGCGAGACCCCTCAGACCGCGAGGCCACACGCACGCGAAATTGAAACTTATCGTGTGATACGAGGGTTCGTATTCCGTTGGGCACCGCTAAATCGAAACCAAGAGCACAGGGTTCCTACTCGCCGATATTTAGGTAGGTTTATAAATCAAGAATGATAACAGTGTGTATTAATTCATTAAACTACCTTTAAACGCAACAGAATCTTTTATACGGATTATAAGAACGTTTAGAAGTCATTGTTCGTTGTATAGAAAAACAATTACGCGCGACGCGGCTAGCGTGCGAACCGAATGCCGAGCGATAACGTACTACCATTTGCCTGCCCGGGAGGCGCGCCGGCCGAACATACCTAAACTGCGGAGTGAAACCCCCCTGCCTATCCGTCGAGAAATTATCGTAACTCATGCAGAATAAAAAAAATCTTATCTAAGCACGGCGGCCATTATCAAGCATTTATTATTGCTTTTATTCCAGCATACGCTTGTCCAAACTCTAATGCAAGAGGCAACAGTAAAGACGAGAAGCACGCGCCTGGCTCCAATGCTACCACGCCTATCGATAGCAACGGGTTCCTCAAAGTCAGTCCTTCACAAGGTAAATAATATCTCAGTAAATTGGCCAAGGCAGGGCTCTCCCTCCCTACGCCGCCCTGCCATATTTATCCCTATGCTTATAGCGGATTGATTCCAATTTCGAAAAGTCGGAATTTACGATTGATTTTACACTTCCGATTGGGATTTCTGTTCCAACACTTTTATATCGAAATCTTTTATATCTCTCCTCAAGTCCTCACTATTTTACTAACAGAGATTCAAAGAACCTGAATAGTGGTGTATTATTTTATCAAACCCATCATTAACCATCTCTGTGTTACCACTAGGCAGAGCTCTGATTCCGATTTTGATGCTATTTCCGTAAATTCATCAATCACCAATGCGATGGTTAAAAGAACCCTATTTGGAATCAGTATCAGCATAATGTATACATATAATTCAATATCAACTAGGAAGGCGGTTAAATCAATTCGCCTTTTAACCGTCGGTATGTTTTCATTTATATGGCAGAAGGCATAAGTGAGGGCCCGTCGTCGTTCGAAGAAGTGTCACCATCAGACCTCGCTGAGTTGCAAGCTCACAAGTCTGGCAGCGAGCGGCGGAAGTCTTCCGATACCACTATCAGCGCTGCTTCGTTACAGAGCGAACACACTGCGACTGGTAAGTTACCAGAAGTCATCAATAGGATCTGCCCTCGTTCGAAAAAGTGTCACCATCAGATCTTGCTGAGGTACAAGCTCACAAGTCTGGCAGCGAGCGGCGGAAGTCTTCCGATACAACTATGAGTGCTGCATCGTTGCAGAGCGAAGACACTGCTACTGGTGAGTTACCAGAAGCCATCAGCAGGGCCCTCCCTCTTTCTAAATAGTGTTACTATCAGATCTTGCTGAGTTACAAGCTCACAAGTCTGGCAGCGAGCGGCGGAAGTCTTCCGATACAACTATCAGCGCTGCTTCGTTGCAGAGCGAACACACTGCGACTGGTGAGTTACCAGAAGCCATCAATAGGATCTGCCCTCCTTCGAAAAAGTGTCACCATCAGATCTTGCCGAGTTATAAGCTCATAAGTCTGACAGCGAGCCATTTTGTCTGCAGCAGTCGACCAATCTCAGTAATATTATAAATGTGAAAGTTTGTATGGATGGATTAATGAATGTGTGGATGTTTATTAGGTACTCTTTCACGCTAAAACGGTTTGACGGATTCTGATGAAATTTGTCACACAGATAGTTTATAACCAGGATTAACATATAGGATACTTTTGTCCCGGAAAATTGCATAGTTCCGGGATAGCGATAAAAGAATTCTTCGCAGACGGAGTCGCGGGCAACAGATAGTCATAGAAATGAATAATTTATGATACTCATGGTTTTATTTACGTAAATTTACTTTCGTCAGGTGTAACGCCGATTGAAGACAAGTCGCAACAGGTGGTGTCAGATTTTCTGGAGCGATATGTACTTGACAGTGACACTGATTCGGAGGGACGACGTATACCTGTCATCAAGCCAAACAGGACGTTAGAGGAACTCAGGTGAGACAAGCGAACGACATTTTATTCAAAGTTTGATTTAATTTAGTTTGAGCAAGACAATGGTGGTGGTGTGAGCAGGACTCTGAAGAAATGGGCATAAACAGTTTTTACGAGTATTTTTTTAACTTGCAACTTTTGTTTGTGTCTAGTTAAGGTCAAGTATTTCGTAATGTAGTTTTGATGACAATGCAAGTACAGTTGAACCGTATTTTTTTGCTATGAGTGAGGCTCACGGTAGTTTTATGTTCAAAGGTACAGTTGAACCATTTGATTTTTAACCCTTCGTAAAACGTTTTCTCAGTTAGCGTCATATTGATTTTCCTTGTCAAGCAACGCGATGTCACTGTGACATTTTCTGTGAAAAGATTCCATAGCGGGTCACGATTCAACTGATTTGACTGTACAATTAATAAGACACTTTCTGGTAGTATAAAAAATAGACACAAAAGAGCCTTTTGCGGTCTACTTACAGAATAAACGTTTTGATTTTATTGTTTGACTGGCTGTTTTTTTTTCACGAATTAATGTGATTTTTTATTGATTGTTTAGTAACAGGGAAGCGGAATCGGAAAACTCCAGCACACTGGTGGGTGAACCGCCTCTGCTAGAAGATCCGGACAATAGAGAAAGCAAGAAAAGGATAAAAACGAGGTAATTATGTTTTTGAAGTGAAAACTTCTTTAGCGGCGTTGTGCACTTTCTTTCCCGGAGTGCAACCCGTTGTTTTTTTTGACGTGACAACGTCTAATAAATCGATGAACGCCGGCTGCATACACGAAAAAGAATGACGCAATGTAACGTACATGTAATGTTACGTAAGGTTACAATACATGTGTACCTACAGAGCAGTGAAGGCCAGTTGCAATATTACATAATACAATCTTAGTACTAGCGCTCGGGTAATTTTCAATGCGGCGGGTGCGGGGGGGGTTTGAATGTTTTGTTATGACGTTGTCACGTTAAACTATCGTCCGTAAACCGACTTTACGCACAACCGGTTATTTTTGGGTCCCGTACTTGATGGGTGACAAACGGGTCCCTATTACTGAGACTCCGTTGTCTGTCCGTCCGCCTGCCACAGGGCTCTATCTCTTGAACCATAATAGCTAGACACTAGAAATTTTCACCGATTATGTATTACTATGGCCGCTATAACAACAAATGGGTCATTATTTTATTATAGGGCCATTAATCTTTTGTGAAATATAAGGCATACCTGGTGATTTTTTCAAGTGTAAATAACTTATATAAAAACTAAAATAACTAAATTTAATCTTTTAAAGCAAAAAAACTTTAAATTTAAAGAAATTCTGTGGGAAAAATTGGTAACTCAGCGGAGAATACACCAATTTCCATACAAATGGCGGGGACATGCATGTCCACTGTGTTACCTACTTTATAGATGATAATGATTACTTTTTATACGTAGTGATAATTTTCAATGTAGGCTTAATTATGTACCTATTTAAATGTTTAATAATAAAAACGAGCACTTTACCGTTTTGGTAAAAAAAATATTTGAAGAGCACATTACAAAAAATACTGACCCTAAAATAAAATAATGGCCCAAATACTAAAAATAAAACAAAATTTAAAATTAAATGGCATCGCTTTCACTGTCTCTTTCTGTACCGTTTGACTGGAAGAAATAGTGAATGGGATAGCAAGCGTTCGCGCGTTCGACAATACGGCCTCTGCTCGAACGTTCACTATATTGATGATGTAATCAAACTATTATTTTATTTGTAAAAATGTTTGCTATAGAATAAGTGAAGCGGCGACGGGGATAATGGGCGCAATGTCGTCGCGGCTTGCCTACATCACAGGCTCCAACACTATCAACCGATCTACGCACGAAGAGTAAGTTCCTATATTGATAAAGTTTAGAGTAAGTACTCTTTTAAAATATAGTTATACTCCGGATTACGTCAGCAGATGCTTGAGTTACTTTGACTAATCGACCTCGGAAAAGAGGTTGCCATAATGTATATCCATAATTTTAATTTGTCATAAAGTAGGTAATTTATTTCTGAAGCAATGTTTTTTTTTTTTTATGTTAGAAAGGCCAGACAAACGAACTAGTGGGTCACCTGATGTTAAATGATCACCACTGTCCATAGACACCCGCAGCGCTTTACGCGATGCCAGTGCGTTGTCGGCCCTAAAGGAAAAGGAACAGGGGAAGGGGGTGAGGGAGGGGAAGAGGAAAGGGGTGAGGTATTGGGCCCCCGGCACTCTCACTGACCGTACGAAACGCAAGCAGGATTACTGCTGCTTCACGCCGGTGCTCTGTGAGAGGGTGGTACTGCCCCGGACGAGCCGGCCCATTCGTGATGCAGCGGCTAGCTACAACATGGCTCTACCACTACTAAATGTTTTCTTCGGAATTATTAATAAACTAACCTAACATACATAACCTACTGCATTCTATAAGATTACAATCAAAAAAATCCTGAAAACGGCAGGGTTCTAAATATTTTATGGCAAGAAAAATATGACAATATGTAGTGATTCGCGGAAAAGTAATAATAATTACTCCGCATAAATACTCCGCAAGTAATAATAATTAATCATTTACTTCGAAAAGATCGATATCATAATACTAGTATGTTTTACTCCTTTCCGTGCTTTGTACACTATAACACGCTATACCAAACCATTTTATTAAAGGCTAGCGGTCCGGTCTAACCTGGACGCACTGATAGCGCGGAGTCCGTCGGACGAGTTCATATTCTCGGTGCCTCGCGACCCGCTGCTGTCTCCGTACTGGGCCGACGATGCACTGCTGAGCCGCTTCCCGCCTTGCCGGATACTGGTTAGTACACTCCTAGGCTATGCCGGCTGGCCCACAACGTGACGTCAGTGTCTTGACACAGCATTGTGTCAGACCAGCGTTAAAACGGCTTAGGCTCAAAAAACTCACTTTCCCTAAATGTGCACTTTCTACAAAATGTACACTCCCAAAATGTACATTTGCCCATTAAGGACACTTTCCCCGTGAGTGCATTTTCCCAAAAAGTACATTTTCTCAAAACGCACAGTTTCCCATAACGTATATTCTCTCAAAACGCATACTTTCCCAAAAATGTACACTAGTCAAAAATGTCATCTTCATCACAAAGTTTTCCTTAGATGAAGATCCAAGCTATGATGGCGATGTTAACATTTTTACCTATGTATCTGGATAAATCCATTTAAGAAAGTGCACTTTTTGGGAAAGTGCCCCTTCTGAGAATGTGCTCTGTCTGAGAAAGTTTACCAATGTGCAAGTGCACTTTTTGAGACAGTGCGCCTTCCGAGAAAGTGATCCTTCTAAATAAGTGTAGGTACCCTTAGAAAAAGTGCACATTTCGGGAAAGTGAATTTTTTGAGCATAAGCCGTTAAAACGTCTTTATTTTGCAAAAAAAAGTTGCATTTACGTCATTGTTGTTAGAAGTGATTATTCTTTAAAGGTATCTTATTTTTTCCAAAACTGTTTAACTTAGGCCAACAACAAACCGGGTACGCGGGGCGCCGACGGAGCGTATCCAGCGCGCTCTATAACACTGAATCAAATATACGGTGACACACCAGCAGCGCGGCACACCGTATTTGATTCAGTGGTATTGACCGCGCTGGGCACGCTCCGTCGGCGCCCCGCGTACCCGGTTTGTTGTGGCCTTTAGCCTCTCGCCCGGTACCAGGTTGTCGTTGAGTTTTGGGACAACCTGTGTACACAGGCTTGAGAAGTTGAGCAGTAATTTATATTAAATACTAGCTGTTGCCCGCGACTCCGTCCGCGAAGAATGGGGGGGGGATAAACAATAGCCTACGACCTATTCTCAGACCTACCGACTGTAGAGAAAAAAGTTTCATAAAAATCGGCCAAGCCGTTTCGGAGGAGTTCGGTAACAAACACCGTGACACGAGATTTTTATATATTAGAATATTTAAAAAATATGTACGTATATTTTTGGAAGTTGAAATGCCCTTGTATTTTAAATATCTCTTGTCAAAATATTCAACAACTGAATGTAAGTATCAAAGAAATCCAAAAAAAAATGTATATCGATCTACTTTCCTAAAAATATGAATTGAAGATATTTTGATTCTTTTTTTTGTGTATTTTGTATTAGGGTATTTGACACCATTAAATCTGTAATAATTTGGTTTTTAGAAAAAAAAACTTTGTGCCAAGTTTCTTGCGGCGCATTTTTTGAAATGAAAACGCTGGTAGACTAAATAAAAATACATTTAAGAGTCCTTAACGGCCTACTAACAGAAATAAACTTTTGATTTTGGTTATACATATTTCAGACGGTACACTTAGACCCATGTCTCGACGATTGCGTTATGTTCGCGAAGAAGTTGAAGCGGCTCGGTAACGTCGTCGGCATCGATGTCCTGGAAGGACTGCCTCATGGCTTCCTTAATTTTGCACTGGTGAGTGTATTTGCAGTTTTAGTTTTTTAGCTAAAGGCTAGAAGCAATAAAGTGATACTAGTTACAGTATACCACTACACAAAAAATAATTAAAGATAGATAGATTTAGAAATTTGGCTGTGTGCCCTTAATTAAAATCTGACGTCATCAACCAAAATAGTTGAAATATAATTAATTTTGAAAAAAGTAGTGAAATAAATGAAAAAATATTGAAATTTGTTTCTTATAATTGACTTTTCTATACAAAAATAAATATATAAAAACCAATGGTATTTTTTTTAGGCAATCCCAATTGGGTATGTCTAAAAAAAATACCCATGGTTTTTATATTTTTTTTGTATAGAAAAGTCAATTATAAGAAACTAATTTCAATATTTTGTCATTTAGTTCTCTACTTTTTTCAAAATTAATTATTGAAACTATTTTAGTTGATGACGTCAGATTATAATTGAGGGCTCACACAATGCCAAATTTTTAAATCTATCTAAATGCGTACGATAAGGCAGCCCCTTTAATTAATTTTTGCGTAGTGGTACACTATACACTGTGTCACTTTACTGGCACTGACAAAGTGCTAGATGTCAGACAGCGGGTCCAAATCAAACTCCGTAGTATAATCCACGCGTACATTGTGAAGAATTCTAACCACACAGAATAAAGTACGACTTGAACCGGTCACGCAATTTACACCAATGTCAAATGAAGGTCATTGCTTATTTGTTATATTATAAATTCATTACATAATATTAAAATTAAATAACTACAGAAAACGAGTTAAAAAGCATTTATCTCGAAATGGTTTTTGATTTACTACACATTGCAAAAAATAGACATCCCCAATTGTTACTGAAAATCCCAGTCTTAAATATTGTGACATTGACATAACTTATTTAATTCCACAGATGGCCAAAGAAGCGAACGAGGGTTCTAAATTATGCGTGGAACGGATCAAACAGCTCCTAGACCTAGAAAGCCATACGCCGCCATCCAGCGAAAACTTATGAATGTGCTTGTGTTGCCACTCGTACACCGCCCGGCTTTAACGCGAGGCCTTAGCAGAGTGTTAAGAATAAGTTATACCAGTAGCGGGAATACCGACGAAAGTTATGGCTTCGGTAATGTTCGGGATCCGAAGATGGACGAGTATACGACCAATCACCGGCTAGCGATGGGTCGTCCACGATTTTAAAGTTGACGCAACCGGACCATTTAATTACGTTCATCGACTAGTCCATGGACTAGTTGAATTCGTCGACTACTCGACATGATGTCTGCGCTATGTAGATGTTTAAACTTAACGGCACACCTACTTCTACGACTCACTAGTCTGTGTTTGTAATTGTCTATAGTACAACTCTTATTCAAATACGAACTCTGTAGGCCATGGGATATAGTTCAAATTTGTTTGGTTGAATGAATGAACTGTATTAACTGACTACGATTTTGTGTCGGCGTCGCCTTCCTAGCAAATTTGAACGATTTTGAACACTTAGTTTAGCCGTCTAAGAATTAGACTAGACGCTCGGCCGGTGGACCGTCCAAACATTGATTCTTCATGTACTTTCAATCAACTAGTCCGTTCGCTAATTTGCTGCAATTCATACATACCTATTGCCGAGATACCAAACCCACACAACTTTTGTCTGGTTACTTAACTAACAGGTCTGGCATATGATACAAGAAAAGCAAGGGAATAACTAGTCCCGGATACAGAATGGCGCTGGCAAAAGCGTGATTTTTAAACTTATTCGAGGATTAATAGTACCATGTATAATAGTCGACCAAGAAATTCCTTTGCCACCTTTAGGTTCACCATCATTTGTGCGATTTCAAATATTAAAGACTATTAACATTTACAAGTCAACGTGACAGCCTGGGCCCAATTGCATAACAAAATACAAGCAAATAGTATTAGTGAATTTCAGTACAAAATAGCTAAAACTATTAGCTTGTAATTTGTTATGCAATTGGGCCCTAATCGTTTTTTATATCGAATAAAATGGTAAGGCACTTTGTTGGACTATGGTACTATAATTATTGATTTTACGCATGCGCGTCGTAATTAATGTTTATAAAAAGTATAATTAATGCATTTCACACTGACGTTCCATTTTTTACCAATAAAATATTATAACGTGTTGATAAAAAGTTCTTAATATCCGACAAGTATTAATACTACGTTCAATAGTAGATATCACCTTAAGTACAATTAGAGAAAGAAATAACAGAGTAATCATAAATTTTAAAGTAAATTATACTATAATAAGAAGATCCTAAAATGTATGTAAATTGCTCAGATTAATGTCCATCTATTGATATAAAATGTCTTGTCGAGGGTTTATAGTTGCTTTAGCAAACTTAATTTCGTTCATTTTCGTAGAAAATAATAAGGCTCAGTTTCTTATCGAATTTACATAATAATGAGTCTAAAACCATGTACTATTTGATCAATAAATACTTTGAAGGTATGCTAAGATAATGTGAAACTTGTCACAGACAATGACAACCATTTATTTTTGTGCTGGTATGGTCAGGCTGTCATTCCCATAAGGGCACAAGGGGTCCACGCCTTGGGCTTGAAATACCGGTATTTTCTGGAACCGGTATCGTGGCCTTACACTAGGAACCGGTATTAGTCTTGGTGCCTGTACCGGTACCAAACATAGCTCCTACAAGATAGCGATACCTTGAGAACCGGCAAATTTAGTGGCTCTAAGAAGTTAAAACACCGGTACTCGAAAGTGTGCGTGTGAGAGAGAAAGGTAGCACAATAATAATAATTTTATTCATTTTTCAGACATTGTTTACATCCATTTTATTGTTAGTAAAAAGCATACAAATAAAAATTTATCATCTATTGTTAGTAAAATTATAATTAAAATGTCACAATTTAAAATGAAAATAAAAATAAAAATACATATTAAATCAAAGGACATGTCACAGCACAGATTACAATTAAAACAAAAAAATAAAAATCCAATACAAAAAATTACAAACTTAAATCATATAAGCCGTTGAAATGGAGGCATAGGTGCGTGCAGAGATAGCCAGTGCCTCATAAAAGGGCCGGACAATAAGTTATCTATTCACATCGCTAGTTTTCCCGTGGAAACAGGAACCGCTCACTCGCACCGCAGCGCACTAAACGGCAACGTCGCATACACGTGTAACAACCATTATGGAGAACCGGTATTTTTCGGTGCTTATACCGGTATTTTTTCATTACCGGTTATTTGAAACCGGAACGAAGAAAACCTATAAATACCTGTGCTTATACCGGTATAAAGCCTTGCTCACGGGGGCCCCGAAAGTCAGATATATACCCTTACTTGAATGAAAATAATGAGTTTGGAATATATTAAAGGTAATATATGACCTTTAATATATTCCAAAGGGGCCCCATCGTTGATGCCCAAAGGCCTGCTCAGAGACCGTTCTTGGTGTAGTAAGACCTGACGCTTCAATTATCAATTCGCTCTGTGATCTAAGCTTACTATCACTCCTTGCCTTATTATATTAATGACTTTGAATCTCAAGTAGATAATGTCAGTGTTTTATATTATAACGAAAATTCAACCGCTTGTAATTGTCTTCTACAAACAATGGGCGAAAGGGGTGCTAAACGCTATTTTTGCTCCTTAGTCACTAATGACTAGATCTCCCTTGATATCCTTCAAGCTACACTGGAAGGGTAAACACCCTCTTGTGTGTTAGTCGACCAAGAAATTCCTTTAATAAATTTACGGCTTAAAACATCAAAGACCATTTTCACTTAAAAGTCGATGTGGCAATCAGCCTTTCATCTGATTGTAGGAACTGTCATGGAAAATGATAAAGCACTTACTTGGTACAATAGAGTCCTCCAATATCTGTAGGTACAGCCAACCGTTCATAAATGTCTAAAAATGAACCTTATGTTACGGTAATAAGGTCTATGTATAGATATTTATGGAATATTAGCGGTACAGATATTGGTGAACTCGACTGTACACTATACAACGTTACTACTTATTCCCGCAAAAATTTAATCGTGTTGTGAATACCACTTTATGACTTTTATTTGCTTTATTGATTTTGTGCACATGCCCAGCCGTGATATATTTAGCCTGTGATCTGACATCACCATCATATCATAAAACTCACGTCTATGATCGAGTTTGGTTTCAGTTTGGTTTTGATTTGTGCGCGTTTGACAGCTGCTGCGACGTGGGGCTACGGATTAGCCCGAAACATATTGAGCTAAACTCTATCATAGACGTGTGTTATCCATATTCTTTCACTACCGTCATATCAACCAAAAGACGTCCACTGCTGGACAAATGTCTCGCCCCAAAGAGTTCCACAACGATCGGTCCTGCGCTACCCGCTTCCAAGTGGTTCCTGCTAGGTTTACCGATCGATCCATCTTATCTATCGATCGTCGGTCCATCTTATTGGGGGGGCTTCGTACGCCACGTCTTCCGGTACGCGGTCGTCACTCTAAAACCCATCGGCCGTCGGTTCTACCACAGAAAAGAAAAAAGGAGCAGTAGAACGTCTCCATACAAACGGCCGGAACGCGAGTTATACCTACGCGCCACGAAATCTCAGCATACCTCAGCAACCATCAGTCAGGGTGCTGCGCGGTTACGTTCGATCGGCGCGGGACTCACGCGCATTTATTACGTAATTAACTATGTCACGACGATATGAACAGTATTGTTCGGTGTACGGATGTTTTAAATTCATCTATATCGAAACCGGAATTGTCATTTTTTAGATTACCAACTCAGTCGGAATTTATACTCACACATCCCAGAAGAGGCGCAAATACTTTTCCGTGGCTAATTTGTAGGTAGCAAATATACGTAGCGACGAAACTAAATAAAATCGTTTAAAAACATTACGTTTGTGGTTTATTAAAATAACGTAAAATGCGTTTTTGTTAAACATCACTTACTTCATTCCTTCCAAACATAACTGAAGAGTGGCAGCCCTATCGCGAGTTTGTGTACCGAGCCGGCGTAGGTAATTATAATTATAATCAAGGACGCTGCCGAGACGTTCTACTGCTCCTTTTTTCTTTTCTGTGGTTCTACTAGCACTGTGTCCTGCCCACTGCCGCTTAAGCAACTCTCCGAGCTAGGCAGTAGCTTTAGTTCTCCGGCGAACCTTATTTCTGATTCAATCTCGCAGGATTATAGCTCCTTCCATCGCTTTTTGAGTGACTTTGAGCTTCTTATGACTCCCGTTCTAATGACCACTCTGACATAATTGTCAATTAACAGTGTTACTAGTTGTCGACTTATGATCTACACAAGGCGAAATTTTAAACCTGATACAAAATATATGCGTATAACGCATCTGGTTATCATGGTACGGGCATGTTAAATACTTAAACTCAGTTTATTACCTAAATGCTGTTTCTTGATGATTAATCTAAGTACTTATAATATAAATATTTAACAGTTCGATTACATTGTAAATATAAATTATATACTTGTTTATTTATTGAAACCAGCACAGTATTACGATGGAACAGTAAACTAATTTTATCTATATAGATGTCGCTTTCTTTAGATTTCAATGCAATTATTAGTAAATGTTACGTATAACTCAAATTATTTACTGATCCCTCAAGTGCTGTGGTCATACGTAGTTATTAATGAAACTTAAAATAAAATTGTCTTGTGTTTTGTAACATTTACGTGGTTTTTTCTTATAAATTGAAATGAGACCCGATATAATCTTAGTAATAACGGAAAATGTTAAAAAAGTTGTTTAGTATTGATTTTATTGGATTGTTAAATAATATTGTAAGATTTCGTCTCTCTCGTTTATTTCGAAGCCCCACGCGGCGATCACACTTGAAATGAATATTGTTGTATCGTGAATGCTCAATACTATGTATTTGTATATTTTTGATAAAGTATTCTCGATCAATTCCTTTTAATCGTGGCTGATATCAATTTTAATACTTTATACCATGTAAATAATGATGTAGTTTAATCGAGATTTAAATATCTCTAATGATGACTTTTCACTGAAGTTTTGACAATAGTCAGACATTTTATTTAATAGGTAATAATACTCCTGGCATAATGTGCTAGGAGAGGCAAAGCCAAAGCTCTTCTTATTTTTATAAAGTTACATTATTATTATTAAGGTCATCCTTACCTTAAAGACATATCTATTACACGTGTAATACTCAGGAACCATGTTATTCAGCTTTACCATTATTTTTAGATTGTGTTAGACTACTTTATATTTTAGTTTACGGAGATGTGAGCATTTTTTTTAAATACCTACATCATTGACGTACAATAAAACAACTAGACTCCCAATCGCTTAACAAAAGTTCCTCAAAAAACGTCCGAGCGGCGTTGTGTGTACGTATACATCAATTTATATAGATAACATTAACAGCATTCATTCAAATTAACACCTTATTTCGTAGCAGTAATGTTTAATGTCAATTGAATACGATCGTTCGAAGTAGTGACATGACGTCACGCGCTGGAAACCGCCTAAAGAGTAAAGAATGCAGTGGAGTGGTCATGCGAAGCGGAAGCTAGACTGTCTGCCTCTTTTTTTCTCGTGAGTTTGATTACGGTGCGAAAGAGACATATACGAATACGGGGCGAGAAGTGACGTCGTAATCAACGCGCGGTCGAAACACAACTGAACCAAAACTCTGCACAATAGACGCGTGTGCAGACTTTTGCTTCGGACAATTTTTGAGCGTGATTGGGAGTCTAGTTGTTTTATTGTACGTCAATGACCTACATCTACTTATTTTAACTGCGCACTCGTACAAACTATGTCCATGTTGTGACTTTAGTATTTTATGTAACAACTTTTTTCTATTCATAATAAATAAGTAACTGGGAATTGTTTAATGCCAATTTAAAGTGCGTTTTTTAAAACAACGAAATCTATAAGTAAACTCATCAAAAAATCTCATTAGGTACTTTATTTAATAGCAGAAATCATTTAATCATGTTGTTGTTAATGTTAACTGTACCTACTTTGCTTTAAATAAACATTATATGGTAAAATGCTTATGTATTAATATAAACATGTTCCGTAAGTCATACAATTGTATTGGTACATATACTTATACAGTTTTCCATGTTCAATATAAATTATTAAATATTTTTTCCGCACACTTTCTAGGTCACTATGCTGCTATCAATTTATTTTGATTGAACATGGAGGTGTACTTGTACCATTTTTGTATGACCGACAGTAGTTGTATGTATGATATGTACTTACCTACGGTCCTTGAAATCGTCAATGCAATATTTAACTATGTCTGTGATAGTGAATAGGCTTTGAAAGCATAACCAGTATTCAATGAAGCACGAATATAATAAGATGCACGTGTAACTGTATTATATTTGATGTGTAATGTAACGAGATTGTATAAACTATTTAACAATATTTTTGTAGAATAAAATGAAACTCGAAAGCAAAATTGAAACGATAGTCATTCACTGTAACGAAATAATCAGAATATTTACGAGCAAAACATACCTACAGGCCTTAACAATGGAAATGAGTTAACATAGGTGTTAAAAGTTAAATAATTGAAATAGAATTTACGACCAAAGTAGAACAACCTACTTAGTCACCGGTGATATCGAACGATATCTTATGTTAACTGCAATAAACTCAAAATAATTAAATGCTAATGAATTCAGTTGTTTTTGTTTCCTCCTTCATACCTCTCCATCGCACACGCGTGCTTTTAGACTGACCTGGGCCCAATTGCATAACAAAGTACAACTTATATTACAAGCGGAACTCCCTCTCTAGTTAATATAACTGAAGCAAGAGTTCCGCTTGTAATATTAGTTGTACTTTGTTATGCATTTGGGCCCTGCTTTGGTGTTTAGGATTCCGTATATAAAAAACAGGCCGCTGTGGCTAAGTTTACTCTGAATCAAGGATGATTAGACTGGATTGGCAGTCGCCATAGTACGGATCGGCCGCGGTTTTTGTAGTTCGATTATTAAATCTAGATGGCGCTGAAATATAGCCAGAGGCTTTGAAGGCAAAACAATAAGTACAGATGTTTCATATTACTACAAATGTATTATTTTTCAAAAATATTGCATAATACGTTTGCACACACACACCACGCACACACACACCACACATGCACGCACGCACACGCACTTACGCACGCACGCACACACACACACACACACAATAATGTGTTATAATTGAGCATGTTCTATTAAATTAGTTTCTTTTTGTTTTAGTATGTAGATTAAGTAAACTAAAATGTAACATTTTGGGAAGAGCGAGTTCTCCTGACACAGGTGCATACACCTACTAGGAGTTCTCCACATTATTGTTAAATGTTTACTTTAAATGAATAAAGATTATTATTATTATGTTGGTACGGATTTCCGATCACGGGCCCATGGGGACCCGGTCATTTGAAAGGCATACATGGGGCCGAAGCCAACATGAAGAGGCCTTTGGTACCATATAATATAAATGAGATGGGCGCAACTATGGGGGTCTATCCCCTAATACACCATGAGGATGTGCTAGCGGACAGTCCACCACAGTTGCCAAACTATTGCCAGGTAGGAAGCGACATGGAATTGGCTATGGGGTTGGGATGTTGTGGACAGGATTACCGGGCTATGGAGTGAGATAACGGACACCTACCATTTCAATATCTCATAAACTGAACTTTTGGTTATTATTATTATTATTATTATTATTATTATTAAAGATTATTATTATTATTAATAATACATTTAGATTTAATAATCGAACTACAAAAACCGCGGCCGATCCGTACTATGGCGACTGCCAATCCAGTCTATATCATCCTTGCTCTGAATGCATTTTTGTTTAGAACACTAGCTTTTATCCGCGATTTCGCTCGCGTTAAATTCAGAGTACCTAACATAGTTCACTCTTATTTCTCCATACAAACTTTGAACCTCTTAATCCACTTTGGGGGTGAATTTTGAAAAAAGTCGAATGCCTAAGTGATATATCATAATAAATATAATAATAGCTGTCTGTGTGCCAAATTTCAGCACAATCCGTTGAATTAGTTTGAGCTGTGCGTTGGTAGATCAATCAATCACCTTTGCCTTTTTATTATGTCCAATAAAAATAAAAATATAAAATGTCGCTTTTTTTTCATTTTGTCAATAGTACAATACAATACAAATATTATTTATTGATCACCAAAACAGTACAGAAAAAATTAATAACAATAAAAATTCAGGCAGACATTAGGCTCAATAATAGCTTTGGATACAAGCAATACAAATAATAATAATTATTATTATTGGAAACTGAAGTGATATTACAGAAAATGCGAAGTGTCACCTAAACTCGCGCTTGCATAGGTGAGCCAACAAAATATTTTTTTTTGTAAACAAGGAGTATAGTCTGGTACCGCAGGACCATCGGTGCCAGGTGTCAGATCTCACTAACGACGAACAACATGGAAAGCAGCTAAAAGAGAAATGAAAAAGCTTTATAAATTGTTAATCAGGTTTATTATACTAATCCTAGGATTGTCGTGAACATGATACTCAACAAATAGGTTACAGGACATGTAGACAGATTCATAACTTCAACGAGTAAAATTGACTTTTTGGTAAAAATGCCATTCATTAACCATAATAAAATAATAACTACTTACAGGCGCTGTTTAAAATTTCATCGTACTAAAATCAGGCAATTTTCAACAGAACAAAAATTTTAAGAAAAGTCAACAAAAGGATTAAAATTATTGAATATCATTCCTTTCAAGCAGTGCAAATTATATTCTAAAATAGTCAAAAAGTGAACCAGATTTAGTGTTTTATCATAATATTCCCTTGTCCTTGTCACTTTAAAAAGACAAATGCACTAGCATAAATTGCGAGGTAAAAAAAGATAAATTTAGATATCTAGTTACTGTTTGGATAGCAAGATAGAAACTCCCTTACATCTTAATTCTTACTTAAATTTTAGGAATTTGGAAACTGACACTGATTTTCTTGATCTTAATCAATTACACACTGCTAACTTGTGGTGGCATGGCATATAAACACATAGTAGTACAGACAGGATTCAGCTTCTGCTAGTTTCAATTAAAACATTTTTTTTGTATACAATTCAATATCACCGAAAAAAAAATCAAATCAACCAGACCACCTCTAGTAGTCTTCAGTTGTAATATTTGAAGCAATTAAACATACAATAATTCCAGTTTAAGTTAGTAAAAATCTTATAAACATTTAGTGTTCCTATTATTGAGATACACTCCACCTCCATAGAAAAACCCATTATTATTAAACATCAGTATCAACGTTTGAATTTCATGGCACTCGGTAAGGGTAGCAAAATAAATAAATACATTTGATTTTTGTTTTTACACTCAATTATACTGCAGTAAACTGTACATATACTAAAAATTTAAATAAAAAATAAAACCTCCTTCAAAAAACCCCCAAAAAAACATAAAATAATAATTGATTGAACCGACCACAATAAGCATGAAAATATCTTTCTACTAATCTGTTTGAAGTTGGTGCCTCAGCACGAGCCAGCAGGAGTGTAGAAGCCCTATAATAGGTATGTAGGTAAGTTAGATTACTAGGTCCACTCCTGCTGGCTCGTGCTGAGGCACCAACTTCAAACAGATTAGTAGAAAGATATTTTCATGCTTATTGTGGTTGGTTCAATCAATTATTATTTTATGTTTTTTTGGGGGTTTTTTGAAGGAGGTTTTATTTTTATTTAAATTTTTTTTATTTCCAAGTTTTTTTTGGGTGTTTTTTGAAGGCGGTTTTATTTTTTATTTAAAATTTTTTATTTTTTTCTTTTTAGTTGTTGCTAATGGCCTGGACTGGCACTCTTTACTGACTGTACTTTTTGCCTCTGGTTACCAAAGTACTTATCAAGACGAATCAAACGAGACCAAACTTGATGGGGTTATGTCGTTTTACTACGGAGTTCTTATGGTCACCATCCAACTTCATTGTCAGACCCTGGTTACCATCTAGGACCAAAGTACTCGTTGAGACGAGTCAAATGAGTCCGTACTCGATGGGGTAAGTGCCGTTACTTTATGGAGTAACTTTGGCCACCTTCCAGCTCCATCATCAGACCCTGGTTACCATCTGGGATCAAAGTGCTCGTCAAGACGTTTCAAATGAACCCAAACTCGACGGGGTTGTGTTGTTTTATTACAGAGTTTCTATGGCCACCTTCCAACTCCATCATCAGATTAGCTCCATGTCACAATAATATTGCATTGTCACCTGATTTACACATGCATGTAAAATATGAAATCAATCAGAAACCGGGAAGTGAGTCAAATTCAACTTGCAAGATTTGACCCGTTGAGGAGTTCCGTTGGCCATCTGCGGTCTTCTTCATCAGATCTAGTTTACCAAATGACACTTTATGAATGCAAATGCTCGATTTGTCACTGAAAATACTAAAATCGCTTTACATTTCCCTTGAACTTTTGAAGAGTTCCTTCAATTCCTCATGGATCCCATCATCAGAACTGGATTCCGGTAACAACGGGACCAACCTTGAAGCATATGCTTTCAAACAACGAAAGAATTTTCCAAATCGGTTCATAAATGACGGAGTTCTGAGGTAACACACGTACATACAACCGAATTGAGAACCTCCTCCTTTTTTTGAAGTCGGTTAAAAAGAATTCATCTTGCATTTGAAAAATAATACATGCAATATTTTCAATACTTGACATACCTGTAACCTCAGTCAGTGTGGAAAGGTCTTTTAGCAATTTAAAATGGATATATTCTTGCAGACATCAAAGATTGACAGCAAAATCCATGGAACAAATTTTAGTAATCTATTCTAACCCTTAAAACATTTTTAGTCCTTTTTTATTTATACAAAATAAAGGTTAAAAATACTAAGTGTATTTTTTTTCTACTGACCATACATTGCCATGAAATTTGAACGTTTATACCAATGTTTAATTATTATCAATACACAGCTGGTTTTTACTTTATTTTTATTATGAAACTTTAACATGTTTGCTGCTGCAATTAGTATAACTGTCAATTAACCATACATATATTGGGTCATATTGACCTGATACCGCAGCAAATGTGTAAATTTTTATACTTGACATTCCAGCAAATGCCACCACAACGCTATGTAATTAGGAGTGTGCATCAACCTACCAGGGTTTGTCAGAATGCCTAGAGCCAAAGTATAACCTATTATTTTATTTATACATCAAAAATAAGTCATGAAACAATTCAATTACATTGTTTAAGGTCTATTTATATTTCATACAGTTGTTAACATCAGGTCTAAATGGAGAGCATAGATCAACAACATGCAAGTATTTAACTTATCAATTAATGAATTCTGTACAAAATCTGATACACTGACATTGAATAAAAAGAAGTATCAGTCATATCTATAATGTTTATGGCCTCAAATTCCACAACCACATCTTAATATAAATCCATTTATTACAAATATTGCAACCAACATCGTAACTTTGCCATAAACATGCTGTAGGTAGCTATAAGTATTTTTTTTTGTTGGATAAAATAAATAAATTAGAAGTAATTACAACTCTTCCATTCAATATTATGCCAGATGATGAACAATTTAATGTATATTACTCAAAGAGTAGCATACAATTTTAGATGACCTAAAAATACCATACACTGTATGGAAAACATGAAAAGTCATATTATGCTTGTAACTTAGTTCCTAAATGGGGAAGTCTTCTTGCACAGGCAAAGTTACATGTGTAGGCCTTTGGCTTAATATTAATTTATGACTGTCAGTATACTTACAAGAGACTTATGGTTTTATACAAATGTTGTATCACTTGGTATTCACAATAACAACCGATTATTTCCATTTCATGATGGTCTTGGGGTCAGGCCAATTATGTTAATGTGTCCGTCCTCATACAATGGAAATTTCAGTTTGTACATATAGTGAGTTCAACTGATGAGCTCAGTCATGACCATTTGTTTTTGCATGTGGCACTGTGCCGTTGGGCAAAGGGTTAGTCTGTGGCTGACGAATTGTCTTCTGCAGGACATGAGCATCGGCTGGCTCTATCCTCTTGTAATAATGCTCCTTCGTCTCCACAATTTCAAAGCCAAACTTCTTATAGAAATCTATTGCACCCTCATTGTTGACCTGTACATGTCTGCAAATATAGTAATTATCAACAATGACATTTGAAAACAATGAAAGATTTAGGACACTGGCACTGTAAGCACAAATTTAAGATAAAATCACAATGATGTTAATAAAAGAAGACTAACTAACCTAACCTCAAAGAGAACGAGAATCAATACTCATTAGAAGGTTATCTATATATGAATTTAAATAACACACAAACATAACCTTCAATCACACTTCATACCAAAAATGCATTCAACTGTTTCATACTTCTCATACAACTATCTTAACGACTCGAAAGGTTTACAGTAAATGAAATATAACATCAAGAGTACTTACAAGAAAATGCTGTCAAAATTAGCATCCTGTTCAACAAACTTGAGCACATGTTCTACCATGAGACTGCCGATACCGAGTCTTCTGTAGGGGTATAGGCAACCCAGCGTCATTATATACAGTCTACGTGAGTTCTCCGATGTGTCTATCCTACAGCAAACAGCTCCAACTACGATATCATTGTAGTACACCAACTTAGCAAGCTCGCCAGCCTCCAAGACATCCTTGTAAAATTTATCGTTGTAAGATACGGGGAAAACGACTGTGTTCAGCTTCTTTAGTTGCTTTATATTATGAGGTGTCACGTCGCCAAGTTCTATTTTAGCTCTGAAAAGCAAAGAGGGCTCTTTTATGGCAAATTCAAGGGTTCGAAGACAGACATACCTACGAAAACATTTAGTCGTTTTAACGGGATTCCGAAGTAGAAATGATGAACTGACGATGCTAAACACAAAGAACATGTCTTTACCTAGTCATTTTAATAATTATTCTATATAATATACACTAAAAATTTAAAAACTAATCTAACACAGTTATATCACACGGAGATCACTCCCGCCATCTACTACTCCTCGGAACAATTGTATTACTGGGGAGTTTTTTGGAAATCGAGCTAGGGTAAGCACGTTTGGCGCTATTTATTTGTGTTTGACCATTGCATGTTTTTCGAATTTATTATAAATAACTTATCAATTCTTTAATTTATCCAATTGTAATGTTCAATTTTTTTCTGAAAGTTTCGTGAACAGCTAAAGAATAAATAATAATTTAAATAAAATTATTTTGTCATTTCGCTTCAAAGGCAATGGACTCACGAAAAACGCCTTTTCCATTTTTTTTCTAACAGTATTGCCAAGTTTTTAATATAAATTCTACTACTAGTTAATCGGCATCGTCATTATTGCGTGTAAAGCATTCTTAACTATTTGGTTCTTAAGCCCCATAGACAATGACACGTAGCGCCAAAATTCAAACTTGATTTCTATACATTCATTTGTTTAAATCTCAATGTCAGCTCTAGATGTGATTCAGCTGTGAACATTTTGTGTTCAAACAGTAAAAAAAGTACTTCAAAATGTTGTTAAATCAATTGCGTTGTTTTCAGCCCCATGTAAATATTCATTTTGGGCTAAGTCAGCCGAAATTCTTTGGTTTGTGCAGCGTTCGGATGCAAACACTAAAGGCTCAAGAAATGCCGTCTAAACTCGATCATGGTGATATTGGTACTTCCACAAATGAAACTATTAGAGAAATGATGTTCACAGCCCCTCGTGTAATGCCCATGGTGTTGACCAAAGAGCCCGTTGTGTTATCCTTCGACGACATGCCAGGACCGAAGGCATTAAAATATCTGTCAAGTGCCCGCCATTATTTGTCACAAATCGGAACACAACTAACAGCTGGAGCTCTAACGCTCGGACTTAACATAAGTAATTATTTTTAGTTACTTAGTTTTTCACCTTTTTCTGTTTACTTATAAGTTTTCTGGAAACTTTATGTCCGCGTGCATCGTGGACTGCCGAGTGATTGGCGACATAACGCTAAATACTTAATTCTTAAAAATATTTTTTCCAGATAGTCTTATAAGCAGAAAGTCTCTAACTGGCATTTCGGCACTATTTGAAGAATATGGCCCTGTGGTTCGCTTCGTCAGTCCTTTAGGATCTGATATAGTGTTGATTAACCATCCAGATCACATTCAAAAGGTTTTCTCCATGGAAGGAGAGTACCCTGTACGATCTACGCTCGACTCGCTCGAAAAATATCGGAAAGAGCATAGGAATCAATTGTATGGAATATACTCTGTGTAAGTTATACTAAGTATTTATAATGCGAATAGAAAGCCAATAACTTATTCATTGTACAGTTAAACACATTTCTACATGGACTTAACATTACTACGAAAACCGAGCCCAAATATAGGTTATATCGCCGATTTTGCACTCCTCCCTGGAGTAAACTCTCTGATATCAGTCGACACGTGTCGTGTTCCGTTTCTCGAGCTTTTGCAAGTTCAGTGGGCAGTATCTAACAGTAGAAAGCTGTGGCAGACGTATATGGGTTGTAGTAATAGCTAATTGTCATTATGTTCTGATTGACAGCAGCTCGTAACTAAGAGCAGTTTCGCACTTACGCGAAGGATATAACTATCTACGGACCCAAAACTCGAGTGGACTAAGTAACTATACCTACTTAGACCGATAGTAAATTTTGTAAACTTTGAAGTATTTGACCAGTGAACATTTTGTCTAGGGTGAATGAGCATTTATTTACTAGGAAAGCGTGCTACTTCTTCGCTTACAGTTAGACGTGATTGCGGTCTAACGCAAGCTCATTTAGCATTTAAAAATAATCAGTACCTCTACCATGAGTTTACACTAGTTTACAGTGACCGTACTCTCTAGCGACAGCAAATGATTTGTATGGAGAATTGTACTTCCGTAAGTGACCGCTGGAGGCGCTGTACAATTCTCCATACAAATAATTTACGCCGTCGCTAGCGAGTACCATCACGTAAACTAGTGTAAGCTCATGGTAGAGGTACAGGATAGGTACTTACTTACTAACTGGAGCTCTATGTAGTCAAGCTTCCCAGACGTTTACAATATTCGCCCATTCTCGTACAGCAACGGCCAAGAATGGATTCGCCAAAGGTCTCTAATGTCCAGTCCGCTAGATTGCGCAGTCACTCAGCACTTGATGAGCATTAACGACATTTGTGAGAGTTTTACTCAGAAACTTTACAATCTGAGGAACCACCAGGATGAGGTGCCGAAGGACTTGTATAAGGAAATGCATAAATGGGCTTTTGATTGTATGGGTACGTGCTTATTTTCTTTGACGCTCTACGCTTAGGCACTCAAGATCGCATTCTCCGTCTCTTTCTGTCCTCATATTAAACCGTGTGACAGAACGATGTGGTGAAAACGATTGCGATTCAAAGTGCTATAGACAAAAACCGGCCAAGTGCGAGTCGGACTCGCGCACGAAGGGTTCCGTACCATTATCTATATAAACGGCAAAAAAATCACGTTTGTTGCATGGGAGCCCCCTTTAAATATGTATTTGTTTTATTTTAATTTAATTATTTATTTCTTAAGCGAATATATAACTATAAATATTCTGTAAATCTTTCAAGCGACTACCTGTTGCCGTTATCAATATCGAGCAAATAAAAAGCAAAAAAATCACGTTTGTTGTATGGGAGCCCCCTTAAATAATTATTTTATTCTGTTTTTTAGTATTTTGTTGTTATAGCGGCAACCAAAATACATTATCTATGAAAATTTAAACAGTCTAGCTATCACGATTCATGAGATACAGCCTGGTGACAGACGGATGGACGGACAGAGAAGTCTCAGTGCCTTATACTCCGAAATGAGAAATTCGAACTGCGTAAAGTGCCGTTCCGCTAATGTTAGGGCCTACGCTAGCTGACGCGGACGCTCGCCGCGTGCGCGTGCGCTCGCGGGTCTAAGGTTTGATTTCCTCCTACGCTGACATCGGTCGCTGACGTCGGTCGAGCGTACGAATAAACACATACTCTATGGGCCACCGCACAGCGACGCTGATGGCCGCGCATTTGTCATACGCGACCGACGGTACGCTCGACCGACGTCAGCGACCGATGTCAGCGTAGGAGGAAATCAAGCCTTAAATGTACCGAACATCCGTCGCACGCGCCCGCGCCGCTTAGCGCTGTTCATCTTCTTCTTCTTCTTGCCCCCCTCCCATCTCAACTGGGGCCGTGCCTCCTTGTACGTCGGCGCCAGGACGCTCTGTCCTGCGTTGTCGTTGGTGAGATATTCAGGGCTTTCAGGTCCCTCTCAACATTAGTCCACCATGTAGACGGCGGTCTTCCTCTACCTCGGGGTTTCGTAGGGATGTTTAGCGCTATCTTTACGGAGTAGCTCTCATCTCTCCTTTTTATGTGGCCGTACCAGCGAAGTCGACTCTCCTTAAGTTTCTCTGCGACTGGAGCCACTTTAAATGATCCTCTGACGTACTCGTTGCGGACATTATCTAAACGCGTCACGCCACCCGCCCAGCGCAACATTTTCATTTCTGCTGTGTGTAACTTTTGTTCGTGCTTTTTGAGGGTGGTCCAACACTCCGATCCATAAGTCATCGCGGGTCTGACAGCAGTTTTGTAAATTTTGCCTTTAGTTTTTATTGGCATTTTGTTATCGCAGAGCACGCCAGATAGGGATCGCCATTTCAGCCAGGCTGTGTTTACTCGACTTAGCGCCACTTAGCGCTTGTTCATACAATTTCTTATTAGACGCGCGCACGACGGGCGTCCGTTCCGGGTAATCCGCGTCAGCTAGCGTAAGCCCTAATAGTATTTAATAGGAGAGTGAGAGAGATGGTATTTGAGACGAACTTGGGAGTAGGTAGACTAGACACTCAGTTTCCCCTTACCAAAAAAATCTATCTAGAATCCATAGCTACCTAGACTCTAGAATATTATTTAAGTAGGTAGATTTAGTTTAAAACCAATATCTATGCAACCAACCTAAGTACCTAGGTACGTTACAGTTTTTCGAGCTCTATCATATCCATTAAAATTTTTAGGATTGATAATATTTTCAAAGAAGTTTTCAATGCTCGACACGGAGCTGGTATACAGTCAATGCGACATGTCTTGGCTGTACCATAGTCTAGAGAAAGCTACAGAAGCCATCGTCAAGTGCGAGTCGGGCCTCCGCATGTGGAAACTGTTCCCGACCCCTGCTTGGTACTCCCTTGTCAAGAACTGTGATAGTCTAGATAAGTAAGGATATTCCCTTTATCATTGTCTTTTTTATACTACCTATCAATGAGTATTAACAGATTTTTACAACTGCTTAGGCACATTAACCCAAAACATGCACTTTGTCAATTAGAACATTTTCTTTGTTAGTACGTTTCCATGAAGGTACCTATACTTTTCCAAAAAGCTGTATTTGTACATACTTACCTAAGTATTATTATAATGGCCATTCTCATTTATCTGGGCACTCAGTCTAATTTAATTAATAATTACCGTGTTACTATTGCGAGAAAAAAATTATATCGGACAAGAAGTGCATGTTAAGTAAAATATAAATTTCAAAAAATGCTCTAATTGAGTAAATATACATTTCGGAAGTATACATTTTGCGGAAAGTGCACTTTTAGAGAATATACACATTTTGGGAAAGTGAGTACCTACTGCGGCCCTAAAGCTCCAAACGCACAGAGAGCGGAGGCGTGGTGGTGCGGTGGCGGTAATGGTTGTAATATTCTAACTTGTATGAACGAGTTCGCGGTACGGTACCGCACAACCGTTCATACAAGTTAGAATATTACAACCATCACCGCCACCGCACCACCACGCCTCCGCTGTATGTGCGTTTGGAGCTTAAGTCTTGACGACAATCTCGTCGGCGCGATCATACATACTAGGGGCGTTCAATAAAAAGTGAGAATGAGTATGTTATAAACAACTTTTACTAAATGTCATTTTATTTTTCGACATAGTCACCTTTTAGCATAATACACTTAGTATATCTTTTTTCTAAACTTAAAATTCCATTTTTAGAAAAGGGCTCATCTTGAGTACTTAAAAAATCTTGTACTGCAGCGACTACCGCGTCGTCGTCTTCAAATTTCTGGCCTCTCAGGTATTGTTTCAATCTCGGAAATAGGTAGAAATCACTGGGAGCGAGATCTGGTGAATACGGAGGATGCTTAAGGATATCGAACCCAGCATCACGAATTGCAGCCATTGCAACGGCGGACTTGTGTGCCGGGGCATTGTCCTGGTGGAACAGCACAACTTTCGAGAGTTTACCTCGCCGTTTTTCGCGAATCTCATTGCGCAATGTTGCTATTTGTTTGGCGTATAAAGTGCCCGTAATAGTGGCTCCATGCTCGAGATACTCAATCATTAATACCCCTTTACCATCCCAAAAAACAGAGCCCATGACCTTACCGGCAGATGGGCTCACCTTGAATTTCTTCGGAGTTGGAGATGATGGTCTTTTCCATGTCATAGACTGCAGTTTCGTTTCAGGGTCGTAATGATGGAGCCATGTTTCGTCCATTGTTATAAATCGCGCCAAAAAAAGTTCCCGGTCTTGCTGCATCAGGTTCAAAGCTTCTTGACAAATCTCTAGTCTAGTTTGTTTTTGCGTGTCAGTAAGCATTCTTGGTACCCAATGCGCAGATACCTTTTTCATACCCAAGCGTTCATGTAAAATATTATGCGCGCTCCCCTTTGAAATCTTTACATTTTCAGCAATAAAACGAACTGTGACACGACGATCCGCCAAAACTGAGTTTTCGACTTTTTTCACAATTTCTTCAGTTACTGCTGTATTAGGGCGTCCGGAGCGGGGGTCGTCCATTGTCGATGTTCTTCCACGTCTAAATTCGGCGCACCAACGTGCGACGGTCGAATACGGAGGAGCATTAGACCCTAAAGTGTCCAAATTGACTTGGTCCGTAGAAAAATTTTTCAAATACAAGTATTTGATAACGGCGCGCAGTTCAATTTTCTCCATTTTCGCTAACGTACTCAATAGCATTGCAAAGAAATTACCATATATTTTTTTAAACAAAAGACAGTTAGTTTTTTTTTTTCATAGCAATCAGCTAGATAGATTAGCTTTACCGGCCAGTATTTAATTTCGTAATATTAAAAGAGTTTGCATCTCATTCTCACTTTATATTGAACGCCCCTCGTATAATCACAAGATTATAGTTATGACTTGCCTTCAACATAGCATTGCTTGTCTGTGACGACCCTACGTGTAAAGCGTACCTATTCTTAGTTTTGCCAACCTCACTATTAAAATTAGATTTATATTTTTCAGTTTGATCGGTAAACATGTTTTGGAAGCTGAACAAGCCATTACAATAACAACCAAGGACGGCGAATCTTTCAACAAAGGTAGGCACTCATTAAATACATTGCCTGACAAATATCCAAATATTTGAAAGTGCGTAACATTTTAGGTATGGATTCTCTTATTGCTTCGATGCTGGTTGGAGAGAACAGGCTGAGTACGGAAGACATTTCCACCATACTAATGGATATGTTATTGATCGGCGTTAATACGGTAAGAATATACATACACATACAAGAAAAAAAATATCTGTTTTATTATTACTTACTTTAGGTAGTCATTGTAAACATGTTTCGACATGTTTCGGCATCTTCGATTTAAAATCTAGGTACCCCAAAATATGTAAACATCACCCTTATAGTTGATGGTAAGTAAACCCCCCTCTTGCAAGTAGTAGTAGTAGTGTACAGAATTGTTATGGAACTTCTGTATTTTTCTTAATTTGGAACGTGAACATATCCATTAAGGACACGTTACTATTACTTACTAGGTACATGCGAAAGGGGAGTTACCAAGTCACATGAATAAAAAACTTTTTAACAAAAAATTAAACCGCCGAAAAAACTGAAAAGCAAAATATAATACCTTTTTTGTTTGACCTTAATCTAGGTACCAGTTTGAAGTCGGTGCCTCAGCACTTAGCCAGGAGGAGTGGACCTATAATCGTCTACCTGATTGGCTTCTATCACTCCTCCTGGCTCGTGCTGAGGCACCGACTTCAAACTGGTACCTAGATTAAGGTCAAACAAAAAAGGTTTATATTTTGCTTTTCAGTTTTTTCGGCGGTTTAATTTTTTTGTTAAAAAGGTTTTATTTTATACTTTTTTCCATCCTCGGGGTAATTTTTTTTCCAAATTTATAATACCAACTTCAAGGTAACCCTATCTATCCAATAAAAAAGAATTATGAAAATCAGACTACTTTGTAAAAAGTTAGTCAATCATCCCTTGTTTTCCTACCCTTAGGGTAGGAATATTATTTCCATATTTAAATGGGACCACCCTTGAGGTATACGCTTTCCAATAAAAAAAGAATCATCAAAATCCGACTACTCTGTAATAAGTTATGCGTGGTCACATAGTACAATCAGTAACTGAACAATCAATCATCCCCTGTTTTTCTACCCTTAGGGTAGGAATATTGTTTCCAAATTTAAATGGGACCACCCTCGGGGTATACGCTTTCCAATAAAAAAAGAATCATCAAAATCGGACTACTCTGTAAAAAGTTATGCGTGATCATACATAAAAAAAAATATATACACGTCGAATTGAGAACCTCCTCCTTTTGTTTTCGTCGGCTGAAAACGAACAGAATAAACGCTTCAAGCAACGCCGCGCACGCATTACACTAGTACACGCACGACATTATGTGTGCGTGACCTGTCACAGACAGGAAGGGGGGGGCGTGCACCGGCGCCCGCTCGGAGACAAACCGGTTTGAACTAGCTCAGTGAGTAGACAAAGTTCAGGTGTGCCGCCAGCGACGACGCGACCGTTTAGCGTTTAGCTACATAGTTCAGGTGTTCGGTTATTTTAAAGATGCCTGCCTGTTGTAGTGTGACAACCCTATGATAATAGGTAAGAATTTCGAGCTCTGTTCGGTAGCTTTTATTCTGTTCGTTTTTTATTCATGTGCCTAAGTTCCTTACCATAATTATACAGGTGGATAAAACTGTTAGCAAGCTTTAAAATAAACTTTTTAATGTCTTAATTTTTCAATTTAAGATTTCCACGTCAACTTCCTTCCTCTTATTCTACTTGGCGAAATACCAAAGATCGCAGAAACTTCTGTTGAAAGAAATTGACTCGGTTGCAGCTGATATCAGTACAAAGAATGTCAAAAAGTTGAAGGAAAGCACTCCCTACCTTCAAGCTTGCATTAAAGAAACATTAAGGTATCAAATAATATTCCCTTCATCGTCATCGTCATAGGCGTGCACCATCGTAGGCCTCATCTTCGTTTTCCATCAGGCGTGATTGTGGTCAAACGCAAGCCTATATTGTATAATAAAAAAAAATATCCCAGCCTAAGCCTATTCAGAATGAGAGTGCTTAGAACGTAGTTCCAAAGCGGGCTCAGTGCGAATTGAGGATTTCACACACATGTGCGTGGAGGTTTAACCGTAACCGTAAATTTCAAACAATTTCGCACTTGCGAAAAACCCAAAGGTGCGAGTCCGGGCTTGAACCCACAACTCTCTGCTTGAGACCATAGGTTAAACCACTATAATATATGCACCTTCGGTACAATAGTGTATCATCTCGAAATAATACACCATTTTAATTTAGAATTTCCGGAAAGTCTAAATTAAAATGGTGTATTATTTCGAGATGATACACTGTTGTACCGAAGGTGCGTATAACCACGATTATTTCCCTTACCTTGGAATGATCTATAATACCTAATCCCTTAAAACGAGTAACTCTTGCATAATTTACTTATTTCGGGGACTCGGAAACAGCTCTAACGATTTCGATGAAATTTGCTATGTGGCGGTTTTCGGCGGCGAACAATTGTTCTAGCTTAGTCTTATCTTAGAGAAAACGAATGTTTCCGAGTTTTAGCCAGATCTTCGCCTAGGTGCTTTATATTATTTTTTATTATTTTTTATTTTCCTACACTGCTGGGGTTAGTCTTGGACGGTCTAGAACACAATTTGACTACATTTGAATCTTGCCCAGAGCTTAAAGTGACTATTACATAATGGGTCGAGCACTCACCCACTTCAGTAGCTGGTAGCTTCAGACTGACCCCCCCCCCCCCAGTGACCCCTTCCAGAATTGAGTTTAGGTATTTTTGTTTTGATCTAGCACAGCAACCGACATTTTTTATTCATTTCTCACGCAGTATATTGATTTCCTAATATAACTTTCTTCTTCTAGACTGGTACCCCCGATACCGCTGCTGACAAGGGTCTTACCCAAAAACATAACATTGGACAAATACAAGTATGTTCCCATTTAATTTTGTACCGAACAAAGCACACAGAGTTATTCCACGGACGTTTTAACCGCTGTCAGTCCCTATCACTAGTTATTAATGTTAGCAAATTTATAATTCATATTCATTTTTTTTTGTGTCAAATACATCGTAGTTTAGCGTCAGAACCCGTTTACGTCATATTTAAAAAACAATCTGCCTTCCAATGAATACAATCTTAAATCATTTTTATGCTGTAGCATCCCACGGGGCACTCTAATAATGATGTCAACCCAAGATGCAGCCCAAAAAGAGCGCAACTTTGACGATGCCGACAAGTTTTTGCCAGAAAGATGGTTGAAACCAGAATCCCAAGAATACCATGCGTTTGCATCCATTCCCTTCGGCTTTGGAGCCAGGAAATGCCTGGGCCAGAATATTGCAGAAACTATGATGACTATGCTGGCAATCCAGGTAAATCATGTTAAAATATTGTCGATAGCTTTTTGCCCGTGACTTCGTCCGCGCAGTTAAATTCATCTATCTGCGAAAACCGCAAGAAAATCCGTTCAGTAATTTCGGAGATTAGCGTGCATATGTGCAGACAGACAGACAAGTGTCAAAAATTCTTTTACGTGTTCTCTTACTCTTTTTTATCGCCCACATTATTTTATTTTTGTACAAATTAATTCGATATACAGAACAGACCTGATTTCTACTGCTTTATTATATGTGAATAGATTAACGCATTCGCTGCCGGCTGTCAGCCTCGAGACTTCTTCAGGTGCCACCTTAGATAATTTAAGACTTAAATTATCTAAGGGTGCCACAAACGCACACGTGCGTTCAAATGACTGTCAAACTATGACAGCGGCACTAGGCGAAAGTGACGAAAACGCATACATATATATATATTGCGTTACCGACAGTGAATGCGTTAACTCCTCGTATGTGGGAAGTGAAAAAAATCGTGCCTATTGTAGTCTCAACTGTTTCATACAAATCCAGGTAGAGATCCCTTAAAAAGATAAATTCGCGTTTTTACATGTAAGTATTTATTTTTGTTTTTGCAAGTTTACATACACCGTGAAATTTTAGTGGTTGTTTTCCCGAAACGAGGTGATTTAGTATCGTTTGTACAATCGATTTATAATTACTATTTTGACTAGAGTCAAAAATCCAATTGTGAAAAACGAAAGTCGAAAATGACCGCAAACCAATAGCACAGAATAAGTAATAGTACTAACGTACAGAAGGATCACTCTCGAACAAAGGTCAACTTTAGGTATAAAAACTTTCCTACTCCTGCTGCGTGCACGCGAAATTAAAACTTATCGTGTGATACGAGCGTTCATATTCCGTTGGGCACCGCTGATCCAAAACCAAGGGCACAGGGTTCCCACTCGCCCATATTTGGTAGGTATATAAATCAAGAAAGATAACAGTGTGTATTAATTCAGTAAACTACCTTTAGTATGTAAGTAAGTTATTTATAATATCGTTTAGAAGTCATTGTTTGTTGCAAAAATCACAGAAAAAAAAGATGCTTAATTACGCGCGACGCGGCTAGCGTGCGAAGTGAAGACCGCGCGACAACCTACTGCCATACTCCTCCCGGGAGGAGCGCCGGCCGAACATACCTAAACTGCGGAGTGAAACCCCCCTGCCAATAGTACAACCTCGAAATAATTTTAAAACATTATTTTTTTACTTTGTCCGGATAATTGCTACACATGTCCATGCAAAATTACAGCTTTTTAGCCCTAATAGTTTCTGAGCTAGGCCGCGGACAGACGGACAGACAGACATGGCGACACTATAAGAGGTCCGTTTTGGCCCTTTTGGCTCCGGAACCCTAAAAATACAAAAATAATGCCTTAAATTGGGCACGGATCCATGTCTTAAGCATACGAGGAGCTAACCTGAGTTAACTGCCACATTTGTGGAAATACAAAAGTACGCAGATATGTATATCAGAATACGAGCCTAAACTGAATAAGATTAAGTATATTAAGTAATGTTATATATATGCGAATTGGTTGTTTTGCGAATAAAATATTGGTCATTATGCGTCAGGAGGTTAATGACGTCTCTACTTACAGCGTTAGCTCAGTTAAGACTTTTCTAATCGATTTTTTGCTATCATTAATTAAGTTTTCAATCATAATTTTAATTGTTTCAGCTTTTGCAAAAGTTCAAACTTGAATACCACTATGCAGACATAGCACCAACCAAAGAATTCATAGCTAAACCAAACAAACCTTTGAAGATAAGATTTGTTGACAGGATTTGAGAAAAATGCCAACCATATTGTCATTGTCAGTGTTAAAAAAAATTAAAATATTTCAGTTATAACTTTATTGCTTTAGGCATAATCGTATTTACACTATAATAATGTTAATTGGTATATGTTTAAACTGTCTAGATTAAATTATTTACATGTTTCAAATAAAGTTTGTAATAAAATATCAGTGTTGTTTTCATTTGTTTGTTGCCGTCAGAAAATTTACATTAACACCCTGCCTCGCCCCCAATGTGAGGTCATGTCATAAACCTTTTTTTCATGAGTCCGTGGTTAGTGTGGGTTCATACTGGAAGCACACTTGATCGTGTGACATTGTCAAATCATTTTGAATGGGGACAGTGAACTTGGATAAAATAAATCATATAATACCACTCCTGTTGATTGATTAATGACATTGACTTGTCATTTAGTCAGGATAATATACAGGGTGAATTCAAATTGGTGATACAAAATTTGTGTTTCGTACTCAGTTAATGATGGACAATGGACGCGATTCTACGTGCACGTCGGCTAAATAGTCTAAATCTGAATTTTCTAAATTTTAATTATAATTTAGACGGCGGATTTAACAAGTGCTATTCCAGAATGTCAAGCCGACTAAATTTAGCCGGTTTTTATCCGTATTCTAAAATTTCTAAGTTAAATTGAGTGTGTTGCTACTTGGAAGAAATAAGTGAGCGAATAAACGAATGAAATCTGTAAAAAGTATAGGATTTTCTCAAATAATTTACTAAAATTTGAGTGGGCAACATTTAAGAAATAAAACCGGCCAAGAGCGTGTCGGACACGCCCAAGGTAGGGTTCCGTAGCCATTACGAAAAAATCAAGTAATATTTTTCTAAGGATTTCGTATGTGTACGGAATCATCCAAGTTTAGGTATGTTTTATACCTTAGGCTACTATTTACTCTTAAACTACAAATAATTTCCAAGCAATCTTAGCCGCTATAATTTTCCTAGTAAATTTGATTTATTTACTACCCTTCTGAATTTTTTCAAATTTTTCCACCCAACAGTTTAGATTTTAGGGGGGGGGGGGGACGGCCGATTTTAATGAAAATTTTCACTTTAAAGTTGAATATTTCGCAAACAGATCACTGAATAGAAAAATCATGCTAGCAACCCCGCAATGATTTTAAAAGACCTATCCAACGATACCACACTATAGGGTAAGCCGAGAAAAAAAAAATCACCCCCACTTTACGTCTATGGGAGGTACCCTAAAAAAATTTTTTTTACTTTTTTTTATTCAATCACTTTGTCGGCGTGACTGATATATATATTGATGCCAAATTACAGCTTCCTAGTACTAACAGTCTCTGAGCTTAGCCGCGGACAGACAGACAGACAGACAGACAGACAGACAGACGGACAGACATGGCGAAACTATAAGGGTTCCTAGTTGACTACGGAACCCTAAAAAGGCTTCTGTCCATGTCTTTTAAATTAAAATGTCGCGAAAACGAATTAATAAAATCCAGCAGGATTTACTCGTGGAGCACCTGCACTCCAGTTTGGGTTTAGTTGGCTTTGAGCTAGAATATTAATTTATTTCTTCATCCATTTCTAATGGGTAATACGTTACAATACAAATATTTTTATTGCATTATTTTTATTGGTCTTATCGCTTAAAAGCGATCTCTTCCAGACAACCAATTATTAAAGAAACTAATATAAATTAAATACGTTTATGTTTATGGAATTGATCCTGCACAACTTGACTTTTCGTAATTTTATTTTAAATGGGATTATTTTAGTCGCCGCTAAAATTAGCCAGTTTAGCTTGACTTTTGCTTATAAAGGTCATGCAAAGAATAGCATTTAAGCAGCTAAACCTAAATTGAATAGACCGCCTAAAATAAGAAATGTCAGATTCAAATTGGCGTTGTCATTTGATTATGATAGCTGTTCATAGAATAGCAAAGTGATTTAGCAACGCCTAAATAAAATTAGGAATTTTAGCAGCCGCTGTAGAATCGCGTCCAATATAATGCGCTAACTCATTTGTTTTAATTAGTCTTATAAAATTTGGGGCGTCCGTCCATACATGGAGTTTGTGATTTCACGAATTCATCCTATAGAATAAATCCCTTCGGAGCATAATGTACAAAACGCAAAATGTACAAATCGCAAAATGAACACGACGCAAAATGTAAAAATCGCAAAATGTACAACAGGGCCACCTTCACAAGGTTTTTTTAAATGCATCTGTATTTTTCAATTGAAATACAAATTAGCCCGCACAATCTCACCGGGGCCAGACTCGTCGTCACACTATCGATAGTTCTGCAACACTGCTTCACACTGGTGTTACGGTTAGGAAATAATTTTACTAACGACCACACTAGTTTGAAGGATATAAATACGATTATTTAATAATAATAAAAATAATATAAATACGATTTCCTCACTTAACCCTTTATAAGGCCCCATTTATTGGAGCATACTACCATAGAATCAAAAGCAGCTATCGGATGCATACCTGACAAAGGATATTTTTAAAGCTAGTCGTATTTACAATAATTACAATAGAAATTGTGACGTATAGTGGTTTGGGGGTAGTTACAATAGAGAGACCTCTCTCCAGGCAGATGTTATGCCTGGGGACCGAAGTCCAATGGATGAAAGTTGGAAGTTGTATTTATGCAGCCGAGTTGAGAAACTTCGATAGCGTGATGTAGGATTGTAGAAATTAGTTCCTTATGTGACGACTAGATGGCGCTAGTAGTCGCTACAGTGGAAACAATAAGGTTGAAATTCCAACTCAATGCATGTGGTTGCTAAATCGTCTGCCTTAAAAGGGATACTGTTTGGATTTAAGTGTATTTGTATTGCATAAAAAAAAACCTCGTGAATGTGGCCCTGTTGTACATTTTGCATCTTGTATTCATTTTGCGTTTTGTACATTTTGCGTTTTGTACATTATACTCCGAAGGGGAATAAATTAAATACTCATAGTGAAAATAAACGGATCACTCACGTCTACGTCTACGTGTCGTACCTCATTAAAAACCGGCCAAGTGCGAGTCGGACTCGCGCACGAAGGGATCCATACCATTGTCTATAAAAATAGCAAAAAAAAAACGATTGTTGTATGGGAGCCCCCCCTTAAATATTTATTTTATTGTTTTTTGTTATTTGTTGTTATAGCGGCAACCGAAATACATCATCCGTAAAAATTTAAACTATATTTCAAACTAAATACAAACTGAAATATAGATGCACAGAAAAAACCCCAGAAAAAAGACCAATGCTGGGAATCGAACCCACGTCCTCAGCGTTCCGTGCTGCGTGCTTACCCCTACACCATCACTGGTCTAGAAGTTCGGTTCTAGTAGTTGGTCGGTAGAGGTACCGAGAGACTTCAACACTCCTTCGGAGCTACCCGCTCACCTGGATCAAGAGATGGCGCTACTAGGCCAACTTTTACAAGTTAAGTATGAAGTATCTTTTTCTATTTATTTTTTTATTTTCTTCAACTTCATTTTTTATTACTTTTACGGTCATCCCGTGAAACCATATATTTCAAACTAAATACAAACTGAAATATAGATGCACAGAAAAAACCCCAGAAAAAAGACCAATGCTGGGAATCGAACCCAGGTCCTCAGCGTTCCGTGCTGCGTGCTTACCCCTACACCATCACTGGTCTAGAAGTTAGAGTTTGAAATATATGGTTTCACGGGATGACCGTAAAAGTAATAAAAAATGAAGTTGAAGAAAATAAAAAAATAAATAGAAAAAGATACTTCATACTTAACTTGTAAAATTTAAACTGTCTAGCTATCACGGTTCTTGAGATACAGCCTGGTAACAGACGGACGGACAGCAGAGCCTCCGTAATAGGGTCCCGTTTTTACCCTTTGGGTACGGAACCATAAAATGTGACAGTGGTGCTATACGGAAGTTTTCCGTTTTGTGCCATCAGTGGCAGATCCAGTGGGTTACAATGGAATAAATGTCCTAAAACCCATTTTCCCGAATTGTTCACTTTCTCAGATAATAGTAGGTACATAACTATTAAACAGCCTCGTTTCAAACGTGCATACTTCAGGAAAGTGTGCATTTTGTGAAAATGTATTCATTGGGTGGGCGAGTGCGCGTGCGGTAAAGTGTACATTCCGAGAAAGTGGTCCATTTGGGAAAGTGATAGCAAGTAAAAAGAGGGTTTTAGAAGCCTAACTCATTATATCACAGTATATTCAATTAAATCTGAATAAAATCCCAATAGATAATATAGAATGAAAATAATTACACAATTTAAAAAAATCTTACTTTATGACTTTAATAATATTGGAACATAACATTAGAATTTAAATTATAGTGTTGAACCTATCGGTTCCTTCTTGAAAATATATTAAGATACTTCCCCCTTGTCATTTCTTTAGCCTCTTCTAATCCAAGTTGGTAAGCAAGATCATGGAGTTTCTTCACTTCCATTATAAGACCACTTGTAGAGAGGGCTGCAAGCTCTGAAAAACAAACATTTTGGTTACATTTTGTGTTTCATGTATGGCAAATCGCCAATAACTGGCCACCTCATACTAAAAATGAACTCTCACCCATACATAATAGAATTTATTTTTAGTATAAGGTGTTAATTACTGGCCACCCTTCAATAACTGGCCATATACTAAATTGAATTGTTTGTAGGGGAACAGAGTTAATTTTCACTATGAGGGTGCCAGTTATTGGCGATTTACCCTATAAAATTGCCAGGTATCTCAGGTTCCCTAGTAGAAAAGTTCACACTCAAAGGCCATCAGGAAAAAAATGTATTTAACCTAACAACACTAAATAAATAGGGCAGTATAGTCCGTCCTCCATGGTTTGGGTTGAACTATCCGTTCTCTATTTACATAAAAGATAAATAATATTTTTTGGTGATGGCTGGTAATAGGTAATTGAAGACCGTTTTTCGCAATTTGACATGGATGTGCGCCTATTTTGCATAATTGGGTGTGGGCACTATCAATGGCAGCCTAGCTTCTAGAGAAAGCTCAGCAGACCCTTCACATTGTTGAGAACTTCCTGGAGCAACAGCCTATGGATGGATGAGTGGTTCTATTGGTTAAAATGATCTACATAATGACTATTTCTAAGGTGTTAAGAGATTGTGTAGATCATTTTAAGCACCACAACCCCTCATTCACTTCTGCTGCTGATTGTATGGCGCAGGCAAGACCCAGAAACATTAAAATTCATTACACTCTAATTCAATTCAATTTTTAAAAATATAGCTCCATCTTATCGATGATTCTGTCAATGTCAAGGTTGAGAAAGACACTATCGGTTGGGCTCATTACACCTAACTATTGTAAACAAAGTTTTCAGTAGTCAACTTAAAGAGTGAGAACATCAGATGCAACACCTTGCAGTTAGTGTTCACAACCTTTGCCATACTTCAATCAAATAACTAATGACACATTATCACAAGGTCTACTCTTGCAAGGCTAATCAAAAATATAAAACAATTTGCATTTGCTATGGTAAGATGTAATCAGTCAATCGCCATCCACTTTAAATGAATTTTGGCAAGTACATGTTGGACTTGCACAATTTACAATGTATGTTTTAACAATTTGCTAATATTGATTTAACAAACATAACCAAGAGAGCGTATACTATCTTAAACATTTTAAAACCCACGCAGAAACATGTAGCCCAAAAAAAGTAAATAATGAAAAGTAAAACTTACGTTGCATTACAAGTACGTCGTCTTTGGTGAGTCCCCTGTTCCAAGCAGGAGGCGATTGGTTAGGGTTCTGCATCGACGCAAACTCCGACACCCCAGGGACTGCGAAAGTATCGTCAGAACAATGTGATCCTTCATCAACCCGCGATAAATTACCGTTTCCATCACCCATTGCAAAATATAAGTTTAAAAGCACGTCGGTTATAACCGAAACGCCAAAACCCAAATGTAATACGTAATGGTATGGATGGTGGACGGAATGACAACATCACAAATGGAAGCAAAATCCCGCGCTTTTTGAAAATAATTAAATCAGGTTACTATGATATGTTTACTGCTATAGTACTAATGGAACTTACTCTGCTCTGGCCATAGTTCTGGAGAAGCACGATCAAGCTTTTCCAAGCTAAGAAGGCTTTCTTCCAGGGATGTCAGAGGAATATCGTCAGGTGCTGCTTGCCCTGGAACGCAACCAAAACATCAAACAAAGAAAAATAGCTTGGCATCATGAACACTATTAAAGTCGGTATGAAGAATCACGAACTATACATGCAACTACGCGCACAAGATACACTGAAATTAATCAATTTTTCCACTAAAATTGCAATTATTATTACCTTCTTGCTCAGTAGTGTTCTGTTTCGCGGCCATTTTCCAATTTTTGACAACAAAAGTTCATAGACTATCTAGACTTAATACTGGCATGTCAGACGTAGAAACATTTTTTTTAAGAATAGAATTTGCTGAATAATTTTCAAAAATGATAGCTGCAAGTACTGAAAAGTCACAGTAAAATGCTTTTTAATGCAAATGTGTTTATTTATTTAAAAGAATTGACGATACGTACGTATTAGTTTTCTACTATAATAGAAGTTTTTTTAAAAACTTTTTGATTTTTGTAAAGATACTTTATTGTATCAACAGCAAAGAGTATTTTTACTATATAGAAACAATGAGATGATCAACAGTAAGACTAAGTAGGTATGCATATTACGTACTCAAAAATTAATCAATTATAATTTTGTCATTTCTTCAATTCACCAGTAGAATTTATATTATTGGCATGCCAACACCACAACTTTTTTTTTCTTTCTTTCTTCCGGCTGCCAACACAAGGCAAGGTGGGTACAAGCCACATGGTTTCTCGATTATTTAGTGAGAATATAGTATAAAATAGATTTAAAGTGATATTTGCGACTAAAGGTAACATACCATCTACTATTTCTAGAAATTAAGCTATCAAATTGATTGTAAATTAAGTTTCTTGGAGGTTTTTGTGTCTGAACTGTCATGACACGAGCATCGAAGCAGTTTCGCTGGATTTTCTGTATGCATTTAGATTGCTAATTGTTTTAAATAGTATACTTGGTAAGTTTATTACGCACTATTGAGTAATCCACCGTTCATTTTGTGATAAACCAAGTTTAAGGTAAACAACTGTACAAGAGGAACATAACCTAACTTCTTTACGGTTCCATGGCATTGCGGTCCAGTTTTATGCCATCGAAGTTATTTGAGTGCTGATACTTAAATTTTTGCTCTGTCAGTTTATATATTATACTTTAACTAACTTTTTTTGGGGCTGTCAATGTATTAGGTATGTATGGAGATTTTTTTATAAAAGATTACATTTTACTTCTTCGTTTCAGATGCGTTCCGTCACGCTTAAGGATGTTGAACAAGACAAGGTCGTCAAGACCGTCGCTGCCCACTTGAAAAAGTAAGATGTTTCATTGTATAAAATTGTACTTTTAAATAACTAAGACAACTCTGTAAGTGCCGAAATTAAATTAAAATAAAAATACCACATAATATTATTGCATTATTTTATCTTGCTTATGTTATGTATGTTTGTTTACACTTGTGTATGCCTGTGATATGTGGTATGTGTCCAACCGAAACTAGCATTTGCAAACAAATCCAATTTCAATTTTTGGTTCAGTTTTGGCCAAACCTAAACTTATATTGAGTGAGTATATACATTTTTGCAATTATGAATATGTTAGTATTTCCTAGAAGCAATTATTCAATAAGTTTGGTGTGTAAAAAAGTGAGTATAAATTCTATCTGATTGGGATTACAAGGTGTAGCCAAGGAAAATTGTCAGAAGCACAGGAAGAGGAGTAATTCAAATGCATAGATTGCTCTCAATATTGCCGTAAGAACACCTACAGATCAACTTCAATTTACTGCCAAAAATTTCTGAAACTGATCCACAAGTTTGGCTGGACACTACACATAGGGTTTTTAGTGTCACATTCCTCTACAAATCAAACTGTTTGTTTATTCATCTTCAATTGGGTCTAACAATAAAACCTTAGGAAATCCTGAAAATATTGAATTGGTTTTTATTGCTTAGATTGCTTTAAAGATTTTGCAATTGTTCCAGGACGGGCAAAGTCAAGGTCCCTGAACATATGGACCTGGTGAAGACTGCTCGTTTCAAGGAACTGGCTCCTTATGACCCCGATTGGTTCTACGTGCGTTGCGCTGCTGTGCTCCGTCACATTTACATCCGTTCCCCAGTTGGAGTCAAGACCGTCACCAAGATCTTTGGTGGCCGTAAACGTAATGGTGTCACACCTTCACACTTCTGCAGGTAAGGACACACTTTATTAACAATACTCATAATTTTTATTCTGCAAATGAATTTTTTACATAATACAAAATTTGTGTTTCTAGCCCAATTAATACTGGGCAAGAATGCATGAATACATTAGTTTAAATTAGCCTGATTAAATTGAAGATGTATTTTTTACCAGCGTGAAAAATTAAATGAGACTAATTTAAATAAACTGATAAAAAAATTCACTCTGTATAGGTGAAAAGTTTGTATGTCAGTCTATTTATTACTATAGTATTTCCAATCATTTATTTTCTCAATGACAGCTCCCGTAGAATGTAACTGCGTTTTTTACGCAAACATTAACTTTTAAACGCGAGGTATAAAAAATACAACTGCCTAATTCTGTTCCTTGATCCCATATAATATTCATCTAGGACAAATTGAGTACATAATATATGCAGTAAATTATTTTTAAAGTATGATAAACAATAAACATTTTAATAAAGTTACATTCTATGGCAATACAAATATTGATGTTATGATTGAAATATCAATATTGTATCGGTATTGTATACCTACCTATACAGGGTTATTTTTAATTCACTGACATCCTCTTAACCCTGAATTCCTATCACTCAAACAAATGTTTTTTGTTTTACAACTTTTTAAAATGAAGCACTTTTTTCCCATACAAATACACAGAGTATCGTAAAAATAAGAGGTAATCTCAAATTTTCAAAACGTTATTACACCAAAAATATTAAGTTTTGACAAAAGCCGTAAAACAAAAAACATTTGTTTAAGTGGTAGGAGTTTAGGGTTAAAAGGATGCTAGTGAATTACAAATAACCCTGTATTGAACTAGATGTGTTCCCGCGACTTTGTATGCGTTGTAATTTTTTCCTGGGATAAAAAATAGCCTCTGTTACTCAGGAATAATGAGCCATTCTAATGGTGAAATATTTTTTGTTTGTCCAGTAGTTTTTAGTTTATTTGTTACAAACATACAAATCTTTCCTCTTTATAATATAAGTAATATAAGTATAGATAGGTAGTGCTATTCATCATCTCTGATTCTTAAATCAGCTAGTAGTACTATTTGTATATATAAAATTGGATCGATATTGTATCTACTGATCACTTATTTGGTCACAACACTATAACTGTCAAACTAGATCTGTCATTGAGAAAATAAATGATTGGAACTAAAAAAAATTCGACTTCTGAAATTGCATGGCATCTGTGGGATAGGTAGCAGTTAGTAAATAAAGGTAACTATGGGTTTTTAATTTCACTTCTTGGAATCTATTAAAGGATTTTGCATTGTCATTCAATTTTATTCTAAAGAACCATAGGCAGCAGAAGGTTAGACATTGCTCATGATTTTTATTTTCAGTTTTATCATGGAAAAATTTGTAATATTTTGCACTATAAATTCCCATTTGTATCTCTGAGCACAATGCTGCAAATGATCTCTGAACTGAACATAGATTTCCGCCATCTGATTATTCATGAAACTACATACATTGCATTTCACAAAAAATCTTCATGTTCTGTGTTGCGCATTGTTAGTTTGAGCCCTTACTGGCCAAAATATTAACACATACACGGACACTAAAATGTTAGGATATCACTCAATTTGGGTACAAAAATGTGTGACAATTCTGGAACTGCTATACTATAACATTTTACCTATCAAAATTTAGAATTATTTTTTCTGAATATTTAAAATCCCAAATGCTTCATTTATCCGAATGCATTTTTTTCTGAAACTGTAAATATTTCAGGATTTTTATAAAACAACCCTAACCTAACCTAAAGGGTTCTACACGATGGGAAGTTTTCAGGATTCTAAACCTTCGGAAATAAAATTTTCTAAACATCAACAGGATCCCATTCCAGCATCATGAAGCCATGTTGGTCTAGTGGTTTGACCTATGGCCTCTCAAACAGAGGATTGTGGGTTCAAATCCCGGCTTGCACCTCATGAGCTTTCGGAATTTATGTGTGAAATTACATTTAAAATTTACCATGAACTTTATGGTGAAGGAAAACATTGTGAGGAAAACTTCATACACCTGCAAAGAAAATCAATGGTGTGTGTGTGTTCTCAATCTGCATTGGGCCTGCATGGGAACTACTGCCCAAACCCTCTCATTTTGAGAGGAGGCCTGTGCCCTGCTGTGGGAAGTCGTATATAAATTCAAATTCAAATGATTTATTGCTTACATGTTGTAAAATTACTAGGTGTTATACAATATAATGTATCAAACATGCACCCTGCTAACTAATTTAGCTATTCTATACTTTCACATACTTCAGATATTGCTTATTATATTTGCGTCTAAAAATAATTATTTTGATAATAATGTTTGTGTATATGGGTGTATGTGTGTGTATGTGTGTGTGTGTGTGTGTGTGTGTGTGCGTGTGTGTGTGTGTGTGAGTGCGCGCGTGTATTTTATTGTTGTATAGGCTGAGATATCTAAATGAATGTGTGTCACAAAAAGGGTTTCCATATTCAAACGCCATAGAATATCTGCCTGTGAACAAGTTTAACTTCCTTAGTACTATAAGCTTTAAAACTGCAACTTTTACACATATCACTATAAAAAGCCTTACTTCTATAATGATCAATATCTTCTCCCTTTTCAGGTCATCTGGCAGCATCGCCCGCAAGGCCCTACAAGCTCTGGAAGCTCTGAAGCTGGTAGAGCAAGTTCAAGACGGTGGCCGTATCCTTACCACTCAGGGAAGGCGTGATCTTGACAGAATCGCCGCTCAGGTCCGCCTAAAGGCCAAGCAACAGGCTAAGCAGAATGTTATCGTACTGTAATTTCTCTAAATAAAGGAATAAAAAAAATATTGTTTTTTTATGTGAGATTGAAATGACTATTGGATTTAAGCAGTGGTTCCCAACCAGTGGTCCGCAGAAGCCAAAATATGGTCCGCGAATGATTTTAAATTTATAGCGGGCGGTGAGCCGTTGATCGCCGCGCGCCGTGCAGTGACTGATAAGATTGCAGTTTATTATTTTTGTTAAGTATACACCTACATAGTGGTCCCTGCTAACAAGAATAATATAAAAGTGGTCCCTGAGCAAGAAAAGGTTGGGAACCCCTGGATTTAAGAGATCATTGGCTGGTGCTTTGGCTGATGTCCCCTTAAATTGCTTTATTTAGTGCCACTTTCACTGGTGCCGGTTTTTACCATCATTTTCAGTTCACCATGACTGCCGCAACATACAGTATCGAATCTGCAAAATTTGTGTAATTTCGATACTATGCCGCAGCGTAGTGTCGAATCTGCAAATTTTGTTTTTTGTAGTTTCGATAATGTTCGTGTTGTCACAGTCTGCATTATAACGAGCATAAATCGCGCTCAGCATTAATGAGCATAAGAATAAATAAGAACATAGGTAGAAGGGAAACTCCCGCTCCGGCCGGACTCAAAGGTCACGATATTAGAGTACTCACTAAGCGAGAACTCGGTCAGTGTCTCACACGACCGGCGGCCGGCGGCGGCTGTGACACCCTGACTGAGTTCTCGCTTAGCGAGTACTCTAATATCGTGACTATCTATCTAATCTAAGTCCGGCCGGAGCGGGAGTTTCCCTTCTACCTATGTTCTTATTTATTCTTATTTCATGAGCAGGAGTGAAAGGGGTGATGAGGGGGTCACACAGCAACTTTCCTTATGGGACCAGCCACGAAATTGCAAAAAAACTGCTGTTCCATACATTTCGGATGGTTGGCGAACAACTCTTCATAATCATCATCCCAGCCTATATGCGTCCCACGGCAGGGCACAGGCCTCCTCTCAAAAAGAGAGGGCTTGGGCTGTAGTTCCCACGCGGGCCCAGTGAGGGATTGGGAACTTCACACACACCATTGAATTTCTTCGCAGGTGGATGCAGGTTTCCTCACGATGTTTTCCTTCACCGTAAAGCTTATGGTAAATTTTAAATGTAATTTCACACATAAATTCCGAAAAGCTCATGAGGTGCAAGCCGGGATTTGAACCCACGACCCTCTGCTTGAGAGGCCATAGATCAAACCACTAGGCCACCGCGGTTTTTTAATTGACAACATTAAATTTTTCTGACACCTGCAAATTACTACAGGAATCGAAAGAGTTTGCCTCCTGAACACGGAAAAATATTTATTTCTCCATTTATTTTTAAAAATATATCCGAATTTATAAATACTACCACAAAATAGATATGTTTCCTTTGCCTTTTTCACCAGAAAAGAAGAGCTATCATAATTTTAAATTTGACACAGTGTTGCAGAACTATCGATAGTTTGACTATCGATCGTTGACCTCGCCAACTATTCAGGATATCGATATTACCATCGATAGTATCGCACATGTCAATAGTATCGATAGTGATTTATAAGCAATACTATTGATAAAGCTTTGAGTATTTAGACTGAAAGGAGATGTTATCGCCCGTAGGTTGCTAAACAATTTTTCTGCCAAAACTCGCGGGGGGGGGGAGCAATGCACTCACACACAAGCAATTTAACTACAAATGAAAACAGAGCAATGTTTGTACACACGCACACAAACCGAATTCGTCAACACAACAGTGATCGCCATAGACACATTGAAAAACATCTCGTCTATACATGTCACACGTACATCACACATAGACAACAATCTAGAGACAGCTAGAGTTAGGGCCATGTCGATAAGCATTCACTCGTTCATACATTCAGTCGTTCAATTAATCCCTAAGTTGTTAATAGAAAATTCGTTTTCTAAATAAATGTGATTGCTCTATAAGGTTTAAAAGTGGAGGATTTATTAAAATATGTACATATAGCAAGTAATATTAATATCAGATGTCTCTTTTACTTTGTAATTTTCTATAAATAGAATAGACACATCACTATGGTTAACATTTTGTTGAGAAGGTACCTAGACAAATTTTAATAGACTAATAATAAAGTACCTAATAGGTGCTAATTTTACCTTTCAGCATCAGCAGGAAGTTGAAAAAATTACAAAGTTGATTTTATCACCGTTGAATTTAGGCACCCGTAAACACTGCAATACACACGTTCTCGTGACGCCGCCATTATTAAAGAAAATATTATAATATGTACCTAGTTACTTTGTACCGAGCGCTTATAGCCACGTTACGGAATCGAAACGGGGGCGAATAGAGCGGGCGGCGCGTCACAGCACTCACTCAACCAGCGACCGAACTGCGCGGCGTGCGGCGTGGAACTGCGTAGTTTTGTCTGGCGAAGATTGGTTAGCGGCCGCGGCCGTGTAAGAGGCTAGGCTGTGTGCGTGCGTCGATTCGGCTGCTCTAGTATGAAGTCGAATCACTGCCTATTACTTGTATTGAATCATTAAAAAGTATTTGTTAATACTTTCACGTCAATTCTTTTAACGAGTTCAATACTTTAAACATACATTTATTACTAACCATACATTTCCATTTTATTAGTAACCTTTAAAATATGAAACCATGATAAGACAAATCATTCACTGATTCATTCACTCAATAGTTTATCGATTGTGGAAATATGTGTGTCCCCTCTCTAGTCGATACTAGACCGGTTATCGGTGTGGCCAATTATTTAGTAAGTAAAAATAGCCAATATTACTAGTGGTCGATGAAATACCATTTAAATAAAAAAAATAGCTAAATCTATTTAGAAAAATAAAAAAGAGAACTAAGCTTCGTCCATAGTTAAATAAAAATAGCAATTAAAATAGTAACGATTCTTAGAATTAATGTCTGTTTATCTGTGCGTTTGTTCGTGGTAATCTCCGAAGCGGCTTAAGCTATAAGGATGTGGTTTTCACTTCTTTGTTAAACTTATTAGTCCAATATTTAATTTACGAGTGAGGGGGCGTGGGGGGAGGAGGTGCGGGGGTTTCAAAGGGGGGATAAAATATTAATTGATTTTGCCGTAGGATGCACCGTTTTTAAGATATTTGACAAAACACCGGTTCTCGTCCGATCAATGAGGTTAAGCAACGTCGGGCGCGGGGATGGGTAACCGCCTGGTTTCATTTTTGTTTTTTGAATGTTTTGTTATGACGTTGTCACGTTAAACTATTGTCCGTAAGCCGACTTTACAGACAATCGGTTTTTGTTTAATAATTGTCTGGCCAGTAGTTTTTTGCCAAACCACTTGATATATATATATTTTTTTTACTGTATTAAATTTGATATAAAATTATTTTAATCCGTTAAACAGATGGGTGATGGTAGCTTCTTCTTTATTATTATTATTTATTTATTTAAGGTTTACCAACAATTGTTAGCACTAGGTACATCAGAAATTGTTGCTTGTATAAACATGTTGAGCTGAGTGTCACAATCACTTATATCTTATATCTTAGGTATAACCGCGTACAAAACAAAACTGAGCTAGTTCTAGTACGGATCTTAGATTATTAGACCAGGTGCCGACTGCACTTTTTTGTCGCTTCGTTCGAGTCGAGTGCTATAGAATTGTTAGGAATTTTTAATTGAGAGATGAAAACTTGTTTTTGTGTTGATGGTAGCAGCGGTGGCATTTTGAATGGTGAGCGCGCTTTCATATAATTCCAGCACAAAAATCAATAGCAATCAAACGAGGTGATAAAAAGTTGCAGTCAGCGCCTGGCCTTAAAATCTACATGGATGAAGTCAATCAAACAATGTAATGAATGTATAAGATCAATCAAAATAATTTATATTTTACCTCGTTAATAATTAATTGATTTATAAAAATTATAAATGGCCAATGTGGCTATTTTTACAAAAAGCTGGCCACACTGACTGACATTAATATTATTATAAACTTCACGTATTTTTACTATTAATCAACAATAATTACGTTACAAAATACTTCCAGATGAAAAGTTACGTTGTCTTTTTGTAGACTCGACGTGTCAGACATTTTTTCACGCCCGAATTCTTTGCATTTTGGTCATTTTTGTGGGAGCTCATTCACTGACGCGTGCCGTTTTGAAATGTCATGAGAGGCGAGCGAAACAGTTTTGTATAACGGTTATACCCGGCGGGTTCATACCTTTGGCAGAGGGGAAATGCGCTTCAAGGCGCCTCCCTTCAGTCTAAATACTCAAAGCGTTAAACAGATGGGTGATGGTAGCTTCTTCTTTATTATTATTATTTATTTATTTAAGGTTTACCAACAATTGTTAGCACTAGTTACATCAGAGATTGTTGCTTGTATAAACATGTTGAGCTGAGTGTCACAATCACTTATAGCTTATAGGTATAACCGCATACAAAACAAAACTGAGCTAGTTCTAGTACGGATCTTAGATTATTAGACCAGGCGCCGACTGCACTTTTTTGTCGCTTCGTTCGAGTCGAGTGCTATAGAATTGTTAGGAATTTTTAATTGAGAGATTAAAACTTGTTTTTGTGTTGATGGTAGCAGCGGTGGCATTTTGAATGGTGAGCGCGCTTTCATATAATTCCAGCACAAAAATCAATAGCAATCAAACGAGGTGATAAAAAGTTGCAGTCAGCGCCTGGCCTTAAAATCTACATGGATGAAGTCAATCAAACAATGTAATGAATGTATAAGATCAATCAAAATAATTTATATTTTACCTCGTTAATAATTAATTGATTTATAAAAATTATAAATGGCCAATGTGGCTATTTTTACAAAAAGCTGGCCACACTGACTGACATTAATATTATTATAAACTTCACGTATTTTTACAATTAATCAACAATAATTACGTTACGAAATACTTCCAGATGAAAAGTAACGTTGTCTTTTTGTAGACTCGACGTGTCAGACATTTTTTCACGCCCGAATTCTTTGCATTTTGGTCATTTTTGTGGGAGCTCATTCACTGACGCGTGCCGTTTTGAAATGTCATGAGAGGCGAGCGAAACAGTTTTGTATAACGGTTATACCCGGCGGGTTCATACCTTTGGCAGAGGGGAAATGCGCTTCAAGGCGCCTCCCTTCAGTCTAAATACTCAAAGCGTTAAACAGATGGGTGATGGTAGCTTCTTCTTTATTATTATTATTTATTTATTTAAGGTTTACCAACAATTGTTAGCACTAGTTACATCAGAGATTGTTGCTTGTATAAACATGTTGAGCTGAGTGTCACAATCACTTATAGCTTATAGGTATAACCGCATACAAAACAAAACTGAGCTAGTTCTAGTACGGATCTTAGATTATTAGACCAGGCGCCGACTGCACTTTTTTGTCGCTTCGTTCGAGTCGAGTGCTATAGAATTGTTAGGAATTTTTAATTGAGAGATTAAAACTTGTTTTTGTGTTGATGGTAGCAGCGGTGGCATTTTGAATGGTGAGCGCGCTTTCATATAATTCCAGCACAAAAATCAATAGCAATCAAACGAGGTGATAAAAAGTTGCAGTCAGCGCCTGGCCTTAAAATCTACATGGATGAAGTCAATCAAACAATGTAATGAATGTATAAGATCAATCAAAATAATTTATATTTTACCTCGTTAATAATTAATTGATTTATAAAAATTATAAATGGCCAATGTGGCTATTTTTACAAAAAGCTGGCCACACTGACTGACATTAATATTATTATAAACTTCACGTATTTTTACAATTAATCAACAATAATTACGTTACGAAATACTTCCAGATGAAAAGTAACGTTGTCTTTTTGTAGACTCGACGTGTCAGACATTTTTTCACGCCCGAATTCTTTGCATTTTGGTCATTTTTGTGGGAGCTCATTCACTGACGCGTGCCGTTTTGAAATGTCATGAGAGGCGAGCGAAACAGTTTTGTATAACGGTTATACCCGGCGGGTTCATACCTTTGGCAGAGGGGAAATGCGCTTCAAGGCGCCTCCCTTCAGTCTAAATACTCAAAGTGATAAAGGCAATACAATCGATAGTATCGATAGTTTTATGTCCAATACAATCGATAGTATTCTTTGAGTATTTAGACTGAAAGGAGATGTTATCGCCCGTAGGTTGCTAAGAAATTTTTCTGCCAAAACTCGCGGGGGGGGCAATGCACTCACACACAAGCAATTTAACTACAAATGAAAACAGAGCAATGTTTGTACACACGCACACAAACCGAATTCGTCAACACAACAATGATCGCCATGCACACAGTGAAAACATCTCGTCCATACATGTCACACGTACGTCACACATAGACAACAATCTAGAAACAACTAGTGTTAGGGCCATGTCGATAAGAATGTCGATAAGCATTCACTCGTTCATACATTCAGTCGTTCAATCAATCCCAATGTTGGTACTAATTTAACCTTTCAGCATCAGCAGGAAGTTGAAAAAATTACAATGTTGATTTTATCACCGTTGAATTTAGGCACCCGTAAACACTGCCATACACACGTTCTCGTGACGCCGCCATTATTAAATAAAATATTATAGTATGTACCTAGTTACTTTGTACCGAGCGCTTATAGCCACATTACGGAATCGAAACGGGGGCAAATAGAGCGGGCGGCGCGTCACAGCACTCACTCAACCAGCGACCGAACTGCGCGGCGTGCGGCATGGAACTGCGTAGTTTTGTCTGGCGAAGATTGGTTAGCGGCCGGCCGTGTAAGACGCTTGGCTGTGTGCGTGCGTCGATTCGGGTGCTCTAGTATGAAGTCGAATCACTGCCTATTACTTGTATTGAATCATTAAAAAGTATTTGTTAATACTTTCACGTCAATTTTTTTAACGAGATCGATACTTTAAACTACATTTATTACTAACCATACATTTCCATTTTATTAGTAACCTTTAAATTTAAAATATGAAACCATGATAAGACAAATCATTCACTGATTCATTCACTCAATAGTTTATCGATTGTGGAAATATGTGTGTCCCCTCTCTAGTCGATACTAGTCCGGTTATCGGTGTGGCCAATTATTTAGTAAGTAAAAATAGCCAATATTACTAGTGGTCGGTGAAATACCACTAAAATAAAAAAAATAGCTAAATCTATTTAGAAAAATAAAAAACAGAACTAAGCTTCGTCCATAGTTAAATAAAAAAAAACAATTAAAATAGTAACGATTCTTAGAATTACTGTCTGTTTATCTGTGCGTTTGTTCGTGGTAATCTCCGAAGCGGCTTAAGCTATAAGGATGTGGTTTTCACTTATTTGTTAATCTCATTAGTCCAATATTTAATTTACGAGTGAGGGGGAGTGGGGGGGAGGAGGTGCGGGAGTTTCAAAGGGGGGATGAAAATTTCATTGATTTTGCCGTAGGATGCACCGACAAAACACCGGTTCTCGTCCGATCACCGAGGTTAAGCAACGTCGGGCGCGGGGATGGGTGACCGCCTGGTTTCATTTTTGTTTTTTGAATGTTTTGTTATGACGTTGTCACGTTAAACTATCGTCCGTAAGCCGACTTTACAGACAACCGGTTTTTATTTAATAATTGTCTGGCCAGTAGTTTTTTGCCAAACCACTTGATATATATTTTATACTGTATTAAATTTGATATAAAATTATTTTAATCCGTTAAACAGATGGGTGGTGGTAGCTTCTTCTTTATTATTATTATTTATTTATTTAAGGTTTACCAACAATTGTTAGCACTAGGTACATCAGAAATTGTTGCTTGTATAAACATGTTGAGCTGAGTGTCACAATCACTTATATCTTATAGGTATAACAGCATACAAAACAAAACTGAGCTAGTTCTAGTACGGATCTTAGATTATTAGACCAGGCGCCGACTGCACTTTTTTGTCGCTTCGTTCGAGTCGACTTGTTTTTAGTGTTGATGGTAGCAGCGGTGGTATTTTGAATGGTGAGGTCGCTTTCATATAATTCCAGCACAAAAATCAATAGCACTCAAACGAGGTGATAAACAGTTGCAGTCAGCGCCTGGCCTTAAAGTCTACATGGATGAAGTCAATCGAACAATGTAATGAATGTATAACATCAATCAAAATATTAAATAATTTATATTTTACCTCGTTAATAATTAATTGATTTATAAAAATTAAAAATAGCCAATGTGGCTATTTTTACAAAAAGCTGGCCACACTAACTGATAATAATATTATTATAAACTTCACGTATTTTTACTATTAATCAACAATAATTACTTTCCGAAATACTTCTAGATGAAAAGTTACGTTGTCTTTTTGTAGACTCGACGTGTCAGACATTTTTTCACGCCCGAATTATTTGCATTTTGGTCATTTTTGTGGGAACTCATTCACTGACGCGTGCCGTTTTAAAATGTCACGAGAGGCGAGCGAAACAGTTTTGTATAACGGTTATACCCGGCGGGTTCATACCTTTGGCAGAGGGGAAATGCGCTTCAAGGCGCCTCCCTTCAGTCTAAATACTCAAAGATAGTATTGGAATAATGACCGAATACTATCGATAGTATCGATAGTTTTGTACAGTCGATAGTACAAAGCTATCGATAGTATCGATTATTTTCGATCATTATTGCCTAATTTTGCAATACTATCGATTGTATTGGACAGAAAACTATCGATAGTCTATCGATATGCAACACTAATTTGACATTAACATTGAGACGACTTGACAGATAAATAAATGATCTATTTTTATTAATGTTAATGCACGAACGACATGTTATTGATTTAAATAAGATTTTAAAGGAGCCCGCAGTTGTGATCGAAAAGCTAGAAAGAACCAAACCGCCCAAATAAACCACACACAACGTCAACGTCAAATTTAAGTATTCACTTTTTTTAATAGAGACTGGACTAAAGTAATGAATCTATTGTGTGCAAGTTTTCGTGTTATGCCCTTTTAGAATAAGCACATCTTAAAAAATTTGTAATAAATTAAAGCCTGACTAGAAATATTTGACTATTCGCTATGTTGCGGAATTTCGTTGGAACTAATTTCTTACACTGGCAATAATTTTAATGATTGTCAGTGTCACTGTGGCGGTTTCTTTGAACAATAACAAAAAATGCCCAAAACGATTCGTAGTCAACAACGGATCATTGTAATAATGTTTATAATAAACTACTGAAGAAAAAACGCTTGGGGAATGAAACTATTTCGCTACAAAACCTTTCCAAATTAACATCAGAGCTGTCAATTGAAATTGCGAACAATGTAAATAAACCATTTAATGAAATATCCATATTCTAGCACTTGTTTATTGTTTTAATGGTTTAGGATAGTGTTGTGGTAAGTATTGATTAAATAACACATGGATTTAGCAGTATTTGATGAGGGAAAATGGTAATTAAAGACATTTTAAATACAAGGTTTGTTTACATTGTTTGCAATTTCAATTTGACTGACAGTTTAAACGTTGTAGACTTGTTGTAGACAAGTCAAGATGTCATTGTTCCGACTATACTGAACTATTGCCATATAAATAAGAACAATAGCCTTCCGACGCATAGTACCAGAAACGCATATTACCTTATACGCGGATGATAGCGCCCTCTTGGCAATATATATTTTTGGTTTACCTTTAATTAATAATCCTAGTGAAAATTTAAAACGATCAGCGTCTTTCTCTTTCCAAACAGAATACAGAGAACGAATCAAAATATAGTCTTAGAAATATGAAATGTTATATTTCGTACTAAATACAAACTGAAATATAGATGCACAGAAAAAACCCCAGAAAAAAGACCAATGCTGGGAATCGAACCCAGGTCCTCAGCATTCCGTGCCGCGTGCCATACCCCTACACCACCACTGGTCTAGAGATTAGACACGGCACGGAATGCTGAGGACCTGGGTTCGATTCCCAGCATTGGTCTTTTTTCTGGGGTTTTTTCTGTGCATCTATATTTCAGTTTGTATTTAGTACGAAATATATGATTTCACGGGATGACCGTAAAAGTAATAAAAAAAAATGAAGTTGAAAAAATAAGTACAAAAAAAAAAAGATACTTCATAGCTAACTTGTTTATATGAAATGTTGTCAATTAACTCTTGATTAAATGTTTTTTTCGCGCTGTCGGGCCTAATTCCATAGTAAAAGTTGCTCAGTGTGAATCTTCCCATCACACTTTTCACTCCTCCTGATCATGACTCCTAATCTAAATCATCCTGTATTGAAAAATGACTGGGATTTTAAGTGCAGACCTAATGCCTATAATATTAAAATTTGAAGAGTTCCATTAATTTCCCTCAACTTGTCAAATGTTGCAACTGGGTGATAATGGAACTACTTCAAGAGTATACTTTTGCGAATAAAAAAATAATTTAGAAATAAAAAAAAAATAATTAAAAAATCCGTGAACATCGTAGAAAAACGCCTCTACCTTTATTTTACAAATAGTAACACCCAGCGATGAAATGTCACTTCAAAATTCAAATGTCATGTCCATGTCACTGTCAGTCAAATTAATCTGTTGCCAACTTCACTCGTATTCATGCTCACTCCAATATTTTGTTTCTCGGGTCAAGTCATTTCATTCTTCAGTACAAAACCAATTTCGAATCTGAACGGGTGGATATGCAGTGAGTGATGCCAATATGTTGCTGACATTTGATCTACGTATCGGGTTATTGGCGGTGATATATTTTTTTACGTGTGCGGTGTGTGAGAAGCAGTATGGGACACCCGGGAACACTATATACGTGGCAGAAGAGCAACAGCGGGGTTTAGGCAAAACCTTCATAGTAAAAAGATCTGCCGAAGAGGAGAGTCCGAGTCTAGAAAGGAGAAAACGCGATGCGTCCGTGTCATCGACACCCGCTCTGGAGAAAAATATCACTACATGGGTAACGGTCCATTTCCTTATTAGATTCAATTAATCCCCTTTGTTGTGTATTTATTTACCATCGCGCGGTCGCCTCATATCGACGATGTTTTTATCGCTGTCATTTGATTGTTCGTCGCACTTACCTTGTTACGCACTTTCCTCTATTTTTATAAAATGACTTTACAGATTTGTGCTCTTTATGCGCCTTTCGTCAACCTTCACGTATTTGTGTATTATAATGTTTGTATTTGTAAACAAGCGCATCATAAGTGCATGGTCAATGCCAATTTCGCAGGAAAGTCGACATTGTTGTTTTTATTTTGCATTTAGCATTAACAGGGTTGGCATATCATAATCTATTTTTTTTTTCAATTCAACACAAACGTGAAATCGCTAAAAGTTTTGAGAATGAGTCTTGCAGACTATTGTTATGAGTAGTTAACCCGTGGAGCTTCCTGTTCTAAAAATCCTAAGCTGTTGTGTGCACACCCGTGCGCACAGGACGCTCAATGGGTTAGCAAGACATTTTATTATGTATTGTGCTTTTTATGTCCAGTTTAGGTGCTTATCTTTGTCAATTTTTATATTTTTCTCCAGACTACCCATTTGAATGACAGCCACCAGCAACTGATGGTGCACTGGGTGGGCGAGGGCTCCAATGTCATCATCTGTCTGGCAAGGGACTCCAGCCCTAAGAATAAGGGAGGCTCGTCTCCGTCAGCTCTGTTCATATCTTATGACTATGGCAAGAACTTCACTAACAAAACGGATAGCTTCAAGCTGAGTGATGAACCAAACAGTGGATATGCACAGTTGGATAAATTCTTCAATCATCCAAAATATCCAGAGTTTGTGAGTATTCTTTTTATTTACAAATGTCAGGTACTAAAATATTATACTAGTTAAATTAACTAGTATAATATTTTTGACCATTTTTGGTAGATTTCTACCATCTGGGCAGCGAAATATTATGCATTAAATGAAAAAAATTGGTTTTTTTTTATTTTATTGTCTTGTTTCCGTCCCTATGGAGACAATAGAAAAAAAAAAAAAGATTTTTTTAATTTAATGCAAAATATTTCACCGCCCAGATGGTAGAAATCTACGAAAAATGGTCACCCTGTAGTTATTTCATTTCAATATTTACATTAGGTATATTGGACAGAGTATTTAAGTTTGGATGTTATTGTTGTTGTAAAATAACACCTAATGTTATCCTTTTATATGATTCACTGTTGTTATTTAGCATAAATTTATACTTTGTGTTTTTATCCCCAAATACATTGAATAATCTGACCATCTCAGCCAAAGTCAAATTGTAATTATGTTAACACAAAAAGGTTTTTTGTATTAACCCGTCACGCGTCCACCATATAGTATAAATCTTCCCAGGTGAATTTTTCGTTTCGAGCCATTACCACAGAATAAGTAATAGTACTAACGTACAGAAGGATCACTCTCGAACAAAGGTCAACTTTAGGTATAAAAACTTTCCTACTCCTACTGCGTGAACGCGAAATTAAAACTTATTGTGTGATACGAGCGTTCATATTCCGTTGGGCACCGCTGATCCGACACCAAGGGCACAGGGTTCCCACTCGCCCATATTTGGTAGGTATATAAATCAAGAAAGATAACAGTGTGTATTAATTCAGTAAACTACCTTTAGTATGTAAGTAAGTTATTTATAATATTGTTTAGAAGTCATTGTTTGTTGCAAAAATCACAGAAAAAAAAGATGCTTAATTACGCGCGACGCGGCTAGCGTGCGAACTGAAGGCCGCGCAACAACCTACTGCCATACTCCTCCCGGGAGGAGCGCTGGCCGAACATACCTAAACTGCGGAGTGAAACCCCCCCTGCCATTACATTAAATTTGAACCTTAATACTATGACGATACCGTTTGTTTTGAAAGATAAGGACTCGAAGCGAAAAATTCACCTGGGAAGATTTATACTATAACTAAAATTAGTACCTAACTTTTTTGTGCGTGATATGTCCTAGAGACTTCAGTAGTAATCTCTAGGACATTTCCCGCAAAAAAAAGTTAGGGACTAACATAGTCCCTAGGACGCGTGACGGGTTAAAGTGGATAATTTCATGTTTAACATGAATATTTAATTCCTATAGCACGAAAGATTTGACCTATAGTTTAATTATTTCTAATTAATTAAACAACATACTTTCCTTAAGATTGCAAAACCTAAAGCACATCAACCTCTTATTCTTTGAGCTTCAACTCAATTCAAAACCTTTATTTAAATATTTACAGTGTCATTATTAACACCAAACAAATGCAACTGAATATTTTAGAGAATTTTGCTTACACAAGTTCAAACTACTTTAGATCAATGACCTTTACAATTGTCAATTTAAACAGATGTCTTTGCTGATTAGCTTATTCATGCTCTGATTAAATAATGGCATATCAAGTTTGCTTAGACTAATAATGTCATGTCATGATACTATAGCGCTGCAGTTCACATCTACACTACATGCATATTTCAAATTTTATAAATATTTTGTTATTTATTATTGAAAGATTACAAATATTAAGAAAAAAATAACAATGAATAAAACTTGTTGATTAAGTCTAAACAAGGCTCCCATGGCATCATACCCAAAAGGCTGGCAGCATTCCCTTGTTGAATGGTGATGGCGATTTGTTGAGAGAGATAGCTGCTAGCTCTCAGAATGGTACTTTGCGTTGCTTATTCAGGGATTGAACGAACTGGCGTCATTGTTCGTGAAAGTTATTGGCAGCCATATTTTTACCATTGAAATATATACAGTGACTTAACTGACTATTCATGTACCGGACAATGACATAATTAAAAAAATATGTATACACCGTGAAATTTTAGTGGTTGTTTTCCCGAAACGAGGTGATTTAGTATCGATTGTACAATCGATTTATAATTACTATTTTGACTAGAGTCAAAAATCCAATTGTGAAAAACGAAAGTCGAAAATGACCGCAAACCAATAGTAACGCTTCGTTGGTACTGTGCTAAGCCTTAGGCTCCGATAATAATTATTTATTTTGGCGTGATCGTCTGTTTATTATATAATTTCCTACACTGTGGTATCCCTTTAAAATAATACTAGTGACCGGGGTTCACAACTAGGTGAACTATTAGACTTTACATACTCATGTAAATAGATAGATTATAGCGAATATATGTATAAATTCTTAAATATAAATCCTCAGACAGAAATGGACAAAGGTTTAATAATTAGTATTATTTATTTGCCCTAGAAGACATTATATAGAAATATGGTCTTATACTCGTAAAGGAGGAGCCCTCTCCCCGCTCTTTCCAGTAAAGTTCGTCACCATACTGGTCACTTTTCCTCGAGCCTACCACGACCATTTCAAGAGGGAAGAACAAACTATGTCGCCCGTCTATAGATCGTATGTATTGGTCACCAAATGAATAAGAGGACAAACAAGGATGTAGTTACCCCTGTGGTAGGATTTTATTACTCTTAAATTTACACGGAGTAACTACCCTACTCACTTGAGACTACTTCTGTTCCCCCCCTTAGACTCTAGTATAATAAGAAGGTACTTCGATTAATGTATGAGTAAGCTGAAGGACGCTCCATTACCTGGTCTACAACCCAGATCGAGTAATTGGCCTCCCCCCACGTACCTCCCTAAGACACCCAATTCTGCACGGATCGCCTCTAGGGACGTTTTATCCTTAGCCGCAACCTCACTAACGACACCTATTGCCGAGCGAGTAAGTAGACACCCCGTTGGATTACGCATAATCACTACGTGCCGATTGGTCAGACCGAACACTAGGGGGCAACCTTCAGCACGCCAGAGGCAGAATTGACCCCTGGAGACCATACGTATATCGCCAATCCTCGCACCCAAATAATAATTTTGATAATCTACAGACCGCATAATGAAAGCTTCACATCAACCGTTGCTTAGCCTAGCCATCGCAACTGTATCGTCTGTACTATGGTACGTGATGGTGTAACTGCGTGCTATCAGGACCATTTCACTTGGTCGGTCGTAACTATACTGGCATTTGTGCCTACCAGTATTGTCACTTCCCCACTCTCAGAGTAATAGTACGGATAGAAGTGTGGGAAATACTTTCTCTATACTGGTCTGACTAAATCCAAGGGTAATATTGAGGACTGGTAAGTATTGGTGATTTAATTTAGTCTCAAGTATTATGAAACCCCATTCTAGGTTCTAATACGTTAACAGATTTTATACCAAAATCAAGGGATGAATTTTGAAAAATAGTATTCTTTCACTGGAGCAAATAAAACAAATAATACAATACACCATAAGTCTAAATGGACTTGTATAGTAACACAACAAGGGTGATAAACAGTAATGATATGGTCGTTTATCCATTTCTATCAGTAATTGATCAATTACTTCCCAAAAATACATTCATAGTAAAACACCAGGTTAAATAGTAATAAAACCTATTAAAATTATACTGGGAGTTCTTACCTAGAAGATACAACTATTTCACTGTTTAAATACTCTGTAGTATTATCGAAGATAGGTTCCCCAGTAAGTTACAAGATCTCCGGTTATTCAGATAATATTCAATTCAACTATTATTCCAAGACAAGGTCTTCAGTAGCTCAGTTAATATTCACTTCAAATATTACTTCAAGACGAAGGTATGACAACATAAACGCTCAAGGTTCTCAGTCAGAATATTGTTCAGATCCACTGTCAATTATCGAAGATAATTCCTTTCGGATTTCAAAAAGATTTAAATTTAAATAATAATTCCAAGAGAAAAGACAATAAAAATAAAATCAATTCAAAACATTGTATAGCTCAACCCAAAGTGGTTTCTCGATATCAAATGCCAATAGACATTCTAATTTATTTAAACAAAGATTCAATTGGCCTGTTCTAAAATTTAAATATTTAAACCTATTGTCATGTTTATTTGTATTAGCTAAATAGAACCCTATTACTCATCTTGACATTAACTGTCAGTCATCAAAATCTTGTTTAAAATTGAACCTTAAATTCCGTTGACCTAAACATCTATCTTACTATGTAGTTTTGTTCTATATGTATGATTTCAATAAATGTTTAGCCGCGAGAGTCAAACCCGGTAGGTTTAAGTTAAGATCGCGTTTGATTAAAATATACTATAAGTTTACACTACCCCGTTGAATAAAATTATAAAGACACTTAGCTAAGATTATGATCCAAACGCATCACGTTCCCAGCATACAGCCCCGAAGTCTGCATCTCCATACTCCAGCAGCTCTCCTCACAGCTTACTGCATCTCGCAGTTCTCAGCAGAACTCCAATCAGGAACCCGTCGTCATATCCAATGAATGGATATCCATGCCAAACAAATTATATATTAATATTGCATCAAGATCATTATTCAATCCTGATATGGTTCATGAGGTTTCGTAGATCATATATTCCTGCGATGTCAATTATATTGGTCTAATAGTCTCAATATCTGACGTATGATGGATATAATAATATACTGGAAATAAGTCCATTATACTTTGGTTTAAAATATAAATTATTGTTGAATTTCCAGTCGTCACTTTGATCCCTGTCATATTTGTATGTAACTCATCACTACTTCATTATCTAAATTCCCCATAGTTCCCCAATAAGACATCAGTATTTTGACTTACGCGTCAAATGATTCCTCTCGATCTTCACTCCATCAACCTTTGACGTAGACTCCTGACTTCTATTCTTCTATTCCACATGACAGCTGACGTCACGCGCCTCTAGGCTCCCACTATTTCTGAAAATAGTTAAATTAGCCTGCGAAATATCATTTTGGACTCACGGCAGTACTTCACACTGATACACCATTTAATTCTCTACACAATTCTCATTATTAGAACACTCCCGATTCAATAGACACTGAGTTATAGTCATTTAATCCCAAACACATTATCACAGGTTTGTTATTATTATAACTTCACTCGTATGTCCCGTAGATTAGACATCAAGTTGACAGTTCTCGATGCTGCTTTCTTGGAAACCAAATTTAGTTATCTTTGATTAGGCAAAGCCTTTCCTTCAGCTTTATACGGTCTCGCTATATGATGATTGGTAAATAAATCGACTGTTGTTTATAAAGTTTTCGTTGTCGTAATTCCCAACGCCGTAATTCATAGTCATTTCAAGTCGTCGCGTTTGTGGAAAGTATGAGGAAATAACTGTAGAAAAATACACACACACACCACACGACACTTCACTCACACAATCGCGGATCAAATTCTAAGGATCACTTTTCTCCTTTTGGATAAAATTATTTTTGTATCCCCGTTTTATTTCTCCGACATCCCTCCTGTCAATCCCATTCTTTTTTCTTTTTTTTTTTTTTTGCCCGGTGTCATTAAACAAGGTTTGTTATTGAAACTTTTAAAAAAAAAAATAATACCTATATAACGAGTTCAGTACAGTACCTAACCTATCGTACGATCGTACGCTACTTGTACCAACGAAGCGTTACTATTGGTTTGCGATCATTTTCAACTTTCGTTTTTCACAATTGGATTTTTGACTCCAGTCAATATAGTAATTATAAATCGATTGTACAATCGAAACTAAATCACCTCGTTTCGGGAAAACAACCACTAAAATTTCACGGTGTATATTTCCAGGCACTCTCCTATTACTAGTCAAAGTAATGCCCAATGTGTTTCGAACCATTTTGAAATTAGAGTGCACTTATTTGCTGCTGATGTCCATGTTGAGTATCGCAGCTATAAGAGTGCTGGTCAATTGGTATTCACCTGTAGTTATAATAATGTGTTTATAATGGACCATGAAATGGTTCAAAATATGTTGGGGGGTATACTTCAACTACAAATACCTCAGCGACCCCTCACCATAGTTTATAGAATTGTTTGAAAACTGTTTAGACTTTTGTTTTCTCATCTTAATAATGAAAGTAATGAAATAGCAGCAGAGCTAACTGGAATTCCTCTTGCAGTGCGTGTTTGTAGACTCCACAAACAAGAAATTGTTCTATACAAGTGACAATGGACAGAATATCTCCCGTTCTGACCTGGACTTCCATCCTAGTGAGCTTGCATTTGACGAGGAGCTTCCCAACATATATGTCATTTTGGACAAAGTCGACACAATACGAAGGGTAAGTTGTTTATTATTTTTTGATAATGGTTATCAGTTCAGCGACTGCAGCTGTTGATCTCAAACAAAGATAGCTAAAAATTTACACACACAACTGGTTTTTTTTCGTATCACGGAAATTCTGTCCTGTAGATAAACATGTTTTTATTTTAGATGCCAATTTTTATAAATGCTTAAGCAATTACTGATTATATGCGGACTTTGTATGTTTTCTACTCTGGTCTGTTTTAAATACTAATTTTATAGATTCAAATGAAAATAAAAAAAGATCCCTCTAAATTTTCTCAAATCCTTGCCTAAGCACATCATATTATACATATAGAGTAGTGTTTCCCAATCTGGGGTCTGTGGTCCAAACCCAGGGGGTTGGCAGTCCAAACCAAAAATAAAATTTATTTATAGGAATATTGCAAATAGGTAAAGTTTTTTATGGGTCCACGAATCACGATAGGGAGGTGCAAGGGGGCTTTGAAGAAGACTAGGACAGGCGGTTATAAAGTATACTCTGCATCTCAGAATTTTTTAAGCTAATATAAAAAAGTAACCAAATCAATATCTATTATCAGTTATTGCTTGAAAGTAGAGTATAAATCAGTATTAATGGCTGTGTAATATTCTAGCTATATCTGACTGTGGATGGAGGCAAAACGTTCAAGCAACTTCACAACTATGTCAAATCGTTCATCTGGACTACTGGCCCTGGCATATCAAAGACATTCTACGTGGAGAGATGGAAGCCCAATGGGACCAGCACGGTCTTCAGTGCGAGTGACCCTACGACCTTTGATCAGGCCACCGTCGTCTTCCAGGATGCAAAGGATTTCCAGATCAAGGGAGACTTTATGTTTGCAACGAAGCAGAGCAAAGAGGTAAGTTTACTTTATTTAAAAAGAAGTTTCTTAAATGATTTTGCGGCAAAAGAATATCAAAAAGATATGATTGAAGTTGTTGTCGCGTTCAGTCTGTTGTCGCATTAATCAATAGTTCTCTAATCAACTTATGATGAGTAATGACAATACTCGTTCATCTCTTTTTGTCACAAACGGTACGCAAGTGAAGAATATTATGAGCAATACTCAATTCGTGTTATACCAAGACACTTTTTTTATTATGATCCCATTCCATTTGCTGGTGATGGGGAGTCTATGAACCTCAATTGTCGCGACTCTCGAACTATTCAGTTTCAGAGGCGTTTACCTACTAGGATATTTAGACTGCGAAATCAGCTCCTTCAGATTTTTCCAGTGGTAGAAGGAAGGGTTTTTGCATGATACTGATAACAAACATAATAGCTGTACGCAGTTTTTTTGCTAATAAGATCCCAGGCTTTAAAATATTGGTTACCTTTGCGACATTGGTTAGAAACTGGCAGTAAACGGTAGAAAAGTGATTAAAGGAAAGCAAAAAATTGATACTTGAATAATCAAGCATTTTGCGCCAAAAAGTCCCACCTAGAAAGTAGCGTCTTAATTTAATTTGCGCTCTTCATTATGTTGTACTCTAGAATCTATAGAGAGGTCCGGTTGGCTTAAAAACGATTCATTCAATTTTCTACCATTTTGATTTTAAATGCTGTTTGTCCACGCTGCGTCCTGCTGCACCATTGCTACAACTAATTTTTGGCCCATACAAAAAAAAGGTTAAGTATGGCTGTTCTAGAACTTTGTACGGTTCTTCCCCTAAATCTACTAGTCCTATGTTAGAAAGAATTGGTTAGGCACTCAATCATGTAACAGTAATGCCTGTAAACGACACTGCGGAAGTGGACATTCAAGTGAATAATACGGGACGAAATTGTCCTCGCTGGTTGCTCGGTACACGGTACGTCAGCGCGTCGTTCGTCTGGAGCCGTGTTTTTAACACGTGGGTCGTGAATACCAGGGGGCCGTTAAGCCTCTATAAGGGGGTTGCGAAGTCTCAGTAATAAAGAAAAATAGTACTTAAGTATTTACTTTTTAATTAATTAATGTGATAATTAATTTAAGATAATTAGACGGCTGGTTTGATCGTTATCGTTGGTGCAAATCACATAATGAGTTAAACTTTAATTGATAGGGTTGAAATCGCGAATATTATATTACATTACACACTACGAGGATCGCGTCAGGAATTAGGTTGGAAAACACTGGTCTGGAAAACCGAAACCTCAGTAATTTAATGTGACTAGGTATGTTCTAATTCCGAATGATGTCTCCGATGAATAGGGTCGGCGCAGGGGCGGCTATTGTGGCCTTTTTGGAGAAGACCTAATGTCCAGCAGTGGATGTATTTCTGCTAACGACGATGATAGTGATGAAGAGTATGACGATGTTGATAGAATTGATCAAATTGAGGAGACTACAATATCCCTGCATACCTATCAAATCAAATGCACGTCCGACAACACAAAACACTGGATTTTTTAAATTTAAAATTACGTAAATACAAGTACATTAACTGTAATTATATATAATTTAATTCGCTGCGGCCTAACAGTGAATTATATCTGTACCAACAAACATTTATTATTGAATAATGCTGCGATTCAATAAATGTAGTTCGTGCACAGTGTCGTCCTAGCCAAAAAAGGAATAAAAAGAAGCAGAATATGGGCTCCTAGGGTCAGCCTATATTTATTTATTTTATTTATTTCTTTATTGAGGAAAACAAACAGCAACAATCATACATAAAAGTAATATAATCAGGTAGTTAGCTATGAAGTATCTTTTTGTATTTATTTTTACAACTTCATTTTTTTATTACTTTTACGGTCATCTCGTGAAGTCATATATTTCATACTAAATACAAACTGAAATATAGATGCACAGAAAAAAACCCCAGAAAAAAGACCAATGCTGGGAATCGAACCCAGGTCCTCAGCATTCCGTGCCGTGTGCCATACCCCTACACCACCACTGGTCTAGAGATTAGACACGAATCTTTCCTATACATCATACATTTCAGTCTGTAAATCATCACCTTATGCAGTGACAAGCGCACATATATGTTACACCCTCTATCGAGAGATTTTAACACTTCTTCGGAACTAACCGCTCATCTGGACAAGAGATGGCGCTACTGTGCAACTTTAAACAAGTTAAAACTTAACTAAATTATAGTCCACTTAAGGACCCGAAACTAATCCATCCGTCTGGTACGTTTATGACGCACAAAAGGGGGTGGTGGCGGCCAGGAGTGGCATGTTATCGTAACCTTGACCTAGACCGCTCATCCTATTAGGTTTTCCCGCTGTTTATTAAATTGCTAAATACATATTTGACGTTTATATCGTATCTTATCATTTACAAATTCCAAAACGTGATGTAAAATGCTGCTGGATGCGGTGGAGGATATTTATTTCAGAACTGGCTTAAAGCTCAAGAAGTGTTGTAATCGCACTCTGCGTATAAGAGAAGTAAATTTAAATAATCGGGAGCTTCCAGACGCGAGAAACTGTCTACCAATTCCTAAAAGGGTCGGCAACGCATCTGTGATTCCCCTCGTGTTGCGGGTGTCCATGGACGACGGTGATCACTCTCCATCAGGTGACCCGTCTGCTCGTTTGCCCCCTCTTATATAAAAAAAAAACATTTTCAAACTCAAAATTATGTGAAATGATATGTCATTTCACATAATTTTGCGTTTGAAAATGTTCGTAATTCATTCGTTCGTAGTTCGTATGACGTTCATAATTGTCTATTTATGTATGCATAAATAGACAATTATGAACGTCAGCCTCACTTTGTCATCATAATCAATAGAGTATTCACGACAAACATCACGCAGTAAAAAGGTTCGTCAGTCTGAAAATTACTTTATTTAAATTCTCGTGAGCAGATTTTACCAATTCACACTGATAGTACAACTTATATCCCTTTTCATACAAAACTATACCTATTTGACGAAAAAAATACTTTGAACATAAATGAATAAGTTTTGATTGTGTAAATTTTTCACTGTAAAACCTCTTTACTAGTTGGACTCCCTTCTTTTATAACGATTATTTCACTGGCTGTTACTGTTTTAGATGCTCTGCGTCTTGGACAAGCAAAACTCGACTTTACGATGACATTATTTTTTATCATTCATCTTATTATCATTTATCATTCACCTTTTCCCTGTGACCTAGTTTCATCTAGGTTATACCAAGCGTTATTTTGCAATAAAGTTTCAAGCTGTAACTCGAAAATGGTTATAAATATTTACATAGTTTATTTGAAAAAAAAAGATAGTACTGGGCTAAATAACACCCCATTTTCGGAAAAGTCTAACGTTCTGTTCCACCCTGTATAATAGTGTTTTTGAACATGAAACTACTGTGAGACTCACTCAAGTCATAGTGAAAAAAATATACGGATGACTCACGTCTATGATAGAGTTTAGCTCGACTGTTTCGGGCTAATCCGTAGCCCTTCTTCCCGGAGCCACACATCGCGGCGGCTGCCAAACACGGCGAGCTAAACTCGATCATAGACGTGAGGTTATCCGTATATTTATTCACTATAGTAATGTTTTTCTTTTTATTTCACTCAGACATATAAAACAAATTTTGTTAGTCCTCAAAATTTTCCGCTCTAGGTAGCCTACTCAGTCTGTTCTGTAGGTAAATCCGCCACTATCCACACATTTGTCAAAGAGATCATTCTGAAATTGTTTATGAAAAGGTTACCGGTTGTAGATTCTTCGACATTCATAGGAGCACCAATTGATGCCTAAATTGAATAAAGAATTTTGACTTTGACTTTGACAACGGTACATACAATTTTCAATTTCCTCGACGTACACACATTGCGTGTTCCTTTGCCCTGTCCAGCAAATGTTCAACGTACATTGTTAATTACTTTGTAAACAAAAGATGACATGGTCAGTTTTTGGAAGGATCAATTTACAATATGCCAGACGTAACGAAAATAGCGGACGATTATTTACAGTTAGCTCGTATTACAATTACATGCTTCGGCAACTTAGCAGTAATGCTTGTTTTTTTCATTGTTTTGCATTAACCGGTCAGTCGCACTACTGCGCTTATAAATGGATCTGTTTTGAAACATTGGTGGTTGAACTGAAAATATTGATTGATGATTAAGATTATTGATTATCTATACTAATATTATAAAGTGGAATGATTTGATTGTTTGTTTGTTTGTTTGCATTGAATAGGCTCCAAAACTACTGGACGGATTTCAAAAATTCTTTTGCCGTTAGAAAGCTACATTATCACTGAGTGACATAGGCTACTTTTTACCGCGGGAAAATACCTTCTCCTACGCGAAAATTAATTTATCGCGGGCGAAGCTGCGGACGGAAGGCTAGTAGTCGGAGTCACACGTCACGGCGGCTGCCAAACGCGCACACCCCATTAGCCCGATTAGGGATTAGCCCGAAACATGTCGAGTTAAACTCGTTTTAAGTCGTGAGTGATCCGTTTATTTTCACTATGTATCTAAGGTATTAGATATATTTTGCGGTTCGCATTAGTTTCTCTGCTTTATATTTGAAAGCTCTTATAGAATTCAGTGAAAATAACCGTGCGTTCTGGAATCAGGTTGCATGACCAACGCGTTACAATTCTTGCAACTCACGATAGCGAGCGGTCTTTACTTGTGGTATAACGATGTAGCGACCACTAGCGCCATCTAGTCATCACATAAGAAACTAATTTCTACAATCCTGCATCGCACTATCGAAGTTTCTCAACTCGGCTGCATAAATACAACTTCCAACTTTCATCCATTGGACTTCGGTCGGAGAGATCTCTCTATTGTAACTACCCCCAAATTGGTGACCCACGACATTGGACAAAATCGCAACCTTGATACCTGATTTACACTCTCGCCTCGTCACCTCGCCTCGCGCCTCGCCTCGTCGTCTCGCTCCGGACGCGAGCCTCAAAATCAAGGTAAATCACGAGACGAGGCGCGAGGCGCGCCTGTTCACACTCTCGTCTCGTGGCTCGTCCCGCAGTTCGTCTCGCCACTCGTACGCGAGGAGTGTAAACCAGGTATCAGACACACAAGACGAAGACGCAGTCTCACAGCAAGCCATACTCACCGCACTGTGCACCATTAGCATGTATCTATTATCTGCCTGGTGTCTACAGTTCGCAAATCCTCCTCCCACTACTTCCACTTGCCAATCAATCAACCAACGCTCGCCAACAAGGCTCCGAGCAATCACGCAAAAGGCATGCATCCACAAGTAGCAGAGGAACAACAACGCTCGCCGACGAGGCTCTGAGCGACTGGCCCTTGCAAGCGCCCACATGACGCAAAGACTGCTGCACTCCACTGCAATTCGTATCGACCTCCGGTCTAAAACGGGGGCTGATGTAGCGACTACTAGCGCCATCTAGTCATCACATAAGAAACTAATTTCTACAATCCTGCATCGCACTATCGAAGTTTCTCAACTCGGCTGCCTGGAGAGAGATCTCTTTAATGCAGCCTACCCCAAACACAGCTATCTGTAAAGACTGTTCAATTTACTAAGCAGACATACTTAATTTAGCACATACAGCCATAATAAGTACAATTTCAAGGTGCTGCACGAAGCAACGCACAACCCAGACTGATGAAGCTAAAGACTTGAAGTTTGGCACACATATACCTTGAGTGTCATAAAGGTACACAAAGAAGGGATTTATAGATACTCCCACGGGATAAGGAATAAATGGGATTTATATTTTCGCTTCGGAGTGGCCCTATCTCCGTAACTATAATTATTTAAAACTTCAAATTGGCCATGCATTATGAAAGTTAAAAAATAATTTAAGAATTTTCGGAAAGTCCCACGGGATAAGCAAAAAACGAGCTTTACATATTGAATTCAATGGGACCCTATCTCCGTAGGTAACCATTCTTTAGGATAATAAAGGTGCAGTAAAAAGGGATTGTTGGAATTTCCTGCGGGATAGAAATCGAGAGATGACTTTAAAACTTTTTGTGCGCGGACGAAGTCGCGGGAAAAAGCTAGTTCTATAATATTACGTGTAATGATAAAAAAAGCCGTGGTGGCCTAGCGGTTTGACCACAGGGTTTGACCTACGGCCTCTCAAGCAGAGGGTCGTGGGTCCAAATCCTGGCACGCACCTCTGAGTTTTCGGAATTTATGTGCGAAATTACATTTGAAATTTACCATGAGCTTTACGGTGTTGGAAATCATCGTGAGGAAACCTGAATACACATGCGAAGAAATTTAATGGTGTGTGTGAAGTTCCCAATCCGCACTGGTCCCGCGTGGGAACTACGGCCCAAGCCCTGTCATTCCGAGAGGAGGCCTGTGCCCTGCAGTGGGGACGTATAGGCTGGGATGATGATGATTACGTGTAATGAGAATACAAGTTCTAATCTTTTAACCTCGATCATACATATTTTATTGATTATTTTATTAATCAACAGGCAATAAAATATACATGTACTTTGTTTTGTTCATTTAATTAGTAATCTCACTGTATTGTTCTGTATATTATTCAATGAAGAATATCATTTCATTGTTTTGAAAATTTATAAGTATTTATTTGTAGTTATCAGTTAGTCACTGTTGTTGAGACTACCTACCATGAATCATGGATGGATACCTACGACACGTCGGAAAATGTAATAATTATAGTTTCGCACAGATTCTTATCTTTAGCGTTAATATTTAATTACGTTATTGTTAGATATCGTGCCTAATTAGTATATTTTATCCAGGCAACTGTTTTTTCTTTATTATAATAATGTAAAAATAAATATTCATAACCACCTAATAAGACACGAAATATATAAGATAGGAGCATCTTATTTCATAATAGTATTTTTTTTCTGGCCCACCTCTAATATGATCGGATCTTATTTAAGCGTATCCACATTAATTCCGGTTCTTGCTTAGTATTTCTCTTACGTTTATTCTACATACTCTTTCTTTTTATCATCCATCTTCTTCTGCAAATTTTATGGGTAATCCCATCTACATCAAGTGCTTCTTTAAATAAATAAATATCGTGGGGAAATTGACTTAGTCACGAACTAAGTAGAGCTTGTATTATGAGTTATCAGGCAACGAATAAAAATACTTAAAATAAATACATATCAAACATCCAAGACTCGAGCACAAACATTCGTAATTTTCACACTAATAATATCTGCCCTGACTGGGGATCGAAAACATCATCGGGGATGTCAGCTTTTTATTTCTATCAATAGCATAGTACGAGCATTATTTATTAAGTTGGATCTATTGTGAAATTGTTAGTGTCGAGGGGATACACACACCTACAGCGTAGTGGACAAAAATTGGGGGAAGAATTTTGTTGACGCATATTTGTGCCGAATTATAGCGGGCGGAATTTATTTGCGGCCTCAAATAAAACAAGTGCTAGTCGGACCCGCGCACGAAGGGTTCCGTACAATCTAATATATAAAAATCTAGTGTCACGGTGTTTGTTACCGAACTCCTCCGAAACGGCTTGGCCGATTTTTATGAAACTTTTTTCTCTACACTCGGTAGGTCTGAGAATAGGTCGTAGGCTATTTTTTATACCCCTAGGTGATATGGCAAAACAACGTTTGCGGGGTCTGCTAGTTATCTATAAATATCACGTTTGCTGTATGGGAGCCCTCCTTAAATATTTTTTTTATTTTAATTTAACGATTTATTTTTAAACTCAATATATAATTAAATATGGAAATTTTGTATGTACCATTCACGAGTACTACTAATTTTCATAATAGTTCTAATTAGGGGCGTTCAATAAAAAGTGAGAATGAGTATGTTATAAACAACTTTTACTAAATGTCATTTTATTTTTCGACATAGTCACCTTTTAGCATAATACACTTAGTATATCTTTTTTCTAAACTTAAAATTCCATTTTTAAAAAAGGTCTCATCTTGAGTACTTAAAAAATCTTGCACTGCAGCGACTACCGCGTCGTCGTCTTCAAATTTCTGGCCTCTCAGGTATTGTTTCAATCTCGGAAATAGGTAGAAATCACTGGGAGCGAGATCTGGTGAATACGGAGGATGCTTAAGGATATCGAACCCAGCATCACGAATTGCAGCCATTGCAACGGCGGACTTGTGTGCCGGGGCATTGTCCTGGTGGAACAGCACAACTTTCGAGAGTTTACCTCGCCGTTTTTCGCGGATCTCATTGCGCAATGTTGCTATTTGTTTGGCGTATAAAGTGCCCGTAATAGTGGCTCCATGCTCGAGATACTCATTCATTAATACCCCTTTACCATCCCAAAAAACAGAGCCCATGACCTTACCGGCAGATGGGCTCACCTTGAATTTCTTCGGAGTTGGAGATGATGGCCTTTTCCATGTCATAGACTGCAGTTTCGTTTCAGGGTCGTAATGATGGAGCCATGTTTCGTCCATTGTTATATGATTGTTATAAATCGCGCCAAAAAAAGTTCCCGGTCTTGCTGCATCAGGTTCAAAGCTTCTTGACAAATCTCTAGTCTAGTTTGTTTTTGCGTGTCAGTAAGCATTCTTGGTACCCAACGCGCAGATACCTTTTTCATACCCAAGCGTTCATGTAAAATATTATGCACGCTCCCCGTTGAAATCTTTACATTTTCAGCAATAAAACGAACTGTGACACGACGATCCGCCAAAACTGAGTTTTCGACTTTTTCACAATTTCTTCAGTTACTGCTGTATTAGGGCGTCCGGAGCGGGGGTCGTCCATTGTCGATGTTCTTCCACGTCTAAATTCGGCGCACCAACGTGCGACTGTCGAATACGGAGGAGCATGAGACCCTAAAGTGTCCCGCAAATCCAAATTGACTTGGTCCGTAGAAAAGTTTTTCAAATACAAGTATTTGATAACGGCGTGCAGTTCAATTTTCTCCATTTTCGCTAACGTACTCAATAGCATTGCAAAGAAATTACCGTATATTTTTTTAAACAAAATACAGTTAGTTTTTTTTTTCATAGCAATCAGCTAGATAGATTAGCTTTACCGGCCAGTATTTAATTTCGTAATATTAAAAGAGTTTGCATCTCATTCTCACTTTATATTGAACGCCCCTCGTATATTCGTGAATCGTTTTTGTGACTCTTTTTCATACAATTTATATGGCTTGTCACAAAACTGACACAAAAACACTGTATGGGAAATTAGAGACATTTTTTTTAATCAATAATAATTAATAGCGCTCTTGAGTAAGAAAATCTCTGATTGTGAGTAAGAAAACCCCAAAACTATTTGAAGATGTATGGGCAGTCGGCAGTGCAGTTACGTGGCAATTACAATGCAGTCCATCTGTAATGTAAAGGCCCTTGAAGTTTGCATGGGAGAGCGGTCATCTTGAACAGATTTGTGTAATCAACCACAAACCTCACACAAATCAGTTAATTATTCAGTTATTACCATTTGCGTCATCACAATCACAGACCTGCCAAGTCGTCTCGACAAGGTCCCCGTCTAGACTTAAATGGGTATGTATTACAATACCGAAGTACGAAAGACCGAATGTATTAAAACATCGAATGGATCAAAAGACCGACACGATTTTTTTCTGAAACCGTAAACATTTCAGAATTTATTAAAACGGCAACATACAGAACCCATTAGGTTAGGTTGAGTTTGTTTTATAACAATCTTAAAAAGTTAACGGTTTCAGAAAAAAATCGTGTCGGTCTTTTGACCCATTCGATGTTTTAATACATTCGGTCTTTCGTACTTCGGTATTGTAATACATACCCACTTAAATATGTATACTTACCTAATCAATATAGACACTAAAATATCGAAAGCTATCGAATTATGTAAAATATCATCAAGTTGATATCAATATGGCTTAACGTTGCATAAAGGTGTACCTATATGTATAATAATGGCCAACATACAAGTAAATAAACGGGTCATTCGTGCACCTTGACACAATACATAAAGCAATAAGATCGCCTTTTTAATGTTCTTAATGTTTGTCAATTCATCGATTGTATCTGTACCTATACCTTTATTTGGGTACGATTATTTGTTTACATTACCTACATAAAACTGGTCTCTGACTATATTTTAGTTTAGCAGACTTCGAAAAGAGGAGTTTTTGTTTATGTAAGTTCAGTTACCATCCTTGACCGCATGAACCGTTTTTTTTTGTGGGAGAGTCAAGAGTGACCCCATATTTTATTATGAAATACCTATTTATAAAATACTAGTAGGGATCTGTAAAAGGTAGATCTCAGATCATATTATTATCTTCCACATAATTAATTAACACGGGCGTTACTTGTTGGAGGTTCATATCTACAACTTTTTACCTAGGTACTACGCGCTTTTAGCTTGCAATCACATTCACTGCTTACTACTCGATTTGACCGATAGAAACAGTGATTGCGGTTGCGTTCGTGCGCGGGTTAAATATTAAATATTACTGCATTACAGTTTATTAGTAGCAGTGACATATTATGTACAGGCTGCCAAGATCTCCTAGTGAAATAGAGCCTTTGGTAGAAGTTGTACGACATTCTAATCTCTCTCTCCGTTATTTCTTTGATAGCTGTTTAATGTTATTTTTAAATTCGATTTCTTCATCAGTTCCTTTGTCTTCTTAAGCCGATTAAATCCCAAAGTTAATTTTTTTTAATAAATGTATGTTTGAAGTATAAAATCATATGGTTTTCGTTTCAAAAATTACTCATAGACGACTTGACATGATCATGTGGCGCATGACTCACAAAATAATGAGTCAGTTGTTAGTCAATTATTTTACAAGACGGAAATATCGATTTTCATGACAGTAGAAACATTTTATGCAGAAATATATAGCTTGTTTTATTAAACCAACAATAATAAATATAAGCAAATAAATTACTTAGCATAATCCACACGTTTACATTGTTTTAGTTATGGTACCTTTGGTATCTTTAGAATATATTTTTATATGTACTTATTTATATTATATGGAAATACAAAGTGTATGGAACTATTTCTACAAGTACACTTCTAAATCAGGGCAACACGTACATTGAGCGCATTTGACACAGACTTTTTAATTGTTTTTAATTATTCGTTGGGATATATTTATATATTTTTTTGTTATTTGTTATTTGCTAAGTTATTTGCTAAGTATTTTTTTCACACGAAATGGCGGTAGCTTAAATTTATTGTGAACGACTTTACAAAGGGCCGGGCTGCGTTCCCGCCTAACCTTAAGTCATTAGAATGTTTTGTTGTTTTTAAGTTTGTTTTATCGAAGGTTGAGTGAATGCGTCACAATATCAAAATTTGTGAAATTGCTGATAATTCACTACAGTAGCCAGAATAATCCTTGGCGTAATTTGTTGCGGTTTAATGGTTCAGATACGATTAAACTGATCAAGTGTTGCCATACCATCTAGGTTTTGTTGCGAACTACATTTTCCGCTGGCGTTCGTGTCATCACAATGTGTTGTTTTTTTTTTTTTTGTGTTTAGTTTTTAAATGGGTCCCAGTGAAAAACAGCGTTGCGGCTTGCCGCAACATTATGCTGAGTGGGGCCCAATTCGATGATTTTTATTTGTATCTTTTCATGTCAACTGTATTTCCTGTGTATCGAATATGTGTAAATAAACATCTCTCTCTCTCTCTCTCTCTCTCTCTCTCTCTCTCTCTCTCTCTCTCTCTCTCTCTCTCTCTCTAAATACATATTTAAACAAGTAATATGCTTGATATTGACACTGAATATACCCTAGCTAGAGTTATCGTCAAAAGTTTGTATTTACTTTGATAAGATGTCACTACGTTTAACAATCTTAATCACCATAACTAAATTGCTTGTTGACTATATTTTGGCTGTATTACTTGATCAATATTATTTATATTATAACACTAGCCTTCCGTCCGCAGCTTCGCCCGCGATAAATTAATTTTCGCGTAGGAAAAGGTATTTTCCAGTGGTAAAAAGTAGCCTATGTCACTCAGTGATAATGTAGCTTTGTAACGGCAAAAGAATTTTTGAAATCGGTCCAGTAGTTTCGGAGCCTATTCAATGCAAACAAACAAACAATCAAATCTTTCCTCTTTATAATATTAGTATAGATAACAGACTATTTGTTGTGACGTGTCTCCTTAAACTAAGACTTTATAGCTAGGGATCAATTGAAAGATCTAGAAATTTTGATGCTGTTGTTTGACTTTTTTTTTCATTACAATTAAAAACTGGCAGACCAAAAGAGAATTTTGAAACATTATTGTTAACATTCAGGTACTAAAAAATTACAGATATTTAGGAAATTAAGTAAGCACTTTAAACAAAATATAGTTTTATTATTTTGTTACAGCGAAATACATTGGACCTTTACATTTCGCACCAAAAAGGACCGTTCTACAAAGCGGAATTCGAGACAGAGTTGGACATGAAGAAGTTCCACATCGCGGACGTGACTGACAAACGTATATTCGTCTCTGTCATGCACACAGAAATCCTGGCAGACCTGTATGTATCAGAGATCAGCAACAATTACACTCGCTACAACTTCATGCTGAGTATGGAGCAGATTCTGTGCTACTTCCCAGACGGAAATTGGAAGGATACTTGGTTAGAGTAAGTTTACAAACGTATAGTTATATCATTTTAAATTATACATAACATCTAATATAATAATGACCCCAACGTTAAAGGTGGACAAGGTGGGCACACGACAAATGTGTTGTTTTTTTAAAGGGCGGTCTATTATTAAAAGTGTTCTTATTTGGGCTGGTAATGAAAAAACATCATCGATGGTGTTGCTAATGTGGGGCAGCACCAACGGCATCCTAAAAATTAAAGCAGGGACATGGGGTTCTTTAACCCTTGGTAGATTTAGAGACCTTCACGTAAAACGAAAGAAGTGATGGAAGTGCCTTTTTTCTTGTCAGACGTGGACAGACAGATAAACGGACAGTCTTAGTAATAGGGTCCTGTTTTACCCTTTGGGTACGGAACCCTAAAAAACAAGGTTACCTCTCCGTCTCACTATCGTTAATAATCGTATTTTCGTTTATATTATTGGAGGGCCCAAAATAAACGAAGACAAATCGTAATGGCTCCAATTGGGAATGTCTAAAAAACATTACCAGTGGTTTTTATATTTTTTTTGTATAGAAAAGTCAATTATAAGAAACTAATTTCAATATTTTGTCATTTAGTTCTCTACTTTTTTCAAAATTAATTCTTGAAACTATTTTAGTTGATGACGTCAGATTATAATTGAGGGCTCCCACAATGCCAAATTTCTAAATCTATCTAAATGCGTACGATAAGGCAACCCCTTTAATTAATTAATTAATTTAATTAATTAATAATAATTAATTATTTTTTGCGTACTATACACTGTGTCACTTTACTGGCACTGTCAAAGTGCTAAATGTCAGACAGCGGGTCCAAATCAAACTCCGTAGTATAATCCACGCGGAATAAAGTACGACTTGAACCGGTCACGCAATTTACACCAATGTCAAATGAAGGTCATTGCTTATTTGTTATATAATAAATTCATTACATAATATTTAAATTAAATAACTACAGAAAACGATTTAAAAAGCATTTATCTCGAAATGGTTTTCGATTTTCTATACATTGCAAAAAAATAGACATCCCCAATTTTAATGTTTTATTTGTATTTATGTTTTTAGCTATAACCGGTAAGTTAATTTAACATATCGCATTCCTAGAACAACAATGTATCAATTCGAAATAATATACCACTTTAACATTTGGATCTTCCAAATATTTTATGATGTCTAAATTAAAATGGTACATTAATTTAGAGTTGATAAGCTGTTTGAGTTGATCTGGGAGTGCGCTATTGTCTTGTATACAGCAGTCCTATTACTTAGTAAGTATCTCAGGACAAGCATAAGTAGACCATTTTAAGTTCAACATAACAGCAGCAAAAAGAATGTTGCTAAACATTATATCAGAAACGTGATTTTACAAATCCATCCCATCTTATTTTGCGAGCGTGTTGTCCATACATATATTAGTTAATAGCCATGCATTCTTTATTATTAACAGTACGAATTTAAACCGTAATCAGATTTCTATGCTTGTTCCTAGCACGTTGATGCTGGAAAAGTGTTCGCAGAATCGATAGTAAGACCTTTCATTTGTCAGAAAACCATATATCAGTAGTGGTCATTCTTTCCTATGAAATGTTTTGTCGCACAGATAAGCAATTAACAAAAAGACCCTGACCTCCTCTTTCTTTTTTTTTGCGTAAGGCTGATCTTCGTGTATCGTTATTTATAGACCCCCTTTTTGCGGTCGTTGTCATTCAAAACAGGAAAAACAGGCCGGCCCTTCTAGTTATTTACGATCTTGTCTTTTTTATTCGTTCTAAAAATGTAGCGGAGGATCCACTATGGTTAATGCCAAGTGGTACTTGATATGTTCAACATCTGTGTTTCCTTTACAAAAACAGCAGCCAGTGCAATTCTAAAATATGTAAATTATATATTCTGATCATACCGAGGCTTATATGAGTGTTTTTCTAAACGTTTTCTGTTAAAAATCCTTAAGTTATTTTATTGTAGTGACAATTATGGTTCTTGGATTCAGGATATATTTCAGGACTATTTTGTAGGTTAGGTTAGGTTAGGTTAGGGCTGTTTTATAACAGTCCTGAAAAGTTTACAGTTTCAGAAAAAATAAACATTTGGGAAGTGAAACATTTGCCAAGTGAGTCAGTTTGGGAAACGTAATTTGCGAAACATTAGTAAACCGTTTCGTCAACATACTATAATAGTACAACACAAAGGAAATTTTGGGATATCTATTGGTTTCTTTGTCCTTTCACTGAGTTTCACCTAGGAACAATAAAATTAAGACTGGAATTCGAGCATCGATACGGTCATTCATTACCAACTCCAAGAACCTTAATTGTCACTACAATAAAATAACTTAAGGATTTTTAACAGAAAACTTTTAGAAAAACACGTCAGGCGCTCAACGGCGATCGTCTATTATTATGTAGTTAAACAAATAATAAATTGATGACTATAATAGCTCTTATTGTTAAGTTTCAAATGGTACGGCCATCGAATTTGAAATTAACTTTTTTCACTGCGTTGGTAAATTTAAGGTTCAATGTCAGTTTGGTTTAAAACATAATTTTCAATTACTAGTAAATGTGTTTGTTTCGATATTGGAACTGTCATTAAAATGTGATGTCTGTTACATCATATTTTTTTACCCGTTATCACAATAAATATTATTATTATTATTATTATTTTGTGGAAGCCACTTAAGAGTTCATACTCTGTCTACGAAAATAAAATGTACCTACTAACATCTTGTTTTAGCTTAACCAATAAGATTTAATGAACGGCCAACTAATAGAGTCTTTGTAAACCTCGACATTGGCGGAATCATCGATAGTATCAATGACTGGTTAGATCAATTTACCAAAATCGTTATTTCATAATAGCAAAATTTCCATTTGCATTTTTTCCCAAATGCTTTTTTCTCACTATAGTTTTTTACTGAAGCATATTTTCACAATAGCTTTTTTTCCCAATTTGAATTGGGAAAAAACGCTTCCATTCCCTTTTTTACTGAAACAGTGTCGACGGACCTCCGCTTTCTTCTGTATAATTTTGGCCCTTCGGGCCGATGCAAACTTGACGTAACGTTGGGAATAAACGCATTGTGAAAATAAGCTTCAGTAAAAAACCAAAGTGAGAAAAAAGCATTTGGGAAAAAATGCGAATGGAAATTTTGCTACTAGGAAAACGATTTTGCTAAATTGATCTAACCAGTCGTATTAATAGAGCTGTTAAAGAAAATCGAAGATTTAATGAAAACTTTTGTTATAGGGATATGACAGAAGACCCTTTCACGGATCTCTACCGGGTGGAGGGTCTGAAAGGCATCTACATAGCTTCGCGGGTGGACTCCAAGGCACAGGTGGCCCACGTGGGACCTGAACACCTCATCTCACTCATCACCTTTGATCACGGAGTTACCTGGTCTCCAATTAACCCTCCTACCGAGGATGAGAACGGTTAGTACTTAATTTAAGCACTTTACATTACAATTATATAGATTGCTCCAAAGAGAGTCTTGAGATCTTTTTGATGGGTTAAACTTTCAACCATATCTCAAAAAGTAAAAATCCCATCAGTAGGAGAGTAGCAGGTTATATTGTTTGGTAGGTAATTTAATAAGGATTATTTATTTATCGTATAGTTTTTACTTCACGCTTACCGTTTTTGAGTAAATGGGTAAATATTTAGGTTAGGAGAGGGGAACGCAAACGGACTAGCGGTTAGAAGATTTTATTTTGGCCCCAAAACCACCCTTGGATTTCTCATTTTTCGGCGTAATATGTCACGCAAAATCCAATGTGGGTGTTAGACAAACGCCATTTCCCTCTATGTAAGGTTGTTAGTCATGTTTATTCACTCCGACCTTGTTTACGACCCCAGGAAAGCCATTGAACTGCCACATCGAGAATTCGTGCAGTCTTCATCTCTGCCAGAAATTCAGTCAACTGTATCCAGTCACGAGGTGAGAATCTGATATTCATTATGTATGTTTCTTTATATTTGATCTAGTCATGCGTGTTAGCTCTAACACAATCATAATTTATGATTGGCTAAATTATCACTAACGCGAACTCTCGAAAGGAAGGAAGTATTTGTAACTATTTTTTTCTGTTGTTTTGTTGTTTTTTTTTTATTTTGCTAAGTATATCGTGATTCTTTTTGATTTAAATAAGGATAGTAAGCTATTTAAACTAATTGACGTAGTCCTATTTGTTAAAAAACGTTCTTTATTTTAATTTCAAATAACGTAGTTTCTGTTATAGGTTTGAAAACATATTTGCTCGAGGCTAGAATTATTATAGCATTCGTTTATATTTGTATCGTGACTCAGTGGGGCTATTATATCGCATCTATAAGTGGTAACTAAGCACAAGAGCTGGCCGTGCATATAAACTATAAAAAGTTATTTATACGCGTAATAGTATGTTCAAAAGAACTATTCAACACTTCACAATAAGAGTGCACTTGACTGCTTAGGCACGGATAAAATTGTTTGACCTCGAAACCAGGGTTACGCTTAGGAATACGGATGCGGGTTGCTAGAGTTTTCTTTATTATCTGAATCGATTATTTTATATTAATAAAGTACGGTCATAGGGTAGTTCTACTAGCGTCTCAACGGCTATCATTTTTCTGTAGCGTTTGTGAAAAAATCAGCTACAGTTAGTCATGAAATTTTAACGAATATAAATGCTATCGCAATTGGGATTGATCATTTTTTCTAACCCCCCCTTTTTATTTTTTTTTATCGAAAATATAGAGCATTTTAAGAAACTAATTTGAATATTTCAGCAATTCATCACTCCAATATTTTTTTATAATTTATTGAAAATTTGAGATACGACTTCTCGTAAATTACATGCCGCGGCTGAATCTGTGTATAAACCACAGACATAATGACAAAAAAAATGTGTCACAATCGATGGTTAGTTGTCATCTGACAATGTCACTTTACATTACAATAACAATAACACTAAAGTTGCCGATTCTTCCAAGAGAATAGGTAAAAAAAACGATTTACGGCTATAGTATTTTTTGTATGTATAAAATAAAATGGTCAGAAGTGTTCCCTTGAAAGTTCTTTGGCGGATTTAATCCATACTTACATTAAAATGATCCTCATAAGAATAAGTACATCTTGTAAACTTTGAATTAACTTTGCGGCACCACTTCTCTTGTAAATCTTCTCTAATGCAAACAATTAATTTGTTTGGGCTATTGACAGAATCATTTCCACAAGTAGGAATGAAACACTTCCTGTATAAATCCATTATTAAAATATGAAAAACGAGAAGAATGTTTTTCAAAATAGTATCCTTAAACTGACAGATGATAACTACGTCGAAGTGACAGAGAATAGTATAGAGAAACTAGACGGACGGCTTTTTTTTTCTTGTTGCAAAGGTTTTCAAAGTTAATGCCCACAGAAAGGTCAAACAAAGGTCAAACATTATTTTGCAAAAATACACACGATCGTTTAATATTTTTTTACTACAATGTTATAAAATGATTTAATAAACCTATTCCTCGAAATGGTTTTGGAATTAGACCACATTGTAAAAAAGTGATCAATGCCAATTATACTGTATCTTTTTCTTCTTTAATATATAAGAATCTTGTGTCAGTGTTTGCTTTGCAACATGGATATTATTATTATGTACACCCTGGACTATTTATTATGGTCATTTTATAGTCGACCAAGTAAGTGCTTTACCATTTTTTATGACAGTTCCTACATTAAAATGAAAACAATAAGGCTGATTGTCAGATTGACTTCTAAATGAAAATAGCCCTTGATGTTTTACGCTATACAACTGACATTGAACTTTAGGGTGATAAAGGAATTTCTTGGTCAGCTATACCTACGTGGTGGTAATAATAATAATTAAATTAAAATTAAGAATTGATTATTTTCAGGCAACATAACCCATAGTACAGTCGAGTTCACCAATATCTGTACAGTCAACCTTTCATAAATATCTATACATAGACCTTATTACGGTGACATAAGGTCTATGTATAGATATTTATGAAAGGTTGGCTGTACAGATATTGGTGAACTCGACTGTACATAATGTTTTAGTAGGTACATTTGCTTAGCCTATATTAGTATAATAAATAAGTATCTATGGGGTCAAATCGCGAAAGTTAAAAGCAGTCAATACATACTTACTTATATCCTTTTAATATTTTGTAACCTATTTTTAAAGCGAAATGTTGTGTTATGATTAGGATTACGATCCGATTGTATCTATCTATACACATTCGGACTTCTGATAATGATATTTGATACGTTCACTAATAACCACTTGTTTCGAATAGTTATCGGTCAATGTTTTTCTCAGTTTGGATTGGATAATGTTCTTTGTGTCCTGCTGTAGGATTCCATTGTTTCTAGCGTTACACGTAACAAATTAGCGGCTGATTGGTTTTTATGATAAATAAGTTTGACTATTACCACTAAAGTTCACTTGTTTAAAGGAACTTGGTTTGGTTTGTTTTTAAACTAATCCGACCCGTTGATTTCAATGACAATAATCACCATAGCTCGGACAGGTCATAGCAAAACATTCGCAACACGGTAATAGAACAAGATTAATAGAGTCGTATTACGTAAAGTAGTATTTAATTATATTTTTCATTACATTTTTGTGATTTTTTGAGGTAACTTTTTTTTACTTTATTTAACTGTTAAATACGAATGCCGCGTACGTACACAATATTTCACAAACATTTTTACCAAAAGAGAGTTCGGAATGGTTCTTAAACCACTTATTTAGCTTTTATAATTTCACCATAAACAGGACGGTTTATTTTAAATAAAATATTTAGAAATAACCATAAGTAAACAATTTTACTTATTTTGGTTGTCATAAAACTGTTTCAGGAATGCCACTTCGGCAAAACTATGACAGAAATGCAACTAAAAAAGGTCGATTGTTAATCGCTACAATATCTGCTTTAGATAATCATAATCTTAGGTGGACTATTACGACTCTATTGAATATTGTTCTGTTTACGTATTCGTTTTTGCTATGACCTGTCCGAGCTATGATAATCACATAATGAATAACTCTGATAAAGTACTTCCTTCATAGTTCGGGGAAATCACTCTGGTTTCACTTACAGGCCAGTATAGGAAGTGAACTTCCTGCGTTAACTGTGGATGGCTCGAGTCTTGATTGAATGCATCCCTATGCAAAGCCTCCGTGTTTACGTGTACGAAATATTATTATGTTCCTTTTTTAATCTTATTTCCAAAGTAATCTCGTTTAATTTGTTCAAAAAAGGTTCTATTAAATACGTACTCTGCAGACTTGATATGAAATATTGTTTTGGAATTTAAAAAAAAAAAAATTAAATATTTTTGTCCGCAAGTAGACCGTTAAGCGGTCGCTTTCGGAAAGAGCATGATCGCCAAAACGAATAGAAACTTGGCACAAACTAATTTTTTGTAAAAAACAAATTAAAATTTCTCTTACAATACACAACCGTATTTAAAAATCTGATGAAAAACTAAAATTATTATAATTTATAAGCAATACATAAGGATTAAATTAAAATAATAGAATAAGGGCGATACGATTTTGCTATACTTATTAAGACACAAATCTAAATTAGAACTTTATATAACTAGCTGTTGCCCGCGACTCCGTCTACGAAGTATAAGGGTACAAAAAATATCCTACGACCTATTTTCAGACCTACCAAATACAGAGAAAAAAGTTTCATAAAAATCGGTCAAGCCGTTTCGGAGGAGTTCGATAACAAACACCGTGACACGAGATTTTTATATATTAGACTAGCTGTTGCCCGCGACTCCGTCTGCGAATAATAGGGGTATAAAAAATAGCCTACTACCTATTCTCATCTCAGACCTACCGAATATAGAGATTTTTTTTTTGATATAAATCGATCAAGCCGTTTCGGAGGAGTTCGATAACAAACCACACCATGAATCCGCAGTGTCTTTATTTTTTTATGACACCATTTTAATTAGGTACTGTTAAATGGTCACTACGTTTAGTTGCAAAGGTTACGTTCGTGTATGATTGATTTCTTTACATCACAAAAGAGAAACGACCGGTGACTCACCCCTTTTGTATAAGTTAATTGTTTGGTTACGGATGTTTTTTTAGGGAAAGTTATGAATAAAATTAGCGGCTCCGCAGGATTATTACGAAATTTTTATGTATAACAATTAATATTTCCTGGGTTGTACGCGACTACAAAATATTTGCCAAGTATTTTTATAGTCGACCAAGAAATTCCTTTACCACCGTAAGGTTCAATGTAAGTTGTGCGGCTTAGGGTGAAGCCAGACGAGTGTAATTTTTTGAGTCTTGAGCGGCGTAATTTCTGCTACATTCGGTTTTCATACAAAACTCCTGTTTCGTTCACACGGCGTCGCAAAATGAGTTTTACACAAATAGGTAGGACTTAATATGAAACCAAAATTACGCGACTCACAAATCAAAAAATTACGCTTGACTGGCTTCACCCTTAAAACATGAAAGGCTATTTCCTCTTACTTGGTCGACCATACAAAATTATTTATCGCTTGGTATTTATTCGTTTAAAATTTCAAGCTCAAAAAACGTTTTGATGATTGCATGTTTTTCTCTGTGGTTATCCTTATTAAATCTATCCGTTCTACTTCGTAGCAGTTAACGCATCGTGTTAAGACAAAAGCAACTGTAAAATCGTAATATCTGTACGTTCACATTGTTCATAATTGCACATAATACGATTCGAAATCGTATATATTATTATTGTTATAAATATAATGTTAATGTATGTTTACTAACATTATGAATAGGAGTTTTAACCGTGATCAGTATTCAACTAGTGAATCATGTGATATCTGGAGGTCGTTCAACTGTCTCTTTGCGCTCGCTTCGTTGATATCGATATCAACTCTACAATAACAACTTGATCTTGAAAAATTCAAGTTGATTTTCTGAATGAATCATTTGTTCTGTTTCCTACATATACTTTTAAATTTAAATACTCTATTTTGATTTATTTGTTGCTGTTCTGTACCTTATCTGTTACTTTAATCCATACCATTGGCCAGATACCTATGTAGCCGGGATTCATACTAAATTATTTTTACTTTTTCACACGCTTAATTATTATTGTTGTTATCAAAACGTGCATGACTATGACTTAATAAAATAAGCCAATAGAGTTTTTCTTTGATGTTTTATCTTCAAAGCAGGAAAATGTCACGGTTATGTGGTTAGGAACACAACACTCTGTCTGAAGTTTTATTTCTCAGAACGTAATCACTACATACTTGAATATTTAGTTCGTACTTGTTTACTCATCGAAGTTACTAACCAAACAATGAGGGTATATCTATAAGAGCAAAGTGCATTGTTCCATATCCTCATCTGTTTAATGAAATATTTACGAGCCAGAATCGAATGACTAGGTTCTGTTTCTGTAATTTGCAGCCAATCAAGGAATGTGATAAGCAACGAGCAAAGGTAACAGTTATCATCATAAACATCGTCATGTACTTAACATACTAAAGTCACGTATTTTTCATGTTTTTTTCACGGTTTCTGTGTTTTTTTGCTTGTCTTAGAATTGATGTTTTTTTAAGACACCTCAATTATTGTCTGACTGGTTTTATTTAGTTTCCTTATGGTTTTACTTGAGGTTATTTGTATGCAGTTTATCAATTATTTATGCACGCTATTGATTAGTTTTCGAGTGAATTTGGTCCTTAATTTTTGTTATGTATAAAATTGAGTGTGTTTTTGTATTAACCTTGGAAGTAGTAAACAAGTTTTGCTACTTGGGCTCGTTTGTGTCGAGCAATCTATCGCTTGATGGAGAGATGGACATCCGCATCGGCAAGTCTGCGACGACATTCGGTAGGCTACGCACAAGAGTATGTGCTAATAAACACCTTACCGTTAGGACCAAGATGATAGTCTACCAAACTTGCGTCCTAAGCATGCTCTTGTATGGGGCTGAGACCTGGACGTCGTATGCCAAACAGGAACGTCGGCTAAACACTTTCCACACGCGCTGTCTTCGGAGCATCCTTAACATAACTTGGAAGGACGGTTACAAACGAGAGAGTGCTGCAGATTGCACAGCTGCCCAGCATCACCGCCCTCCTCAAACAGAGACGACTGAGGTGGCTGGGGCATGTGCATCGCATGAGCGGCACTCGTTTGCCCAGGCAAGTTTTGTTGAGCGAAGTGGCATTTGCGAAGCGTAAGGTAGGACGTCCCAGTCTCCGATTCAAGGATTGCGCAAAGCGCGACATGGTCGCCTTCAACATCGATCACGGCGTGTGGGAGGATCTTGCTTCCGACCGCAATGAGTGGAGAAAGACTCTCGCGGAGGGTTGTGAAACCCACGACAGCGCCGGGTTTCAGAGTCTAGCACAGAAACGGGCGAGACGGCACGGCTACGATGCAGCTTCTGCTTTGTCGCCGGGCCCTCAGTTAGTGTGCCAAAAATGCGGGCGAACGTGCCGCTCTCGGATCGGACTTTACAGTCACGAACGGCGTTGCTTCTCTCAAATAGACGCTGCTTAAATCATCTGTCAAGATGTAAGAGGTCTTGTGTGTGTTTGTATTAACCTTATTTTGTTAATAGTTATTAAACGTTACATAATTAGAATCTCATATTTTTTCTTAATGATCATGTTCTGAGTGGAACTTTTATACCTGCAGGTGCAGGAACTCTCCGCAAATGTGAGATTCTATAGCATTTGTGTAATTTTTTTCGTATAAACTGATTATATTTTTAATAGCCACGAATCAATTAAATTTTAACACATTATAGGGTCAAATTTGTAGTGTTATTTAATTGTCCTATCAGAAAAACAATATGTCACAAATATGTCGTCCATCGTTATGATATGAGTTTTGTATGACCTGACACAAATAAAAGTAGTCTAGGGTGTCTGCTCAGACGAGGAGACTCACACCAATCGAGGTGGAATCTCCTTAAGCCGAACAAAATAAGCTTATTGACCACGTCATAAGAGGAAAAGAGACGTCGATTGGCTTCAGTCAGACGAGCCGAGCCGATTGATATTTTTTAGGGGAAGACCCTAATGTGATCTCATCGCATACGTCAAAATTTTCAGATCTTTGTTAGTTTGTTACAATGCTTTTAACGAAAATCAAACGCTGAAATATTATTTTTATTCTTGATTTTCTGATATAATTAGTTAGACGTTACTTATATGACTTTCTGAAATATTTCAATTAAGTCACTTAATAAATACCTATACCAATCATTGTAACTCCGTTACCCATTTTCGTGTTGCTTTTCTGATAAAAACTGATTAAAATTCTAAGAATAGATTGGGTTAAGTCTAATTACCCACTTGATTTACATAAATTGTACTGTATCAACAGACATATTTTGGCATTTGTGACTTACGCCTAGTACCGCTGTCATAGTTTGGCAGTCAGCCTAACGCACATGTGCGTTTGTGGCAACTGAAGAAATCTCAAGTCTGAGAGCCGGCAGCGAGTGCGTTAAAAGAATACGTCAAATGAGTACCTACTAGTTCACATATTTTTTTCTTTTTTTGTAAAAACGGGGATTTACTTGCGCGCATTTTACTTGAGCTATAGTTTGCACCGCGCTATAGCAGAGTTATAACCACTTCAACTTGGACAAACGTAGACCAACAAGAGGGACGCAATTAAATGTATGTTAGTTTGAGATGATTATTTATATCGTGCTCACTCTAAGGCGCAAGCCAGACAGAAGAGACGTGGGACGGGGGCGCGTCGCAGTCCGCGTCTCCGCCCCGTCCCTTCTTTCTGCTTTGGATCGCGACGCTTCTATTCATTTAGTATGAAAACTGATTCAAGAGATTGAACTTTGGCTCAATATGGAGAGCCGACAAAAGACAAAAACCTGAACGCCGCGCTCCTCCTGCACCCTACCTACTGTAATATAATGATGTATGAAATCTCATTACGTTACAGATTTCTGTATCGTAATGACCATTACGATACTGCCGTGTTCATAATAGAATCCAATGTCGTAATGCTGGTCATTATCTTTGGTTTTTGGACGCATAATGGAGGATTTACTATATGGGTGTAGATAAAACGTAATTACTAATTATAAAGAAAGTAACTGTAAATTGTGCTAACCATCCAGGATTGACAGCTGACCTGAAATAAACAGGGTATAGCAGTGTTTAACAAATCGTTTTCCGTTGTTCCATTTTGTGACTAAAATTTAAAAGCGTTCTAAATACGCCCCCTTTTATGACGTTTTAAAACAAAACACAATACTTGAAGTTAACTTTCCTCTTTTCGTTTCGTAGGTCAGCCAGTATCATGAGCTCAAAATCAGCTCCAGGAATAATCATGGCGACGGGTGTTATGGGCAAATCGCTGAAAGGTATTCCTGGCGTATACCTCAGTAGAGACGCTGGTTTAACTTGGAAAAGAATCCTTAAGGACTATTACTTCTTCAACTACGGAGACCACGGAGGCGTGTTGGTTGCTGTCAAATACTTCAAACTGAGAGGAGAAACGAGAAAGATTCTGTATTCGACGAACGAAGGGATCGAGTGGAATTCTTATGAGTGAGTAATTGTCAATATTATTTATTATTGATTATGCTTTACGCTTTAGATTGTGTCCAGAAAGTCATAACTGGATTTTCCTGGGGAATTTTTGTTTGCTAATTTGACGTTGGGTTGAATCATTTATCTTATCATGGTTTGGTATTTACCGAGACCGCCCCTTTTCGTGCTCATTACTATCTCGAAAACTCCCTTCACTAATTTTGAATGGGGTTTCCTGTTTTTCTCTTGTTTTTATTAGCACAACATTTGTTCGAGGAAATCATTTGAATCAGCATCTTTTGGCTGACCGTGCCGAGCGTGCTAAAATCCTATTAGCCATACCATACCATCCGAAACTGCAACTACACCCAAAATACTTTAGAAAGATCCACATCTCACATGCGCCATCTGTGCTACCAACTGTATCACGGGGCTCCCGACCAACCCACACGTACTGCTGATAAAAACAAAAACGGTATTAAAGGCTTATTTCTACATTTGAAGATAATCTTTAGCAATTATACCTTTTTTCTGCAGATAAATATAAGAAAACTAAATGTTATCGATTATTCGTAGGTTCAACGCCGACGAACTCCGCATTTATGGACTCATGACGGAACCAGGTGAAAATACCACCACATTCACCATGTTCGGTTCAGCCAATGAGCAACACCAATGGATAATCATAACCATCGACTTACATAAGGCTTTCCCACGAAACTGTACGCCAGACGACTACAAATTTTGGTCACCATCCCCACCTAACTCGTCCGTATCGTGCGTGTTAGGAACTAGAGACACTTTCCAAAGGAGATTGGCACACACGAATTGCTACAATGGTATTAACTACGATAGACCTGTCAAGAAGGAGTTGTGCGAGTGCAGCAGGCGAGATTACGAATGCGACGTCGGCTTTCAGCTTAGTAACAACGCTTGTGTTCGAAACAAATCAGACAAACACGATCCGTACGCCACTCCCCACCCATGCCGCCCTGGTACTTTGTATCAACGAACAAAGGGCTACAGAAAGATCGACGGTGATGTCTGTACGTCATCCACTTATTTACCGTATGCTCCTGACATGGTGCCTTGCCCACTCGAAGAACCAACTGAATTCATCCTAGTAGCGCTAAGAGACAAAATAGCACGCATAGACTTATCGGACAACTCCACTCTGTTCCCTGTGAAAAGTCAGAATAATATAGTAGCTTTAGAATTCGACTTGAAAAACAATTGCATATACTGGGCCGATATAGAGATTGACAAAATCAGTCGGCAGTGCTTCAATAATGGTACGACGCAAGAAATCATTGTCGATACGGATTTGGCTAGCATTGAAGGGATGGCGTTGGACTGGATATCAAACGTTTTGTTCTTTGTCGATGGCATGCGGAAGAAGATCGAAGCTGTGCGCACTGACTTGACTATTGCTGGTAGAATGAGGGTGACTATTCTGGATTCTAAAGTTCTGTCTAAGCCTAGAGGAATCGCAGTGCATCCAAAAGCGGGATATTTATTCTGGACCGATTGGGATAGGACTAATCCAACGGTGTCCAGGTCAAACCTCGACGGTACTAACGTTAAGAAACTCTTCGGTAAACCAATCGTGCAATGGCCTAATGGAATAACGATCGATCAAATGGCTGAGAGAATCTACTGGGTGGACGCTATGGAAGATTACATTGCCAGTGCTGATATAGATGGGAGATATTTCAAGAGGATTTTATGGAAGGACGAGAAAGTGTCGCATCCTTTTGCTGTTGCTGTTTTAAAGGATAAAATGTACTGGGATGATTGGAAGGCCAAGTCTATATTCATTGCTGACAAAGATTCCGGTGACAATGTCATTACAATCAACAATTCTTTCTCGGGACTGATGGATTTAAAGGTGTTCGCTCACTTTATCCAGCATGGAAGTAACGCTTGCTCGTATAAGAATACTAGTTGTGATACTGTGTGCCTCGGTGGACCTGGAAAAAGTTTTACCTGTCTGTGTCCTAATGGGTTCAAAATGGTCAACGGGAAGTGTATGTGCGCTAATGGAATGGAACCGTCTTCTAATATGACTTGCCCTGCGGAGGCTGGTGCTACTTGTGGTCCTGTAAGTATTTCAGTTTTGTTATCAACCAACGAAAACAAAAGGAGGAGGTTCTCAATTCGACGTGTATATTGCCCGCGACTTCGTCTGGGAAGGGACTATGCAGTTTTGCGGGAAAAGTATCCTATATGTTAATCCAAGTTATAAACAATCTGTGTGCCAAATTTCATCAGAATCCGTCAAACAGTTTTAGCATGAAAGAGTAATAAACATCCATACTTCCATACAAACTAAACTTTCCCATTTACAATATTAGTAAGATTTGATTGAAACATCTCAAAAATATATTTTACGCCCCAATCGATAATGTCTCTCAAAAGAAGATAGATGTATGATGTATGTAGATAGGTGTATGTGTGTGTGTGTATTATGTCTTTTTAGCCACTTTGTAAATTTTACCTTTGGCGTAAAATACTTGATCATCGCAAGAAAATATGTAAAAAAAAATTAATTGTTATTTTTCTTGATTTTGGTGAAGCCGAAGCGTTTCAATCGCAGCGCCCCGTGTATTACGAAAATCGACTAAACGTCCATCAACTAAAACTAAAAATCCTATAGACGCGTGTTGAAACGCTTCGCGGCCTGTCCCGTAACGCTAAGCCCTCGCTTCGCTCGTTCAATAAAAATCTTCACCCATCAGGACCAATTCACGTGTAAAAACGGCATGTGTATTACCGCATCATGGCATTGTAACGGCAACAACGAGTGCGGGGATCTCTCGGATGAGATCGGTTGTCCGTTGTGCGCGCCGCCCATGCTCTCCTGTGACGATGACTCGCGATGCTACCTGCCGCAGTGGCGTTGCGATGGCGACGTGGACTGCCCCGACTTCAGCGACGAACGAGGTGATTATTGTTAAAAGCGTTCCCGCGTTAAGCGTTGGTAGACATTTGTATGAATAATTGAATGTTTAATATGTATTTAAGTATGTATTTATCTATATAAGTATGTTTATGCGTTGTCTAGTACCCATAGTAGGTACAAGCTTTGCTTAGTTTGGGACGGGGTCAATTGGTGTCAATCGTCCCATGATTTATTATTATTATTATTATTATTATTATTTGTCAATTCAATTGACTACAGTCTCAAAACCCGTCCAAGATGGCAAGTTTCAGTTTTCTTTAATTCACACTCGAATCATGCGGAACCATATTTCATATTTCAATTCACAATACACAATTCAATTGCATCTCTAGTTAAATTTTATGGCGTGGAAGTGGTTTTAGATGGAGCGGAAATTTAACTTAAGAAGAAGACGAATTAGACAAGCAATTAAGCTGTAATCGGTCAAGCCGTTTCGGAGGAGTTCGATAACAAACACCGTGACACGAGATTTTCATATATTAGAAGATACCGTAATTGGGGATGTCTAATTTTTTGCAATGTATAGTAAATCGAAAACCATTTCGAGATAAATGCTTTTTAACTCGTTTTCTGTTTTTAATATTATGTAAAGAATTTATTATATAACAAATAAGCCATGACCTTCATTTGACATTAATGTAAATTGCGTGACCGGTTCAAGTCGTACTTTATTCTGTGTGGTTAGAATTCTTCACAATTTACGCGTGGATTATACTACGGAGTTTGATTTGGACCCGCTGTCTGACATCTAGCACTTTGTCAGTGCCAGTAAAGTGACACAGTGTATAGTGTACCACTACGCAAAAAATAATTAAAGGGGTTGCCTTATCGTACGCATTTAGATAGATTTAGAAATTTGGAATTGTGGGAGCCTTGGTGGGAGCCTTCAATTACAATCTGACGTCATCAACTAAAATAGTTTCAATAATTAATTTTGAAAAAAGTAGAGAACTAAATGACAAAATATTGAAATTAGTTTCTTATAATTGACTTTTCTATACAAAAAAAATATAAAAGCCACTGGTAATTTTTTTAGACATTCCCAATTGGTGCTAGCCAATGGTGCAAATTAAACTAACGGCGCAATTAAGAATGCTTATATTGCTTATAGTTGAAACATAGTGGAAAAATATGTTTAGATTTAGAGTAATAGTTATTTGTTATACAAGGGGGGAAAGTTGTATTTTAACTGCGAGTGTTCATTTTGAAACACAAGCTATCGAAAGGATTCTATGATTGACCACGAGCGAAGCGAGTGGTTCAAAAATAGAATTTTTTCGATAGCGAGTGCTTCAACACACGAGACGTAAAATAACTTTTCACCCGTGTATAACACAAAACTTTTCACCTCACTACAGCGAGGAAAATAAGAAAAAGGGTTTGTACTATCAATTATTATTTATTTACCTCTTTGTCAATACAATAATTTTGAAGTACTTATAGAAATATTGGTAAAATCAAAAATAATGCAAAATAGCCTAAGCAAATCCAGTCTTTATGGAACTATTCCAATACCGACATATCGTCACTACTTTGAAAAAACTCGTATTTCCAATCAATGAATAAACCAAACTGAACTTTATTGCACATTACTGTATTACTGTTAAATTGTATACCGTTTTGACTTAAGTTTTTTTTTTATTATTTCGGATGCGTTTTACTTGGACTGTCAGAACATTTTATCCGTTTTTACAACAAGAATGAAGGTTAATGTTGAATGCTGATATTTATGAAATAAAATAAAGTTGTAAGACTGTATTTAGTGTTTTTTACTCGATGCAATTCATTAATTGTGATGTTAAAAATTCAGCACTTTTAACGTTTTACGTTTTGTTAGCTGTCAAATATCACTTAAGCTGCCTTCAAATGTCAAAACTCTTTCTTCACTTGTGGATAAAAAGCGATTTTCTCAATAGATGTCAAACAAACAAAAAGGGCTTTCCGAGCTAGTGAGGTGAAAAGTATATTTTAGTATGTGTGTATTTCTTGAAGTAATGAATGCCTAATAATAAATACTAAATGGGTGCATCAACTTTTTTGTGTTGTTCACCTGTCCCCGGTTATCCAAGTGACATCTCATACTGTTTCATAGAAAAATGTTTAGGTTGTCCAGGAGACAAAATTTTTGTAACCATAGCAATGGGTGGCAAGAAAAAGTAGATTCACCCAAACAATACAATATAAATATTCTTTATTGAATACCAAAAGCAGTACAGTCAGTGACATTACGAAATTAATATTTATATTTATTGTTTTATTTTAACAGGCTGCAAGAAACCTAACTGTACGGAGAATCAGTTCCAATGCGACAGCGGTATGTGCATATACTCGAAATGGGTATGCGACGGAGACAACGACTGTCACGATGGCTCTGATGAACGTAACTGCACTGTTAGTATCGTATTAATTTTTCCACTTTGAAAGTCCAAATCGTAGACAATAAACGCTCACAATATCGCAGAGTTATTTGGAGTGCTCGAGTAGCCATAAGTGTTCAGTGTACTGGTGATAGAGATTATGTTACTAATCATACAAAATTACGATTGTTGTGTGTTATTTTGAGCACAGAACCGCTCATCCACTTTGGCTGCTGACTGTACAAGCTTTGCTTAGCTTGAGACTACGTCAATTGATTTAAATCGTGCGAAGATTTATTTATTATTATGATTTATTTATTTTGTTTTGACCAGGTAACTCCAAAACGTCCTGACACCGTCAACTGCTCTCTAAACGGCTTCGCTTGCGGGAACGACTCTAACGCGATCTGCATCCCGAACCCGTGGGTGTGCGACGGAGAGAGAGACTGCCCCGGCGGCGAGGACGAAAGGGACGACAAATGCAGCAACTCTACTTGCGCTCCATACATGTTCCGATGCCCCAGCGGGAAGTGCATATTCAAGTCATGGGTAAGTTGGAAGCATAGACTGATTACTCGTGTACTTACGTCTCATCCCATTCGATGAGTTCGCAGTTGTACCGAAGTAGTTCTTTATTAATGTTTTGTTATATTTTTACGTACAATATTGTAATTTACTTATTACTTACTCAAAAGTCGACTTTTGTCCCAATTCAGTGATTATTGTTTAAAAAGTCGACGACTAATGGCTACGAACTAGTCTGAAAATAAATAGTCGGGTAAAACTAAACATGAGCAAGTAATCATTGACTCAGTTTTCTCACAAATAAGTATGATAGTACTCGCTGACGCCCAATGAGCCTTGGGTATGTATACAATACCGAAGTACGAAAGACCGAATGTATTAAAACATCGAATGGGTCAAAAGACCGACACGATTTTTTTCTGAAACCGTTAACTTTTTAAGATTGTTATAAAACAAACCTAACCTAACCTAATGGGTTCTGTATGATGCCGTTTTAATAAATTCTGAAAAATTTACGGTTTCAGAAAAAAATCGTGTCGGTCTTTTGACCCATTCCATGTTTAATACATTCGGTCTTTCGTACTTCGGTATTGTAATACATACCCTGAGCCTTAGATTGTAAGAACCATTTCTAGAATGTTTTATGAGCCTTTGAATTGTAATAAGTTATCACATCACTTCGCTCATTCAATCGTTCTCAGTGTAGACTGAGAGCTGTAGAGCAATGTTTGCAAAGTTTCACTTTTAAGTTCAACAGCGCATCAACTCAAAATCTTATATCTTAATATATAAAAATCTCGTGTCACGGTGTTTGTTATCGAACTCCTCCGAGACGGCTCGACCGAGTGTTATGTTCTTTTGTCTATATTTGGTAGCTCTCGTAGGCTATTTTTGGTAACCCTAGGTGCCTAGGTGATATATGGCAAAACAACGTTTGCCGGATCAGTTAGTCTAATATATAAAAATCTCGTGTCACGGTGTTTGTTATCGAACTCCTCCGAAACGGCTCGACCGATTTTCATAAAACTTTTTTCTTCATATTCGGTAGATCTGAGAATAGATCGTAGGCTACTATTCTTCGCGGACGGAGTCGCGGGCATCAGCTAGTAATGTATAATGTAGTCGCGGAATGAATAGGTTCGTCACTTTTCGATCATAACTCGTTGACATGAAACCCAAAAGTGACGAACCTTTTCATTCCGCGACTGTACAGTCGCCATCATAAACATCGGAGCTAGGTAGGCGATCAAAAATATCTGGACAAACACTTACGCAATTGACAACATCTCATATTTCTAAGACTATAATTTGATTCGTTCTCTGTATACTGTTTGGAAAGAGAAAGACGCTGATAGTTTTATATTTTCACTGGGATTATTAATTAATTTATTACAATTTTTTAAAGATGTGCTTATTCTAAAAGAGCGTAACGATAGAATAGATCCATTACTTTTGTCTAGTCTCTATTAAAAAAAGTGATGACGTAAATTTGACGTTAAGGTTGTTATCAAATTTAAAATTATGACAGCTCTTTTTTCTAGTGAAAAGGGTAAAGGAAACATATCTATTCTGTGGCAATATTTGTAAGTACATATATGTTTTTTAAATTTGTTGTATTTCTTTAAATATGGAGAAATAAATTATAATAAATATTTTTTCGTGTTCAGGAGGCGAAACTCTTTCGATTTCTGTAGTAATATTCAGGTGTTAAAAAAGGAAAGGTTGTCAATTGATAATACGGTCGTGTTCAGATGTTTTTGAGTACACAACAGCTCCGATATTGATGATGGGGTCAGTACCACTTAAATTTAGATCTTCTCAAATTTCTGGAAGGTCTAAATTAAAATGGTGTTTTATTTTCAGTTAGTACGTCGTTCATCTATACGTGCCATTTGTTAACAGTATCAATGTTGTCTCGGCAGGTATGCGACGGGGAAAACGACTGCAGCGACCACGAATCATCTGACGAACACAACTGCACAATCATCGGCGGTTCTAAAGTCCTCCCTCGCCCGAGCACAGAGAAAGCAGTAGATTTCCCAACAAACACAACATGTTTGGACTGGATGTTCAAATGTCAAAACAACAATTGTCTGCCTTACTGGTGGCGGTGTGACGGTATAAACGACTGCGGGGATAACTCTGACGAAGTTGGTTGCGGGGCGTTGATTGGGGATATTAGTACACCGGTGCCGGATGCTGATCTGCCGAGGGAGAGGAAGTGTGGGAAGACGCAGTTCACATGCTCACCAGGTACGGTCAACATTATCATCTCAGCTTATAGGTATACGTCCCACTGCAGGGCACAGGCTTGCTCTCGGAATGAGAGAGTTTGGGTTGGGCCCAGTGCGTATTGGGAACTTCACACACACACACACACACCATTGAAATTCTTAGCTGGTGTGTGGTTCCTCACGATGATTTCCTCCACCTTAAAGCTCATGAATGCACGACCCTCTTAGTGAAAAATACGGATAGCTCACGTCGTAAATCGAGTTTAGCCCGACTTGTTTCAGGCTAATCTGTAGCCCTTCTTCCTGGAGCACACGCCATGGCGGCTGCTGCGAAACGTGTACTCCACCGCCGCCGTGATTTATCCGTATTTTTTATTATGAGCGAGTCCCACGGTAGTTTCATGTCCTCGACCCTTTACTCGAGAGGCTATATGTCAAACCACTAAGCTACCACGGCTTGTTCTGTTTTTAGTAGAATTTACTGCATAGGTTCCCAAACTTTTATGGATTAACGTCCCCTTTATAAGAAAAAAAATCCAATGACTCTCCCCTCCTTCACATCAAAGTCAAAACATCTTTATTCAGTTTAGGGTGTAGGGATGTTTCCTAGGTAAAAAAATAATAATTCTTATTAGTCCGTATTTTACATTATCAAAAAATATTAGACGCGTAATTTTTCTTTTGACAATTAAACAAAAAATTACGAAGATATGGCGCGTTGAAGTTCCGCGTGACGAGGCGTGACGTCACTTGTTCCTAAAACGCTCATACAAAGTGTAGGCACAAGTGACGTCACGCGAAACTTCAACGCTTACTTCTTCGTAATTTTTTGTTTAATTGACAAAATAAAAAATACGTGTCCAATATTTTTTGATAATCTAAAAGACTGACTAGATAGGAAAGTAGCCTATTATGCACTTATGGAAGTCGATAAATCTACCACCGGTAATATAACATAAAACTTAATTATACAAAATTTTCTTATTTTTGGGGGAGGCCTATGTTCAGCAGTGGACGTCTTTCGGCTGAAATGATGATGATGATGCCAAATTTATATGTCTTGTCTATTGTCTATTAACAATCACAAATTAAAAATTATTTGGACCTGCTACAGCGCCCCCTCGAAAAGCTCCAGCGTCCAGTACTAGGTGACGGTACCTCCCACGTTGGGAATCTATGATTCACTGTTACACATTAAATAAATAAATTAAATATCACGGGACAATTCACACCAATTGACCTAGTCCCAAACTAAGCAAAGCTTGTACTATGGGTACTAGACAACGGATAAACATACTTATACTATATAGATAAATACATACTTTAACGACCGCCTTAGCCTAGTTGGTAACACCCCCCTACCCTGCCTACGAAGCAAGAGGTCCTGGTTTCAAATCCCGGTAAGGGCATTTATTTGTGTGATGAGCACGAATATTTGTTCCTGAGTTATGGATGTTTTCTATGTATTTAAGTATTTATTTATCTATATAAGTATGTTTATCCGTTGCTTAGTACCCATAACACAAGCTTTGCTAAGCTTACTTTGGGACTAGGTCAATTGGTGTGAATTGTCCCGTGATATTTATTTATTTATTTATTCATACTTAAATACATGAAGGGTCCACGGAAAGAACATGTCTAGTCACCTAAACAACTTTTTGAGCTAGAGCGGTTTGAAAGTCAGTCATCACGAACAATTACTATGGTAACCATTTCTTTAAAAGTGAAAAAAATATATATTTTCAGATATCCCTATTTAATATGATAGTAAGTTATAGTGCTTTGCGAGCTCTACATTTTGAGATTAAAATATCAGTTTTCAAAAAAAGTGACTAGAGACATATTAAACATCCAAGACTCGAGCACAATTCGTATTTTTCACACAATCTGCCCCGACCGGGAATCGTACCCGGGAGCTCAAGCTTCGTGGTCAGGTTCTCTAACAACTAGGCTATCCGGCCGTCGGCTCGTGTCATTTTCACGTAATCTTGTTTATTGTTTACCCAGGCGTGTGCATCCCCCTGTCGTGGGTGTGCGACATGGCCGAGGACTGTCCCGGCGGCGAGGACGAGCGGAACTGCCACCGGCGCGGCGGCGGCGCGCGCCGGCGCTGCGGGCCCGACGAGACTCCCTGCAGTGACGGCCGGGGCTGCGTGCGCGCCGATAGACTCTGCGACGGGCGCGCCGACTGCCAGGACAGGAGCGACGAGGCGCATTGTGTGGTCAGTGGAAGAACAAGTGCGAAATAATAGTACATTATTGTCGTGGCCTGGGAGTATTAGTTTATTTGGGTATCTGGAATTAAGTAAAATGGCACATTACTTACTTACACATTATATTTTGTACATTATCCAGGGCTCCAAAACGACCACTTTCTGTCCGAGCGGCTACACGGTTTGCGGTGACGGCATGCTGTGCGTGTCGCAGGCTTCGATCTGCAACGGCCACCAGGACTGTTATGACGGCAGCGACGAAGCCAACTGCACGAGCGTCAACAACGAAACACAAGGCTATCAGGTAACACGAGTGTTTTAGGGTACACTACCCAGTTATTTCCCATGCAACAGTGATTGGCCACTTAAATAAAAACATTGTCAAGTGCTTTGTAGACGACCAGATGGCCTAGTGGTTAGAGAACCTGACTACGAAGCTTGAGGTCCCGGGTTCGATTCCCGTGTCGGGCAGATATTTGTATGAAAAATACGAATGTTTGTTCTCGGGTCTTGGGTGTTTAATATGTATTTAAGTATGTATCCTATCTATATAAGTATGTCTATCCGTTGCCTAGTACCCATAACACAAGCTTTACTTAGCTTACTTTGGGACTGGGTCAATTGGTGTGAATTGTCCTGTGATATTTATTTATTTTATTTATTTAAGTGCTCACTGTCTTAAGCTCCAAACGCACAGACAGCAGAGGCGTGGCGGTACGGTGGCGGTGACGGTTTTAATATTGTAACTTGTATGAGCGGTTGTGCGGTACCGTACCGTCAACTCGGTCATACAAAATCATACAAAATTTTGCTACTATAAGAAATAACGATTCTGAAAAATTTATCTAACAAATCCCTTTTTCCTTTCGAGGTATGAAACAAAATTAATAAAATTGTATTATCCTTAGATTAACGACGATCGTCGTTTTTGTATAATTACAGATACAAGGTATCGGCGTGGACCAACCATCGATAAATTCGACCAGTTTCCTAATATCGTTCTGGATGTCGCAACAAAAGATGGTCCTCTACAGTTTCATGCCATCCATTTGCAATGTGGGACAAGGAGTGTGTCATAACATGACTTGGATCAACGAGAGCATTTACAGGTAAACTTCTAGGTTTAATAAACTTCAATTGGCTAAGTAAAGTTTTTTTAAGAGGTGCTAATTATATTATTTTCGACAGTCGGCGTTCTGAAGATCGAGAAACTGCAGCTGTTTTATTTTTAACTCCTATTGTTTAATGGAAATATTTTTTTAAGTGTTCGAATTGACATTTGTGAGATTTAATGGCTGACAAGCCGTTCGTGCTCAGTACTTAGTAGAAACAGAAAAAAAACGAAGTCATCTGTCACTTTTGTCCATGTCAAACCGTTTGCGTTTCGTTTGCTTTGCGTTTTGGACTATTTTTAACGACCTCCGCACAAAATCCGGATTTTCAATTTTACCGCATTTCTCCACGAATTATGCACGATAATTAAACCACGATTGAATATTTTCGATCATTATTTTGGAACTGCTTTTTGGACAATGCAAAGTAAACGAAACGCAAACGGTTAGATTTCATTTGACATTGACAATTGGCTTCGTTTTTTTTTCTATTTCTACTAAGTACTGAGCATGAACCGCTTGTCAGCCATTAAATCTCACAAATGTCATCTCGAACACTTAAAAAAATATTTCCAGTAAACAATAGGAGATAAAAATAAAACAGCTGCAGTTTCTCGGTCTAGAAGACGACTACTGTCGAAAAAAAATATATTTAGCATCTCTTCAAAAAACTTTACTTAGCCAATTGAGTTAGCTACCTGTAGCGTAGCACCGTAACATCTCGATTTCCAAAATAAATTCACTCCACGCCATTAGCTCCCACATCTATCGTCACCTCAAATCGCCAATCCTAATTTACTTAAACTGAAACAATTACTTTGCTCACCCACGACCTTACGATTGCTACGTTTATGTAAGAAATGCGTGTTCATGCAGTTCCTCCACCTCCACACTGTACGAACACACACAAATCACACAAACCCAACCATCACCACCACCAAACTACACTGACGCGTTTCGAACTCAACCAGAGCTCACCCTCAGAGTTGGCACCACAACCGTACGCTATGCTACCAAATGTTAAACTGGACTGATGGGTTTAACGCCTGATTCAATAAATTACCTAATTTATTTGTAAGTATTTTTTTTTGTCTAAATTAATGTTTTTTTACAGGTTTACTGATTTGGAACCTTACACTCAATATAACGTGACATTCTACATCAAAGACAGCAGATCGAACAAAATGTATGCCTCCAATAAATATGTGAATGCGACTACTGGAGAAGGAGGTATGAACACTGACAATTACTAACAATAAAACCTATTTTAAACGGCGACTCAGTCGATAGTTCACCAATCTAAAAATGTAAAGCATCATAGATGAACGCAATAAAAATAATCGTCTCCTGGCGGGACAAGCAGTTGGCAGAGCGTGTTGCGAAATACAAAACGCGGGTTCAATTTTATTACCAGACATAGGAATCCGCGAGGCAAAATTATTTGGCAAGTAGGGAGTTCCTATATCGATAGACTCAACTATCGATGCTAGTTCTATATACTAGTGATCACTCAAAAAAAAAAATTGCTTGCTTGTAAAAATATGTTTTTATTAAGAGTAAAAAAAAAATAACTCAATACTCTCCTTCGTTTTTAAAAACAATTTTATAATTTCACTCGTCCCAATTTTTTTCTTTGTGAATATCCCATTTACTATTGTTAAAGTAAACGACCAGAATTTGTTCCATATTTTCGGGCGTTAATTAATTAATTAATTATCTAAAGAGGTTGAGATAATATTAATTATTTTGTAGTGTAATAGGTATTACGCCCTACCTTTATATAAACTAGCGATCATTTAAAATATGCTATGTTGAACAATAGAACAAAAACACACAATGTTGGGGGCGATCACTAGTACATAGAACGAGCACCGATAATTTAATTTGTTGATATAGGAAGTCCCTACCTGTCAACAAAATTTGCCCCGCGGATTCCTATGTCTGTTTATTACCATAATAATTATTATTATTATTTAATTTTATTACTAGTTCCGTCGGCCCCCCTGAAGTTGGGGGTTACCCAGCTGACCGGCAGCCGCATCAGGGTCGCCTGGGACCCCCCGAAGACGCCACAAGGGCAGTTGAAGTCCTACACTGTGTATTACACGCCGCCCATACCGCCTATGGAGATTATGACTAGCCCCACCGAGACCAATATGACTATCAAGGGGTATTTCAAACCCAACAAGAACTATTCTTTCTGGGTGAGTATAGGTTTGTGTGTGATAAGTAATAAAATTAAAAGAAAAAAAACTTTTTTAAAAACAACCTTTTATTACGTAAGTATGAAAAAAAAATGTTCTGGTAAGAAATAGCCCATTTTATAGGTACATAAAACCTAATAATTAAGCTTCTTCGCTTACGTAAAAAAAATCCGATAAAAGCGTGTTACCTTCTTTAATCTTCTCCTCTTGACGTCAAAATGTGGCATGCAAACTTCAATGAAATCCCCATAACCTTCGCGCGAAAGAGTAACTCGCTATCTTTCGCTTTATAATATTGGTAGAATTAATTTGGAATCAAAAATAAAGAATGTAACAATTTCAGGTGACAGCAACGAACGGCGCATTCACTTCCAACTCGTCCGAAGTTATGACGATCACGTTCGACGACGTCGGCGACGTTGACGACTTATCCGACGTATCCGTGGCACGCATCAACGAATCAACCGCATTTCTGAGGTGGCCGAAGATAAGGGGGATCGAGGGGTACAAATTGGTCGTGCGGCCGCCACGGCCGGCCTTCTTCGAGTGGGACCCTATAATTACCAACGCTACTAACATTACGCGTAAGTATAAAATGGAATGTAAACATTTACCAGCTGCTTTGTACTGCCATAGCAAAACACTGTAGGTATCTTAATAGCAGCTAATTTACAAAAATAGCATTAAACTGTTCAAAGTTAATTGAATGGGGATGTTGACACCACCAATCAACTGACGTTCTTTTTATGAGCTGTCAAAACACAATCTCCCATAGAGTTTGAATGACAATAGCGACATATGACGTCATTGTTCGCAATGCTCAATCAACTAACTATTTTTTTTTTAAAGCAACAAAAAATCTAATTTTGCATTTAATCGAAAATTAATCTGACTTTCAGGGCTGAAATAAAGCGTTTTTTACTGGAGTCGTGTCTTCAAATTCTTTTTTAATGGTGTCAACATCCCTATTGCTATGATGGTGCTCAATATTTTTAGTATAAAACGAGTCAACTATTAATGTACACTTATAGTTAGGGGCCCAAAAAGCAGAATAGCGCCTAGCCTAACAGTACATTTTAGTCATGCGTCGACGTAGCGCAGGTGTGACATACAATCGTTGATTCGCTGCGATAACGCGACGCAACGCACCAGTGGAGCCTCAACCTAAAAGTTGCATGTATTTTTAATAAATAAAACATGTTTCCAGTAACAAACCTTCCCACCGGCGTTCGGATCTACGTCGACGTGATGGCATTCAAGGGCGCTATCACCGGGGCACCTTTGACTATCTTCCTCAATCCAGAGGGCGCACAAGACGTGCTCATAAATAGTACCGCCTACCTTGTCAAGGAGAAGCGTACCTCGGTTCAACTCAGCTGGTCGGCGCCCACCGACGAACGATACAAGGGCAAGGAGTTGGAGTATTATGTGTATTACAATAAAGCGTGGCCTAGTAAAATATTAAGTAAGTTTTTTTTGTTTCATATCATAAGTTATAGCAAGGATGATATAGACTGGATCAGCAGTCGCCATAGTACAGATCGGCCGCGGAAAAATAGTTCGATTTATTAAATCTAGATGGCGCTGACATACAGCCAGAGGGTTTGAAAGCAAAACAATATGACTACAGATGTTTCATATTATTACAAAAGTATTATTTTTCAAAAATATTGCACAATAATACATTTGCAATAATATGAAATATCTGTAGTCTTATTGTTTTGCTTTCAAACCCTCTGGCTATATGTCAGCGCCATCTAGATTTAATAAATCGAACTATTTTTCCGCGGCTTATCTGTACTATGGCGACTGCTAATCCAGTCTATATCATCCTTGGTTATAGTTATAAATTACTAGCGACCCGCCCCGGCTTCGCACGGGTGCAATTATGCATGTATTATACATATAAATAAACCTTCCCCTTGAATCACTATTAAAAAAACCGCATCAAAATACGTTGCGTAGTTTTAAATATCTAAGCATATATTTATTTAAATATCTATGTAGTGATAATTTTGGAGCGTCCGATGGATGGATGGATGGATAGTGGTGTCCACCGGACGCTCCACGGGTTAAAATACAAAACAAATTCCTTTTTTTAAAATCTTGATTGAAAAGCCGTGGTAGCTTAGTGATTTGGTCTATGGCCTCTCAAACGAGTTTTGGGTTCGCGTTATGAGGAATTTACTACCGAGTTTTTGGTGAAGGAACACATCGCTTAGAAACATACATACATACACTTGTGAAGCAGTTTAATGGGGCATGTGAAGTTCCCAATACTTTGGGCCCGCGTGGGAACTACAGCGCAAGCCCTCTCAACCAAGATCGGTGATATCATTACACCAAGAAAAAGGCACACAAACAAAATTACAAAAAAAAAAAACTTTTTCGTTTTTAAATAATCTTAGATTCGGTGAGCAGCCGTACTGCTAATAAAATAAATAATATTTAAAATTACAATGTTATAATTTTATCTTTATTTTCCAGTGAAACAAGTGACAAAAGAGACAAGCATGCTGATAGAGGACCTGCACGCGTGCGAGAGTTACGTGTTCGCTGTGACAGTAGCAAACGGACCGATGGCCAGGATCCACCAAATTGTGACAAGGGAGAATACCAAGTATGAAATATCAAGCTTTTAAGGCTCTGTCACATGAATAAATAAACGGAACAGAATAAAAGCTTCCGAACAGAGCTCGAAATTCTTACCTATTATCATAGACGACCAGATGGCCTAGTGGTTAGAGAACCTGACTATGAAGCTTGAGGTCCCGGGTTCGATTCCCGTGTCGGGGCAGATATTTGTATGAAAAATACGAATGTTTGTTCTCGGGTCTTGGGTGTTTAATATGTATTTAAGTATGTACCTATCTATATAAGTATATTTATCCGTTGCCTAGTACTCATAACACAAGCTTTGCCTAGCTTACTTTGGGACTAGGTCAATTGGTGTGAGTTGTCCCGTGATATTTATTTTTATTTATTTTATTTTTATCATAGGGTCACTCGGTAAAAAAATAAATAAAAATCAAAATATTTTATTCAAACAAGTACTTAAGTATCTAATATCTGTATATCTACAAACACTACAACAGGTAGGCATCTTTAAAAACAACCGAACACCCGAACTATGTAGCTAAACGCTAAACGGTCGCGTCGTCGCTGGCGGCACACCTGAACTTTGTCTACTCACTGAGCTAGTTCAAACCGGTTTGTCTCCGAGCGGGCGCCGGTGCACGCCCCCCCCCCCCTCCGTCCCGTCTGTGCAGGTCACGCACACATACAGTGGTGGTCATACAATTAAGAACGATTTGAAGTTTCCGATTTTTTTTTATCTAAATTTTGTCACATGTCTACTTGTGTTCCTTCTTAGAAGTAACAAGTTATGTTATAAAATAGCCACATGGATAGAGCAAACGGGGTTAAGAATAATAGTGTATAATTGCTAACATTTTTTTTTTACAAATTTTATTTGTTCTCTATAATAATTAATTCAAATAGTAATGAAGCTGGACAAATAATTAAGAACGATTTATTAAACTGCTCGAGAGTTGTTTTATATGAAACTTAGATTAAATAAATCATATTAATGTGAAGTTGGTATAGAAAAAAAAGCAATTTAATACATTTGAACTAAAATTAATAGTTAGTAGCATGTCCACGGCTTTTAATTACGGCTTTACACCGGCAAGGCATTGAATCTATCAATTTTTGACATTTCGCAAGAGAAATAGAGTTCCATTCTTCTAAGAAAACGTCGTACAGCTCTCTCAAATTGCCACACTGTCGATTTGAAATCTTTTTCTTGACTTCGCACCAAAGATGCTCTATTGGGTTAAGATCTGGGCTGTTGGCTGGCCAATCTAAGACAGAAACTGATTGTGATGTGAGGAATTCCTTAACGGTGCGTGCAGTATGCTTTGGATCATTGTCGTGCTGGAATGACCAAATAACCGGAAGCACGTCTTCGGCATATGGTAACATTGTTTCTTGCAGTATATTTTTGTATTGGAATTGATCCATGTTTCCTTCTATCAGCCTAACAGGTCCAACGCCATGTCCAGAAAAGCACCCCCAAATTTTCATATTTCCCCCGCCATGCTTTAATGTCACTTTTGTGTACTTTGGGTCGAATGCTTTATTCGGAGGGCGTCGTACGTATCGTTTTCCATCAGAACATACCCTATTTATTTTTGTCTCGTCAGAAAAAAGAACGTTTTTCCACTGTCTGACTGTCCAGTTTTCATACCTTCTTGCAAATGCAAGTCGGGCTTGCCTATGACATCGTTTCAACATAGGCACCTTCCTTGCTATCCTTCCGTTCAACTTATTTTCTACCAAACGCCTTCGAATAGTGCGTGCAGAGATTGCTGAAGGGTTGTTTTCGCCAAAATATTCTTTTCTCAACTCATTAGACCCTTTAAAAGGATTTTGTTTTGCCAAACGAACGATATTTCGATCATCTCGACGAGATGACTTTCTCTGTCTAGGTCCACGCGGAACGTTTGAAGTAGTTTGATACGTGGAAAAATGCTTTACGGCATGGAAAACCATTGTTTTTGAACATTGCAGATGGTCGGCTATCTTTTTATACGACCAATTCTTCTCGCGAAGTTTTATTATTACTTCTCTTGTAGATTTATCACAACTTTTATTTTTCCCCATTGTTTTTATACGAAGTAATCACTTTTAAGACTTTAACAGCACGAAATGGCGCCAAAATTATACGAATAATAATCTACAACCACAGAGCCACATAGTGTTCTCTATTTAAATTTGAAAAAATAATAAACTATTCAGCGTTCTTAATTACGTGACCAGCCAGTAAGTACTAATACTAGGTTCAGATCGAATGTATAAAGTTTCTCTATTAATTTTTTAGCCAACTATGTTGCATAAATGAATGTACCGGTAGTACGGAAAAGTTTTGCAATACCGAGAGAAATAAAAAAAATACGGGCAATTAGTTATACTTGTTACTTTGAAAAAATCATCTCAATAAATAATCGTTCTTAATTATATGGCCACAACTGTATGTTGTGCATGTAATAGTGTAATGCGTGCGCGGCGTTGTTTGAAGCTTTTATTCTGTTCCGTTTATTTATTCATGTGGCTCTGTGCTCTCGAAAAAATGTCAAAATCTAACGATGAGTCCGAAAGTTGCTACCCCTTTCTTGAAAAGTGATCTTTTTCGAGGAGTGAGACTTGTCGCGTCTCCCCACATCTATCGGCGCGGAAACTGCTAAGTCGATAAAAAAAAAGCTTTCTTCTGCTGTTCTTTGTAAACTTGACCTTTTTCTTTTTGGAGTAAGTTTGCAGTTGTGCCTTTTCATCATACGACGGCAGGGTTGCAAGTAAAAGTAATAAAAACACGTTAACCCTTTATAAGGCAGAGGCGATTTAGCGACCACATGCATTGAGTTGGAATTTCAACCTTTTTGATTACACTATACGTCACAATTTCCATTGTAATTATTGAAAATACGACTAGCATTAAAAATATCCTTTGTCAGGTACGCATTCGATAGCTGCTTTTGATTCTGTGGTAGTATGCTCCAATAAATGGGGCCTTATAAAGGGTTTAAAACGACGTCGATGCTCGGAAGTCGAATCTGTTTGGCTGCGGACGTCTTTTCCTCTCTTATTTTAAGTCGATTTCGCTTCGATAGATCTGAGGAGACCCTGACTCGAATTATGTTAGATAGCTTCTGAATACATTTATGAAAGTTAAAGGTTTATTTTTCTTAAATAAATAATATTTTTCCTACGAATATCTTTGATAAATTTATTATAATTATCTGCAGGGCTCCCGTAAAGAATCTGCATTGCGAGTTCAACGAGGATAAAACCAGAATGGAGATATTTTGGAACGCTAATTGCGATGTCGTGCACGAGCCAGTTACATACAGAGTAAGAATTATATTTTTCTACCAATCGACAGCTAGCGAAATGGAATAGAGGATCTTTTTTAATAGTGCGCGTTATACACGACCTGTAATTGTCGACTCGAAATCAATGGCAATAATGTATACGACCAGGTAATTGAAATTCCCATGTTGTTGCCATAAAGGTTTGAAAGAGGTCGTGCAAAATTGTGTCTAAGTTTCACAGTGCTTTTGTTTGTGAAATTTCATCATCATTTTCAGCCGTAGGAGCTGGACATAGGCCTCCCTCATTGATATCCAATAATTATGGTTGGAAACGGCTTGTATCCACTGTGAACCTGCGGCATTTGCCAAATCACCCGTCCATCTAGTTGGTGGACGGCCCACGCTGCGCTTGCCAGGCCGTGGTCTCCATTCGAGAACTTTTCGACCGCAATAGCTATCTGTTCTGCGTTCTACATGTCTTGCTCATTGCCATTTCAACATGCTTATCCGCTTGGCTGTGGAATTTATTTAAATAAATTTATAATTTGTATGTTACAGTTGGACATAACAGAAGAGACCCGCAACAAAGTCAGCCGCTATGAGTTGGAGCCCACGGAGAACGTGAAGCTATCGCACGTCATTAACGACGTGCCGGTCGGCGGGCGGTACAACATCTGTATTTACGTGAGTGTCTTGTTTCTCAGTTTACTATACCCTGTCTATTTAACAGAGTTAGCAAGGCGTTTTCTCTCTGTTGCACTTTTGTATGCAAATGAAAGGGGCAAGAAACTGTCAGTGGGCGTCAACAATCACACGTCGATGGCGGGCTCGGCTTACATGCCGTTTGTTGGGATATTCGTAATATTTCTCGTGTTTTTTTGATTTTTCTCGTGGCACCTCAAACAAATTACATGTCATGTTTATTCATCTATTAATTATAAATTATGTAATTTAAAGTAGTAGATAATAATATTTGAATATGTGCCCAGCAGTGGGACGTATGTGCCGGTGCATCGTCCTTATCGCTGACCAATTACGTGCATTCTCTGTTTTCTAGTACTAACTCTGTTAAATAGACAGAGTATACAGTTAGTTGCTCGCGGAACTTTTTGCCATACACGATGAAACTGTGGAAGCCGTACGGAGAAACAAGCAAGAGTGGGGGGGGGGGGGGGAAGCGGGGCCGAGAAACAAGCGCGGATGGCGGGTTGCGGCCCCGCTACGGCAGCTCAAATAACTCGTCGCGTGCTCACAGCCTAGCTCCGCGAATGGAAACACAGTCCGCAACTCGGCTCCGCATTACTTTCTCGCTCCGCTATCTACCTCCGCGCATGGACAAACACAGTACGCAACTCCGCTTCGTAATCCCCTCGCTCTGCTCCGTTGTCTCGCTCCGCTCCAGTGGTCGGGCAGCCTTAAGGCCCTACCGAGTTTTTCGCGCATTTATTGCATTCATTTAATCTCGTGCTGTATCATTAATTACTAGCAAAGCTTTAATTCTGAATTTCATGTGTAAGATATTTGAGGATGCACTCTACTTTTAGTTCGCTCGATAGAAAAAAATCCAAAGTAGTCTCTAAAAAATAAAATAAATCCTTAGTACGGCGTAAATACTGCACGGCAGGTCATGACTTTGCTACATTTTTAAAATATGTATTTGTTTTAGTAATACGATGAAAATACCTAAATACACGCGCAGTCTGACCAACCTATCTTGAGCTGTCGTGCTTCCCCCTTGTCCGAATAGTTAGTTGCGTTAGTTCTCCTTCGGCTATAGGACGGGGAACTTGTGTCGCTTGTGCTTACGCACGGCTTTGATTCTAGCCGCTCTCACGCACACACACACCAGTGCTTAGAATACCTAAAATCAAGTAGCGCAAGAAGCTCGGTATAGCCTTAAGAGGGTACGATGCGCACCATTTCTCCATACAAACGTAATCCCCTGTTTCCTCCCTGGATAATGGCTTTAGAGCCAATTTTTTTTTACTGTGTAATCTGTATCTACCACAGCTATGCCCCTATGTTTCGTTTTTTTCCATATTTCAATTAACATAAGAAATATGAGCTTTCAAAAACTGAAGAAATTGCCCAATTTCAACGCATTTTCAGACACTCATCAGAAAAGAATCCCTGATATAAACAAAAAAAGGAAAACATAGGGGCATAGCTAAATCTATCCTCTAATTATTTTGAAAAAAAAAAAAAATTTTATTGGTCCAGTTTTCGAGAAGAAAACAGGGGATTACGAAATGCTGTTTTGATCAATTTTACGCGCCTATTAACGGTCTGAGCTGCAGTTGTCCCGCTCTCGCTGTACTGACACGGAGGGGTTCGGACGAGACAGCGACATTTCATTAAAATACCTGTTTCTCAAAAGTCTCTCAGCCATCGTACCCTCTTAATGGATGAATTGAATTTCGTCACCACCAAACTCCGACACGTTTGTTTACAGTCCAACGAGCCCGACGCGGCGGTGAAGTGTCTCAGTGTGCGCGGGAAGGAAGTGCCGGCGCCGCGGAACGTAGTGGCGTGGCTCGCGCCCAACGGGCTGCTCATGGTCAATTGGGACGACCATCACACAGACAAAGAGATAACGACACCCAAGTAAGTTAAAAAAAGTCAAAATCGCTACATCTAGATTTACATCGTCTAATTAAAAAAAAAAGCATTATGATTTTGATTTTGTACGCCAACCCGGATCATACAAGGAAAGTTACCCCAATTCCGATTTGATTCATTTTGATAGATGTTAGAGAGTAGCCTTTTTTTTTAGCTGCCCGAACTAGACTTTTGGAGAAATTGGCCTCCAAATACTGAAAATTCACTAAACCCTCTTAACTTCCATAGATTTTTTTTTAAGCAAATTGCTAATTGTTACTGATTTGATTATATGTTTGAGAACATGAAAAAAAAGCGCTCGTGTTTTGTTATATTGTTATTTCCTGGAAAAAAAAACACCCTTAAAAGTTTTATATGTCTCATTGGTGCTTTTTTTAGGAAAATATGAGTTTTAGCCGATATCACAAAACACGTCCTCATTATTTTTTCATGTTCTCAAACATATAATCAAATTCATATAGTATCTCAAAGAAAAAATCCGATCTTAAAAAAACTGAAGTCTTCTGAAAACGTAACGTTTAAATGAGGTTCTCAAATTTTTCGATGTTCAAAACGCGTCAACGTCGTGATGCCATTTTGAATGAAAAATAGCTAGAAAAATGGTTCCATTTCATAATTTAACTATTTACGGAAATATTCTGGACTAATTTTATAAAACCTTGTCTTACTGTACCACACCAAACAGCCATTGGCATACCTTAGCTTAGCGGCAATAATAATTATTCTAACTTCTTACGTTTATCATTCATAAGTATACCTAGATATTTTCCTAGCACGAATGAATATTTTTCCTTCTAATACTTAGTTTATCGATGTCATATAAGTGGCATTATATCAATGAGACACGTTTGAAAATATAAAACAAGAATACCAAATCGAATTGATGTTATTATTGTATTATGTCAAACACTAATCACAAGTTTTAAAGTTTTAACGACCGCTTTAGCCTAGTTGGTAGTGACCCTGCCTACGAAGCTAGAGGTCCTGGGTTCAAATCCCGGTAAGGGCATTTATTTGTGTGATGAGCACGAATATTTGTTCCTCAGTTATGGATGTTTTCTATGTATTTAAGTATTTATTTATCTATATAAGTATGTTTATCGTCGTCTAGTACCCATAGTACAAGCTTTGCTTAGTTTGGGCCTAGGTCGATTTGTGTAAGATTGTCCCCAAAAAAAAAAAAAGTTGTTTGTGCTAGAAAAATCTCTAGGTATATTCATAACTTACACATTTTCCAGATACACCTACCAAATCATAGTGTCCGACGTAGAAATCCCCGAAGACACGGTGCACATACCACCGGAGATGAAAACCGAGACGGCGACGAATTCCCCGCGCCTCGTGACCGTGCCCGTGGCTAGCGGGACGCTGTACTGCGCAGTGCGTGCCGTCACCAGTGATGGGTACTACAGTGACCTCAGCGAGGTGCACACGCTCGAAATGGCTGGTAAGTTAAGTTTATTTCAACAGTCGAAGGTGCTTTTTAGGGTTACGTACCCAAAGGGTAAAAACGGGACCCTATTACTGAGACTTCGCTGTCCGTCTGTTACCAGGCTGTATCTCACGAACCGTGATAGCTAGACAGTTGAAATTTTCACAGATGATGTAATTCGGTTGCCTACATTAAAATAAATATTTAAGGGGGCTCCCATAATAACCAACGTGTTTTTTTTGCTCCTTTTTGCTCGATATTGATAACAGCAACCGGTAGACGCTTGAAATATTAACAGAATATTTAATTATATACGCACATACACACTAACACGTTTTCAAAATTACAGGCTCACGACAATATTCGTGAAGCCCGTTTTTTCATAGCTGTTTAAAATGTATATTCCTTTAAACTTTAGTTTTGAAGTATTGTTTGTTAAGAAACAACTGTCTTGTTTCTGGAGGAGCGGGTCTTCCTGCTACAGGTATTACATACTTACTAGGAAGTCCCAACCTTGACACTATTTATGCACAATTGTTATCGAAAATAAATATTTTTAATTTTTTTTTATATTCACTTTAAATATAAATAATTAAATTAAAACAAAACAAATATTTAAGGTGGGCTCCCATACAACAAACGTGTTTTTCTTTGCCGTTTTTTATAGGTACGGAACCCTTCGTGCAAGAGTCCGACTCGCACTTGGCCGGTTTTTTTTTTAGATACCGCTTTTACGCTTAATATACGTCCCACTGCAGCAAAACTTTTGAAATGGCGAGATATTCATTGCAATAAATAATAATAAAAAAATCTGTAAAATAAAAAGGAAGCTATTTTGACAAAACTCTGATTTACTCGAAACTAGCTTTCACTGAGATACCGCTTTTGCGCTTAGCACGGCAGTATAGGCCGTGATGATGATAAGGTTTTTGACGACCAGATTGCCTAGTGGTTCGAGAACCTGACTACGAAACTTGAGGTCCCGGGTTCGATTCCCGTGTCGGAGCAGATATTTGTATGAAAAATACGAATGTTTGCTCTCGGGTCTTGGGTGCTTAATATGTATTTAAGTATGTATCTATCTATATAAGTATGTTTATCCGTTGCCTAGTACCCATAACACAAGCTTTGCTTAGCTTACTCTGGGACTGGGTCAATTGGTGTGAATTGTCCCTTGATATTTATTTATTACGAGCTGCTGCCCGCGACTCCGTCTGCGAAGAATTCGTTTATCGCTATCCCGCGGGAACTATGCAATTTTCCTGGATAAAAGTATCCTATAATATGTTAATCCGGATTATAAACTATCTGTGTGCCAAATTTCACCAGAATCCGTCAAACCGTTTTAGCGTGAAAGAGTAACAAACATCCATTCATCCATACTTACAAACTTTCGCGTTTATAATATTATAGTGAAAATAAACGGATCACTCACGTCTTAAAACGAGTTTAACTCGACATGTTTCGGGCTAGTCCCTAGCCCTTCCTCTCGGAGTCGCACGTCACGGCGGCTGCCAAACGTGCACATGTCGAGTTAAACTCGTTTTAAGACGTGAGTGATCCGTTTATTTTCACTATGAGTGAGTCTCACGGTAGTTTCATGTTTATAATATTAGTGGGATTTATTTATTATTAAGTCGCCTGTGTCCTTTCCAGGTGAAGCTGAGCCGCAGACGTCAGCGACGACGGCGCTCTGGTGGGGCGGCGGCGCCGCGCTCGTCGGAGCCCTGGCCCTGGCCGGCGCCCTACTCCACCTGGTGCTGAGGAACCGGCGGCTGGCGCGCTCCTTCCTGCGGTTCAGCTACGACAGCCGCCGCGGACAGGCCACCATCGGGGACCACGGTACAATACGTTTACTTTTATTTTACCACTGACTGCTTGCCTTCATTTCATTTCCAACTTTAACACCATACAAATAAAGTAGCTATTACAAAATCTGCAAACGAGGAAACGGTATTCTAAAATTGGCTTTATTTGTAGGTTGTTAAAGTTGAATATGAAATGAAGGCAAACCACCTGTCAGTGGTAAACTTTATGTAATTTTACTGTAACTTGATAATGACGACCCGACCCCCCTTCGATTTATCCTTTGATACTGTTTCGTAGCTTAAAGTTCGTAACCAGCTTCGAAACAGGAAAGAAAATCGTGCGTGCAGTTCCTCCGCGCGGAAGAAGTGAAACTTCGTAATGTGGAAATGAAAAAGGCACTTATACATCAATATGAAACTTATTGTAATAACTTAAAGAACTAAATTTACTTATGCATCTATGTGTTTAAATTACTTTCTAGATGGCGCTTTTATCAAGTCTCATACATTTGCACAGACAGTATGAGTTCTGCATCGCACTATCAATGTTTTTAACATCCGTTAGTATATATACAATGCGAGATTACTTGCTTCGGCAGTATATATTCTAATGCTTTCGTACCCCCTCCATGGTAGCGTTAAACGTTTAACGCGACCTTGTTGGAAGTCGCATTAGAAGTTTCACTTCAAAAACCCAATTCGTAACTGGCTTCAAAATGGGACATTTCCATTACCGATTCGTAACCGCGGTTGGTCACCAGCTTACCAATTGGTTACCAAACGAAACTACGCAGGCCCATTACGTAGCCAGCTACAAGCAGGGAAATTGGGATTCACATTACAATACAATACAAATATTCTTTATTGATCACCAAAAACAGTACAGTGACATTACAAAAATAAAAATTCAGGTAGACAATAGGCGGTCTTATCGCTAAAAAGCGATCTCCCAATTTGTAGCCAGCTTCGAAAATTGGCTGCGAAACGGTACCAAACCCGATTTATCATCACCTATTGTATGTATGTAAACTCTTTATTATACATAAAACATGAAATTAAAAATTTACAAGAGAAACTGATGTACAAAGGCGAACTTATCCCTTAAAGGAATCTCTTTCAGTTAACCTTTGAGCGATTGACATGAAATTAGAAGCAACAGTAGGCAAGAAATGAAGAGTAAAGAGAACAAAAATCTAAAATTAGCCCTTACGCGGCATTTTCATAGCAAAAATGAAACGTCAGAGTGATTGACCATTGTGTTTTACCGATTATCGATGATTAATTCTCACTGAGCACGATGTGTTTTAAAAGGTTTTATGGGGATTTTTTTTTACATTTAGTCACAAAAGGTGAAAGTGCCACGTTTGACGGTAGTTCTGATGTCCGTTTAGTCTTTAGGAAAAAATAATGTTAAAATAAAAGCCAAATTTCAGTCAAAAATCTTTACTAAACCTTTCTCGCTGTCTGTGTACTTGATTATTGCATTGTCACCAAATTTCTAGTCAATCCAATAACAGTCAGAATTCCATTGAAAGATTTGAAACTTTAAGTTTACGAACTGAAGATAATAAAAAGCTTGTAAAAACACGTCGCTATGTACTTCGATCATATAATACATAGATGCAAAATCAAACTCAAAAATCTTCTCCATCGCGCCAATACTGACTTATGACAACACTGACAGATTAAGGGGCTGTTTCACCACCCTTTGATAAATTTTAACTGACGGATAAATGTGATGCCGTTTCCGTCTATTCGAACAAAACCAACAGAGACGGCATCACATTTATCCGTCAAATAAATTTTATCAATGGATGGTGAAACAGGGGTTAAGAGTAATATTTATAAAGTAGTACATTTTAAGAGGGTTTATACCTGCTGAGCTGGCAACGTTGCATTTTTGTTAGTTTTTCTCGATTATTCCATAAAAATTGAATGAAAATTAAAAATGTTTTCTATACAAATTGTTCTAATATATAAGTTAATGTGTCTACTGCAATAATAATTCGTGATAGACTTTTATTTTCTTTAAAAACGAACAAATTATTAACTAACGGTTTTTAATGAAAATAAAAGTCTTATCACGAATTATTGCCTCTATTATCGCAAAGCCGCTAGCTACCGAGTTAGCACGTGCCACTACAACATTCATATTGAAAAACAAACGGTATCGTCATAGTATTAAGGTTCAAATTTAATGACACTGATATTCTAGATATTACGTTTTGGTAGTGTAGGACGATAGACTGCCCCGGGGCAATACGGCACTCATATTATTTTGATACTTGGTGTTAAAAATGAAACGTGTTGATTAATTATATTATTTTATTAGTAAATGGAATAATTTACAAAGATCAGCTGCAAGCATTGTCATTTCTTCTTATCTTTAAAATAACGATACTGTGAAATTAGCACCTCTGATGTGGACTACTTACACGGAAAAATTTTGATTATACCTATGTTAAACTTTTTAATCTTAAATTTACATTGTTGCCTTAGATTTTGTTATATAACAAATATACAACGCTTTATCATAAATAACCGTGTTCCATTTTTAACACCAAGTATCAAAATAATATGAGTGCCGTATTCCCTCGGGGCGGTTTTTCATCCTACACTACCAAAACGTAATATCTAGAATATCAGTGACATTAAATTTGAACCTTAATACTATGACGATACCGTTTGTTTTTCAATATGAATGTTGTAGTGGCACGTGCTTACTCGGTAGCTAGCGGCTTTGATAATAGAGACAATGGCCTTTGTTAAGTTTTTAAGGGCTTGAAGCGAAAAATTCACCTGGGAAGATTTCTACTATACCTGTATCTGCTTCACTTTTGTTACCTTTTTTTACCGAAAATGGAATGATAACGCGTGAAAACGGTGTTGAGAAATAAAACAAAATATCTGTAAGAAAGTGTATTGTAAAATGAACCTTAAGTTTAAGTTATAAGATACAATCACGATACTAAAATATGCTAGTTTCGTTATTTTAGCATGAGAGCGAAAGAAGGCAATTGATGAGTTATGCCTAGTTTTGATGGCTCCATTTTTTGAGCGGCGATCGTGCATCTACGTATTATATGATCGAAGGCTACTAACTCTATTTAACCTAATAATAACATAACTCTATAAAACCCTTATAATACTGTTCCAGATGATGACGACGTTCCTCCGATCCACGGCTTCTCGGACGACGAACCTCTCGTGATAGCGTAGCCTGCAACAATGTGATGCCCCGTGATCTTGTCATAATGTAGTCAAGCCGCGCTATGCTAATGTTACACGAAGTTAACTATAACCTCGTAAGACCCAGTTTACTAAATTTAGGACACATGTCCAAGCAAATGTCAACTTTTCTTCATTGTTATTCTACTAGGTTTCAAATTCTGATAGTCAAAATATGATGTGGATCTTACGAGCATAACCCGATTTTAGTCAAAATTATCCTTAATTTTATCTTCCCATATTACACGGCTTATTTTCTTGAAAGGTAAAAGCGCCCATTTACAGGCGGTACCATCCACTGTGGAAATCTTCTTCTAAGTTCTACTTCGCAGTTCTAATAGGTAACGAAATTTGTGATCATATACTAATTTTTCATGTGTTTTTCTCTGTCAAAAAAATCTACTCAAAATGGCAGCTAGAGTATCTCTAAATTTTAGTGTTGGTTTTGTAATCAAAAATGCATAGTGTGACAAGGAATAAGTAAAATTAAAAGTACAATGGACGCAATGGAGGTGAACTAATGATGATTGATTTTAATATCGATTTTAATATTTTAATACTCGCTTATGATGTGAATTTATTTGTAAGTTTTAGGAATTAAGTTGATTTCGTGTAACATTTATGTATACATTGGCTGTTATTAGTAACGCATGGGCCCTAACCCATAAGAGTAAAAAAATCGCCGAAGTGGTATTTATTTTTGTGTCGAAAAATTGTGTTAGGGCAACTGGCAGATATTAGTGTCTTATAAATAAATAAAATAAGGGCGGTGTCTCAGTTCTCAGTATCTCATGTGTGCTTTTAAAATTGTGCTTTATAATAGTATCAGTTTTACATTTTAAAATGTACGCTACCTATCCGTATTTTTGTAAGTACGTCTAAAATATTGCCAGTGTGCGTTTAGAATATATTTTTTATTTGATTTATATTTGTTTCGTATTTGTGGTTGTTGAAATTATTTAATTAGTGTCAGTAACTTTAAAAATGTGAATTATTTTTGTGTATTTATGTTTTTTACAAAGCCCAGAGTATTATTATGTTTTAAACATAGTTGTTAGAGGAAGCTGGCTATAGCTTTCCTATTTCGCTTGTCTTTACCAATTGTATTAAATAAGTCCAATTTGAGGATAAGTGAAATGTACGGGCTGTAAATCGTAAGACTTGTTGTTTGTATTGTTTAAATAGGGTTTTTTTACCTTGCTCATTTCGACAAATTGTTGTAGATATAAAAGACAACCCACCATGTTGAGTCAGTTCGGCACCAAAGATCATTTAGAAGTACAATTGTATTTAACTTTCTTATCGTGATGCAGGATCTCTGAGGCGCTCGCGTGCTAAAGACAGTGGCGTTCGACCTGTCGTGCCTTATACTGTTTTATCCGGCGTGTAATATATCATGATCGACTACAGATGTAGCACTCAGATAGTCACTTAATGTTTGGTAAATTCATAAAGTGCGACGTTTTCCTATCGCAGTTGTTTCTTCTATTATATTATGACACTACTTTGACACTAGACGTTGACCTTTCGTATTTAATTGACATAAAATCGACGATATCCGTAAGTTAGACGCAACAATAGCTGGCATTTCCCATTAAATTTTGTTCTATGGAATTGTCAAAGTGTTAACACTTTACTTAAGTAATAAAATAAAGCAAATCTCTGTCAGAATGTATCAGTTTTATAGAACAAATGGTAATTTTCCTGTCGAAAAATGAATATTCACTGTTTCTATTGCATATCAGCTAAACAAGACGGCAATAAGTAATAATTAAAGTCTTTATAGGCTGATTTACGAGTTCGCCTGCCATTTTTTAAATAAAGTATTATGCGCGATAGTGGTTAGAATGTTGTTGCCTTTTCTACCATTTCAAAGAAAATAAATATAATTCCATAGGTATGTCGTAAGGCAGTGAAAAGATTTAGTTCGCAAGCGAGTGCCTCTGTTGAACTCGGTGACTATCGTCAGATCTCGACATTCCTATGGTTGGGTCGCTAGGTTTATTGTAATATTTGTAATGCTTAGTTCCTATAGGACAATTTTAGCCGCGTCATATTATTTGTTTATTTTTATTCTTTCGATTACTCTTCGTTATATACGGGTTAGTCATAAAATGTAAACAAATAAATGGAGAAATAAAGCTATTAAATGAATGCAGTGTTTTGATGTTTCGGTCACACGATGTAGTGATGCCGCAGATTTGGTTTAATAAGAACTGGTAGCTGTGCAATGTAAATTAATATTGACTGATATTTTGATACTTTACCAAACAAACTAGATAATATCTTTAGGAGGTTCCCAACTAGAGTCAAGTATAGTCTGTCAGGGTTATAAAAATTTAAACTGCATCCCTTGACATAACTAATAAAATAAAAGAGCGTCCAAATATCTAAGTCTATTGTAAAATTTAAACTCCATCATAATCGTGTAAGCAGGGGCCGACTTAAGTCTCTAGTAAAGTTACTGACTAAAATTAGGCGACACTATTGAACTTAGTCGATACTATCGATAGCATCGATAGTTTTGAAACAATATAGTGAAATGTTCGACTATCGATAGAGCAAAACCATAATATATCGATGAAAACCATGGATACTATTGATCCGATAGTATCGATACTATCGATAGTATCGACCAAGTTCGATAGTATCGACCAAGTTCAATAGTATCGCCTAATTTTCACTATCGATACTTTTTTTTTATGTTAGAAAGGCCAGACAAACGAACTAGTGGGACACCTGATGTTAAATGATCACCACTGTCCATAGACACCCGCAGCGCTTTATGCGATGCCAGTGCGTTGTCGGCCCTAAAGGAAAGGGATAGGGGAAGGGGGTGAGGGAGGGGGAGAGGGAAGGGTGAGGTATTGGGCCCCCGGCACTCCCACTGACCGTACGAAACGCAAGCAGGATTACTGCTGCTTCACGCCGGTGTTCTGTGAGAGGGTGGTACTGCCCCGGACGAGCTGGCCCATTCGTGATGCAGCGGCTAGCTACAACATGGCTCTACCACTACTAAATACTATTGATAGAATCGTTAAGGGTCGATATTTTCGATAGGACTATCGATAGTATGACCGATTTCAAGGCCACGATAGTATCAACGATACTTTCGTTAGACTATCGCTATCACAACAGTAAATTCGAACATATGTACTGCCCTGCAGGCCCTGAAACGCAGTAAGAGCAAAAAGCGATTAGACCATTATGATCCTTACGCTGTGCTGGTTATAGTTCAATATTCAACAAACGTAAAACCCTCTTACTGCGTTTTAGGGCCTGCAGGGCAGTGTAATTTTTTAAGAGCAAACGCTCTTACCTGCTGAGCTGGCAACATTGCATTTTTGTTAGTTTTTCTCGATTATTCCATAAAAATTGAATGAAAATTAAAAATGTGGTCTATTATACACCGTGAAATTTTAGTGGTTGTTTTCCCGAAACGAGGTGATTTAGTATCGATTGTACAATCGATTTATAATTACTATTTCGACTAGAGTCGAAAATCCAATTGTGAAAAACGAAAGTCGAAAATGACCGCAAACCAATATAGTAACGCTTCGTTGGTACCTAACCTATCGTACTATCGTACGCTACTTGTACCAACAAAGCGTTACTATTGGTTTGCGGTCATTTTCGACTTTCGTTTTTCACAATTGGATTTTTGACTCTAGTCAAAATAGTAATTATAAATCGATTGTACAATCGAAACTAAATCACCTCGTTTCGGGAAAACAACCACTAAAATTTCACGTTGTATAAGTTAATGTGTCTAGTCTACTGCAATAATTATTCGTGATAGACTTTTATTTTCTTTAACCTTTTGACCGCCAGCGTCGGCTATAGACGACAGTACGGTAATACAAAATTAAACCTACCCGCATCCGCATAAGAATCAATTTTGTTCCAAACAAAAACGATGCGTGGCGGTCAAAAGGAAACGAACAAATTATTACCTAACGGTTTTTAAAGAAAATAAAAGTGTTATCACGAATAATTATTGCAGTAGACACATTAACTTATATATTAGAACAATTCGTATACACCATATTTATAATTTTCATTAAATTTTTATGGAATAATCGAGAAAAACTAACAAAAATGCAACGTTGCCAGCTCAGCAGGTATAAACGCTCTTTAACTAATTTCGAAAAACCCAGAAGCGGCTATTGATCTGAGCGTTAATTTTTCGCGGGTACTGTAAAAAAAGTTCGCAACACTGGTGCGGTTACAATACGTCCCGCATTTTTCAACTCTGAATGAACATCAATAATGCACGACCTGATAATTCAAACCCTTAGGCAATAAAATTAGAGTTTCAATTATGAGGTCCTACATTATTGTTATTAATTCCGGTCCGAAAATTGCAGCTCGTGTTTTAACCGCACCCCAACAACGCTATTTCACGTAAAGTAAGATCGAAACTCATTCGCATTGCTCAGCAACAGCAATGCTTTACAGCTAGCAATGCTGAGCAGCAGAGCTAGATGCAAAGACTAGTTTGGACATTCGTTGCATTACTTTAAAAGGCTGTAAAGCGGCACGAGTATGAAGTGATTTGGCTAAGGCGCAAGCCACATAGAAGAAACGTGGGACGGGGGCGCGTCACAGTCGCGGCGCCCCTTGTATCAGTTTTCATACTAAACATATAGAAGCGTCGCGATCCAAAGCAGACAGAAGAGATGGCCTGCGAACAAACGACGGCGACTGCGACGCGCCCCCGTCCCACGTCTCTTCTGTGTGGCTTACGCCTAAGCGAGCGCCGCAGTGTGTTGCTACATGCACGATTTTCGCGCAGCTCTAATCTAGACTTAACATTTGTAATCTGACATTCGCTTACGTAAAATAAGTTACAAAAACTATAAATAAATAAATAAAAATAATGCATTTATTTCGGACAAAGTTATCCTAACTTTACTCACATCGTATGTATTATCATCGTATGCGCAGTGTAGTGGCGGCGCGTACGGCCCACTCGTGCGCAGGCAACAGAAGCAGCGCAGAGTCTCGCCGCACCGCGACGCCCACCACGGCGTGCCGTCCGCCCGCGTTGCACGTCAACGGCCCGCCGACGCCCGTCTATATTATAATGTGTTAACTACAGAGATTAACCCTTTCAAATGCTTTTATATTTAAACTAGCTGGTGCCCGCGACTTCGTCCGCGTTAACCCTTTATAAGGTCCCATTTACTGGAGCATACTACCACAATCAAAAGCAGCAATCGAATACGTACCTGACAAAAGATATTTTTGAAGCTAATCGTATTTTCAATAATTACAATGGAAATTGAGACGTGTAGTGAAAGCAATAATGTGGAAATTCCAACTCAGTGCATGTGGTCGCTAAATCGCCTCTACCTTATAAAGGGTTAATCATTGATGCTCCACTGCAATTGGTCTTAGCGTGATGATATAATAGCCAATAACGTTCCTCGATAAATGGGCTATCTCTAACACTAAAAGAATTTTTCAAATCTGACCAGTAGTTCCTGAGATTAGCGCGTTCAAGCAAACAAACAAACAAACCCTTCAGCTTTATAATATTATAGTATAGATGAAGTGATCGATCAGTCACACGCCAAGCACTTTTGTGTTATCGACGACGAATCTCGTAGCAAAACGTACAAAAGTTATTGATTTTAGGCGTTGTGGCGTGGTAGGCAAGACAGCATACGACACTTTAGGTATTCTTGGCGTTCAAAGGGTTAAGGGTTGTTAAGCCGACACTAACTAAGGCGCGAAATTCATTCGCGAATCAACTCTATCCGCTAACGAATAGGGAGAGAGAGCTAGTCGAAATAGGCTTGGAAAGCTTGGAGTACGAGTAGTTGCCAAAGTTGTCCAAGTTGTAAAAACTTGGAGTTGGGTTTCGAATTGAGGATACTACTATGTGAAATTGGGTTTTATGGTCATTAAAAGCAAAAAGAAATTAGTATCTTTCCTGCTAATAAACAATTTTGTTAAGCGCATGCTCATCTACGTTTTTTTCACCCCACTGTCGAAGGAGGGGAGGGTTAGGTTTTCGAGCGTATGTATTTATTATCTGCGTTGATTCAAATAGGTAGGTATAATCAATTAACCATCATCTTTTTCTGGTGCTATATCGCTAGGTAGGTATACTTCCCGTAGCCAGAAGGCTTCTAGAAGTTTTGAAGTCATATACGTAAGTCAGCACAAAATATTATTACCATCATTTTTACTTACATCAAGAAATTTTGGACAGGAAACTAAGTGACACTCGCTCATAAAGGAAAAAAATGGCACGTCATAGAGTTTAGCTCGACATGTTTCTGCTACATGAATGTGATCTGCTCGCGCGAGAGAGCGCTCTGGCTGAGGAAGGGCTACGTATTAGTCCGAAACATGTCGAGCTAAACTCGATTTAAGACGTGAGTTACCCCTTTTTTCTCATCGACAAATTTACTTCTACCGGAACAATCGCGTCACTTTACAGCTCTTACCACAGTTGTTCTAGATTCAACAGAAGCGCAGAATGTATCCGGTGGAAGGGTGACGCGGCGGTTGGAAGACGAGAGACGATCGTTACACTGCCGAGGAGTCAGGATCGACGCTCGCTGCCAACGCGGCCGCGCCCTGATGGCTAAACAAGCACAAAATTATATAGAGGTAGATAACCCTAGTACACCTAGTTCGCGTGCCTTAACTCAAAAAAAACGGTTGTCTGTAAAGTCGGTTTACGGACGACAGTTTAACGTGACAACGTCATAACAAAACATTCAAAAAACAAAAATGAAACCAGGCGATCACCCATCCAAGTACTGACCGCGCCCGACGTTGCTTAACCTCGGTAATCGGACGAGAACCGGTGTTTTGTCACAAATGAGTGTCATCTACTGGGCGTTGAGGTGTCGAGCATCGGTACGTTTACCTTACATATACTTTACCGAAGATTTGACGGCTAGTTTGAAATTGCAGTAACTTGGTGCAAATCACACCAACTGAATTAGTTGTCACAACAATGTGAATCTTATCTATACCTTGATCGTAGCCGCCCCATCCCACGAGTTTGCATTCGTCGCCAACGTGAGGATCCGCTACACAAGCAGGCTGTACGTTAACACCCATAATCAGAGGGCGCTTCCAGTGCTAAAACAACAAGAAAAATGTTTATTAATGTCTTTTAGGATCCTGGCCGATGAGAAAGAGTTTCAAAGATAGTCAACTTCCTGCTACTATCCAAAGATCTGTCGTAGAAACTAAATTGCCTACCAGGGTGGAACATTTTCACGATCAATTTCACGGTGATTTCTTTTGCAGATGTATGCACGTCAATATGACATTGGGGCCGAAAAGGTTCCATGCTGGTATTTACACGATTCGATTTCGTCAATTGTAGGTACTGACTGTTCTACAGTCAGCAACGAAGTAAACTACATAAAAAGACTGAACCAGACCGCTTTTTGCCATTCGAGTCATCCAAAGCAGCAAGTTTTTTTTAAATATTACGTAGTGAATTCGAATTCGAGTGAAGTAAAAGAATTCGTTTATAGTTATCCCGCGGGACCTTAGCAACCTTTCGGGATAAAAATTATCCTATGTCCTTTTCCGGGACTCAAACTTCTATACCAAATTTCAGCTAACTCGGTTCAGCGGTTTAAGCGTGAAGAGGTAACATACAAATGAACTAAAACAATTACTTTGCTCACCCGCGACCTTACAATAGTTACGTTTATGCAAGAAATGTGCGTTCATGCAGTTCCTCCACCTCCACACTGTACGAACACACACAAATCACATAAACCCAACCATCACCACCACCAAGCTACACTGACGCGTTTCGAACTCAACCAGAGCTCATCTTCAGAGTTACCACAACCGTATGCTATGCTACCAAATGTTAAAACTCATAACACACACACACACACACACACATAACATTTAACTTTTAACATTTGGTAGCATAGCATACGGTTGTGGTAACTCTGAAGATGAGCTCTGGTTGAGTTCGAAACGCGTCAGTGTAGCTTGGTGGTGGTGATGGTTGGGTTTATGTGATTTGTGTGTGTTCGTACAGTGTGGAGGTGGAGGAACTGCATGAACGCACATTTCTTGCATAAACGTAACTATTGTAAGGTCGCGGGTGAGCAAAGTAATTGTTTTAGTTCATTAATATGGACCTCCGCAAAGTAACGCCTGATTCAATAAATTAGGTAACATACAGACAGACAGACAGACACACTTTCGCATTTAAATATAATATTAGTATGGATTATTTCTTACCAACATAGCCAAATTGTGGCCCAGGTGTCCAGGTTTGTACTGTTGGTCTATGTGGATTGACACCATACGTTGCTGAGACCGAACACTCTCACTATCATCCAGGTCCCACACCCCAGCTATGAGGGTCACTTCACCTGATGAAGTCCTGCTGAAAACCGAAGAGAAGGCAATAGGCTAGATTCCTAAAGAAATACAATTAGTCCATCAGATAGATTATCAAAAAAAATTGGACACATATTTTTTCTTTTGCCAATTATACAATGTAGAAGATTTATATGTTTGAAGTTTCGAGTGATGTCATGCACAACCCCACTCCCAAACTTTGACGAGCTTTATCTTTGTCTTTTTTTGTTTCGTTGACAATTGAAAAAATACGTGTCAAATATTTTTTTATAATCTAACTGACAGACTATGTTTAAGTAGTTCTTGTTACTAATTTCTTATTTAAATGACGATTTTTTTACCCATAAACACAATCAGCAGCAGTAATCGCAGCCCGAGAGTGCACTAAAGAGGCATAGCACAAAATACTCTTTGGACTTTTTGTAAGAACCGCTAGTGCGAGCCACGGATGAGATCCTATGTCCGCCTCTCCCGTCTGCTTCTCTATAGAAAGAGTAAATAAACATTTTGATAATATATATTTTTTTAAACATGTTTTTAATGTACCTGTACGCTTTTTTGTTGACTGTACTTGCATTGTTATCTAAAGAAGTGGGTTTAATTCGTCTTGCAACATTTGAAGACACCTTACGGATCTTGCTAGTTAATTGAATCCTTGTATTTATTTATATGAATTTTCGTTTGTATTTATTAAATAATTCTTACCGTGTTCACAGTCCTTTAAAGGGTCCTTCACAGCTTTCCCGCAAGCTCTAAAAATATCATCGTTAACATCAATGACGTCATCGTAAATAGCTTCTTCACTCGTTTCTACCAATACTGGTCGTGTGTTAATGCACTCAGAACTGTCTCTTACTCTTTCCGTTGTAGTAGTTCTTCTACCATTTTTAGAGTAAAATCTACTCGTGTTTCTAAATAAGTTTAGAAGTTTGAAGCCTCGAAGTACCTGAAAGTCTGGATTCGAGTGAAAATTAACAGTTTGGCTTTGAGAGTCATAAGAAAATTCGTCGGGATCAACAGGTGAAAATATCATTGGTCTTCGCGTTGAGGATTTGGAAATTCCATTAACTTTGCGGTCAACTGTAAGTAAAATTAAGGCCGAATTTATATTTGCATTCAATCTATAGCATATTTATGATTTTCTATGAATACGGTTTAATTACCTAATCTAGGATCAAACGTTGAATAACCTGGAGCTGGACCGTCCTCCACAATATCAGTATCATCTGTTGTACTGTATGGAGAATCAGTTTTCCCTCCGCCAAAAGTCCAGGTGGAACCAGGTCCGTGATCTGAATACAGACCAACTAGGCCAGGCTTCGGCAACTCTACTACGTAATCTTCTACATAATCTTGATTGCCGTATTCATACTGAGTACTCGTGACCTGATAAGGATTGTTGGGTACATACTGTTTCTTAAAGTTAGACGTTTTAATATTTACATAGGGGTCTACGTAGTCGTCCTCAGGGGTGACTATTTTTTGAGTTACTTTTGTAGTCACAGTAGACATTGGAGCGTTTATTTTACGTTTAGGAACTGCGAATCTACGGAGCATTAGAGCATTTCTTTGCTTCAAAGCCGACGATATACCGTCTCCATTATTTGCAGACCGTTTACGACGTTGGTTTGAATGGTCCTTGTCAGCAAAATAAATGTGGCTTAGTTCATCACTTGGTAAAGGAAGAATGCAACAAATTAATTGTGAATCAGTCGCAGGTTTCTTCGGGATTAGCCTAGAAATATACAAGACAAATTAGGAAACACCATGTCGAACACCAATATAACCAGACCATTCTTATCTTTCTTACCATTCGCTTTTCACGTACACAAGTCCGTTTCTTCGTTTACATTCATTTTTTTTCAAATGTGTACATATATTTTGAACCTGTGTGGTCTCTTCTTTATAAACTTTGAATTTTACTTTATCAGTAATAAATACGGTTTTATTGTTTGGTGTGTTGCCAGCAGTGCTATTGCTGAGCACACTTTTTCTACTTGCATTTATGACATCCTTCCAAATAAAATTATCGCTATCAGGAAATTTAAAAGTCAGCACATCGTCAATACTCTCGCTGGGTTTAGTAGTTGTACTTTGTGGTTTAGTAGCTTTGGCACGGCGTTCATCAGGCCACATGAGTTGCGTATGATCATGAAAGCGAAAGTTCCATCCGTTAGCACCACCGCTAGTTTCGTCATTTGCCACATTTATATCACGAAACACAACTTTGTCAGTCTCATCATTTTCGTATTCACTTACTTCTTCATATTTCACAGGATCTGGTTTCACACCCTTAATTTCAGCGAGTTTGTCTTTGAGCCACCAAAATTCACCGTCGATTTGGGCATTGCTTATGCTTGTTGATAATGCTAAGATGATTACTGCTAAGAGCATGTTGCCTATTAGTTGGTTGGTCGGGATTGTGGTTTGTGTGCCACCGGGTGCGCAATAAAAGGAAAGCAACGATGCAGAAGCGCAGGATGTTGCAGCTGCGCAATTAGAGAACAATTTTAGAGCAGTTAGTCGCGTATTATTTTGCGGCGATTACGTTTATTCGCGATCGTGTGCGCTCGCCCTGTGACCGTTTGTGGCCGAACACTGAACTTTTCCCCTTTTGTTGAGGTATGGTTCGCAAAAATGAGATGAAAAGTAGGTCACAAGGATAATTATTTAATTTATTATCTACTGGACAAAAACATACCTGCTTATGTGCTAATGGTTATGTCTGTGAATATTTTTAGGCGTAAATACATTTTTTACCCGACTGCGAAGAAGGAAGGGTTATGTGTTTGACCCGTATGTATGTATGTATGTATGTATGTATGTCCATTCCTATGTCCTCTCGTAACTACACAACGGCTGAACCGATTTTGATAAATGATACGTCATTGGATTCGTCTTGATAACGCGAGTAACACTGGATACATGAAATTCTTGAAAAATCAAAATGGCGGAAATTTGGCGCCAAATTGTGTCTTCAAAAACAATTTTTTATTCAAACCTATCGAGTAGGGTATCAAAATAAAGGGATTTTAAAAGAGATTACAAAAATATATACAAGTCATGTGTTTAAATTTAATTTGGAATAGTAAATTGGCAATCAGTGCATTAAAACGACGACGTACCTACTTACTAAGACATCTTTGAGCAATAATTTTCTCTATGAAACCCATGTGGAAAATTATGTACCTACATATTTCAAAATTGGTTTTGAACTTTTAACTTAATAGCAACGGATTCCTAATTCAAATACTCAATAATTTATCTGGGTCTCAGGAGGTTACACTAAAAAGCAAGAAATAAAAAAGTAATTAAAAAAACTAAAAACCCGCCTGCGGTGTAAATAAAGAGGTAGAGATCTTGAAAGCAGTCAAGAAGCGCAAGCTGCAGTACTTTGGTCACATAATGCGCAATGATAAATATGACCTACTCCAACTTATTATGCAAGGGAAAATCCAGGGACGGCGACCACCCGGAAGAAGGCGTATTTCGTGGCTTAAGAATCTCCGGACTTGGTTCAACCTTAGCACGAGATCCTTGTTCCGAGCTGCTGTGTCCAAGATAAGGATAGCACTAATGATAGCCGACCTCCGGTAGGAGATGGCACCTCAAGAAGAAGAAGAGGTGTAAATAAAATAATAGATTAAAAAATCAAAAACCCGCCTGCAGAAATGTACTGAAAAGGTGGAAACAAGATGAAATGTTCAATAACAATAAAACGAATTTAAAACACGTCGATGGCAGTCTTTCAAAATTTAATGCAACGATTAAATGCAGTCGGAGGCACGCATGAAGTGACATTAAATCCCATGCAGCCACTAACTCCCATGCCTCCGACTGCATTTTATCGTTGGATTAAATTTTGAAAGACTGCCATCGACGTGTTTTAAATTCGTTTTATTGTTATTGAACATTTTATCTTGTTTCCACCTTTTCAGTATTTCTGCGGCGGGTTTTTGATTTTTTAATTTATTATTTTATTTACACCGCAGGCGGGTTTTTAGTTTTTTTAATTACTTTTTTATTGCCAAAACTCTCTAGAGTCAGCAAATTGTACTTTTGAAAATATTTAATAGGTAGGTAAGGTACTGAAATATACTATGAGACTATGACTATAATATACTGTAATATATTGTCGCTTTGACAATTTAATCGTTACATTTTATGTAACCTATGAGGTGTTTGTGTTATTGATCAAAACCACAATTGAATATAAAAAGTAGTCTTTGACGGAGCGAGTGCGAAGCGTCTCCGTTTCAGCTTGAGCAAAATTGCTTTCATAATATGGTTATCTGAATGTCCGGATAAATCTGCATGTTCTCTTCTACATGTTGAATTTCTCAACAGTTTCTGGTGAAATTGTGAGCAGTTTCAATACTTAAATAGTATTTGGAAATTTTTCAAAAAGATCGAGCTATGGGGATTGAAAACTCAACAGCTAACAGAGCCACTAGTTTACATAATGATTTACCGACGCTACTACATAATAAGCATCGTTATATTTTAAATACTTAGTTATACTGTAAACAATATCGGTTTAAATCTTATTGTCTCTAATACCCACTAACGGTTGATAACGCAAATATGGAACCAAATTAAGTTGCTAGCTGTACTCTCAATCACAATTAAGTAATTACGAACATAGCTGTTATGTACGACATGTATCCGTGTGTACTGAACCAGCGATTTATTACTATTTAGATAAGTAACGCGGCCGTGACACAATTACTTAGCAAATAAACAGCTAAATTAATGTCCTAATTAACGAGGAAACTATCTAAAACTGGCTGTTGCAAGCAACTTTGGCTATTTATGACCCGCGGAAGTAGTTTGACTTTGACTTTAATTATGCAATAATAAATAATAATATAAATTTAAATAATAATCTAATTAAACTAATTATGTCGTAATAATTGATTAATAATTTAGTTAATTTAATCGCATAGTAATTATAATAATAATCGAATAATTACCGCCTATTGTCTGCCTGAATTTTTGTTGTTGTTAATTTTTTTCTGTACTGTTTTGGTGATCAATAATAGTTGTTTGTGCTACAAGAGAGCAAAGTTGTTTTTTTCTGCGAGTGTTCATTTTGAATCACGAGTAAGCGATGGATTCTATAATTGAATAACGAGCGTGAGCGAGTGATTCTAAGTTATAATCCTGTATGCTTAGTATAAGTTTTACTTCACCAAAATACTTCTCGATCGCATTTACGTAAAAATTACAATTCTATGGAAACATGGACGCGCGGCCGCGGAGGCGCTGTCCATGTTTCCCTAGTAATTGATTTTTTTACGTAAACGCGATCGAGAAGGTATTTTGGTGAAGTAAAACTTATACTAAGCGTACTGTCACCAAAATACTTCTCGATCGCGTTTACGTAAAAAAATCAATTACTAGGGAAACATGAACAGTCGACTACAAAAAGATCGATACCGCCAAAGTTACAAAGATATGTATACACACCTTTATTGACTTAACATTAAGGTCGTGTATACATATTTTTGTAACTTTGGCCGTATCGATTTTTTTGTAGTCGACTGGACAGCGCCTCCGCGCGCGCGCGTCTATGTTTCCATAGAATTGAAATTTTTACGTAAACGCGATCGAGAAGTATTGAAGTGAAGGAAAACTTATACTAAGCATACTGTGTGCGCGAGGGATTCTAATACACGAGATGCAAAAAAACTTTGGTCTCGTGTGACACATACAACTTTTCACCTCAGCAGCGAGAACATAATAATTACTAAAGGTAGGTATATTCACGTCGTCTTTTTGTCTTTATTGTGGCTTTCAACATTGAGTAAATACTCCATATTGTAGATAACAATACAGTCTCCGAAAATAGTGTATCTATTGCGGACAAGTAACTACTAACACAAGTAAGTAAGTATACACAAGTAAATAGTCGCACGTATTTTTATAGGTAGTAGGTAGGTACCTATATACTATTATTTCTTTATAATTATTTAGCATAATTTAATTGGCACCGCCGTAAACAGCTTTAAAACTCTTAGGATCTGATGACCGAAAAATGTATCAGATACATGAGAAGAAAAATCCCCTTGCAGATTTTAAACCAAACATCTATATCTATACATAATAAATCTGTAACAAGTCGGTGTCTGTACATTGAAGATATTTGAGAAAAACTGTCACTAGGGCTATTTATTAGCGCAATAGAACCCGAAACAATGTTTTTTAGAATTATTGTCTGTTTGTCTGTTTATCTGTTTGTCTGTTTGTCTGTTTGTCTGTTTGTCTGTGCGTTTGTGCGCGCTAATCTCAGAAACGGCTTAACCCAGAAGGATGCGGTTTTCACTGATATGTTGGTATTTTCTTGGATTAACATTTAGTGTTTGTTTCATTTCAATCGGTTCACAAATAAGAAAGATACGTCTATTTTAAAAAATTATCGAACAGTTTTTAGTAGAATTAATAAGCTGAAGAGTTTGTTTGTTAGTTGTTTGAACGCGCTAATCTCAGGAACTACTGCTCCGATTTCAAAAATTCTTTCAGTGTTAGATAGCCCATTTATCGAGGAAGGCTATAGGCTATATATCATCACGCTAACACCAATAGGAGCGGAGCGGAGCGGAAGAATGTTTCAAAACCAGGGGTTTTTGAAGTATAACTTCTATAGGCACGCTTGACTTGAGAGTACGGTGGTGAATGTGAACGCGGGTGTGCGGGGGGTTTGGTGGGGGGTGGGGTTGGGAGGGGGTGAGGAGGGTTTGCGGGGGGGGGTTGTGGGGGGGGTATTTTTTTTATATCGAGAAACTAAGGAGAGCCATAATTGATGAAAAAGCAAATTTGATAAAAAAATAAGCTGCCCAAATTACTAATTCCACGCGGACGGAGTCGCGGGCAAAAGCTAGTACATAATAAGTTAAGTACCTACGTACACACAATACGATTAACAAATAGGTAAAGCTAATTATTTAAAGGATACCTGTCACAGATTCTATCCTATCACGCTAAAACGTGAATACAAGTCGCCTTTCCTGAAAGTGTGGCATCACTTGATTTTCCACCTTAAACATTTAATGTGTCTTATCTTTCCCTTAGAAACCTCAGCCCGACTGGATGCGGTCGGTTCAGATCGGACTCACAGAAAAATTAAGTACTTTTTAAGATTGATGACTCGGCGCTAAATACATGTTTCTGAGTCAAAAAATGCGATTTTAATTCAATTTTCTTAAATGGGTAGTTTTACGAACGTTTTAACCGCTGTCAGTACCCTGTCGCATATATTGAAGAAACGACGTACGTTACTATCAAATTTTAACGAATTTAAATTGTTCCGCAAGTCTATATAAAAATCTCGTGTCACGGTGTTTGTTATCGAACTCCTCCGAAACGGCTTGACCGATTTTTTTTTAATAGCCTATGATTTGTGTCCCACTGCTGGGCAAAGGCCTCTCCTCTTGACTGCCACATGTCCCTGTCTAAAGCTATACTGGGTGACTCGTTCGATTCCGCGTCTAGGTCGTCCCGCCATCTCCGCCTCGGTCTGCCTTGCCGTCGGTGGCCGTCGCGCGGCACCCACCATATGGCCGAGTGCGCCCATCTTTGTGGATGCATCCGGCCGGCGGACATGCCCGGCCCAGTCCCATTTAAGCTTGGCGGTCGCTTTTCCGACTGATTTTTATGAAACTTTTTTCTCTACTTTTGGTAGGTCTGAGAATAGGTCGTAGGCTAGTTTTTTATACCCCTATTCTTCGCAGACGGAGTCGCGAGCAACAGCTAGTCATTTTATAAAACTTTTCGAAGTTTCACATTAGAAATGATAAAATCTGCGCAAGAACTACTGTCACCGACGCAGTGTGGGTAGGCAGATGGAGCGACGACCTTGTTAAGGTTGCGGGAACGCGGTGGATGCGGATGGCGCAGGACCGGTCCGTTTGACAGTTGTCAGTGGACGTATTTTGTTGGGTGACGACTTTGATCAATTATAACTGAAGATACACATTGCCGAACAAAATACTCTTCAAAGAATGTCCGAACTTTTTTATTTGTTTGCGTAACAATTAAAATCATCACCTACACAGAAATTTGAACCTAGTCTTTACTTCATTACAGTCGAATTTTGGTTGACACTTGACAGCTAAACTTGACAATTTCACGTAACGTACTGACAAAAAAGAAGGCCACTTTTATCAAAGTGGCGCTCATTTGGCTCGGACATTTTCGGGCGCGCGACTGTGGATCTACAGTTATAATTGATCAAAGGGTGACGACGATGAATGATGAATTAAAAGAAGAACATTGCAGGAGGTTTCAGTGAAACTAATGGGTTAGTTTCACTGAAACCCCCTGTAATGTGGTTGGGAGCACCTACTGAAATATTTCGGAGTAATCTGAAGACACCTTGTACATACACCTACACTTGCATTTGGATTATTCTAGTCTTAAAGGAAACCTATAAACTCTTGGACAAAGAACGACAAGAATCTATTGTCCTACGACCGTTAATCTACGAAACAGGCTATTTGTTTTTTCGACAGACTGACACTAGATATATAGCTCTAACTACGCGAAAGAATCCGAGATACGAATAAAAATTAATCTCGAACGGAATAGGAAACATTGCTTCGAACATTTTTGTAAGTTGAATCAAGGATACCTACCCGAGAGCAAAATTGCTAGATGAAATTTTGAAAATGCGGAGATTTACGTGTCCTGTCCAGCAATGAGGATAAATTGAATTATCATTTCTGGAGTAGTGATAAAAATTCCGAAAAATTACAATTTACTATTTATTTTTAACTCATCGCTTTATGTCTATAAAGGCGAAAAATTTACTTAGACGAATTGCACAAATCTGGACAAAGACCGATATCCATTTTCCAGATTTATGCATCCCGTCTAAGCAAAGGCTATAGTCGGGTTTCCATAGTAAGTCGGCCCTTACATCAAAAGGGCTTGTTCTTTTTCCGAGTACCTCTTATAATGAACAATATTTCAGCCGAGTATGAACATCCTAATTGTAATAGTTTTTGACTTATGATTTTTTCAATTTTTTTAAAATGTTTGGTTTCAGGATGTATTCAAGCGATTTACTTCAAATTTTGAAATGATGTTCTTTAGATAGATTTGCATCGCCACCCAAAAAACTAATACTAGTTATCGTATAAAAAAAGAAAAAAAAAGACCAAATTACAAAAAAAAACTTTTTTTATGTGGTTGTGAAGTAGTGACACCTCTAGATTTTTTTCTCAAAATAGACCCATTGGCCTACTACTTGCCTAAATATGACAATTTTCCAGGCGGTACTTCCTACAAAAAATCAGCAAAATGTGTGGCCAAGTTCTGTATTCAATCGGTGGTTTTCAATGTAGTATACAAACTCATGGACAATATATACAAAAATATATACAAAATTGGATTGGCTGTCATTTTGTGATGCCGGAGGTTACGGAGCATCACTATTGAATTTGAATATCCATTTGGTTTGATAATGGGGCGTCCTTAGTAATATAAAAGTCAGTCACTACCTTGAGCAGTTGATTGTCAGTTGCAGTCGAAGTCGTCAGCACCAGTATTACGAGTATGACATTAGCCTATCAGTTTTTTCTTTTTAACCTTATACTTAATGGGATGGGATTGGGTTCTAAGCAACGGGCAAACGACGGGGAAACTGCTTGTTTTACTATTATAAGAGACCGTAGCCCTAATTTTTTTGTTTCTTATTTAATTCAACTTGATACCTTCTCCTGAGAAAAGAAAGTTCTTGATAGACAGACTGACCAATGGACAACAAAGTAATCCTGTAAGAGATCCTATAAAAAGGATTTTTTACTTTTGAGATATTTAGTAAGAAGTGTCTAAAAAAGAAAAAACCGGCCAAGTGCGAGTCGGATTCGCGCACCGAGGGTTCCGTACAAATTTATATTGTATCTATGATCACCCAGTCTTAGCAGACCCCTGCTCCTAAGCAAAATGTGCGCAGTGTGGGATCATTGTAGATTGGTTACTGATATAGACAGACAGACAAAAAAATTTATGCTTTTCGTAATTTTTCCTTTATCTGTGCTATAAGACCTTGCTACGTACCAAATTTCCAAGATTCTGAGTTCACGGGAAGTACCCTGTAGGTTTTGATTCCCTTGCGACTGTCGACAATTTGCGGAAATTTGCGGCATAAAAGTCTTTTGATTGCGTTAAAAATTTATGCTTTTCGCAATTTTTCCTTTATCTGTGCTATAATACGTTGCTTCGTACCAAATTTCAAGATTCTGAGTTCACGGGAAGTACCCTGTAGGATTTGATTCCCTTGCGAGTTTCGAAAATTTGCGGAAATTAGCGGCATAAACGGGTGTATCTTTTGATTGCGTTGGCTTAGAAGTTTGATTTTTTCACAGCTCCATGGGACCGTAGACCTGAGTATTTGATATAAATTTCAGCTTGATACCTCCACGCGTCCCTGAGAAAAAGGGTCTTGACAGACAGACGGACGGACAACAAACTGATCCTATAAGGGTTCCGCTTTTTCCTTTCGAGGTGCGGAACCCTAAAAAAACTTTTATTGGTACATATCGTGTTATAATATTAATATTCTTATTTATAAGTAGGTACTTTGTGATATGAGCTATGAAGAAAGATATTGTATTAACGAATAAGCGTTCTTAGCCGTTGATCAAACATTTTAAAATGTATCTCAACAGCGCCTGAGGAATAACCTTGTTTCAAACTAACTCCTGAAGCATAATTGCACATTTTCTTTGTGACTCGCGCTCGCCATCAAAGCTTAGCTGGGTCTTGGCATTAATTATTACGGAGTTTCCTACAAAGAAACAGCCTAGGATTGGAGTAACAAATTACCAGGAAAAAACTAGTTATGTACAAAATAATTGCTTTTAGCCATCAACAACTAGAAAATTACACGACATTTCTTTTGAATAAAATAAATATTTGTTTAAAAAAATATTTTTCGTCTCTCATACTCGGAAAGTGAGGCAAATCATATCCAACATACGGAAGCAAACTATACTTTCTTCCCAAGGGTAGAAATTAATTAAAAAAAATAAGGCATTTGCTGTCAATGGAACGCATTCAGCCAAGCATTACGGCATATACATGGTATAATTAAGATATTGAGTTTTTTTTCTTAATTACTCATTTTATAAATTTTATAATGCCAATGAATTATTATTAAATTAAATTATTAATTTACATTAGTTTCTTATTTAAGTGACTTAAACCAGAAAAGTTAAAAAATGTTAAGGGAAAAACACATGTTATGACTGTCCACACAGCCTATCTCTATACAGCTTAACTCCTTGGTTCCTTACTTATTTTACAATTAAATTTACTAAAATATCTACTGTTTTATTTGCTCAACAATAAACTCTATTGAAATATTTTGCAACGATCATATTGACCAATTTAGACATTTTCACTTATTTATACTTAGGTATATTTTCTTACTTTCCTTGTAGTCGAAATGAAAAGCAGAGTGTTTAATATTAACCTCGAATAGTAACCTCGTGTAATATCAAATTGGTTATTTTCCTCCCTTGTTGAACTATCTAGGTACCTACTATTTTAAATCAGAGATGGCGGGATGACTTGGACCGTTTTGACCAATTTCGACAGGATGTTGCGCGAAGGACAGATGAAAAAGGGGAAGCTTGCGCCCAGCAATGGGGCGTCCAATAGGCTATTAGAAAAAATACTAATTAATTACCTGTTGTGTGCTGCCGTGTGTGCTGTGTGCTGCTATGTGTGTGTGCTGTGCTGTGTGTGTGTGCTGTGCTGTTCTGTTTTTTCATCCAACCCTCATTATGTATTCCAAATTTCAATTCAATCACTGTAAGTAACTAAGTGAGTCAAATTTGACTTCCAAAATTTGACCTGAACAAACTTGCAAAGAAAGGTACAGTATCTTAGCAACAAATAATTCATACCCTTGAAAAGCATCCTAAATTTACGACACACGCGCTTTAACGATATCCACCTCATCCGTGTGGCATTAAAAATGTAGATTTGTATAGCTGCAAACCTCACACCCGTGAATGTTAAATAGAACTAGGATGTAGTCGGCAAACCGCAACTGTTCAACCGGGCTCTCCCCGCTTCGCAACTCAGAACAACTGTCAAAAAGTCCCTAACTCGGTTCCCTGAGCAGGGAAACTGAACTGTTACTTATTTGGTTTACAGTTACATTTAGTACGGTACTGCGATGGAGTGCAATGCTCGTTTTAAAGCCAAGCGATGCATAAGCATATTTTTATGTTGGTTTCAGGGCTGGATTGCGCCTGCAGTGAATTTAAATGGCGTAGTTTGTGAATATGCAAGTGATATTACAGTCGTACAGTTTTATTTACTTCCACGCCTGGTTTTGAATAGTTGGTTTTTAATTTTGAATAGCGTAATCCTGACAATGTTTGTGGGATGCTTTGCGGCATTTTTAAACATGTAACACAAACGCACTATACGTTTGAAGGCGCTTTGAAGCGATCTCAAATCCGCTCTACGCTATGTATGCATGATTTAAGTAGACTTTTTTTGCGACTATGAAGAGTTAGAACGTGGAAATTGCGTATTTAACTAAAATTAAAGACCAGAACTAAAACTTTATTGAATTATTAAAAGCGAGAAATATTTCGTTAAATTGTTTCATCTTAAATATAAATTTTCGCTGTTCCAACATCGGTTTCAAGTTTGCTAGGGTACTGTTGTCAAACAAGGAGTCCTTGTATCTTCGTCATGTCGAGCCAGCTGCTTATCCGATGTCACATCGTTCCCAATTTGCACAGTTGAGTTGTTAATCGAAATGCCTCGTTGGTTCTCTGTGAATATGTTAATATAATGTTACTGATACTCGTACATAAATTTCAAGCCAATTGCAATGCAATCGCTGAATGTGAGGGAAATTAAATTTGACTTGCGAGATTTAAGGACAACTTACATACAATTTTAAGTATGAATATTGCAAGCTAAATAAATGCTTGTAATTATAACAAAACAGAAATTTGATTCAAATCCGTTATTATGCGTGTCAGATTGGTATGACGCCACGTTCCTTGAAAACCTGCGACCTACATGACCTAACACACACTAACCTAACACAGGCTAATAAATATAGTCTAGCTAGCGAATGGACTTCATAGTGGCTACCATGGGTCTACTCTGATAAAATATGCTTCGTAACAAGGATTTATTCTACTCACTACCGTGCGAACTGCTCCTTTCGGCTTAAGAACTTGTACTATTTTTAACCTCGGAAACAAAAAGAGGGGTGTTATAAGTTTGACCGGTATGTGTGTGTGTCTGTCTGTGGCATCATAGCTCTTAAACGGGTGAACCGATTTGGATGCGGTTTTTTTTTATTTGAAAGCGGGTCTTTTGGCGATGATTCTTAGATATGTATTATCAAAATTAGTTCAGCGGTTTCAAAGTTATTAGCTCTTTTGTTAGCTGCGGAAGGGATCTTGGACGCATAGTGGACATTTACTTTATTTTCAAACATATGTGTGACCAAGGCCGAATTGCATAACAAAGTACAACTAATATTACAAGCGGAACTCCCTTTCTAGTTAATATAATTGAAGCGAGAGTTCCGCTTGTAATATTAGTTGTATACTTTGTTATGCAATTGGGCCCAAATTGCGTTGGGGGTTTTAAATTTTTAAATTTTTAGTTATCATGTGTCACTTCGGGAAAAAATAAAATGAAATGCAGTAGCTTCCTTGCTTTGAAAATAATGATAAATTTTAAGCAAAATCCTGGTATTTAATTTGCATAAATGTCACTAAATGAGTGAAATTAATTTATAATAAGCTTTGGTTAAAATAAAAAAAAATATTTTGCTACCAACTTGTTTTGTCTTTCAAACTAGTTACATACCTACATATTCAAATCACATTTAAAGTTAATTTGATTACTAGACGTGGGGCAAATTCGACTTGTATGATTTGACGTAACAAACAAAAAAAATACATTTCAAGTTATATAAAAGCTTGTAAAAATGTATCAAAGCGGATTTTGTAAATTTGTTCTGATATCTACCTGCTAAAATATGTACAAGACAAAAATAAATTATTGAAAATTATGCAAATTAAGCTATTTAATGCTATTGTTCGCTTTTAATTAAATAAGGAAAAAATCACATTAGGTACAATTGGTCCAATGAGAATTAGTAAAATTAAAATTAGCTGATATAGTCTGTTCTTTTTTGCGATGTAAATTTAAACAATGGTGCCGAAAAATTAACAGTAAGTAATTCAGATCGATTATGAAGTTCAATATGTTTTTTTTCCTGACAGCTTCTGAATACAGAACATAATTCAAATTCGTTCAGTGGATTACTTATTTGCAGTTGTTCCTTCGCAGCAGTTGTAGTTCCATTACAGGTACTGGCGAAGGAGCTAATGCGAATGTGTTAAATAGAACAGGGAAAAAATTTGGTTACCTGGGTAGACCTAGAACTTCTCAAGACGATGGTCGAAGGTAGAGCCCGGGATCAGACTTCTGAGTTTTTGATGTTGTTGATATTAAGCTTGTCCTCCTCTTCAGTCGCTTCCCCAATGTTGTGAACCGTGACACCGACAAGAACCATCTACAGTCTTTTTCCACACACTCCGCTCTTCTTCGCGGCGGATAGCTGCAACGATAGACATCTCCAGATTTTCGGAGATCTAGTCAGACAACCTCTTTGGGGTACGCCCTATTGGTCTTTTAATATCCACTGAGTGGTGAAATAGGAAATGAAATTATGTTTGAAAAATCAAAACCGTTGAAATTACTATTTTCAGTCTAGATTTTTTTTCAGTTATACAGTAAAGTAATATAATAGAATAGACATTGCATTTACACCTGAAAATGTAAGTAAAAGTGCATTACTGCAAATGAACACAAACCGGGCCATTGTCTCTGCACTTAAACGAACAACTAACGAACTGCAACTACAGCTGATTACGTAAGTGCATTTAAAAAACTTGCAGTTGTTTGCAACTCTTATTGCGAACAAAGAAACTTCCGACCTGCTTATTTGAGCGCACACTTTGCTTCGCATTTAATAACTGAGAATATTGCTTAAAAAAATAAAGGTATAAAAATGTGTTTAAATGTTCATTTCTCTGCTGTTTTCTATCTTCTTCGGTTTTTATTCAAACTCAAACACAAAACTGCATTAATACAAAATTGAATCCTGTTAGGGAACAGTCAAAGTGAAATACTATAGCGCAGAACTTAATATTAGAATACAGAATGCAAATACGTTCTTCTTCTTCAGCGCGTTTTCGCTCAACATTAATACGCCACAACAACTAGGTAAACTGCTACTAGGTAGATAGGTTCAGTAACATAAAAAAGAGTCTTTCCAAATCTTTAAAAGTCTACAATTTTAAATAATTTATTGAATCAGGCGTTACTTTGCGGAGGTCCATATTAATGAACTAAAACAATTACTTTGCTCACCCGCGACCTTACAATAGTTACGTTTATGCAAGAAATGTGCGTTCATGTAGTTCCTCCACCTCCACACTGTACGAACACACACAAATCACATAAACCCAACCATCACCACCACCAAGCTACACTGACGCGTTTCGAACTCAACCAGAGCTCATCTTCAGAGTTATCACAACCGTATGCTATGCAGAAGATGAGCTCTGGTTGAGTTCGAAACGCGTCAGTGTAGCTTGGTGGTGGTGATGGTTGGGTTTATGTGATTTGTGTGTGTTCGTACAGTGTGGAGGTGGAGGAACTGCATGAACGCACATTTCTTGCATAAACGTAACTATTGTAAGGTCGCGGGTGAGCAAAGTAATTGTTTTAGTTCGTCTACAATTTTATTATATTTTTTAAATTAACTAGCTTGTGCCCGCGGCACGGCCCCGTTACATGGGATAAGCCATGATAAACACCCTGTGCAAAATTTTAAACTTTATTTCTTAATTATTGTTTGGGTTCCGCCTTGATATTGCGCACTCAGCTTTTACTTTTATACACAGAAGAACATGAAAATGGATGTTTCAGCTGTTAAAATACTTATATTTATACTCACGTACTTATTTGAATGCGCAATTTCACTATTTACTTTGTGCATTTTGTTCAGGGCCGCAATTAAGGCTTTGGGGAGTAATTTTCGGTACCCAGAAGTGGCAATTCATAGTGGTATTTTTCGTTGCAAACCAACAGAGTGTTATTATTTATTGTATTATTATTTTATTGTATTGTATAAATTAAATACAATTCACATGTAAATAAAAATAAATCATATGAAACCCTGAAGGGCGCAGCATTTTTGAGTGAGAGAGATTAATACAATAAATTGATATTCTAGAATGAAATGAAGATAGGTAGAGAGTTAGGTATTTTATTGCTTTAATGAAAGTAGGTACCGCTTTTTTACTCATCATCATCATCCCAGCCTATATACGTCCCACTGTAGGGCACAGGAATCCTCTCAGAATAAGAGGATTTGGGCCGTAGTTTCTATGCGGATCAGCAGATTCGGAACTTCACACACACACCATTGAATTTCTTCGCATGTGAGTGCAGGTTTTATCACGATGTTTTCCTTCACCGTAAAGCTTATAGTAAATTTAAAAATGTGATTTGGCACATAAATTTAGAAAAAGTTAATGACCCTCTGCTTGAGAGGTTATAGGCTACCAGTAAGGCTACCACGGTTTAGTTTGTTTGTCGGTACTAGGTATTATATTATAAGTTACCTATTTCGACTTGACGCAAATGTCTACAATTTGCTTAAGAGTGGCGCAGCTGCCTTTCTTCTTGTTTTGATCTCGTAGTCTCTAATGAAACGATAACATGTAATCGTAAATTAATGTTGATTATCCATAATTATTCTCAAAACGGGACGAATTATTTAAACTACACTAATTGACGTCCTATCTAGGTGAAATAGCTAATTGGCTTCATATGTAAACACCTTCATGTTCTATTTGATTCCCTCCAACTTTGGTACCTAAAACGAAGCAGAAGTTTTCTCCATCACTGCAGTCAAATAAATGGCTGCATCGTGAATTTTGCACACGAAAACTTTCTTGCTTAGGTACGGACAAAACCTATGTACCTAATATAGATTTCGTACCAATAATACATTTATTACGAGCCAAAAACCTAACGCGTCTAGACATAACCACACGACAAAACATCTCACAGAGAAAAACTTGAGCAGCACGCCGCTACATTAGTTTTTCGGGATTTATGTGCAAAATTACGTTTGAAATTTAGCATGATTTGTGAAGGAAAACACATAATTGGGAAGAATTCAATGGTGAGTATGAAGTTACCGATCCGCACTGGGCTCGCGTGGGAAGCCTGCCACGATGGATGATCTATGTATGTACTTATTAGTGGCGTGGAAAATTTTTCAATTTCGTTAGGAAATAAATATATTGTACGCGCTATTACATTAGGTAGGTATAAAATAAACCGCTAATGATAGCTGCTTAAAATTAAATAATGAACTGAAACAGTTACTTTGCTCACCCGCGACCTTACAATAATTACGTTTATGTAAGAAATGCGTGTTCATGCAGTTCCTCCACCTCCACACTGTACGAACACACACAAATTACACAAACCCAACTATCATCACCACCAAACTACACTGACGCGTTTCGAGTTCAACCAGAGCTCATCTACTACTTTACTTCTACTTCTTAGTATTATTCATAAACGTAACTATCGTATCGTCGCGGGTGAGCAAAGTAATTGTTTCAGTTCATTAATATGGACCTTCGCAAAGTAACGCCTGATTCAATAAATAATTGGTCAATTATTTTTGATGATGCGATTTTGTGGGACAGCTCCCGCAATGTTTATCTAGTAATGACTACTTGTATAAAGCTTTGTCTCTGTGAGGTTTTTACTCTTGCATCGAGCTGACGTGTGTTGCCCAACTTCCTGTACAGGGGCGGAATAACACTGACGAAACTTTACCCGTCTTCCGTCAGTTAAAGCGCAACCATAGGATAACGTATGTACTTAACTTACTAGCGTTTGCCCGCGACTTCACACGCGTAGACAATAATGATAGTTGTTTGGATGATATTTGGCACACAGTTAGTTTATTACATGGATCAAGACTTAGAATAAATTTGGGAAAATGCAAAGTTCTCGCGGGACAGGGATAAGTGAATTCTATAGAAAGTTACACTGTCCCTGATGGAAACAGGCTTCTTTTATCCCGGGAAAGTGCTAAGTTCGCGCGGGATAGAAATGAATGAATTCTATAGAAATTACACTGTCCTTGAATAAATCAGTCTTATTTTATCCCGGGAGTGTGTAAAGTTCCCCCGGGATAGAAATAGCGCTTTAGATCGAATAAAAAAACCTTAAATTTTTTTATTGAAACAAAAGCTACAGTTTTTGACAGACATTGGTTACCTAATTTTCCTCGGGAAAATGCAAAAGTCCCGCGGGATACATTATACATATAGACCGATTAAAAAAAACTGAGTGTTTCTTCGCTTTAAAAATAACATTTGCATATGAATTAAGGCCCTACTGAGCTTTTGACGCATTTATTGCATTCATTTAATCTCGTGCTGTATCATTACTAGCAAAGCTATAGTGCTGAAATTCATATGTAAGATATTTGAGGCTTCACTCTAATGACAAGTGTTTATCGAAACACGATTACTTATCCCTTAAAAGGATAAGTTCGCCTTTGTACATGCATTTCAACGGTTGTCAATAATGTATTTCTTTTTTTCCTTATTTTTGTACAATAAAGAGTTTACATACATACATACATACATACTTATAGTTCGCCCGATAGAAAAAAATCCAAAGTTGTCTCTAAAAATAAAATAAATCCTTAGTACGACGTAAATACCTACCGCACGGCAGCTCATGTCATGACTTTTTGAATGTTAATAAAACAAGATGTTTTCTAAGGCCCAGTGTTGCTACATTTTTAAAATATGTACATATTTGTTTTAGTAATGCGATGAAAATACCTAAATACCCACGCAGCCTAACAAACCTATCTTGAGCCATCGTGCTTCCCCTTGTCCGATAGTTAGTTGCGTTAGTTCTCCTTCGGCCATCGGACGGGGAACTCGTGTCGCTTGCGCTTACGCAAGCTTTGATTCTAGCCGCTCTCACGCACACATACACGAGTGCGTTATAGAATACCTAAACTCGATTAGCGCCAAAAGCTCAGTAGGGCCTTAAGACTTAGAATAATTTCGGGAAAACGCAAAGTTCGAGACAGGGATAAATGAATTCTACAGAAAGTTACACTGTCCCTGATTGAAACAAGCTTCTTTTATCCCGGGAAAGTGTAAAGTTCCCGCAGGATAGGTATAAGTGAATTCTATAGAAATTACACTGTCCTTGATTAAATCAGTGTTATTTTATCGCGGGAAAGTATAAAGTTCCCGTGGAATAGAAATAGCTCTTTAGATATAATAAAAAAAACCTTCAATTTTTTATTGAAACATAAGCTACAGTTCTTGACAGACATTGGTTGTCTAGGTACTTTTTCCTCGGGAAAATGCTAAAGTCGCGGGGAATATAAATAAGTGAATTCTACAAATAGACCGATTGAAAAAAAAACTGGAAGTGTTTTTTCACTTTAAAAATATGTGATACCTATTCATAATAGGTTTTAATTTTAAGAATAAGAATAAGAATAGTTTATTAACCAATGAAGTTACACAGTACACGGAATAACTTATAACACATTGTTACTTAAGTGATAACATAGGTACTTATATGTGACATTACAGCGGCCTTCGCACTAGACTCTGGGTCTGTATCGCGAGTGCCAAGTGAGATTCTAAATCACAAAAAAAAAAAATAAGGTAGAATAAAGAAATAAAGACTCAACAACTTACTTAATGTGATGTGTGTGTGTGTGTGTGAGAGAGCGCTTGTGTGTGTGAGTGCGTGTGTGTGTGTGAACGCGTGTGTGTGTGTGTGTGTGTGTGTGTGTGTGTGTGTGTGTGTGTATATGTTTGTTCTTCCAAGCGTTTAATGACAGGCTTTAAGGAGATCTTCAGTATCTTGGTAATTCAGTTTAGCGAGACGCTCTTCTATAGCACTCTTTAGCTTAGTGGCAGACATGTCTTTGGAGTTTTTTAAAGTTTTACATATTTTGTTGTAAATGTTTATGTGGGAGTACGGTGGCATATGTCTGGCGAAGCTAGAATTGATTGACGGTAGAGGTACGCTATATACTCGACGAGCGGCAAGGTCAGGAAAGTCGTGTCTAGAAATTACTTTCCGATGTGTAGCCACAGCTACTTTTGTGATATACAATTGTCTTACCCTTAACACTTTGGTTTCTTTGTACAGGTCATCAGTAGGAAACCTGTAAGGCTTCTTGATCATTACTTTTAATACAGCACGTTGAGCGATTTCTAAACTTTTAATGTTGGATTTAACTATACCACCCCAAGCAGAAAGACAATATAGTAGCGCTGATTGACAGAATGCTTTATAGACTAATATTAAGATATTTTTTGGTGCAGAATTTCTTAGTGATTTCATTAAAAATATGGTTTTCCTTATCTTTTTTGAGAAAAAAGAAACTTGTTCCTTGAATGAGAGATGTATATCAATTTGGACGCCTAAGTACTTAATTGTGTCAGTTTGACCAATTGGAGAGCATTTACAAGGGGTTAGGAGAGGTTGATCTGATAGTTGGGACGAACATGAATGAATGATAAGTTCACTAGCCCTGCTGGGTCTAGTTGCGCGTGTTTTATGGAATGTTATATACTTTGTTTTACTATTATTTAATGTCAGAAGATTTTTACACAACCAGCTTGATAATTGAGCCATTCCTGTTTCAGCAATTTTATAGGCATCATCCCAGGAATAGCCATGGAAAAGAACAACCGTATCATCCGCATAGCAAATTATATCAGCACTCTGTAGAGGTACTTTAAGGATATCATTAATATATATTAAAAATAAAGTGGGGCCTAGTATGCTGCCCTGAGGCACTCCATATTGCACTGGTAGGTGCTCACTTACAAAAGAGCCAACCCTAACACACTGATGACGATTAGTTAGGTAACTATGGAACCAATTGAAAGAAACTCCTCTCAACCCCATTCTCTCTAGCTTTTGCATTAGTAAAGGAACCGAAACCGTATCAAAGGCTTTAGCCAGATCCAAAAATACTCCAAGACAATACTTGTTATCATCTAAGGAGTCTACAATTAATGAGGTTAACAGCACAACGGCATCTTCAGTAGATTTGTTACGCCTAAATCCGAATTGTGTCTCAGAGATGAGAGATTGATGTGCAAGGAATTTTATTAAACGATTATTTACAACTTTTTCCAGTAGTTTTGAGAACACACTAAGGAGAGTAATAGGTCTATAATTGCATGGTAATGTCTTATCACCGTCTTTGTGAATCGGGGTTATAAGACCTAGCTTCCAAATGCTTGGAAATATACCAGAAGCAAGGCTTAAATTAAAAATGTGTGTTAAAGGTACGACAATTGAGGGTTCGATTAATTTAATTAATAAGGGCGTAAAGCCATCCATGCCTGGTGCACTATCCGCTTTAAGTTGTTTTATATAATCTGATACTTCAACCGCATCAGTGGGACCTAAGAAAAAGGAGCTAACTGGTCCAGAATTTGATGAGAATTCAGCTGCGAGTTCTGCTTCAGATTTATTTAATTTAGTAAGTGTGTCATCTGCTAATTTCTTACCAACACTAGAAAAATATTGATTACATATATTGAGTGCGTCAAGAGGATTCTTGTTATTTATTAATTCAGAGGAATGATTTGGAGGTTTGGAGATGTTGCAGACTTTCTTAATGCTTTCCCAGAGCTTCTTTGGATTGTTCAAGTTATCGGCTAACTGTTTGGTTTCATAATTACGTTTTAGTCTTTGTGTCAAATTATTGAGAAAATTGCGATAACGTTTGTATGTTACTTGAATAACTAGATTGGAAGGATTGTTTTTAGCTTGGATATGGAGTGAGTCACGGTTTCTCTGGCATCTTAATATACCTTGGGTGATCCACGGTTTTATGTTGAATTTAGAACGGGCTACTACAATTTCGGAGGTGTGACTAGATATCGTATTGTTTATGATGTTTGTAAAGTTATTTGTTGCTTCGTTTACGTTATCATTATTTAGCACTGAAGACCAATCTGTTGATTTCATTTCTAGCATTATTTCACTGTGGTTTATAATGGTTTTAGTTCGTCTATGGGTATTTGTTTTAAGATGTGTACAAGGTAATCCTAGAATGCATATGTCGTGGTCCGTTATATTTGTGCGAGTTACTAAACCTATTCCAGACGTACCGTTCCGTACAAAAATGTGGTCTAGACAAGCGTTTCCCCTGGTCGGTTGGGTAATAGCGGGAAGTAGTTTATGTGATGTCAAGAGACACATATTCAGAACATATCTCGCTGCTACTACATAAATCTAGGTTAATATCCCCAGCAAAAATTAATATTTTGCTGGGATTCATTTTGCCAATTACAGTATCCAGAGTTACTAGGAAATTATCGACGGTGTTAAAGGTAGGGGAACGGTAAACACCTAATATCGTAATATCGTTTCCCAAATTAATTTGTAGGCAGTTACAGTCTTCAATAGGGGGTTCTATTACTGAGGCACTCCACGTATTCCGAATATATGCTACGACTCCACCGGATTTATTTATATATTTGTTTGTGCGATAATTGGTATACCCGATTATTAGTGGTGGGTGCATACCTTCACTCAACCAGCACTCTGTAAGTATGATTGCATCGAATGTTGTTTTTAATCGGCTAAGTGCTACTTCAAAGTCATCAAAATTTTTGTGGATACTCCTTATATTGAAAGTAAGAACTTTGAACTTGTATAAATTAGGATCACAGATAGCTTCTCTACATTTTTCTAACGTCTCAAGCGTATGACAACTGATTTGCAGTATTTTGTCAGCTTCGTCAAGATAATCCAGTAAGGAGTTTTATATGAAAGAACTGATCAGTAAAGTCAAATAGTAGTAACGCTCGGGACATTAGGATTACAGGATGGGAATAGTTTCTGTAAACTAGAAGCCTTTTGAGAACATTGTTAAATGATGTGAGTATTTGGTGTTTGTGCATGTATAATGTTTGTGTATGAAAATGTGATGTGTGTGTTTTGTGTTTTTGGGTGTGTAGTGTTTGTGTGTGTGCGTGTGAAAAGATAAAACTATCAAAAAGTCTAAAAATGAGATCAAATGTTAAATTAACGACAAATTCAAATGTATATAGTAGAAAAAGAATCCTTGGACCGTAGCGTAATTCAATCACACTTTTACAGTTTTAAAAAAAAGGTCGGTTTCTTGAGAATTGAGAATTTGAATTCACAATCGAACTGCACGCTTAACTCACGTCCTTAACACGTTGTATAAGAAGGATTATGTAAAGTTCACATTGTAAACTGCTGTGCTGCATCGACCAGTTAAGTAGTTGCATATTGGGCTTTTAGTGCTTAGCTGGTAGTTTCGACTAACATTGGTGTAGCTCTTATGTAGCTTAACCCATTGTAATTTCGTGGGAGGAAGCTAACGTTGGTAGCAAATATTGGCTACACTGGCTGTTGGGAGTTTGTTTTCGTATTCAGATGCGCTTTAAATATTTTTTCCTACTCCTGTACTTTTATGTTTTTTACATGGTCGCGAACAAATACATAAATAAGAACAGTCTATAGGTACTTATTCTATTCTCCATAACAACACTTGTGTCGTAATGTTGTTATTACGATACACACACCTAGCTGCCACAGATTGACCTGCTGAGTTGAGTCGAGTCAATTTGAGTCGATTCAAGTCGAGTCGAGTCGAGTCAAGTAGAGTTGCGTTTTGTTGCGTCGATTTGCGCCGAGTTACGTCGAGTCGCGTTGAGTCGAGTCGAGTCGTAGAAAAAATATTGTACGCAACGGTGTATAATTTGGTCTTAAGAGGGTACGATGCGCACTATTTCTCCATACAAACGTAATCCCCTGTTTCCTCCCTGGATAATGGCTTTAGAGCCAATTTTTTTTTACTGTGTAATCTGTATCTACCACAGCTATGCCCTTATGTTTCGTTTTTTTCCATATTTCAATTAACATAAGAAATATGAGCTTTCAAAAACAGAAAAAATTGCCCAATTTCAACGTCATTTTCAGACACTCATCAGAAAAGAATCCCTCCTATAAACAAAAAAAGGAAAACATAGGGGCATAGCTAAATCTGTCCTCTAATTATTTATGAAAAAAATAAATTTATTGGTCCAGCTTTCGAGAAGAAAACAGGGGATTACGAAATGCTGTTTTGATCAATTTTACGCGCCTATTAACGGTCTGAGGTGCAGTTGTCCCGCTCTCGCTGTACTGACACGGATGGGTTCGGGCGAGACAGCGACATTTCATTAAAATACCTATTTCTCAAAATTCTCTCAGCCATCGTACTCTCTTAACGGCTCGTGCCGTCTTCTATTACAATACTCACATTCGTTCGTATCGCAACTCACGTCACTCGCCTTTTAATATAAGTGATTATTACAACCGTTGCATAAAACACTATAGTAACTACCATTAATTATTACTTGTTAATTCCAGCTAGCTAGTGTAGGTATTGAGTGGAAACGACGCTGGGAATCATTTTCTGGTGCAATTTCTGAAGCGGCCGAGAAAGCGAAAGCACACAATTTTAGGGGTCAGGCAACGAATACGACTTTTTCATTCGGTGTCCAGCCAGACTCCTGATCCATGGGGTCCTAGCACTATGAGGCTATATATATTTATAAGGAAATAGCAAAGAGGTTTGTTGACGTTACAGGAGATCGAAAAGCTGGCAGCTGTGAATCGAAGTTTGAATCAAACACAACTAAAATTTTTGCGTTAAATCCTTAATGGACTTTTATGAACCTAAATCTTATTCGTTAAACCGAACATTAATCATAACATCAAAGATTCTCTAACCAAAACCAACGATAAATCACGAATTTAAAAAGCAGGTAACTCCAATATCGGGGCAAATATAAATCAAAGGGGGATTTATTTACAAACCAGCTAATGCGCCTTAAATTTCCCGGGAATATCGGGACTGTCCGGGTTGGAATTGGGGATGAGCCGCGGGATTGCCCCGGCCGCACCGCGAATTTATAGAGTGTGAAAATTCTCGAAGGACGGATTGGTGTGAAATGACAAACGTGCCTTGCGACCTAATGTAGGCAGCGTACAGTCGACTCCGTTTTACTTCAGGTGAATTTAAAACTGGTTACACGGGGAAAACCACAGCTATCATTATAGGTTTACACCTAATGCGCTATTGTGCGTACAATATATTTCTATGATTTTTTAATACCATTATATTTTATGTCACTCTATAATAAATTAAATTAAAGTAAGTAAATCACTTTGAATATAATAATAGTTTAAAAAAAACTAAAAAACACGCTTTAAAAAATAAAAAATAAATTTTAATAAATTTCAATTCACTATTCTTATAGTGCAGTAAAAAATCTTAATAAGCAATTATTATATTGTTATATCCAGATCAAAATTTGTAAACAATTCTAAATATTGATAAAATAAATAATAATAGTTTAAAATATTTTATTGTAAAAAAAGCGTGGGGTGCATGGTGTCAATTGTCGAGGATTATCATTTTGATAACATCTTAAAAAGCACCCCACGCTTTTTTTACAATAAAATATTTTAAACTATTATTATTTATTTTATCAATATTTAGAATTGTTTACAAATTTTGATCTGGATATAACAATATAATAATTGCTTATTAAGATTTTTTACTGCACTATAAGAATAGTGAATTGAAATTTATTAAAATTTATTTTTTATTTTTTAAAGCGTGTTTTTTAGTTTTTTTTAACTATTATTTATTTTCTATTTTTTAGTTGCATTTTTTTCTTTATAACTTTACCCCCCTCACCTACAACCCCCAAACCCCCTAAACCCAACCCCCCAACATCCCCCACCCTATTTCCCCAAACCCCCCCAAACCCCACACCCTTACCCCCAATCCTCTAAACCCCCCTTACCCCCCTCCTCATTTTACAACCCCCCCCCACCCACCCCGCCACCTACCGCCCCCCCTTCCAGTTCCATCATCAAACCCTTGTTACCATCTAGGCCTCTTACCCCCTCCCCATTTCCCACAACCCCCCAAAATCACTTACCCCCGAACCTCCCAACACCCCCACCCTATTTCCCGTAAACCTTCCCTTATCCCCTAACCCCAACCGCCACACCCTAACCCCCAACCCTCTAAACCCCCGACCCCCTTACACCATACCCCATTCCCCCCCCACCCCGCCACCAACCCTCCTTCCAGCTCCATCATCAGACCCTTGTTACCATCTAGGACCAAAGTAATCGTCACAACGAATCAAACGAGCCCAAACTCGATGGGATTGTTTCGTTTTATTGTGAAGTGCCTTTGGCCATCTTCCAGCTCCATCATCAGACCGTGGTTACCATATGGGATCAAAGTGCTCGTCAAGACAAATCAAACGAGCCCAAACTCGATGGGGTTGTGTCGTTTTATTGTGGAGTGCCTTTGGCCATCTTCCAGCTCCATCATCAGACCCTGGTTACCATATGGGATCAAAGTGCTCGTCAATACGAATCAAACGAGCCCAAACTCGATGGGGTTGTATCGTTTTATTGTGGAGTGCCTTTGGCCATCTTCCAGCTCCATCATCAGACCCTAGTTACCATCTGGGATCAAAGTGCTCGTCAAGACGAATCAAACGAGCTCAAACTCGACGGGATTGTGTTGTTTTATTACATAGTTCCTATGGCCACTAGAACGGCCTGTTTGCCTAGAAGTCGAGGCAGTCAATTTAAAAAGTTAACGCATGTCAATATTCAAAAGTTTTATGTCTCTATGGCTGTCGTTTTCTTCGTATTGGACGTGTTCCATCTCGCTACATCGAATTTATTATTACTTGCTGTGAAATAGCTGAAAATAGTGCTGTAACTGGCTGTAAGACCCACCCCTACACACACGCATTTACTCATCCTCGCCTAAACACATACAAAACGACATGGTGTCCACAGCTTGCCGCCCTCGTACGATGTCCTACTGGAACCTTGGTGAGTGTTAATCCCGCCTGATTGCGTACTTCAACAGCTGCGGATTGGGTTCCGCACCTGGCGTGATTATAGTTTTGGTGCCTCCTGTGAGGTTTTTAACCTCAATATTCGTCATTTTTCCCGCATAACCTCACTTTTACTTCGCTAAACCTCGGCTATTTCAGCAATTCTTCGCATCCCCGCACGGTTTTGTCTACTTGTACTGCTTGTAGCTAAACTAGGTTATATAATTTTATGCATATTTTCGACATTTTAAGTGTATATTTGTTCGGTCCATCTTTCGATATTACAAGATGGCGCCGCCGATTACGCCTCGCGATGAACGAGCGCTGCATAGGGAGTTACTTTTACAAGAAATAAGTCTTGCATCGTATTTTTCCCGATTGCAACGAATTTACGACAGTTCTCTCTCGATTAGTAACGCTAAAATCCGCGAGGACTTCATCTCTGCCACGGAAACAATCGATGATATTCGTGACAAATATCTTAATTGTTTGCATACTATAAATTCAATCCAAATGGAGATAAATGAAACGTTTACACCAGATTTCAGTTCATGGAGTGCATTTGAAGACTTGTACTGCGCTGTCAGACGCGTTAAAAACCAGTTAGTAAATACCGCGAAGGCTGGTTCTGCTAATGTTCATGAATGCGTGGGTAAACGTCCGTTTCCTAAACTAGGGCCGATCGAAATCCCTGAGTTCGATGGGAATCCTAGTCATTGGAGTATGTTTTACGCTTCATTTAAGAAAAATGTTCATTCAAACCCCGAGTTAGATAATTCCGAGAAATTGTACTATCTTGTAGGTAAACTAAAGGGAAAGGCGCAGTCGTTTATTTCCGGGCTTTCAACGAACGAGGGTAACTACGAATCTATATGGAAATCGTTAGTTGATAAGTACGAGGATAAACGATCCTTGGCTACATCATTTTTAGATGCAATCTTTGACATCAAACCGCTTCCGAACCCCGCAAGTGCTTCACAATTAGAATCCTTCGTCGATAAATACGCCGTATCAATAGCCGCGCTCAAGGATTTGCAATTACCTAATCTGTGCGATTATATTTTTATTTATTTTGGCTTAAAACGTTTGGACAGGGAAACCGCTAAAGCATTCGAGATGTCAGTTCGTGACGTAGATATACCTACATACAAGTCCTTTATAGAGTTCATTCAAGGGCAAGTTAAGATCGTTCAAAGAACGAATCCCACCGTCACCCCAAAGGTTTTAATTAAAGACGAACAGCCTAAAAAACTGCATATTCCTAAAATTTCCCATTCTTATTTAAACGCTAATTCGTCGACTACCTCCGATAATAGCTGCACCTTGTGTAGTAAAGCACATGAGCTTATTTACGACTGTAAAGTGTTTTTAAATTTGTCACCAGATAAAAGATATAATTTTATAAAGGAAAACGGTTTTTGCACTAATTGTTTAAGCTCAAGGCATAAATGGAGTTCATGCCAGAGTAAAAAATTATGCCGCTCATGTGGTTTGAAACACCACTCGTTACTTCATATGGATAAATCCGCTAACACTAGCTTCACTAGGAATCCAGCCCGGGAAAATCCTCGTCCGTTTGTTTCCGCGCAACGTTTTGATTCGAACGTCACACCGCACGCGGCGCCCACAGCAGCGCCAACTTCACCTCAATTTAATAATTCCCCGCAATCGCGTGTCTCTGTCACACATACGTCACCGCCCCCGCAAATTAATGAAACCCATCTCGCTTCCGCACGCGCGCCGATTATCAATCCTGATACAAATACAGGTGGGCTATCGTACCTATCAGCTGATACTCATTTAGTAGACCGTACAGTGCCTCAATCGCAAGCGAATGTCGCTTATACGAATGTTCTATTAGGAACCGCTTGTATTAACGTTTACAATCGCTTTGGTAAGCCAATTTCGTGTCGCTGCATTATTGATCCAGGTTCACAAAATCATTTTATTACGTCGGACTGCTGTCGTAAGTTAGGATTAACCATCGATCAGTTACATCGCAAAACCATTATAAAAGGTTTAGGTGATCATTCGAATACAGCCAAGGGTAAAGTTAAAATTGAGTTTTTCTCGCGTAACTCACCAAATAAAATGTACGCGTTGGAGCCCTTGGTTTTAAATCGTATAACAGATCAGTTGCCCACTGCACCGATAGACATAAATTCTTTCGAGTTCCTGAAGAATCTTCCACTCGCTGATGAGGAATTTTATAAACCTTCTCCTATTGATATTCTAATCGGGGCTAGATTATTTATCGATTTACTATTACCGGGTAAGGTAACTGGCTTGCCTAACCAACCTTCGGCGTTTTTAACCACGTTAGGGTACATCGTCATGGGTGAAGCCGAAGTGTCTATGGAACCTGAAACTTCAGTTTCATACTTTGCAACGGCGGAGTCAATCCATGATGACTTAAGTAGGTTTTTCGAATTAAATGACATAAAGGACGATCACATTCTATCGGCTGAGGAGAAGGCCTGTGAAGATTTTTATACTTCAACGACTACTCGCGACTCGTCAGGGCGTTTTGTTGTAGGACTTCCGTTTCAGGATAGTACCGAACGATTGGGTGATTCTTTAAAAACCGCACGCAAACAATTTTTAAGCCTCGAACGCAAATTTAAAAATAATCCCGCGTTTAAAGAACGTTACGATGCGATAATTCGCGAATATATAGAGAAGGAATATATAGTTGAGGTCTCTGAACCCAAAACCTGCAGTGAGGGTTATACTGTACCGCACCACGGCGTGCTCCGTGAAGACAAACTTACTTCGAAATTGCGCATAGTTTTAAATGGCAGTGCCCCTACTGACTCAGGTGTTTCCTTAAATGATATTTTACATGTCGGTCCCCCGCTACAGACAGATCTATTTAGTATTTTATTAAATTTTCGATTATTCGAAGTCGCTATTACCGCTGACATACGTCAAATGTTTTTAAGACTGTTAGTCCGGGAACGAGACCAGCCTTATCAGCAAATAATCTATCGTTTTGATCCTAGAGAACCGCTTAGATACTTCGCTTTTCAACGCGTTTGTTTCGGATTACGCCCGAGTCCATACTTAGCTATCCGTACAATTCACGAACTTGCTATTCAAGAAAAGAACAACTTTCCCGAGGCTTCACAGCTTGCTTTACGCGATCTATACGTCGACGATATCGCCAGTTCCTTCCATAATATTGACGCAGCTGTGACAGCCGCTCAACAGCTGATCGACATGTTTAACGCCGGCGGTTTCGATCTTGTAAAATGGTCTAGCAACTCACGCGAATTGTTGTCACATGTGCCCGAGACGCATCGCTTAACTGATCCAGTCGATTTAGATAAAGACGAATCGCTTAAAATACTCGGCATGCAATGGCTGCCAGCAACAGACGCCTTTGCTTTTACCATTGCACCGTCCGACCGTTCCTGTACAAAACGTAGCATATTATCAACTGTTGCGCGCTTGTGGGACATTATGGGTCTCGTGGGTCCGGTGATCGTTCTAGCAAAACTTTTAATAAAGGAACTCTGGACTCTAAACTTAGATTGGGATGATTCCCCACCTGAACATATTATAAAAACTTGGTCTCAATTCCAATCCGAGCTACCGCTATTATCTCACTTAAAAATACCGCGACATTTGAATGTTTTTGAACACTCCGAAGTAACACTGTTAGGATTTTGTGACGCCAGTGAACGTGCCTTTGGTGCCGTTGTGTATTTACACGCAAATAATAATGACGCTTTTTCCACCACTTTGGTGTGTTCTAAATCCAAGGTGTCGCCAGGAAAGTCACACGTCACTTTGGCTCGGTTGGAATTGTGCGCCGCGTTACTTCTCGCGAAACTTCTTCGTTCCGTTATAGATAATTTCTCATCTCGCTTCACCATTAAAAATGTTTACGCTTTCTCGGATTCTACGGTGGCCCTCCACTGGATACATTCCTCCCCGCACCGCTTTCAGACGTTTGTTGCTAACAGAGTGTCTAAAATTCAATCGTTACTACCAGCAAAACTCTTTCACCATATTTCAGGTGTAGAAAATCCCAGTGATTGTCTCTCACGCGGGCTGATGCCATCTAGACTACTTGATCATCCGCTATGGTTCACCGGTCCAACGTTCGCAGCTTCGGATGAGACAACTTGGTCTATCACACCATTCAAACCTGATTCATCAGAAGACGTTCCCGAGACGAAATCTATTTCTCTCGCTTCTACTACCCCAGTTGAAGAAGTCCCCTTTCTATGTCAACTCGCTTCTCGCTGTTCTACGTGGAAAAAACTTGTAAGAATAGTCGTTTATATTTATAAATTTCTTAAATTACTCCCGCGCAATGATATAATTACCGTAAGCGATTTAGATTTCGCAGAAAATAAAGTTTTAACTGCTTTGCAGAGAACTCATTTTAGCGATGAATTAAAACAGTTATCTTCGGGTAAAACGTGTGCTAAATTTATTCAAAAACTTTCCCCCTTTTTCTTGAACGGATTGATCCGAGTGGGTGGTCGCCTAAGTAACACGGATTTGCCCTATGATCATCGACATCCAATTTTATTACCTAGGAAAGACCATATTGTGGATCTAATCGTTGATCACTATCATCAAAATAATTGTCACGCCGGTCCTAACTTATTATTCAGTCTGTTGAGACACAAATATTGGATCATAACAGGTCGACGTACTATCCGCACGCGTATTTCAAAATGCAATTTTTGTTTTCGTACTCGTCCTAAACCTACATATCCGCTAATGGCCGATTTACCCGATACTCGAACACAGGTCGTACCTAAACCATTTATCAATACTGGATGCGATTTTGGTGGACCAATAAATGTCACTTTAAAACGTGGCCGCGGTGTACGTAGCCAGAAGGCCTACATTTGTTTATTTGTTTGCTTGACGACTCGCGCGATTCATATCGAGGTAGCGTCCGACTTAAGCACCGCGACTTTTATATCGGCTTTTAAACGTTTCTTAGCGCGCCGTGGACCGGTTTCCATAATGCATAGTGACAATGCGACTAATTTTGTAGGCTCGAAGAATTACCTAAATGAAATTTATAAGTTTGTAACGTCGGGCTCGTTTCGATCGGCTCTCGCTTATGAGTTGTCCGATTATAAAATAGAATGGAAAACCATCATACCAAACGCACCGCATTTTGGTTCATGGGAGCCGTTAATAAAGAGTGTGAAATCGCATTTATACCGCGCCGTAGGATCTCAAATTCTTACGTTAGAGGAACTTAATACTATTCTCTGCCAGATAGAAAATGTGGTCAATTCCCGACCGTTATGTACAACATTAAGTCAGGATCCTAGTGAGCAATTGGCTCTCACCCCTGCTCATTTTTTAACTCTCACGCCTCTGAAGTTTTTACCGGCTGTGCTTATTAACGACGAACCTACGCATTTATTGGAACGTTATCAACTATTGGATAAACTCGTTCAATCATTCTGGGACAGATGGTCTCTTGAATATTTAACCACACTTCAAGCTCGCCAAAAGTGGCATACTCGCGGTTCCAATATGAAAGTCGGTACAGTCGTTGTTATTATTCAAGATAATAAAGTCCCGCCACTTCAGTGGGAACTCGGATTGGTGACCGAAATACATCTGGGCAGAGATGGTGTCGCTCGTGTAGCAACTGTCAAAACGAATAGAGGTTTTTTTAAACGGCCTATTGTACGCTTATGCCCCCTACCATCACAATAAATTTCATTAACATTTAGCTCACATGTTACATTACATTAAAGTGTATATATAGTTTGGTAATAAGCAGTACAAGTATTTTCTCTTTGTTTTCATATTAGGTACCCACGGGTAGAATCCCGTGCAACTTCTCACTTCTTTGAAATACGTCCTTTCAAGGCGGGCGGCATAGAACGGCCTGTTTGCCTAGAAGTCGAGGCAGTCAATTTAAAAAGTTAACGCATGTCAATATTCAAAAGTTTTATGTCTCTATGGCTGTCGTTTTCTTCGTATTGGACGTGTTCCATCTCGCTACATCGAATTTATTATTACTTGCTGTGAAATAGCTGAAAATAGTGCTGTAACTGGCTGTAAGACCCACCCCTACACACACGCATTTACTCATCCTCGCCTAAACACATACAAAACGACATGGTGTCCACAGCTTGCCGCCCTCGTACGATGTCCTACTGGAACCTTGGTGAGTGTTAATCCCGCCTGATTGCGTACTTCAACAGCTGCGGATTGGGTTCCGCACCTGGCGTGATTAGCCACCATCCAGCTCCATCATCAGATCAGCTCCATGTTACAATAATATTGCATTGTCATCCAATTTACACATATGTGCAAAATTTCAGCTCAATCGGAAACCGGGAAGTGGGTCAAAATCGCGCCCTAAGGAGTCGGTTACAAACATACAAACACACATACAAAAAAAAAAACATACAGGTGAAGCTAATATAAAGCGTGTAAAAATCACGTAATGTAAAACAGTTTAATCCAAATGTAATTTAAAGATATGTAAAAAAGGTTAGTTATTATTAATTATGTCTTAAATTAATTACTTACCTATTAAAAGTTAACATACTACATGCATACTTAATATTAAAGCGGTACGGTTCCATTAGTATAATTTCAAAATTCTCTCATGTATTTGTACTTTTAATCAATCTTTCCAATCCATAAATGAACATTAAATAAAAATCGTATAGGATTGCCTGGCTGGTTGTATTTTGCCTTCCTCGCTATATAGACTTTTCATCAGCTTCAGCGCGCCTTGTGAGAACAACATTGACCAAGATGTACCTATGTATCCAGCTGTAATGTTATGTGTGTTATGTAATTTTTTTTCCACTCTATAGAGGGAGGCAGCCTCCATTTGTCTTTGTAGCGCATAAGTCTATTTATGTCGACCTATACAACATTACGAATGGACTGGTCTGGTTTTATTTTACTAGATACTGTTTCTGGAGCGCATTGACTGAAGTCAAATAGAGCGATGGATACAGAATGATTATGAGCTTGGATTGTTTGTGCCACTTTGTGAACGATGCCAAGAACCAATCATAACCACTTAATCAACATGACAGTTAGAAAATGAATGTCTTTGAACTTTGTGATTTTTTTTGTAGGGCTGTTGAAATTTCCCTGGAATTAAGTCCTAGTAGTCTAGTGCCACTAAGTGGTCTAGCCGTAGGTGCTTAGTGGTTGGCCTATCAAGTTGATGGTCGTGATGTCAAGTTCAAGCTCCTCTGAGGATCTCTTGCGTCTCTAAGTTTTACTGAATTTACCTCTACAGGGTTATTTGTAACTCACTAGCATCCTTTTAACCCTAAACTCCTACCACTTAAACAAATGTTTTTTGTTTTACGGCTTTTGTCATAACTTAATATTTTTGGTGTAATAACGTTTTGAAAATTTGAGATTACCTCTTATTGTTAGGATACTCTGTGTATTTGTATGGGGAAAAAAGTGCTTCATTTTAAAAAGTAGTAAAACAAACAACATTTGTTTGAGTGATAGGAATTCAGGGTTAAAAGGATGTCAGTGAATTACAAATAACCCTGTATATGTGGAAAACTACTCAACTTATTTTAAAAATTCTTTCACCTATGAGTACAAACCTATACCAGCAAGTAATATCCTAATATATTAATATTATAAAAGCCTCCTATGCGCACTGGGCCCGCGTGGGAACTACGGATCAAGCCCTCTTATACTAGTAGTGGAGTGGAACATATATACACCGATGTGGATGATTTAGATGAAATTTGTAATGGAGATAGTTTGTGACCCTGCTAAAGACAAAGTATAGTTTTTATCTCGGTAAAATGCATAATTCCCGCGGGATAATGATAAAATAATTCTTCGCAGACGGAGTAGCGGACAGCGGATAACTCCTATATTTTTATTTATTTGTTTTTATTTGGCTGTATTTTATCTCGGGAACGTGTAGTTTTACCACGGTACGCAGACAAAGTTACCAGTACCAGTTACCAGTTTAGTACCAGTACTGCGTAAAGTAACTGGCACAGGATCAATAAAACCCTGTGTTGTATTTTACAGATGACTGTACTCGCGGTGTCGGTTGTTCGCACACATAAAGTTTGAGCTCACCCCTTACTACAAATAGATAGCTAAGTATAGTCAACCCGAAAGCGAATCATTGTTAGTATGTTAAATAAAAGTACTTATTAGACGTGATTACAAGAAACGTTAAATTAATAACAACATTTCAATCGGGCAATTGACTCCTATCGACACTAGGTTGTATGCAAGGCAACGGCTAAACATACCTACTTACATATACACCGTGAAATTTTAGTGGTTGTTTTCCCGAAACGAGGTGATTTAGTATCGATTGTACAATCGATTTATAATTACTATTTTGACTAGACTCAAAAATCTAATTGTGAAAAACGAAAGTCGAAAATGACCGCAAACCAATAGTAACGCTTCGTTGGTACAAGTAGCGTACGATCGTACGATAGGTTAGGTACCAACGAAGCGTTACTATTGGTTTGCGGTCATTTTCGACCTTCGCTTTTCACAATTGGATTTTTGACTCTAGTCAAAATAGTAATTATAAATCGATTGTACAATCGATACTGAATCACCTCGTTTCGGGAAAACAACCACTAAAATTTCACGGTGTATATGTAAAAAAGTCATATTTATAAACACAACTAATTTTCCGGCAAAAAAACTATCCTATGTGCTTCTCATGGTCTCAAACTATCTCCATACCAAATTTCATCTAAATCGGTTTAGAGGTTTAAGCATAAAGAGGTATCAGACAGACAGATGGACGGACACACTTTCATATTTATTCACCACCCAATACTCGAGAACAGTCATTGATTGTTCCATACATTTCTCCCTACGGGGATCGAATTCTGTGCCTCAAATTTCAGTAGTAAAGGTTCTCTAATCACTAGGCTATTCGGTTATCAATCCCGAAGTGGCTTTTGTGCTGAAAAGACGGCCCGTAAGAGTAGTTACTTCATCGGAAATGGCAGGTAAGCATTTATTTAAAACTTAAGTAGGTACCTATATAAAAACTAAATGCTAAAAACTTAAAAGTGAAAGTAAATTAAAACTAAAAAGGCCTCCTTGGCATGGTGCCCAACAGGCTGGCAGCATTCCCTCATTGAAATAGCGATGGCGGTTCGTTGAGAGAGATAGCTGCCAGCCTTTTGGTCTCCAGTTGTGTCGCCTTCTTGCACTTCTTTCACTAGATATCGGAAATTAGTTTAATAACATTCATTTAATAACACGATTTTTTTGTCACCATGTAATTAAAAAATCACATAGGTATTAACAAAAAAATAATTCAAGAAAAGTCAGAAGTAGGTACAACGTTTTCCTATCCTTATCACTACGATTGGAGACTCGAATCATCTGCTAAGATCACCAGGGGCCGCTTGGACAATCTAGCGTTAATAATTATAATTGTTAAACCTGGGTTAAGGATGACAGTTCCATTCATTTTAACACTATTTAAGCTTGGGTTAGCAGTTAACACAGAGCTATATGTTTAACTCTGATCTGGTCTTGTGGTGGTTGGATAACCGTCCACAAAGTTTAAATATTTACAAAAACATCTGACTCCGGCGGTAAGTTACTAAGATATTAACACCCAACGCCATCTATATCTTGTACCTGTCAACTTATCCATAAAGGCCTCATTCACTAACTTGAAACAATTCCCATAATGCTGCGTCCACCGGACGGGTTGTAAAAGGGTCGGGAGTGTTCCCAACTGGTCCCTCAGGAACATTATTTATATACGAACACGCGGTCCCGCTTTCCCGTGAAGTATGGACCCTAGAGTGAAGCTTGATAATTTTTGGTTACGTACTTTAATGCGCTGAAAATAATTAGTAAACAAAACTGTTTCAGTTATTTAAGTTGAATAACCCTAACTTGGTGAGGTGTTGTTGAACTTTATTTAATTTGGACTTGGATGGTCTTGCCTTTTTTATGCTAACTTTTCCAAGTCGAAGGCTGACGAAAATGATTAATAACAATGTTTTTTTGCTGTATTTATGATAAAACATCCATAATAAATTTCTCAACTAATAATAATAAACAATTCAAACCAAAGCCGACCAAATGGCCTAGTGGTTAAAGAACCTGACTACGAAGCTTGAGGTTCCGGGTTCGATTTCCGCGTCGGGGCAGATATTAAATATTAAATACGAATGTTTGTTCTCTAGTCTTGCTTGGGTGTTTAATAATTATGTATTTAAGTAAATGGGGGTGGGTGGGGATAGCGGTTCAAAGAGGCAATGCGGCCAGCGTTTAGGGGTCGATGCCAGTGACTTCCTTCGATGGCGTGTTTGCCTTGTAGCGGGTAGCTGTGGTAGTTGTTGGTGGTGTAGTAGAAGTGGGTGGAGCGTCGCACGCGGAATCATCCTGAACACTTGGTATAGTACGGCTCACGTAAAAAGAGCGCTGGGTGACAGTGGAGGGGACACGTTTGCGCAGGGGTACCGTCGCGGGTATGGTGCGGAAAGCAAAGGTCGACTGCCGAACCAATAGCGCGACGGCACAGCCAAGCGGCGCGTGTCCCCTCCCCGCGCCTCACGTCTTTCCACCCGTTTGGTCGGTTAATTGCTCACTGCGCAGGTATATCGCCAGCGCTCTTTTTACGTGAGCCAAACTATATGTGGCTAAGCCACTGGAGCCCTGCCTTTCCTTTGGGTCGACAACGCTAATCCTTGATCTTTGGTTGTAGATTGCTGTGGTGTCCGAGGTCTTGCACCTTCGTTGGAGATGACAGCGCGACCCAGGCGACCAAGCAAGTCCGCGTTTCCTCCACGGTGCGTGCTTATGTAGTTTTCAAGTTTCTATGGTGTCCGTTCACCGAACTGAGCAAGCCGGTTCCTCCTGTCCTTAAGGAACCACTCTAGAGTTATTTCTAATCCATGATCCGTCCACAGGAGGTGTTAAGACACGGCCTTGTGTGTGGCTGTTGTGGCTTCGTGTAGAAGCGTTTCAAGGAGGCTTGGTGGTTGTGAAGCAGGTTGGTCTGCGCAGTGTGGCGGCTGTCGGCGACGCTGGGACGTCGGGCACGAGACGCCGTCCGAGTGTGGCCTACAGTGGCCCGCAGCCAGGTTTGGCCGTTTCACAGCCCAGGTACAGGAGTGCCCCTATATTAGTTTAGATACATTTGGTATATCGGATCACTGACCAATTGCATTCACGACCCTGTGAATTGTAGTAGTGAGTTAGGATTTAAGCTTAAGCCTATATGTTCTATGTATGTAAGTGTGTGGAGAGGGCGGGATAGCCGGGGAAGAAATTGTTAAGTATACATATTAATATACATCTTGTTGCACCTACTACTTGGTTTAATTGCCCACCCGCAGCACCACCCCGCTACCCCGTGTAGAAAATACATTACAAGAGGCAATACGGCCAGCGTTTTGGGGTCGATGCCAGTGACTTCCTTCGATGGCGTGTTTGCCTTGTAGCGGGTAGTTTTAGTCTATTGTAAGCTATGGTGATGGGATGTATGTTTTTTGTTGGGGTTCCGTACCCAAAGGGTGAAAACGGAAACCCTATTACTGAGGCTCCGCTGTCCGTCCGTCCGTCCGTCCGTCTGTCTGTCCGTCTGTCCGTCTGTCACCAGGCTGTATCTCGAGAACTGTGATAGCTAGAGAGTTGAATTTTTCACAGATGATATATTTCGGTTGCCGCTATAACAAAAAATACTAAAAAATGGAATTAAATAAATATTTAAGGGGGCTCCCATACAACAAACATGATTTTTATAGATAATTGTACGGAACCCTTCGTGCGCGAGTCCGACTCGCACTTGGCCGGTTTTTTTAAAATTAATTTGTAATTTGTGTGTACTTTTTGTAATTTGTAATTTATCATAAATAAATAAATAAATCCACTGCTGGATGTAACCCTCTCCTAATCTCCTCCACTTCGTCCTATTCATTACATCCAGCAGAGGATAGAAAAGGCCTGAAAAAGAAGAAGAAGAAGAAATAAATAAATACTCTTTTCTCAAACATCCAAGGAAATGTGGTCCTTATAGTCGTGACAATAGAACACGAAGTATGCCATTGTATAGCAGTTGAGGAAGATTCGTTCTAATTTCAAATTAGACGACAATAATGGAATTTCATACAAACATTGCTGGCCAAGGCCAGCAAAGAGATTGTCTTTTGTTTTAGTGGGTCGTATTTTCTTTTATTGACTATCAATGACATACTGCCAATTAAGAAAAATTTAGTTTGTGAATTTACTTTTTAATATCTTACTTGGCTAGATTTAATAAAATAAATAAGGATTGGCGTTTATTGTTAACAATTTATTAAAATAACCAATTAATAAGGTCGTAATTTTTTAATAAATATAAATCATCTCAAGATTTTGCGTCAAAAACATTAACTGGAACAGCTTACAAATAAATTGCTGGAAAAAAAATATTTTGGCGGGAATCAAAAAAAAACAATTTGAATTAAATATGAATATATAAGTTGAACATTCGTGTCATTTCCTTGGATTTATTTGAGAAAAGCACTATACAAGCCTTGGCCACGAACAGGGATTGCCGGCCTCGTATCTCTAGATGGCCTCGTTAACACTCGGCCATCTATTACTACTCGGCCGGCAATCCCCTATTTCGCGGCCGCTGCAGTAATGTACTATTTCTCAAACATGCTATGAAATATTGACGTTATGTTCCTTAAAATACGCCACGAACTGTCACGTTGCAGGTGCGGCTAGACGAGAGGTCAATAATGGAATTTCATACAACATTGCTGGCCAAGGCCAGCAAAGTGATGTCTATTGTTTTATGTGACACAGCACCATGACGTTTAATAGGTCGACGTGGTCGACGTGGATGGATGGATGGACGGACGGATGGACGGACGGACGGACGGACGGACCGAGGGATGGATGGATGTTGATGGATGGATGGATGGATGGATGTTGATGGATGTTGATGGATGTTGATGGATGTTGATGGATGTTGGTTGATGGATGTTGGTTAATGGATGTTGATGGATGTTGATGGATGTTGGTTGATGGTTGTTGATGGATGTTGATGGATGTTGATGGATGTTGGTTGATGGATGTTGATGTATGTTGATGGATGTTGATGGATGTTGATGGATGTTGATGGATGTTGATGGATGTTGATGGATGTTGGTTGATGGTTGTTGATGGATGTTGATGGATGTTGGTTGATGGATGTTGATGGATGTTGATGGATGTTGATGGATGTTGATGGATGTTGATGGTTGTTGATGGATGTTGATGGATGGATGGATGTTGATGGATGTTCTTGTTCATGGATGTTGACGGATGTTGATGGATGTTGATGGATGTTGATGGATGTTGATGATGTTGTTGGTGATGGTGATGGTGATGGTGATGATGATGGCGGTGATGATGGTGGTGATGATGATAATGCATGTTTGAGAAAAACTCTATACAAGCCTTGGCCACGAACAGGGATTGCCGGCCTCGTATCTCTAGATGGCCTCGTTAACACTCGGCCATCTATAACTACTCGGCCGGCAATCCCCTATTTCGCGGCCGCTGCAGTAATGTACTATTAAGTAAATATGTATCTATCTTTATAAGTGTGTTTATCCGTTACCTAGTAGGTACCCATAACACAAGCTTTGCTTACTTTGGGACTAGGTCAGTTGTTATGAATTTTCCCGTTACCAGTTTTTTATACACCGTGAAATTCTAGTGGTTGTTTTCCCGAAACGAGGTGATTTAGTTTCGATTGTACAATCGATTTATAATTACTATTTTGACTAGAGTCAAAAATCCAATTGTGAAAAACGAAAGACGAAAACGACCGCAAACCAATAGTAACGCTTCGTTGGTACAAGTAGCGTACGATCGTACGATAGGTTAGGTACCAACGAAGCGTTACTATTGGTTTGCGGTCATTTTCGACTTTCGTTTTTCACAATTGGATTTTTGACTCTAGTCAAAATAGTAATTATAAATCGATTGTACAATCGATACTAAATCACCTCGTTTCGGGAAAACAACCACTAAAATTTCACGGTGTATTTTGTTTATAAAGCATTTTAATCATTTAATATTCGTAAAAACTGCAACCACGCTTGTTTAGCATTGTCATTTCTTGTTTATGATAAGTACTTATTTGCTATAAACAGTGTTTGTAAAAATAGTGTGAAACCATGGGACTAACGAGTTGGCGAGTTTTAAAAATCTGTTGAAAAAAAAACTAGTTTCATGCAAAGAAGAAGCCAGGAGCTCGTAGTTAAAGCGGCGGAAATTTTTGCTTCCTGCAAATGTACAAGAGGTACTTATTTTTATTTAATGTGAATGTTTTCAGAGCTGTGTCGTGTTCTGCGGTCCGGATGTTGGAGATATAAATGGAAGGATTGTTGGTGTTCAGAACATTTTAAAGACAAACTTTTGACATATATTTACAGGTTTTAATTACAGTATGACCGAGGTTGAATCAACTGTCATACTTTTTATGAGTTAGCCCTTTTGGCGTGAAAGAGCACCATCCCGCACACTGACAAAGTTTTGCATTTATCATCATCATCATCATCATCCCAGTCTGTATACGTCCCACTGCAGGGCACAGGTCTCCTATCAGAATGAGAGGGCTTGGGCCGTAGTTCCCACCATTGAATTTCTTCGCAGGTGTATACAGGTTTCTTCACGATGTTTTCCTTCACCGTAAAACTCATGGTAAATTTCAAAAATGATTTCGCACATATATTCCGACAAACGCAGAGGTGCGAGCCGGGATTTGAACCCCCGACCCTCTGCTTGAGAGACCATAGGTCAAACTAGCTAGGCCACCACGTCTTCGCATTTATAATACCTTACAAATAAAAGATGTTTTTTTTTTACAGCAGCACGGTTGCTTTGTCTTTGACGACATTATTTAGCAATCCTGTTACACAAATCTACGTTGTTGCGGTTTACGGCTGTCGACGCGAGTTCGTTTCAAGCTGCATAATAAGTACTTAAAATTTCGTGAATACCAGAGCTTGTTTAATTTTACATTTTTAGCTTCAAATGTGTGGAAAATTGGTTTCAAAGTAGCTTTAAAAGTAGTTCAGATTTTTGGTAAGAAACACTTGCTTTAACCCACGGCTTTGCCTGCGTTAGAAATACTTAAACGAGAATCATATTCATCAATATTCGCTTGAACAACTCCATCTGTTGCTTGTAGACGAAGTTAACACGTCATCGACAGCGCCCTGTATTCTTGTCTAAAGTTAAAATATTATGCCAAGGGAATGCATCCGGGATAATAAGTAGCATATGTCTAGCGTTGCCAACAATATATTGAATTATCGATAGTATTGGCAATACTATCGTGACCTCAAAAAATAGTCACAATATCGATAGGCCTATCGATACTATCGATTGTATCGAGTGTAATTTCAATAGTATTGTTTCATTAGTATTGTTTTCATTTCGATAGTATTGTTTTTCAATAGTATCGACACTCGATACTATCGACACTCGATACTATCGACACTATTGATCTTTTATTATCAATACTATCAATAGTATCGATACTATCGATAGTATTGCACTATCGATACTTTGTCAAAATTCAATAGTATTTTTAATTATAAATGGTTAACGTAGTCGATCCTTGCTATTAAATAGCTATTCAAAGGCAATGCAATACTATGTAGGTATGTTTAACATGTAATTTAACAAAAACGAAATTTATTTCCACCACAGCAAGGATCAACCACGTTAACCATAATGCAAAGGTTGCTATGCTAATGTGGGTACGTATCATAATGTATAAAATCAAAATATATACGTTTACAATATATACGTTCAAAATATATAAAATCGAAAAATATAATAGTTAAAATAAATAACAATCAGAATTCATAAAGTACGTTTTTCATAATGGTCGGAATACATACAGTTAAAATGACTAAGTTCAGAATATATACAATTAGAATATATAATGTTTGAAAGAAATAACAATAAAAATCTATAAAGAACGTTTTTCATAATGGTCGAAATCCATACGGTCAAAACACATACAATCAAGATGCGTACAATAAGATTGCTTCCATTATAATGTAAGCATTTTGATAGTATGTTCTAGGATTGTATACTTATATTCTATGTGAAAACACGAACCTTTACGATTAAAACCGAAGCATCCCGAAAGTCAAAGTGGAACCTTTTGTATTGTTTGTTCATCAATTCATCATCATCTCCAGTCTATTTACGTCCTATTAATGTCTATTAGTGGTGTTGCGATAGCGATAGTATATCGATCGATAGTATCGTGTGATACTATCGTGGGTTTGAAAATCCGTCATATTATTGATAGTACTATCGAAACTATCCACCATCGAAACGAACATTTCATTATATTATACTGTTGCAAAACTATCGCAACTATCGAAACGCGTCGATAGATCATAGATAGTATAGATAATATCGACTCTTTTGACGCGATACTATCGATAATATCGACCAAGTTCAATAGTATCGCCTAATATTCACTATAGAATTGCAGCATGTCGATATTTTTGATAGAACTATCGCGTTATTGACTGATTTTCTCAGGATCAACTATCGATAGCGAAACTATCGCTATCGCAACAACACTATTGTGTTTAAAGCTCATATTTTTGAGAGAGGGTAGCAAAGAGTATTACGAGGGGCGTTCAATATAAAGTGAGAATGAGACGCAAACTCTTTCAATATTAGGAAATTAAATACTGGCCGGTAAAGCTAATCTATCTAGCTGATTGCTATGAAAAAAAAAAGTAGAACTGTCTTTTGTTTAAAAAAAATACGATAATTTCTTTGCAATGCTATTGAGTACGTTAGCGAAAATGGAGAAAATTTAACTACGCGCCGTTATCAAATACTTGTGTTTGAAAAAATTTTCTACGGACCAAGTCAATTTAGATTTGCGGGACACTTTAGGGTCTAATGCTCCTCCGTATTCGACAGTCGCACGTTGGTGCGCCGAATTTAGACATGGAAGAACATCGACCATGGACGACCCCCGCTCCGGACGCCCTACTACTGCAATAACTGAAGAAATTGTGAAAAAAGTTGAAAACTCAGTTTTGGCGGATCGTCGTGTCACGGTTCGTTTTATTGCTGAAAATGTAAAGATTTCAACGGGGAGCGTGCATAATATTTTACATGAACGCTTGGGTATGAAAAAGGTATCTGCGCGTTGGGTACCAAGAATGCTTACTGACACGCAAAGACAAACTAGAGTCGAGATTTGTCAAGAAGCTTTGGACCTGATACAGCAAGACCGGGAACTTTTTTTGGCGCGATTTATAACAATGGACGAAACATGGCTCCATCATTACGACCCTGAAACGAAACTGCAGTCTATGACATGGAAAAGGCCATCATCTCCAACTCCGAAGAAATTCAAGGTGGGCCCATCTGCCGGTAAGGTCATGGGCTCTGTTTTTTGGGATGGTAAAGGGGTATTAATGATTGAGTATCTCAAACATGGAGCCACTATTACGGACACTTTTTACGCCAAACAAATAGCAACATTGCGCAATGAGATCCGCGAAAAACGGCGAGGTAAACTCTCGAAAGTTGTGCTGTTCCACCAGGACAATGCCCCGGCACACAAGTCCATCGTTGCAATGGCTGCAATTCGTGATGCTGGGTTCAATATCCTTAAGCAACCTCTGTATTCATCAGATCTCGCTCCCAGTGATTTCTACCTATTTCCGAGATTGAAACAATACCCGAGAGGCCAGAAATTTGAAGACGACGACGCGGTAGTCGCTGCAGTAGGTACAAGATTTTTTAAGTACTCAAGATGAGACCTTTTTTAAAAAAAATTTTAAGTTTAGAAAAAAGATATAATAAGTGTATTATGCTAAAAGGTGACTATGCCGAAAAATAAAATTACATTTAGTAAAAGTTGTTTATAACATACTCATTCTCACTTTTTATTGAACGCCCCTAGTATTACCTACTGCACAGAAATAGGGTAGACATGAGATTGTAACTGGGTAGGTACATTATTTGGTCGATCGAATGAGTCTGTATTGCTGTATGATTACTGGTGCAGTGTGCTTTGTAATTTTATTGTCGGTTAATAATGCCACAGGATAGTATTTAGTTATTTAAAACTCAAAAAGGTGGACATAAAGTGCAGCTCAGCATACATAGGGACAGACAGACAGCGGAAAGCGACTTTGTTTTATACTATGTAGTGATGTCAATGCAATCTTTAGTATATTTAGTATGCACATTTTCATTTGGCCAAATTTTCATTTCATATCATCACGGAAAATAACATTAAGGCATTTTGTTTTTTACCAAATGCTTTATTTAACCAAAAAATCTTCAAACAATAAAGATTTAGTACCACTAAGTACACTGTAGTAGATTTAGAAACAAGGGTAACCCTACCATTACACCACTACTAACCATTAGAGTATCTAGATAATTTGAAATGAAACAAACTTTGCTTTGCTTTTTTTCGGCGAGCGAGCGAAGCGAGCGAGCATGACGGTTCGGGGCGGAAGCGACTCGGAATGGTTAGGTTCAAAGGCTAATGCGGGAGCGTAGCGGAGCGAAGCTCCCACATTAGCCTTTGGTGTTAGTTATTTTTTTTATTACTACGTAGAAAACCTTATTTGTTTGATAAAAATTGGTATATGATTTACATTTACATTTCATAATGTTACAGACAAATACCTAATGGAAATAATCATTTTCTGTGCTGTTTAAAAAAAAAATACCTAACACCGAAGGCTAAGGCGGGAGCTACGCTACGCTTCGCTCCCGCCTTAGCCTTCTGAACCTAACTTATCCGAGTCGCTTCTGCCCTAAAAGGTCATGCTCGCTCGCTTCGCTCGCTCGCTGCCAGCGAGGTACCGGTTAGAGTATACAAAAGGGTGTTTTTATATTTTATCGGTCTTTCGGGTATAGTGTATTACTCCACTACTAACCATTAGAGTATCTAGATAATTTGAAATAAAACAAACAATGCATACTTTTCGGCGAGCGAGCGAAGCGAGCGAGCAAGACGGTTCGGGGCGGAAGCGACTCTGAATGGTTAGGTTCAAAGGCTAAGGCGGGAGCGTAGCGGAGCGAAGCTCCCACATTAGCCTTTGGTGTTAGTTATTTTTTTATTACCACGTTGAAAACCTTATTTGTTTGATAAAATTTGGTATATTATTATTATTTACATTTCATAATGTTAAAAACAATAATACCTAATGGAAATAATCATTTTCTGTGCTGTTACAAAAAAAATACCTAACACCGAAGGCTAAGGCGGGAGCTACGCTACGCTTCGCTCCCGCCTTAGCCTTCTGAACCTAACCTATCCGAGTCGCTTCTGCCCTAAAAGGTCTTGCTCGCTCGCTTCGCTCGCTCACTGCCAGCGAGGTACCGGTTAGGGTATACGAAAGGGTGTTTTTATAATTTTCGGTCTTGCGGGTATGGTGTATATTATAACCTTTGATTATGTATTTCAACCATTATGGAAAACGTACCGTAAACTGGAGTTACTTTGAAATGTGGGGCTACTTAAGAAAAGAGTTTTTTACCCCGTTTCCTTATTTTTTAAGACCATTTATGACAGTGAAATAAGTACCTTGTTAAATCACCTAACTTTTTACGTTATTTGCTCAATCGAGCTATGAATATTTGCGTTTTTATAACCATTTTAAATCTATCAAAGTAGCCCCAAAATTTCCTAAAGTAACCCTAGTTTACTTGTATACTGTATATAAGGGTCCGCTGCCTCGTAGGGAATCAGAACCTACCAAACTGACTCAGATTGGTGGACACTCAGATGACTTCTACAGGAAGTAAAAGACACGTGTCAAACGAAAGTCAAAAGTAACAAACCAGTACTGTATAAAAATTTTGATTGATATTTTATTCAACTATAATATTTTATAATTTTATGTATTTTGAACGTATACATTGTAAACATATGCATTTTGTGCAATATGGTTAGGAACCATTATGCATTGTAACTATTATATATTTTGACCACTATACATTTTAAACTTATACGTTTAGAACTTATGTCAAATAACTTTATATATTTTGATACATTATATTTTATGATTTTCGGCATTTCAACTGTATGTATTTCAACCGATATGTATTTTAAATTTATACATTATAATACGCACCCATGCTAATGCTATTGCATTTTTACAAACTATCGATAGTGCAATAATATCGATAGTATCGATACTATCGATAGTACTGATAATAAAAGATACTATTGAAAAACAATATTATCAATTATACTATGTCTACCAATAGTATTAGTTTGAAATTACTACCGATACTATCGATAATATCGATAGTATCGATAGGTCTATCGATATTGTGACTATTTTTCAAGCTCGACTATCGATCTATTTTAAGTACCTAATATGATAGTGATTTGTAAATATCTGCGAATTAAAGTAACCCTAAAAGAAAGATAGGAACAAAGAAATGGTACAATAATACAATTTAGTTTAGTTTAGTTATATCTGACGTCAAGTTATGAAGCAAGATACCATCTTTACTGTACGTGCATATGCATGGAAATTAAATGTAGCCAGGAGAGAGCCCCGCTTGGTTTTATTAGAGCCATTTATTTCGCAGTTTTCATAACGTTTGGCAATATTTATCTAAAATGGGGAATCGCAAGTGCTTTTAAGTGAGCAAACTGAGAGGTAAACTAGGTAGGAAGTCGTCTAGACGACTAATGGCTTCTTTTGTAGCGTATTTTTATTTACCAATTTGTTTTATGTTTATGTTCCAATTTATTTTCGATTTCCGCCACAATGACGATTGTATGGGTGATTGTTTATCTTTACGCTTTCGGAGAGTTCATACATTACTCGTATTTGCTTCCAGTTTTTTACAACTTAGGTATAAGTAGGTAACTACCTACTCGATCAAAATCAAAGGAACAAAGAAAAAAAAGTTTATTTCTCATAATCGATACATATAAATTAAATAAAATAAAACATGTTTATTTTCAGGCAACATGGCCCAGAAGTACATAATTATTAGTATGCTTTTAACCTATATCAACAGTTAAAAGGCAAAACGCATGAAGCGACATTTTTTGAACTTTGCATGAAACCCGGCTCAAACGACGGAGAAAAATTCGCTGATTTCAAATATGTATATAACTCATTTTGACAAAAAGTGTCGCTTCATGCGTTTTGCCTTTTAACCGTCGATATTATTAGGTAATCTACTGTCGAAAAGACTGAACATAAACAATCTTGACAATAATCTGTATCATCTGTGATTATCTTGTCATCTGTCATAACCATGAACTTTTATCTGTCACTTTATTTAGCTTGTTTCATAGCATAAGCAAAAAGTGGAATACATAAGGAAGACATATTTTAAGCTTTGTTGTATATAAAACGTATGTAAATGTACATGTTGCGACATGGATAAAGTTTGGATGTGTGGGCAAAGCCTCAAGAAACAGCTCTCGATCGTGTCTATCGGAAGTATGGTAAGTATTTTGAAAATTAAGAAATGAAGTGTGTGTCAGTTCAACTTCTCGTAATTAATTGAGTAAAGCGTTACTTTGAAGCCGTGGTGGCCTAAATGACCTATCAATCAGAGGGTCGTGGGTTCGAGCCTGGGCACGCACCTGAGTTTTTCTAAAATTTATTACCATGAGCTTTACGGTAAAGGAAAACTTCGTAAGTAAAGTAGCAATACACCTACGAAGAAATGGTGTGTGAAGGGCGTGTGCGAAGATTCTAATGCGCACTGAGCCCGCTTGGGAACTGCGGCCAAACCCTCTCATTCTGAGAGGAGCCCTGTACCCTGCAGTAGGACGTACATAGGCTGAGAATGATGATCGTGGTACGGTCACGGAGTTTAATTAATGAGCCACTTGCCACTGTTCGTATTTTAGCCGTGTAATGCAAATGGGGTTTGGCCGCTTTATACTCGTATATCCTCATTTGCATTACACGCCTAAAATACCAATAGTGGCCAGTTTCTCATCAATTAAAGTCCGTGACCTCACAAACCAAACTTGTTTTAAGTTAGCTGTTATTTTCAGGTTATATCCACAATAACGTTTCTTATTTCAATGACTTGGCTGATATACATGTCGGAGCGCGACGACGTACTGTATAACAACGAGCCCATAACTGCGGCGCACTTGCTCATATGCCTCGTGGTGTCGCTAATGTCCGTCTACCAGTTTACTATATCTGCGATGCTCTTGCAACAGACTAAAGCGGTACGTACTCCCCGAGTTGCCTACATTTTTACATTACGTCAGTGATGATGATGATGATGATGACAAGTACGGCAAAGCTTCTGTACACTAAGGGTGGCTTTTCATCAGAGATGTTATCATCATCATCATTTCAGCCGTAGGACGTCCACTGCTGGATATAGGCCTCCCTCATTGATGCCCAATCATTACGGTTGGAAACGACTTGCATCCACCCTGAACCTGCGGCCTTCACCAAATCGTCCACCCATCTCGCTGGCGGACGTCCCACGCTGCGCTTGCCAGTCCGCGGCCTCCATTCCAGAACTTTTGGGCTCCAACGGCCATCAGTTCTGCGTGCGATATAGCCCGCCCATCGCGACTTCAACGAGCTAATCCGCTTACCTCAGTGATTGAAGTCAAAAGTCTTTGACCGGAGTATGTTGCCAATGATGACTTAATTATGGCACTGAGACGTGGCCGCCAACGATGGGTCCCATAAGAAAGCTCAAGGTCACTCAGAGGGCGATAGAGAGGGCTATGCTCGGAGTTTCTCTGCGGGACCGCGTTAGGAATGACGGAATCCGCGCAAGAACTAAAGTCACCGGCATAGCTCGAAGATTCAAGTGGCAGTGGACGGGGCACATCGCTCGTGGAACTGACGACCGATGAGGCCAAAAGGTTCTCGAGTGGCGTCCGCGGACCGGAAGACGCGGTGTGGGTAGGCCTCCAACAACATGGAGCGACGACCTGGTTAAGGTTGCGGGAACGCGTTGGATCGGATGGCGTAGGACCGATCTGTTAGGCGACCCGTGGGGGAGGCCTATGTTCAGCAGTGGACGTCTTTCGGCTGAAAATGATGATGACAATTATTTTCAGACGGAAGATGACATTTTCTACTACATTCTATGGTACGTGTCACATCTGAGTATCCTGACGTTGTACTGGGCGTTTTTCATTTTGGAGCTCGTCGTGTGTTTGACGAGACGACAGTACGGCAACGCTGCTGCCGCTGGGGCTGTAGCAGGAGTGTATCAAGGTGAGGTGATTAATTCTATAGAAATATTATAGAAATACTATAGAAAGCTAAGGTTTTCTTCAACAGCAGTTTCATACTTCGTCTATTCGCTTACATTTGAAAGTAGGTAAGCGATTTTGACGTGTCTTTTATTGATAAACAATTTTGTAAAATATAAATAAGCTAAAGCAAATGTGTATCATCAGCAAGGACATAATGGGCATTCGTGTTCTTTTGGTTTCGTAATTAGAAGTAATACTAAAGTTGCTATTTTTTAAAGTATTTTTCAATAAATTTATAACATTTGAAATGAAAATATTTAGATGAAGCTATGTCAAAAGTTTCTAGTTCCCTCCTGATCACAATGGCTACGCCGGAAAACATTTTTGGAAGATTACGCCTAGATCGCTATACGACTAAATAGCAAAATAACTAACATCTAAAACGGGTATAAAGAAAAAACTTGCATCAAATGAAAACTACATATCTTATTTATCATTATTATTGTACCTCTAATGCAAATGGACGTTGCGGTAAAATTTCCTCCAAAACATCGTCAACCTAATTTTTTTAAATAACAAAATTAATATTTGTGGTTCTGAAACGAGTACGCTTTCCAGGTGTCTTCAGTTACTTCACTGTGGTGGCAAATGCAGCTTTGTACGCAGTCCCTTAAAATCCACGCCTCGTGAGTTCAGCAAGTAAAGCAGTTATTTACTTATACTAAACTGCAGTCGACTGAAAAGAGATCGATACGTTAAATGACTTAACATTAAGGTCGTGTATATACATATTTTTGTAACTTTGGCCGTGTCAATCTCTTTGTAGTCGACTGATCTTGTATATTTCAGTCACGTCAGCCAAATAAATGGGCTAAAATAGCCATGGACTTAAGAAGTGGCCAGCCCTCGTTCAAATTCGGTTCGACTGGACAAAATGGGACATTTCTCCAGGCGTTTCTTAATTAGCTTGCTTTGTGTCCCACCTCTGGGTCTTTCCTCTATTGCTCTACTCTCACCTATCAAACGTAAGCTCCTACCACCCACGTGACTAGTATCCAGGTCATCGCTCCATCTCAACTTCGGTTTAGTTCGGTTAAATAGACGCAGCTGAATAATATATCGTTTACTTTATCAGAGTAAACGTTATAATTACAATAAGACGCCGAAAAATAATCAACCAGATCAACCCCGACTCTTAAGCAGGATTTTATTCACTCGTTTCGTGAAAATAACCCTCTTTCCAACTCAGGTAAATCGGGGGCCAATTAAACATAAAAGTAACTCCAGTTAACGAAGGGTGGTAATCAAGTAAGCGCTTCTCATCGCCAGGTTGATTGGTTCGTTACTAAAGTAAATACGCTGCTTTAAACGGTGTCCTGGGATTTCCAATCATTTGGTGCGCGTCGACTGAAACTTGGTCTAGATGAAGGTAGAACTATAATCGTGAAAAGTAAAAGGCAATATGGGATATGAGAATACAAAAAAATACCAAAGTTGACGTATTATATTTGTTATTTATAACCGTGCATAACTTTTTACTGAGTTGCCCGATTGTATATGACTAGCGTTGTTGCTGTAATTGGAAATATTTAATTGCAACACTGACTCCAACAACATTTTAAGCGGAACTACTCATATGAAATCTCACAACAAAGTAGCAATATTAACCAAATTGTTATTATTATTAATTAAAAAGTTTTACGTCTTGACAAATTTCCTGATATTCACCATCAAACATGGCTTTTAGGAGATTACTTAGATTAGATTAGAGATTTACTTTTTACTGACAAATCATCTGAATCGATCCTTAGCACTTGCTAAACAACGTTCTTTTGTTGTGATAATATCCCTATTTATTTACTTAATTTAATACTAGCTTTTTCTCGCGAGTTCTTCCGCATACGAAATTTCAAAAACCCCTCTCACTGCACCTCTATGATCCTGAAAGATAATATCTGCCAAGTATCAAGTCTCTATAATAGCTACAGCTACAGTTAAAGAGATAAGGTTACTTTGAATTTGTTTTTTTTCCCGTAAGAACCTTCTGCATAGTATTAAAAAATGAATGAAATCGGTAAAGTTGTTCTCGAGTTTTACGCTTAGGAACACATTTGACATTTTATGTTTATTTAGATGAAGCTATCAAAATTCACATTGTGTTATGTGTTCATAATCATAACCCAATTCCTCTCTTAAACGGATAGTTTATATAATGTATACGTAATCGGTTACATATCAATGGTCGTAAAGAGGTCGTGGCGATTAATGGGCCTCTTGGGTTTTGTTGACCGCGACCAATCTGCCCTTAAGGGGATCAACTTAAGAGTTCAGCGGTCTTTGCTAAATGTAAAAGGCATGCGAGATAAAGACGGGACTTGGAGCCAGATCGAGGACAATTTAATATATACCTACGTCCCACTGTAGGGCACGCACAGGCCTCCTCTCAGAATGAGAGGCCTTGGGTCGTAGTTCTCACGCGGGCCCCGTGCGGATTGGGAACTTCACACACACCATTGAATTTCTTCGCAGGTGTATGCAGCTTTCCTCATGATGTTTTCCTTCACCATAAAGCTCATGGTAAATTTCAAATGTAATTTCGCACATAAGTTCCGAAAAACTCAAAGCTGAGGGCCAGGATTAGAACCCACGACCCTCTGCTCGAGAGGCCACCACAGCTTTGCAAAACAATTAAACCAACTAAATAAGAATATTTTTAGCATTTTCTTGATTTAAGATCTTGTTTCTACCTTAATTAAGTGACAATGTCCCACTCAAGCGCCTTCTGGCTATTCGGACTATTGACATTTGGCAATAGCGTCGTTATTCAAAGTTATTGAGACCAGTAATGCTAATTGGTTGTTTTTTTTTAACATAAAACTGACTTGCGATTGACCCCTATCGTAATCTCGCCTGATGGAAAATACAGATGAGGCCAAAGGCGTTTCTCACTGGTATATTAACAGTTTATTCTCTCTAGCATGGAACCTTGAAGAGCCCTAGGTTCTCTCTATCTGGATGGAAATACACAGGCGATAGGAGTTCATTCTATTCCTCAGCATAAATTTTAGCATAAACTTACATATTTCACTTAAATTACAATTTCATTACACTCTTTTTTCTAACGGTAGTTTTTATAGCATTAGTATACAGGGTTATTTGTAATTCACTAGCATCCTTTTAACCCTAAACTCCTACCACTTAAACAAATGTTTTTTGTTTTACGGCTTTTGTCAAAACTTAATATTTTTGGTGTAATAACGTTTTGAAAATTTGAGATTACCTCTTATTTTTACGATACTCTGTGTATTTGTATGGGAAAAAAGTGCTTCATTTTAAAAAGTTGTAAAACAAAAAACATTTGTTTGAGTGATAGGAATTCAGGGTTAAGAGGATGTCAGTGAATTAAAAATAACCCTGTATTATACGGTTTCCCTACAGTAGTAGTCTTTCAGTTCAATATGAATGTTAGAATATGGTCATTTTCGACTTCAATGATTTGATATACCTACTCGTACCATTGGATAAATACTTATTACATAGTGTCAAGTGAAACCAACATGAAGTTAAGTTACAAGTGAAAATGTCATTAATCAATCATCCCATTGCGTTCATACCTACTATTTTAAAAGTAATGTAACCTATGTTCATATAACAGAGATAGAATTCATGATTTTGGCAAATCCCCAGCTAACCAACCAAGCGTGTATGATTGAATGATTCTACTTTTTGCCAAAAGCGTAAGATAGTTGCTGGAGTTATTCCACTGTACAAACGCTCGTGTTCTGCCTATATTAGCGAGTTAATGTACGAAAAATTCTTACATTAAAAATACATTTTACTGACATTTGTGTTCGCGATCGTAAAAATGAATGAGGAAGAAAATGGTTGTAGTAGGAGCGTACAGTACATTCTAGAAAATAAAGCAAACTCAGAATATTACTTATCTACAAAATATACTTGGTATCCTCCAACATACATCTGGATAAATAGGTAGAGCCTAAAAATTTGGACCATAGTTAACCATACCAACGAAACAACTGACTTGGAAAACGTTTCGTTGTGACACGATAACTAGCCATACAATTGCATGGGTAATTTCAACAACCGGCGATAAAGTGTCCAATTTTTCAAACTGCAACAAAATACGAATACTACTTATTTAGTATATTGTTTATCAATCGGACCATTATTAATCAACGACTTTCAATTTACTACTGGCGTGGGTTTATTTGACTAAATTTATTTTTTGTAAAATTGACTTTTTTGTATTGTTTCCTAGACAAATTGTATTAAATTTATAGAAGATAAAAAAAATTTACTACTTTGCGTGCATAGCCTAGGAAGTGTCCAAATGGTAGCAAACTATTTTGAATTGCTTGAGGACTTAACGTCGGATGACAGATTTATGAATGAATTACGTATTTACTTTACTAGGATCAAACAATCCGTATTGTCATTGCAGTTTGTAGTTGTTGCCGATTAAGTTAAAATTAAATTGGTTGGAAAATTTAGTTCATTTGTTTATTGTTTAATTATTGCTGAGTAGCACCCTTATATTATCAGGTTTCATGATTTGTCCAGGGGAAAAAAAGATACACAACATAGATAAAATATAAGTATATTTTTAATATAGTATCGCTTTTCTTTTCAATGCGAGGCTCAGACTCTATTGTTATGTATTCAACGTAATAATGTCGGGATTACTATCATAATCAAATTTTGTTTATGCCGTATCGAATAAGAGGATTTGTATTATTGAATCTCTCGTACAATGGTAATCCGGAATATTTGAAAACCTTAATCTTTTACGCTTTCATATAAATTTTAACTACTGGCGTTACGGTGTCCAGTTTATTGAACGCCACCCTCATGATCGTGGTTGGAATGGAAACCCGCCCGTTGGCCCGCGCTCGTATTTCAGTAGTTTTCGAAACTTATGTGCGAAAACACATTCAAAATTTACCTTGAGCGTTTCAGTGAAGGAAAATATCGTAATAAGTTCGAAATCCGCACTGGGCCTGCATGGGAACTATATCCCAGCCCTCTCATTCTGAGAGGACGTTTGTGTCCAGCAGTAGGACATACATAATATATAGATAAGTATTTGGTAATACAGCTCTAATGATCTCCCAAAGCCTTATGATGCCAGAAATATCGTGCTAGTCGTGCTACATTGGTAACGTCGATCGATCACTTGTAAATTCTATATCCTAGCGGCCTCGCAACCTAACAGCCTCGCAATGATGATGATGACTTAATCATATAAGTATTACCATTTGGATGGTGACCAACATATTAAGTTGTTATGTTTGTATTGTGGATAAATTTCAAGTTATTACTTGAGCAAAAATATATGGAGCAACATAACATTTTCAGCGTAAAGATTTTTTAGCGACTCTAGGGCCGTCTAGTCATCAATGAGGGATTTCGACTCTAGGCATAACATCTCCCTAGAGAGAGATCTCTCTATTGAGGCCTATTCCCACAGTTCTACCGTGCGTGGTATGCAATTGGGTTAGTTCGACGGCACATTATCAAAACGTCAATACACCTTAATACCACTAACCATAAGTGTAAATATATTTGAAGCGATGTTTTATACATATTTTATGACCTCGACTGCACCGTAACTCGCAGGGACGCGTTGTATGCGGATGGTGCAGGGCCGGTATGTTTGGCGAACCTTGTGGGAGGCCTATGTTGAGCAGTGAAAGTGTTTCAGCTTAAATGATGATGAATATGGTGATAAAGATGTTGTTTCGTAAAAGTAATTAGTCAAATTAGTGTTCTTTGTTTTTAGTTTTACTTCGTGTGAAATTTGGGTTGATAACACTATCCAGTAATCATCATCATCATCATCAGCCTATGTTCGTCCACTGCTGGACATAGGCCTCTCCAATGGCACGCCACTGAGCACGATCCTCGGCCACTCTCATCCAGCTGTTGCCAGCCGCCTTGCGAAGATCATCGCTCCACCGAGTCTGAGGACGTCCCACGCTACGTTTGCCAATCCGTGGTCTCCACTCAAGAACTCGTCTACCACAACGGTTATCGGTTCTTCGGGTTATATGGCCTGCCCATTGCCACTTCAGCGTGCTGATGCGGTGGGCTATGTCGATAACTTTGGTTCTCTGTCGGATCAGTTCGTTACGAATTCGATCTTTTAGAAAAACTCCGAGCATAGCCCTTTCCATAGCACGTTGAGCAACTTTAAATTTGTGGACCAGCCCTACAGTGAGTGTCCATGTTTCAGCACCGTATGTCATGACGGGTAGGACGCACTGATTGAAGACTTTCGTCTTTAGACTCTGTGGAATTGGCGACGTGAAGACTTGACGCAGTTTCCCATATGCTGCCCATCCCAGCTGTATTCTTCTATTGGCCTCTTTCTCTATCCAGTAATGTTTTTTGAAAAACAAAAATGTTAAGTTACACGGACGCGTTAGCACGTTAGTCTCCGCACCATGTAAACAAGGATATAACTAATGACTACATGTTTTGCATTGCCGAATATCCAGACATTTTGTAGTAACGCTACCGGACCACAGAATTAAATGGCTCGAAGGCAGTACGTGCAGACGTAGCGTCGCGCTGCGCCCCTTGATCAACGTCGGTCGCCCCATGAATACTGAAAGTGTAGACTGGAAGACTGAGATGGCGTGCACAAGATAGCTTTACTTGGAGACAAGTAACTCGCGTCATGTTACAGCTAGTTTCGTAATCTAATACTCACTATAAATTAATGAAAAAAGCAAACGTAAAATATCTGTTTTTGTTTGTACTGAATAATGAAGCGAGAAAATGGCGTGTAGGAAGTATCATTACATTACGTATTATGATTCTTCTGTAGGTAGATACTTGACTGGGACCCTGGGTAGTTTGAAAATAGAACTGGAAACGGTAGATGGCGTTGGGATCGCGTTTTCGTGGTGAAAAAAACGGATTTACTAAAAAACGGGATATATTCATTCACTAACTAATACCGATGATAATGATACTGGATTTATGGATGTTTCTTTGCCGTATTTTTGTTTAAGCTAATGAAAGAGATGAAGAAGCTTTACCACAAATTTCTTAAAAAGTTAGTTTCCATTAAACACTGAGCCCGTGTGAGCCCTCTCGCACTCAGAGGAGGCCTGCGCCCAGCAGTGGGACGTATACAGTGTCCTAAAATAAATCTGGAATATTTCTGCTGATGGTTGGGCTAGTTTTAACACCCCTGTTAATGATTTTAGTATTTTTTATTACTTATTTTGATTAACAAATATTCACTTTAGTCGATGTTTAATGAGTACGACGTAAAGTAGAAACAAACAAGAAGTTGAAACAAAAAATCCGAAAAATTCTTTAAGTTACTTTTCAACCAAAAATGTGCGATTTGTTCCTGATTCGTCATTTCGTCATATGCCTAACTCGTCATATTCCTAATTCGTCATAAGTATTCCATGTCCATATGCCTGCACAAACTTTACATTACTTGCCATTTCTTTTGGACTCCGCCTTAAGTAAATTATTGTCTAATAACCGTAGTACAAAGTATTCACGACGCGCACAGAATTAAGAATATGACGAATCATCAGGATTATGACGAGTAAGGGCCGGCGCCCACTGACGGCATGGCACGGCGTGGCATTTTATCAAGTTATTTTGAATCTTATTTCAATGAGTTTAGAATTCATGTTACTTTATTGGTTACGCGTGGCATCGCCCTCAGGACGTCGCGGCATCGTGGTATCGAAATAAAGTAACATGAATATTATTTTTATTTTATTAGCAGTACGGCTGCTCACCGAATCTAAGATTATTTAAAAGCGAATACGTGGGTTCGAATCCCACCGGCGCACCCGAAAATTTTTTTCGCTTTTAAATAATCTTAAAGTAACATGAATTCTAAAATCATTGAAATAAGATTCAAAATAACTTGATAGTAATAAAATGCCACGCCGTGCCATGCCGTCAGTGGGCGCCGGCCATTAGGAATATGACCAATTAGGAATATGACAAATCAGGAACAAATCAAAGTGGCTATGATAGCTTCATACCACATCTCTGGAGGAAAGGCAGGCCATGCAGACAAGGCTGCGAGGCTGAATGCTACGCTACGAAACTATGTGACTTTTACTACTAATGATAAGCTAATTATGTATAGCCATAGCCTTTAGTAGAAGAAAGATCCAGAGCACGTATCCACAGTACGCATCTTTCCATATAAAAAATTCAGCTTAGTTGAACTCGTTTCCACCAATGCTATGTGGACCAGTGAATATGATTGGTATTCACCGTAAAAATGGGTGAATCAACGTTTTAGTGCCACTCGTTGCTATGGTTACACAAATTTTGTCCCTTGGACAACCTAAGCATTTTTCTATGAAACAGTATGAAGTGTCACTTAGACAACCGGGGACAGCGTAGAGTAAACAACAGAAAAAAGTTGATTCACCCTATATTGCTCGTATATACCACCGGAGATGGGGTTAATAGGTACCTAAAATTATCCACTTTTATACTATAACTAGCCTTCCGTCCGCAGCTTCACCCGCGATAAATTAATTTTCCCGTAGGAATAGGTATTTTCCCGTGCCAAAAAGTAGCCTATGTCACTCAGTGATAATGTAGCTTTCTAACGGCAAAAGAATTTTTGAAATCGGTCCAGTAGTTTTTAAATTTATTCGTTACATACAAAAATACAAATCTTTCTTCTGTATAATATTAGGGTAGATGTAGATTTTGAAAAATAATTCTGCAGAAAGTATATAACCTTTTTTGATAGTTTACCAGGAAGGCTTAAGTGTATAAATCAATTTCCACACGTGTGCCCTTTCGGTGAGTTACGCAAGTGCCGTACGAGGAAAACTTTTCCTATGCCTCGTGTCCGGTAAGGGTTGATCCTACCGATTTGTTACCGGCTTAGTTTATCAACAATGTGACAATGAATAGATGCGAATTAATCGTGCTAACTTCAGTATTGTAACGGTCGGACTCAGACTCGCGCACGAAGGGTTCCGTGCCATTATCTATATAACGGCAAAAAATCATGTCTATTGTATGGGAGCCCCCCTTAAATATTTGTTTTATTTTAATTTAATTATTTATTTTTAAAGTGAATATATAAATAAATATTCTGTGAATATTTCAAGCGTCTACCAGTGGCCGTTATCAATATCGAGCAAAAACGAGCAAAAAAAATCACGTTTGTTGTATGGGAGCCCCCTTAAATATCTATTTTATTCTGTTTTGCGGCCACCAAAATACATCATCTGTGAAAATTTCAACTGTCTATATAAGTAGGTGTATATCCGAACAGCATAAGGTCGCTTGCGTTGGTTAGCAACCTGCCGGGTGTGACTAGGCCGCCTAGCAACGCCTCACAACGAAAAAAACGCTGAAAAAAACAATATTCTTGTATGACCCCCTTTAATTTTTGACTTTATTTTATTTTTAGTATTTGTTGTTATAGCATACATTTTAGGTGAACATTTCAAGTGTTGACTTATTATACGGTTCAAGAGATAGAATTCTGTGACAGACGGACAGACAGACAGATAGATAGATAGACAGACAGACAGATAGACAGACAGCGGAGTCTCAGTACAAAATGAAAAAAAGAATGAAAAATGTTTTATTTGTCAGGTAATAGGACTATACATAATAGTGGCCGGAGCCTCCTTTTAAGCTTGAAAAAGCCTTTGTCAGGAGGCACCGCTCCTCCTTCTCGACATCTACATTTGTGTCTATTAGGTACTTAAATAACTACCTACCAACTACGCTATACAAAAGGAGACTTGTAAGGAGAATCGGCAGCTGGTTACTTCGGCTTGCAGTTGTTGCCGGCTCAGGGTGACATCGTCCTCAGTCCTATTTCGTCGCCTTCTTAACTTGTCCTCATTGCCATATTATGGTACATTGCCCTGATTCATCGAACTTCCTATGTTGTCACCTTCCTAACTCATTCACATACTTATATGGAATGTATTCACTAGTAGAATTAAATTTAATCTATTAATTACACGCTGCTCCTTTAGTTGCAGTAGTTAGTGCAACACTTTTTGTCTGAGTAGTTTGGGTTTGACGTGAAACCGAACTGTTGGGAAGCCTTTAGTTGCAGTAGTTCGGTTGATTGTCCAGGACTGAACTACTGCCACACTTTTAGTCTCATTAGTTCGGTTATGACGTCAAACCGAACTACTGAGAATTGAAACGACTCAAAAGCGCGGTTAAGAATATAACTATATACATAATCCATGAAAAATAAGAGCTGGTTAATTTTATTGGCAATATTGCTATTTAATTTCCTTGCAATCGAAGTGAAAAGAAGAGTGTAAAACTCTTATCATTAAACCCATTTTCCCCTCGACGTAGCTATTTGATCGTCTTGGGTAGAATGGCTCGTTATTTAGCTATATCCTTAAACGTACTTTTGAGTCGTTTCAATTCTCAATAGTTCGGTTTGACGTCATAACCGAACTAATGAGACTAAAAGTGTGGCATTAGTTCGGTCCCGGATAATCAACCAAACTACTGCAACTAAAGGTTTCCTACAGTTCGGTTTGACGTCATAACCGAACTACTTGAGACAAAAAGTTGTTGCAACAGTTTGGCCCCGGACAAATCAACCGAACTACTGCAACTAAAGTTCGCTGCTACGTAAAAAAATGTTTTATTAGTATTCTTTTGTGACAACAAAAACCATGACACTATTTTCAGATTTAATTGATATCTGCCAAAGAACTGTATCAAAAAGTAGCATAAAAAACGATGAGATTAAAATGTCGCGGGCTCAAAGAATAGTACATTACTGCAGCAAAGGCCGTGAAGTAAGGGATTGCTGGAACAGTTTGGGGTAGGTAGGATAAAATCCCTGTTCCGGCCGAGGATTGTATAGGTACTTAGTGCTTTTCTCAAACAATGTGAGGATATATTTAAATTAAATTTAATCCTCGTTCACGTTTTGCTTTTATTACTTGACTAAATGTTCACGTAACGTAAGTCAGATCGGGACTACTATTAAGCATTTTGCAGATTTTTTCTTCGCTGTATTCAAAGTTAATACAAGATGGCGCTAACGACGTGCGAGCTTACATTACCGATAACGACAGAATCGCGAAATAGTGATGGGGCTGAAAAGTGTTAAAAGTGAAACTCGTCTCTATCTCTAGTGCCTCGATTCCAAATCAATTCAAAAGTGATAAAAATGTAAAGCTAAGGTAGCTTAATATATTTGGGTTTTTTAAAGTAGTTGATAGAACTTTCTAGGTACAGTAGGTACCTAATATTTAAGATTGACACAAAAAAAAATGATAAGAATTTAAACCTATCATTATAAAATTTCTTAGGCAATAATATTTTTTTAATAACCTATTAGACGTCCCACTGCTGGGTAAAGACCACCCCTTTTTTCCACCCGTTTCTACCCTTCTCAAAATCTTGCCAAAATGGGTCAAAATCATCCCGCCATCTCTGTTTTGGCCTGCCCCTGCTCCGGCGCTTGCCGCTTCGAACCCAATAATTGGTGACGATTTTTACCATCGATCTGGTTGCATTGGGCACACATGTCCGGCCCAGTCCCACTTGAGATTGGCGTCTTTGTCCCCACATTGACAATCTTAGTTCTAATTAATAAGATAACTATATAATATTCATTCATAACTTTCTTGAATTTTTTTGGTACCTATTGAAAAATTCGCATTGAACGGATACGTAATAAATATTCCAAAATTGAAATGCTGGAGAAATTGTCCATCACTAGGTAATCTTGACGCACGTGTGGTGCGATTAAGGCAGATTGGAGGCGCCAAAATGTCTCAGAGTTAAAAGGTCGTATCAGCAGTCAAATTTAATACAGTTAACAACTTTATCGTCTAAATCATAAAATTAAAAATAAAATGTCATGAAAATCTGACTCAATGACTTTTTTCACATTCGAAAAATTCTTTTTTACTTAATATCTAAACTTTAATCGTATAGGTAATCTTACTATCGTTTAGTATATATGTCTGGAAGTATTGGAATTTTGAATTTATAAGTGTTCATGCTTTTTACTTAAGTACCTGGGCGACCGAGTTCCGCTCGGGCTGAAACTCGGTACCAAGCGTTTTCCCAGAGATAAGACCAAGCTAGATCAATTTTTCATCCCCGGAAATCCCCACATACCAAATATCATCGAAATCGTTGGAGCCGTTTCTGAGATCCTGAATATACAAGAATTGCTTGTTTGAAGGATAATATTATATTTCAAACTAAATACAAACTGAAATATAGATACACAGAAAAAACTCCAGAAAAAAGACCAATGCTGGGAATCGAACCCAGGTCATCAGCGTTCCGTGCTGCGTGCTTACCCCTACACCATCACTGGTCTAGAAGTTAGCGAAGAATTTTTCCCATACATCGTACACTTCAGTCTGTTATAATCACATTATGCAGTGATAAAGCGCGCATCTATGTTATGCCCTCTACCGAGAGACTTAACACTCCTTCGGAGTTAACCGCTCACCTGGACCAAGAGATGGCGCTACTAAGCCAACTTTTACAAGTTAAGTATGAAGTATCTTTTTCTATTTATTTTTTTCAACTTCATTTTTTATTACTTTTACGGTCATCCCGTGAAACCATATATTTCAAACTAAATACAAACTGAAATATAGATGCACAGAAAAAACCCCAGAAAAAAGACCAATGCTGGGAATCGAACCCAGGTCCTCAGCGTTCCGTGCTGCGTGCTTACCCCTACACCATCACTGGTCTAGAAGTTAGCGACGAATTTTTCCCATACATCGTACACTTCAGTCTGTTATAATCACATTATGCAGTGATAAAGCGCGCATCTATGTTACGCCCTCTACCGAGAGACTTAACACTCCTTCGGAGCTAACCGCTCACCTGGACCAAGAGATGGCGCTACTAAGCCAACTTTTACAAGTTAAGTATGAAGTATCTTTTTCTATTTATTAACTTCTAGACCAGTGATGGTGTAGGGGTAAGCACGCAGCACGGAACGCTGAGGACCTGGGTTCGATTCCCAGCATTGGTCTTTTTTCTGGGGTTTTTTCTGTGCATCTATATTTCAGTTTGTATTTAGTTTGAAATATATGGTTTCACGGGATGACCGTAAAAGTAATAAAAAATGAAGTTGAAAAAAATAAATAGAAAAAGATACTTCATACTTAACTTGTCAAAGTTGGCTTAGTAGCGCCATCTCTTGGTCCAGGTGAGCGGTTAGCTCCGAAGGAGTGTTAAGTCTCTCGGTAGAGGGCATAACATAGATGCGCGCTTTATCACTGCATAATGTGATTATAACAGACTGAAGTGTACGATGTATGGGAAAAATTCGTCGCTAACTTCTAGACCAGTGATAGTGTAGGGGTAAGCACGCAGCACAGAACGCTGCGGACCTGGGTTCGATTCCCAGCATTGGTCTTTTTTCTGAGGTTTTTTCTGTGCATCTATATTTCAGCTTGTATTTAGTTTGAAATATATGGTTTCACGGGATGACCGTAAAAGTAATAAAAAATGAAGTTGAAAAAAATAAATAGAAATAGATACTTCATACTTAACTTGTAAAGGATATTAGATTAGGTTTATATAGCGGATATTAACTGGGTAAATAGCGGTAGCTGGGTAGCGGCGGATTTCGGTTGCAGGAACGCTATGGATGCGGATGGCGCTGGACCGACCGGTCTGTTTAAACTTGGGGGATGTCTATGTCCAAAAATAGACGTCTTTTGGCTGAAATGTTGAAGATGAAATAGATTTGCGATGAATATGAAATTAATTAAGCGTATAAAGTAGGACCTACATTATTTTTAATGTTTTCAGTTTTATGAAATTGCGAAAAATATAGTCATGTAAAGATAGTTTACCTACAAGTACACTCTCATGAAATCTAAGAATAGTAATTAATATTCGTAGGATGAAATAATCTTATTTTATCTTTCTGAATAGCCTGAGTATTTAAATAATTTCGAAGGTGGGAGGAATTTTAATATGTGCCTGTCGTTATGGGAAAATATTTAATATATTGCTACAAAATAGTTTGAAAGTTTTGTTGTGAGGAGAATGGTTGCATGTTTATAGTCGCTTATATTCATTATATATTAGTTCTTCGCTTATTATTGGTAACATTACTATGTAGGTTCAAACATTTTTTAGTTTACATAAATTCTATTTACTCAAAATCATATTATATCTACTTTTAGATATTCGCTTGTTTCCTTTTCAGCAGTAACTTCATTGTTGATGATTTAAAAAAAACATTATGTACGCTCGTAACAATTGAATAGGTACCCAAAATCCGGTACACAATTCACAATTCACACTGTACCATTCCGCGATCGTACATATGGACATAATGGGGAAACATTTTTCATTTAATTTCCCGTAATGCCGTCATAAATTACTGCACTCTGGTATCTTTCCCCAGTTTAAAATATACACTCTGTTTTAAAGTATTCGGTGTACGCCGTATAATGAGAAAGCATTATGGCCTTTTTCGTTTCATAAATTCCATCCAATTCGGGTTTGTTTTTTGCTAAATACTGTTTACATCCTTTTAATTACAAACAGAGTTGGAGCAATGTTTCTAATGATAACTTCTGCCGTGGTGTTACAATGTTTTTATTTGTCTGGTAGACTAAAAAAGAATCTACCGTAATTCAAATGAATTACGTTATATGTTTGGATTTCAGTTGGGGTTCTGAATTAAATAGATAATGGACTAGCTACGTAAATGTAAAATAGCATGCGTAAAGTTGGTACCGCCAGATGTGGCAACTCTACCTTCCCAGGTCAACTCTACCTAGGAGTATTTGATACATAATTGACAATCGCTATATCGCAATTGCTAGCTAGATTCAGTGTAGTCAACTAAATTGTGACTTAAGGCAGACTTTGATAGACTTTACCTGGGAAGACGATAATTACAAAAACATAATAATCAATCGGTGTTTCGCTCTTCATTTATTTATATTTATATTTCGTCTAATATGGTTGGCACAGTCATACTAACTCTTATAATAAGTTGTTGAACTAATACAAAGTTCTTGAAATGTTTTACACTTTTATTATGATGGCCATGATAATTTTCTATTATTCTCTCTGAGGAAAATGAAAGAGATGGACATTAAAATAAAGCTACCCATCTTCGAAAGACACAATATTATAGTAGCATGTTATTGAATTACTTATTATCTGACCATATTCACGCTCTGTTATATTTACAGGAGATACCCGTGGGGTTCCAACCCAATTTACTTTCTATGGCTTTAGTCACCCTTCTGAGATGAAATTACAACTGATAGAAACTTGGACGTCTTATCTCCGCTTCGGAAGAAACTATTTTTATGCTGTTAAGATTACTTTATTGGAAATTTATTTCTTTTCTATGGGGACACGGTGCGTATGGGCTGAAGCTTTATTAAACTGTCGTGTTTCATCGCATAAAATGTCAGTGGTAAGGGATATTTTGTGGTCTGATTTTGGATCAATTTGAGAGTTCAGAAAGAATATTGACCTAATAATTTTCGGCGTGTTTACCAAATTGCAGAAAACGACTTTATTTTATCTTTATTTCAATTATCTTACAGACTACGAGGGGCGTTCAATATAAAGTGAGAATGAGATGCAAACTCTTTTAATATTACGAAATTAAATACTGGCCGGTAAAGCTAATCTATCTAGCTGATTGCTATGAAAAAAAAAACTAACTGTCTTTTGTTTAAAAAAATATACGGTAATTTCTTTGCAATGCTATTGAGTACGTTAGCGAAAATGGAGAAAATTGAACTGCGCGCCGTTATCAAATACTTGTATTTGAAAAATTTTTCTACGGACCAAGTCAATTTGGATTTGCGGGACACTTTAGGGTCTAATGCTCCTCCGTATTCGACAGTCGCACGTTGGTGCGCCGAATTTAGACGTGGAAGAACATCGACAATGGACGACCCCCGCTCCGGACGCCCTACTACAGCAGTAACTGAAGAAATTGTGAAAAAAGTCGAAAACTCAGTTTTGGCGGATCGTCGTGTCACAGTTCGTTTTATTGCTGAAAATGTAAAGATTTCAACGGGGAGCGTGCATAATATTTTACATGAACGCTTGGGTATGAAAAAGGTATCTGCGCGTTGGGTACCAAGAATGCTTACTGACACGCAAAAACAAACTAGACTAGAGATTTGTCAAGAAGCTTTGAACCTGATGCAGCAAGACCGGGAACTTTTTTTGGCGCGATTTATAACAATGGACGAAACATGGCTCCATCATTACGACCCAGAAACGAAACTGCAGTCTATGACATGGAAAAGGCCATCATCTCCAACTCAGAAGAAATTCAAGGTGAGCCCATCTGCCGGTAAGGTCATGGGCTCTGTTTTTCGGGATGGTAAAGGGGTATTAATGATTGAGTATCTCGAGCATAGAGCCACTATTACGGGCACATTATACGCCAAACAAATAGCAACATTGCGCAATGAGATCCGCGAAAAAAGGCGAGGTAAACTCTCGAAAGTTGTGCTGTTCCACCAGGACAATTCCCCAGCACACAAGTCCGCCGTTGCAATGGCTGCAATTCGTGATGCTGGGTTGGATATCCTTAAGCATCCTCCGTATTCACCAGATCTCGGTCCCAGTGATTTCTAGCTATTTCCGAGATTGAAACAATACCTGAGAGGCCAGAAATTTGAAGACGACGACGCGGTAGTCGCTGAAGTACAAGATTTTTTAAGTACTCAAGATGAGACCTTTTTTAAAAATGGAATTTTAAGTTTAGATAAAAGATATACTAAGTGTATTATGCTAAAAGGTGACTATGTCGAAAAATAAAATGACATTTAGTAAAAGTTGTTTATAACATACTCATTCTCACTTTTTATTGAACGCCCCTAGTAATTGACAAGGAAAGTTGAATCAGAACTTGTTAAAAAGGCATGGGTCATATAAATTTTTCTGTTTGTGTCTGTCCTGTGGACATAGCAAAAGTTAAGGGTCTAAAGCCAATATTTTTTAGTCAAGTTTGTTGAAGTACATCACTACTTTACGGACATAAGCACAGCTCTACAACGTCAGCCATCTTGCAAGATGAAAAGACCCAAATTGACTCATGAATACTTTCATTGAAGTAAATTAATAATCTGTATTTCAATATTTACAACTAAGTCTATATTGGTGTGTGACGCCTGGCCAACTTTCGGCCAATTCAAATAAATTTCAATTTTGTTTACTCAAAGTCACTAATTTTATGTCCACAGGAGAGACAACTTTTGTTTCTTACGCTGTGCACGACCCGCATAATATATTTTAGCGATTGCATCGGCAATGCAGTTATAAAACTGCAACATTAATCTACTCTGTATAATAAAAGCTTAGCGGAGCTTTCGCCGACCGAAACCTATAAATCATTCAAGCTTTCGATAAAAAATATAGTTAGTTTTTTGATGCAGTGCGTGTGCGTATCACGGTTTTACGTTATTTTATTGATCTAGAGAACGCGTTATCTTGACTTTCGCCTATACTCCTTTCACTGTAGCATGGTGCGGGTGACACTTGACACACCGTTCCGTTACACTTGGACAAAATTGCTGCGGTGTATTTCATGGCGAATTATTTAAATTCCAGTCTGAATTTGTCTGGAGTTAAACATTTAAACTTCGAAAAGACTATCGTGCAAAAAATAAATTTAACCTAATTATTTTTTATTATCAATAAAAAAATAAAACACGATTAAATTAAGAAACGTAATAATGCGTGTAACAAAACGTTTAATGATGGGACACAATCTACCTTGAGTTTATCGATACTTATTAATTTGTAATGTTAATAACGATGCGCTTTAAAAAAAAATCCATGCCGTGGTAACAGAACAGGTTGGTATGTCCGACAAATACGTAAGTTTATATGAGTGACACTTACCTTACCTACGTGATATAATGCTTCAAAAATAATGACTTATTTTATTCAATAAGGTTCTGTTAAAATAAAAGATAGAAGTAGGTCATCATCATCATCATTTCAGCCATAGGACAACCACTGCTGGACATAGGCCTCCCTTATTGTTACCCAAACATTACGGTTGGAAGCGGATAGTATCCACCTTGAACCTGTAGCTCTTACTAAATCATCCTTCCACCTCATTGGTGGACATCCCACGCTGCGCTTGCCATTCCGTGGTCTCACTCGAGAACTTTTCAGCTCCAACGTCCACCTGTTCTGCCGCAGTTCTGCATGCTATATACGTATATGTCCTGCTCTTAGCCATTTCAACAAGCTACTTAGAATTAATGTAGACCTATCCTTTACAAACACTTTGCGGCATTTATTCCGCTCTATCGCATCTGTAATACAAGCAGTATTAAATTATCCATGTGCCTCTGACTATGAAGTGATCACTGCCGGTTTCCATCTTATCTATCACAGAGACATCATTAACCACCACATTATGGTTACTGCTTTGGTTTTTTTTAATTATAGTTTTGCTTTATGTTACGGCCTCTTTTTGATATAGCTAAAAATAAGTACGGATCCCTCGACTTCTTTTATTTTGCATTATAAAGATCTCCGGTACTTAGTTTACTTTACTTGATTTCATGAAATAATCGTAAATTTATATTATTAATTACACCTACATAATTAAAGTTATAAATTTATAGTTTTATCGATTGAGTTTTAAAGCTTTCACTTCTCTAGTCTGTGGGTTTTGACACCTGCCACCCGCACCATGCTACAGTGAAAGGAGTATAGTGCCGCTGTCGCAGTTTGGCAGTCATTTAAACGCACATGTGCGTTTGTGGTACATGAAGAAATCTCGAGTCTGACAGCCGGCGCAGCGAATGTGTTAAATAGATACTGCACCATGTTTGATCCCCGTTTGATGCAGATGCATGAATAAGACGTCTTGAATGTTTAATATGTGTATAATGTACGTGCGCTTCGGAGTAAAATCTACAATACCTACGCAAAATGTACACAACGCACGCAGTACGCACAAAAAGCAAAAATTACCTACATTTTCCCGCAGTTTTGACTGCAAACCTCATAGTAAATTTTCAATGTAATTTTGCACATAAATTTTGAAAAGCTCAGAGCTCGAACCTACAACCCTCTGCTTTAGAGACCATACATAACCACTAGGCTACCACGACTTTTTACACGAATATTTTGTGTAATTTTTAATATTTTTAGTATTAATACACTTTGTGGAAAAAAGATACCTAATTTACTTTGAAAAAGATTTTCCCAGATCTATCCAACCAAGATGGTGAACGGGGAAAACAAGCGCGCTTTACTCAACGGCAATTGCTTTTGCCTGCCACAGGCGAGTCGCTTCCTGTTATAAAGAAAAATGACCATTCCAACCTTAAAAGGCGACAAAAAACTATTTCTGAATATTCTCTGTTATGAGCGTTCAGGCATTTATTGGTAAAAAGTTCTAAATGCGCACTGGTATGCATGTTTCTGACTGGGAAGTTTTTTGGGCTGGTTGGTAAGTAGAGACAAAATGCAATAAGAGAAGAAGTTCTGGGTGACTGATTTGTGAAAGGTGAGCATTAAAAGCAGGATTCGTTCGGTATTTGAGGATAGGTTAGCCCAGTGGTTGGAGAACCTGACTACGAAGTTTGAGGGCTCTAGTTCGATCCCCGGTCGGGGCAAATATTTGTATAAATAATACGAATGTTTTTGCTCGAATGTTTAATGTATTTAAGTATCTATTTGAGTATGTTTATTTATTCGCTGCCTAATGGCCACAGTAGATGCTTTGATTATTTTGGGACTAGGGAAAATTGGTGTCAATACTTTAAATAAAAAATAATATCGAGCTAATGTAACTGTGAGGAAAATTCAAGCTATTGATAGTAGTTAGGGGGAGAGAAGTGAAAAATGAATTTTAATACATTGAAAACTATACCTAAAACATGATTGAAAAATACATTTCAAATTTACTCAAGAATAGCTAGCAACTACAACTTTCAGGAATTCGATAGGTAAGGTGGGCTGCAAAAGTGCATGGACACCTCGGGGCGATAATCGCGTGAGCGCGCGCGGCTATGTTAATAACATCAAACGATCAAACACTACTCACGCGATTATCGCCCCGAGATGTCCATGCACTTTTGCAGCCCATCGTACACTTGTCTTTTATTTATATTTTGTTTCAAGTGACTACGACGTAGGTACATAAATAAAATAAATATCTTAATTCCGCAGCTATACTCAAGCAACATGACTGTGGTGAGCTAGACAATTACTTGCCTCGCGTGGCAACCCTAGCACTACACGTGCCTCAGTAGGTAAGTGTCTTATGCCTAAACATCGTTTATCTGGGGGACTTTAACTTCTGTACCTACTTGTATTACTTATTCTGTGCCTGAGCGTATTTCACTTTAAAAATAGTAAGTACAGTAATTTCCAGAGAATATGTTTACAGTGCATCTTTCCTATTTCCACGGTACCTCTAAGCTCAAACGCTTTACCGAGTGCTAAGGAAGCACGGAGCAATTTATGTTTAAGAGGCAGCTGAGCAAACATTGCAGGAGTTAGACTCAAATTGAACCATAAATCAACACGTGTGTAATGTCAGACCTTGGATTTCCCTTCATGCCCGTGATGCGACGTGACTGAAAATGTCGGCAAGTCGTTCAGCTTGGCTATTAATATACCTGGTTGCGATTTCTGCTACCTGTCTTTTAAGCTATGCACGTCAATTTTTATTGAGTATAGACTTTAAGTAACTAAATATTAATTAAGTAATAAAAAATTAAAAAGCCCGGCTGCGTAAAATTTATCTTCTTATTCACCCCCAAAAGTGGCCCTCATGTTTAAAATTCTTTCATTTACGTTACACGTCCTTATTTGGGTTTACGGCTTACGTTATGAGTACCTGCCTACCAAATTTCAAGTCAGATTCTGTGTAAGTATTACCGTTCCCACAGGAATACCGGGAAAATATACACCCAATGTCACTCTCGCAACTGAGACGAATCTAATGATATGTAAGATACATTTTAATAACTTTGCATATGTCGCAGTTTGGGAAACCAAATCACGCAGGATGTTAAAATGAGGAATCCATCCATTTTATCATATGCCCAGAAAAAATGAGTAATTGATCAAATTCCAGAATCTGTTTAGTGAAATGTCGACATCAGCCAAAAAGGCAACTCTTTTTACACGACTACGGCTAAGCCAAAAGGAAGTGTAATTTTTAATTTCACCAAATTTGCTTAGTAATTTGATAACATTCCTGAAACAAGTCAGTGAGCTACGAAACGAACTCCCAAAGTCAACTCTTTTTATCATGTCACTAGACACTTTAAATCAGTTAGAACCCACGACCCTCTGCTTGATAGGCTATTAGGTCAAACCACTAGGGTACCATGGCTACCGGGTTTATCAATTCATCTGATCCTAAACCTATCGAAGGATGTTTACAAAGATAACTAAATTTAAAACCGCAATCCTTATCCTCAAATCCCGTTCGGCTATCAAGTCGTGTTCCTGGAAAATAAACAATGGAAAGTTGACGATAAAAATAAATTCTTTATCCGTATGAATCCCGGTTGAGAGTAAATTCAATTTGGAAAAGTGCGCCTTGAAACTCGCTTTAGAAAACATCCCGCAAACCAAAAACTAGTCGACGTGGGATTTGGGAATTCATTTGAAACGTCGTTAAAACTTAGCCGTGGAATGTTATTCGAAAGACAAGGGTTTAATTTAATTACAGTGTACTTTTCTGTAGGGTTGAACGTGGGCGGCCGGGGTAGCGGTAGAATAAAACGAATACAGCCATTATATATACCTAATATTTTCCTAGAATTTTTATGTAAAATCATGTTAGGGTTCCATACCCAAATATATTAGTGCCCACTGCCCAACCAGACTACAATAATGCTAAGCCTCCAATGTCATTCGAACAATACTATAGTATATATACTCCTCCCTTACACCATACACTATCCTCAATTCTTACTAATAGTACAAATGCGAAGGTAACTCTGTCTGTCTGTTACCTCCTCATGCAAACCGCTGAACCAACTTGAAAATTGCATAGTTCCCATAGAAAAGTGATATATGAATTCTTTACACATGGAATCGCGGCCAACAGCTAGTATAACATATATGCGTCGATGTAGCCACACTGTTTTACCACACAAGCAGGACAGATTAACCTTCCGTCATAAACAGGCAGTTAATAAAAGAAACCCATTAACTTGGCTTAATGGCGTAATAATTATTATGTACACCCGTTTAAGGTAAGTGCCGGCATCAACGTTAATCCGCTAGCTGTTAACATCCTGTATCAACTTGGCACTGCATCTTAATAGCTTGTAGTTGATTAATAATTTATCGCGGCGTGAAATATAGGGCACATTTATTCACACATTAGGTACATACGTAATACGTTTGAGTTGAGTCGGATTTATTAACTGCTTTGGAATAATTTTGAGTATTGTATTGAATCCGAGATAGTATTTTGTCTGTTTGTTAAATTCATAACCATAACGAAATTGTTTGATTAACTATGCCTTACTCTTGTAAAGCGCAAAATTTTCTGAGTGGTTAGTGGATGTTAGGAAAAATAGACCAATTGGAATCGTGTGCATTCTTGCTGTAATTTTTAACGTGCGTTTGCATATGCGTGTGCGTAAGCGTTTCACTTTGTTCGCCTCGAACGAAAAATCCTTACTAAGCGTATACTAAAAACAAATCCCATCATGTAAATTCGGATCCTGATAATATTCTAAATCCAAAAGTTCGTGAGTATGTGCGTGCGTGCGGATATATATTTGTCTTAGTTACTTCATCATGCAAAAAACGGCTGGACGGGAGGATTTAAATGAAATTTGGTATTTAGTAGGTACCTAGTTGGACGTCTAGAATAACAGGTAGGCTACTTTTAGCCCGATATTCCTACGGGAGCGGTATAAAATTCCAAACCTGAACCGCTACATTTAGGCTGCGTATCCACCAGAGCTGTGCGGGGATGCGTTGCGAGGGATTTGTCTGTCATGAACCAATAGAAACACTTCATGTAAAAGGTCCTAAGTGAATGAAGTATTTCTATTGGTTCATGACAGACACATCCCTCGCAACGCATCCTCGCTCATCTCTGGTGGAAACGCAGCCTAAGGGTCACGGTGGCTATTTGGATGGTTATTTTTAGGGTAAAAACGGGACCCTATTACTGAGACTTCGCTGTCCTTCCGTCTGTCCGTCCGTATGTCCGTCTGCACGTCCGTGCGTCCGTCCGTCCGTCTGTCACCAGGCTGTATCTCACGAACCGTGATAACCAGACAGTATGAAATTTTCACAGATGATGTATTTTGGTTGCCGCTATAACAACAAATACTAAAAAAACAGAATAAAATACATATTTGAGGGGGCTCCCATACAACAAACGTGATTTTTTTTGCTCGTTTTTGCTCGATATTGATAACGGCAACAGGTAGACGCTTGAAATATTCACAGAATATTTAGTAATATATTCACTTTAAAAATAAATAATTTAATAAAAATAAAACAAATATTTTAGGGGGCTCCCATACAACAAATGTGATTTTTTTGCCGTTTCTATAGATAATGTTACGGAACCCTTCTTGCGCGAGTCCGACTCGCACTTGGCCGGTTTTATAGATAATGGCACGGAACCCTTCGTGCGCGAGTCCGATTCGCACTTGTTTAGTAATGTTAACTGGCTGCATTTTGACTAACTTTTGTTGTTAAATCTGTCTACGTGTATAATACAAAATATTTCTTGTAAGTAATTTTAGTGAAAATTCCAAAATGTACAATGCAAGCGGTTAACTGAGGCCTGCGACTGATGTTCCACTATCCCGGACTCCCGGAGCCGTATTACGGACTAACAAATCGTAACGGTTGGTGGCTTGCTCAATGTTCAAAGCCTGATTCTGCATAATCCCTGTAATGAAAATACATAATGCTGGCATGCTGCCCTCGTTCCGGATGGTCTTAGTTAAGAGGAAACACTGGTAAACAGCCACTAGTATAATAATAATAATTTATTCGATGCATGTGGGACATGGGTTACATTTGCAGATTTCAGTACATGAAATAGAGTAGGTTCACCAGAGTGCAATATTGCTAAGCCTATATAACTGAATGCTCAAGCTTATAGAACTGAATCTTCGTGCCAAGAGATGACTTTAATGCGCTTTCGTCCGTTTAAAATAAGACCTGGGTTTTTTTAAATAGGTAAGTGTTTTTTGCTGACTGTACTTGCACACACATACACACACACACCCACACACACACACACACACACACACACACACACACACACACACACACACACACACACACACACACACACACACACACACCCATACGCCCGCGCACGCACCGCACGCACGCATTACTCACTTCACATTTATGATTTTAAACATGAAACTACCGTGAGAGTCATTCATAGTGAAAATAAACGGATCACTCACGTCTTAAAACGAGTTTAACTCGACATGTTTCTCAGTTGTCATGGTCATGACATGTTGTTCGATAGTGCACGTTTGGCATGGTAACACAACAAAACGAGCGATGTCCGCAAACTATGAGCGTTTTAGCTTCTAACTTTTGGTGACGGATCCTCTTAAGGGTGGCGTCACGTTTTTAAAGTCCATTAAACCTCCCCTGCAATTATACCACAGGCTGTCTTTATTAAGAGTACGCCATAATATCCCCAAAGGCGGTGTAGGTATACAGTAGATATAGATTAGACAGGCGGGTATAATATAGTGTAACGATGCGCTGGCTCCACGCACTTATTTAAATTAATTTAGTTTTAATGTTACGGTTATGAGGCAACACGTGTTGGTAATTAAAAACGAATGACTTATATTTTCATAATAAAAGGTGGAGTCATTATCATCATTATCGTCCCAGGCTATATACATCCCGCTGTAGGGCACAGGCTTCCTCTCAGAATGAGGCTTCACACACACTATTGAATTTCATCGTAGACGGTTAAAGAAAACGTAATAAAGTTGTCATATTCTTATATTATACGATTATACTAGCTGTTGCCCGCGACTCCGTCCGTGAAGAATAGGGGTAGGTACACAAAAAATAGAGGCTATTCTCAGACCTACCGAATACAGAGAAAAATTTCATAAAAATCGGTCAAGCCGTTTCGGAGGAGTTCGATAACAAACACCGTGACTCGAGATTTTTATATATTAGATTAATATAGCCGTGGTAGCGTTGTTTGACCTAGGGACTCAAGCAGAGGATCGTATTCGAAATTACATTTCAAATTTACCTACCACGAGCTTTGCGGTGAACGAAAACATCGTGAGAAAACTTGTACACACCTGCGAAGCTCTTCAGTGGTGTAAGCGAAGCTCCCAATCCTCACTGGGCCCGTATGCCAACTACAACAGCCCAAGCCCTCTCATTCTGACAGGACGCTTGTGCCCAGCAGTCTTACCCATATATAGGTCGAGATGATGATGTTTTTGTGTTAAAATTCTAGTGCTTGTTCCATTTCAAAAAGCCTGATTCTAGAAATGTCGTATTCAAGTGATAAGGCTTTTGCACTCTCTTGGGCAATTTTATAAAGTTGTGACATTTATTTTATTCCTGTGACATTTTGCCTTGGCAAAGGATGTTTGTATTTGCGCCTCAGGATATCAAAGCTGCTTTTATTTTGTATTTACCATCTCAAAATTATTCAGAAATATGTATGCTTCGGATTTAATATTCTTTATGATTTAAAGGTACAGGAAGTGGGTTACTATAGAAGATTACAGGCTGGTAATAGTTACGCCCCTAGCTGTTCCAGTATGGAGTCTAATTCCGTTTAAATAATTTATTAAGTACCTTATATTGAAATGTCATGTTTTAACCGCGCACCAGTTTCCTACTTCAAATAAAAAAGTAACTCCGTCTTTTTACGTTTGAACGTCTAGTGCTCAATCAATTTTAACGATAATGGTACTCAGATAGATGAGAGCTTAGAAAAGGGCATCAGTAGGACCTATTTTTTGTATCATCTCGATAAAAAATAAAGCAAATGTGTAACCAAATAAATTATAATTTGATACAGATTGATCATGAAATAATCTTGGTAATATTACGTATAATTGGATAAAATCGAGGAAAATATTTAAATTTTATTTCTCAGTGAGAAGCCTTTATTTTCATAGCCATAAAAAAGTAACGTAGCAGACTAACTGAACAAATAACGCACAACCTAAACCAGGTGTGGGCAAACTGCGAGCTGCGACTCTCCAGTTCCTTACACAAAATTAATTACCTACTATCAAAACTCACAAAAATCATGCAATGAAAAATTGCTTAGAAAATCCCTTCTTAGCGGATGCCTATGTCAAAATAACTATCCGTGTGCCAAATTTCAGCATAATCCGCTCAGTGGTTTGAGCCTTTTATATATAAAAATAATAATTGTATAATTATAATTAATTATAATTTCGTATAATTGTATTAATAACTGGTGGCAGCTTCGTTGGTTTATGTGAATTGTAACTATGTTTAGGTTTAAGAATAATGTACCGTTTGTGCCCAAATAAACATTAAAACATATACAGAAGAAGAAAATATAAAAATCTCGTGTCACGGTGTTTGTTATTGAACTCCTCAGAAACGTCTTGACCGATTTTTATGATTTTTTTTGTCTATATTTTGATAGGTTGTAGGCTATTTTTACACGCCTATTCTTTGCAGACGGAGTCGCGGCCAACAGCTAGTTATAATATGAAAATATTGTAAACTGTTGATTGTAAACGTATTTTTCAACTCAGCCCTAAATGTCTCCTTGAGAAACGAAAGACGCCTCTCAGAAGATTATTTTTGATATTTTCCCTTGGCAAAGGGCACGTTTTGTCAATAAGGGACATTCCCCAATTGCTTTTTTCGATTCAATACCTCATGCAAATATAGGGGAAATAGCATCCGCCTTTGATTTGTTCTTGGTTTGTCAAGAATTAAGTATTAAGTAAATATTTTTACAAAATTATAAATATTTTTTCCAAAAAGAAGTTAAATATCTACTCTGCTATTTTACTGCTTAGCCCTTTAATGAGTTGAAGTATTTTTAACAAATATTTTCTTGAAAATAGCTCTGGTTTATCTATAAACTTATTTTCACGGCGTTCTTTGTAACGAAACATAAAACATTGTAAGATACATAAATTGTATTTAAAAAAAAAACCGGCCAAGAGCGTGTCGGACACGCCCAAGGTAGGGTTCCGTAGCCATTACGAAAAAATCAAGTAATATTTTTCTAAGGATTTCGTATGTGTACGGAATCATCCAAGTTTAGGTACCTATGTTTTATACCTTAGGCTACTATTTACTCTTAAACTACAAATAATTTCCAAGCAATCTTAGCCGCTATAATTTTCCTAGTAAATTTGATATATTTACTACCATTCTGAATTTTTTCAAATTTTTCCACCTAACAGTTTTTTTAGAGGGGGGGGGGGGGCGGTCGATTTTAATGAAAATTTTCACTTTAAAGTTGAATATTTCACAAACAGATCACTGAATAGAAAAATCATTTTAGCAACCCCGCAATGGTTTTAAAAGACATATCCAACGATACCCCACACTATAGGGTTAGCCGAGAAAAAAAAAATCACCCCCACTTTACGTCTATGGGAGGTAACCTAAAAAATTTTTTTTTAGTTTTTTTTATTCAATTACTTTGTCGGCGTGACAAATACATTACAGCTTTCTAGTACTAACAGTCTCTGAGCTTAGCCGCGGACAGACAGACAGACAGACAGACATGGCGAAACTATAAGGGTTCCTAGTTGACTACGGAACCCTAAAAACCACGAAATTTGAGAGTATTGCAATAAACGAGATAAATAATTGAGGTTAGGTTAGTTCTATATTTGGTCAGGTTTTCGATAAAATAGTTCGGCATTCATAAAAACTGTTGAAAAAACCCACAGAAGTATGAGAAACGACCGCGAATAAACATTTTTTCGAATCAACTCCAAATTTCCCTTGTATTACTCACCGGCCATTATCACGCGCGGAGGTGTGCAAATAAATCTTCGATTTTTCCCATTTTCCCCGACACGAATATGTTTCTGGGCTGAGTGAATATAGACTTTTTGTCGCTGGCAATACCGCGACAGATTCGCGCCTAATGTCCCGGAAATCACATTTTTGCTCGTTTTGAAACAATGGAGCATCGCAGCCGAAAGCCTCGCATATAGTTTCGGAATTTCTTTTTGGAATCGCGAAGCTGCGAAGCTGTCAAGTTTTTTATGCTTCAACCCGTTTCAGTACCCGTGAACAGATAAAATGGTGCGCTTCGTATTATAAAGTTTATGGTTCGTACTTAAGTATTGTTCGTTTTACAAAGTAATATTTTAGTTGCAGTCTTCAATCATCATATTATCTACTTTTTATTTATTTTTGATTCGTCAAATTATAATGTCTAGTTCGTCTTCAAATTGTATTGCCTGTCATTAAAAAAACCATGTGTGCTAAGTAAAGTAAAAAAAAAATACCATAAGCCTTTTAATTTCTAACAAACCTCAATCTGTCTAAGCTTTGAGTTATCCTAACGAATGCTGTATGCCAGAAAGGATGGATTAGGTACTTGAAGCCAGACTTGAATGGGATTGCGAGCGCGCATTTTAGACAATAAGGCCTTAGTACATGCTTTGAATAGCTATTGTAAAATACATCTCAGCCTGAGTTACAACTTTGTCAATGGACGCCATCAAGATGAAACGCGAGTGAACTAAATACCGGTCCAATAGTTTGCAGTGGGGATCGATCATAAACTATGTACGCCTCGGATTACAGACCCACGGACACGAACGGCGGTCGGTTCCCACGATATTAAGGTGCTTTACGACCGACCGATTTTAGTTTAAAACTGTATACCGAGTTTACATTTTAAGTTGTTTGCGGACGTGGTCGTACTTTGTTGAGATTTACAATGGCGAACGGTCCAGGAGCGGGAGTTACCGCACTTTGTATAATCAGGTTGTGTATACCTACTACTTCACACGGGCGCACTAAGGAGGAAATGAGAAAAAAATCTTCATTGCAAGCAAAGATGCTTTTTTTTTTATGTTAGAAAGGCCAGACAAACGAACTAGTGGGTCACCTGATGTTAAATGATCACCACTGTCCATAGACACCCGCAGCGCTTTACGCGATGCCAGTGCGTTGTCGGCCCTAAAGGAAAGGGAACAGGGGAAGGGGGTGAGGGAAGGGGTGAGGTATTGGGCCCCCGGCACTCTCACTGACCGTACGAAACGCAAGCAGGATTACTGCTGCTTCACGCCGGTGTTCTGTGAGAGGGACAATTATGAGGGACAATTAATTAGGAGGGAGGGCTTATTATGAGCGGGACAATAAAATTTGTTGTAATCAATATTTCACTCTACCAGCACTTAAAAAAAATTTTGTTCAGGTATTGCAAAACCAACAAAAACGTAATTAGCCCACACACACAGCCTTTCTGACACAATCGGTAATTGATTTTGGAAAGAAAGAAAGAAAAGAAAGAAAAAAAGTTTATTTCACACACTTAAAACACAAACAATTATTACTATTAAAACCTAAGATTAAAACAATAAACAAGCAAACAAAAAAATAAAAAAAAAATATTAAAAAGTGTGCGAAAAAGGTCCCGCCTCAGCATAAATTCGGACTCCTGGGGTGGAGCCAGCGCTGACCTTCCGGCGAGACCATTTTTATCGGTCACAGAAACCCTGCAAAAATGCTGAAATTTTTGAAATTTGTGTTCAGGATTTTCTTTAGGTACAATTTGTCAACATTTTACCGTGAATAAAAGACGTGGGTGGTAGAAATCGAGATAAATATATATCTATCCTATTGGACAAATCGACGTTATTTTTTTTAACCAGCCTGATATTGTCCCACTGTGGGGCAAACGCCTCATCTCCATTTGATTGCCTATCTGGCGCAATGTTAGGCCAATCACAAGCGTCCACCATCTCCTCGTCATCGCTAGCCGTTTTGCGGCACCCAGCAAGTGGCTGTGTGAGCCCACCTCTGTCAATGCATGTGACTCTGTCTCTGTTTTTTTACAGCTTAAACATTTACCGTGTATTTTTATTGTATTGAAAATGTAATCACTACTGTTTACCCTAGCCGTCGTGCTATCATTTCCTCAACAAATTGTCAAGAATTCAACCAAAGCCTGATGCAGCTTCCTTGTACAACTAAGTAGTTCGCTCGTCCCGGATTATAACAAATGGGCCCATACCTCACGGCGGGCATGTGGGCTTCGTTACAAGTATATCTGGTTAGGTAATTCCTTGCCCCTTTTTGGGGTTTCAGAGGTTTCAGATTATTAGAGCACATATTACTAAAGCGGCCGACTATAGTTTTATTTATAGGTATTGCGAGGATTTTTTTAATTGATGCTTTCCGGAAATAATAGCCTAAATAGGTAACAATTAATAATTAATTTGACAAGTTTATTGATGGCGTCTTAAACCCTCGTATGCTTAAGACACGGATCTGTGCCAAAGTCAAGGCATTATTTTTGTAGACGAAATAAGCATAATAATATAATTTCGAATCAAACTCAAGTAAAATTAATTAATTTCGAAAATGAATACCTACGTCTTTCTCGCGCACCGCACGTCTTCAGTCTTTCTCTCATTTGTTCATTCACTCGGTCTCTCTCAATCTATCGTCTCATTCGATCAACCATTCGTCACATCACTTATTCCTACATGTATTTTGTTCAACAGCAACTACCTAATGAGATGCACCACGTAATTTTTGAGGGTTCCGACGGGATTTACCGAAATCACGAAATTTCAATTGAAATGCTAGATCTAATAGTTAACGCGAGGGGGAACCGCGGGTAAAAGCTATTACATCATTTTGTAGTAATGTAAGCAAATCCCTACTTATAAATGAAACGTGTGACCTCTTATTTACCTATACACACCAATTTCGAGACCAAAAACGTTCCGCGGTCGCCGGGATAATCGGATTGCCGGCAACTTGCGTAAATTGTTTTACTTGGCAATAAAAGTTGCCGCAATTACTAAATGATTTACTCGCTTAGCGAAAATTAGGGCCAATTTGCTACAAGTAAATACGGAAACTAAGTAGGTATCTAGCATAAATAAATAAATAAATATCACGGGACAATTCACACCAATTGACCTAGTCACAAAGTAAGCTAAGCAAAGCTTGTGTTAAGGGTACTAAGCAACGGATAAACATGCTTATATAGGTAGATACAGATATATGTTAAACACCCAAGACCCGAGAACAAACACTCGTAATTTTTCATACAAATAAATATCTGCTCCGACACGGAAGTCGAACCCGGGACCTCAAGCTTCGTAGTCAGGTTCTCCTAACCACAAGGCCATCTGGTCGTCTAATGAGAAGGTAATTAACTGTATATTTAACGTTTAACCCTACCAATGCTGCTAATGTTATACCTATATACATGTAAAAGCTTATGTTTGAATGTTAGTTACACCATCGCGAAAACGGTTCAAGAGATTTGGATTAAATTTGGCACGCCGATTTTTTATATACTAGCTAGTGTACTTTTATTCCGTGAAATTGCGTAGTTCCCGCGGGATACGATAAACGAATTCTTCGCAGACGAAATCGCGCATACAACCAATATCACAACTAAAATTCTGCAAGTACGCTGCAAAACGCTCATTTTTATGTCTATATTTTATACTACTGAGGCGTTCGGAAAGTTCACCATTGCCTAAGAAGACACCGCAAAAAATTTGCCGGAAAGTAATTTTTCAAAATAAAATTTCACATAACAATTAATATAAGCACGATAAAACAATTAAAAAATTACATGGGCATTGGAAAATCATTTCACTATCTTTATTATCTAATTTTTGAAGGTAATGTATTGGAGTCCCTTTAGTAAAGTACCAATTCATGTAATAAATAATAAATAAATTCATGTAATAATACTGTTAGCCATTCGTATTTAATTACTGTACAAATTTCGATATAGGTACCTTTCTTCGAGTGGGTCGTTGAAATGTGAAATTTAATTGAAATTAATGTAAGACACAAGATCTGTCAGAAAACTTGTAATCTTTCTTGGAAAATCTTGTTAGTATTCTCCTAATTCTTGGTAATAATCCCAAATTACTTTAATTAAGGTACAGTTACCAAAACTTAAATGTTAACTTAACTCATACCTATTCCTTCAATTTCTAGAATAGTAACTTCTGCTTTAGGACCTTATCTCCCATCGCACAATTTGAAATTCAGACCTTATGAATTCTTACCTAAAACTCACACTGCAAGCGTTTCCGAATTGGAAATGAGATCTTTTCAAAGGTCAATCATTAACTTTCAACTCAACTTTGGTTAAGTTTTCACCTCAGCGCGAAGGTAATGTGCCTTAAACGTTTTCTCGTAGGTACAAATAGTTCGGTCAAATATAGATCGTGGTTGAAATTTAAAGTTAGCAACTGGCGCACTTAAATATTGAACTACTAGCTTTTACCCGCGGTTTTGCGCGAGGAAACCATTAGATCTGGCAGTCGTATTAAAATTTCGGGATGCCTAAATTCCCATGGGAATTCCCAAAAATTACATCGTGGTTTCATTTACGTTGCTTAGGTACAAAATACCAGTGCATAATTACATGTAGGTATCTAGATTTTGCGGATGAGATTTGGAATATTACATGAATCCCGTAGAAATATCGAAAGTGGGCTTTGTATTATTTCATTCATCCAGCTATTATGCCCACCAAAATATATCCAAATCTGTCTTGCCGTTTTAGTATGAAGAATGGTTTGGACACTGAGCTAATTAGACGAATAGAATTATCACGCAATTCTGGTGTTAAAAATCTATATAAATATAAAAATGAATCACCGAAATGTTTGTTACGCGCATAACTTCCGATTGACTGCACCAAATTGGATAATTATTATTTTATGTTGCGTTTGTTATTGTCAAGAGAAGGTTTAGATGAAAGAAATTTTAGAAAAAATAGAACGGATGCGAAGCCGCGGGCATCAGCTAGTATACTATAAAATAGGTAGATTTTGAAATAGTTTACTGAATCAGGCGTTACTTTGCGGAGGTTCATATTAATGAACTGAAACAATTACTTTGCTCACCCGCGACCTTACGATGGTTACGTTTATGTAAGAAATGCGTTTTCAGCAGTTCCTCCACCGCCACATTGTACGAACACACACAAATCACACAAACCCAACTATCACCACCACCAAACTACACTGACACGTTTCGAACTCAACCAGAGCTCATCTTCAGAGTAGGTACTGTTGTGACCCTTGGTAGGGTCCAGGCATGTAGCTCTTCGGGCTATAATTATACTTATTAAAACTGCAGATATGACTTTAGTTCATGTTTATTGTTCGGATCTCCTCTTACGAATGTACAGATTTATTTTATGTTTCGGTACTGACATTCGGCTGCTCTTCTTAATTTAAATTACAAAATGTGACCAAGCTGCCGCGTGCCAGTATCCTTACAGTACCACAACCGTTCACTATGCTAGGTACATGGTGCAATTTCTTACATAAACGTAACTGTCGTAAGGTCGCGGGTGAGCAAAATAATTGTTTCAGTTCATCTATACTAATATTATAAAGAAGAAAGAATAGGCTCCGAAACTACCGGACCGATTTAAAAAATTCTTTTGCCGTTAGAATGCTACATACCACAAAGTGTCATAGGCTACTTTATACCGCGGGAAAATACCTTTTCCTACGGGAAAATTAATTTTATTGCGGGCAAAGCTGCGGAAGGAAGGCTAGTTAGGTAGATTTTTTGTTGTGCATCACATAAATAAACAGCTTATAGTACAATAAGAAAATTCACACGGTTAGCAATGGGCGGCCTTATACATACTAGCAATCTCTTTCAGGCAACCTCTGAACGTTTTCAAAGCATTGAGCATCAATAAAATACATTAAATAATTACACATTAATAAGGCAGTCAAAAAAGATAGTAAGTATGTATTTCTTTTCAATTACTTTTATTAATAGCTATATACGTGACTTTGAGGTAAGCCTGTCTATGTATTATAGACCGGGCGTAGCAACTTACTCGTAAGTTTCTCGCAATTTATATGCATAATTAAATTACATTCAGAAACTATCATGCGGTTTTTGGTGAAAGAAAATACTGTCAGAAAACAGATTATAGTAAAGTTGTCAATTTACCTCATAAACTATAAAATCTTAATGGGTTGTTAGTGTCATTTATAAGTTTAATGAAGACTAACGAGTTATATTTTTAGGTTCTCTGTTTATACTTAATCTGTTAATTTATCATTACAAAAGCAAAACACGAATGCGACACCAATCGTACAATTAGGTCAACCAGATTAGCCAATCAAATAACTGGGTATGTGTTTTGGACCACTAATGAAGGCTAACAATTTTCAATGGAAATTTTCGCAGTGTAGCTACCGAAAAATAGATTGTCAAGTATCAGTATCGGAACGAACTTTGAATTCCAGTTTCGGCGAGTTTCGGCGTTAAATTAAAATTTAGATTTAATTTCGGTATCTGCAGACACCATGCCGAAACTAAGACAGTAACCGAAACTGGGTTCGCGAGCTTTCGTGCAGCGTTCGGGAGCAATCACATATTTACAAATATTTACAAAAGCTAAAAAGAACGCAAGTTTTTAAAAAAATAAACAATACTTAGGATCTTCGTATTAATTTTCGGTTTCGGCCAAAACCAAAACAGAAACCGATACTTGGTTTCAGTTGCAGATACCAGTTTCGATTGAAAGCTATCAATATTATCAATCTAAACGCAACTTGTTAGTTTATAGGCACTCCATTATTTAGTGCAGAACGTATTATTTAATTGTTCAATAAGTAGGAACTGGCAATCAAATCATAAATGGGAGTGGTTTTATTATTATTCACTAATTTTAGACGGATTGCATTGAGATAATTGATTGTTTGGAGGAAGTGTTATTTTATTAAGGGTTATTTCGATTTCCATGTGGCTGATGTAATTTAAATTAATAATTTTAGTGAAATACAAAATGTAGGTTTTATAGTGACAACCAATTAAGTGCTTTACCATTTTTATGACAGTTTCTACATCAAAAGAAAAACAATAAAGCTGATTGTCACATTGACTTGAGAGTGACAATAGTCTCTAATTTTATAAGCCGTACAACTAACAGTGAACCTTACTAATCTAATCCATTCTAATATTCTCCATACTAATCCACACTAATATTTATAAATGTCTGTCTGTTAACTCTTCTCGCTTAAAAAAAAAACAAAAACTTAAAAACGCTTAAAATTAGGCATAGAGATAGTCTGAGATCTTCGGAAGGACATGGGATAATTTTTATTCCGGAAAATTAATGTTTCTCGGGACTTAATCACGAACTAACTATTTATTGCTAAAAATTGCCTCGACGTTTCGACTGCATTGCTGCGGCTGTGGTCACGAGCCGACTGAATTCTAGGGTATCATGTTCGTTTAGCCGCGCGAGTTTCTCGAACCACCCGCTCGTAATTTTCTTGTATCTGCACAATCACTTCGGCGCTTGGTTTGTTTTGTTTGAATGTTTGTTGTAAACTCTTAGATTAATAGGCAGCCTATAAAATAAATTGACGTAACATGCTGAACTAAAATGAGATTTCCTTAAAAGTATCTTATCACCGGTGAATGTGCAACTTCCCTCCCTGCCAGTGATTTCGTTGATTTGGTACGACATTCACCAACATAATTGCTAGGAAAGACGAAAATATTTTCTGGTGCGTCCCGCCAAATTGCTCGCTATGGCCGATTTTAGTTTTAAACGATTATAGTATCCATTATATAAACTATTTTGGCAGCAAAGAGCGGCTGGGATACTTATTGCGTGCTCGCAACGATAACAAAAGGTTTTAATTATCTCTTACATTTTATTCCACTTTGCGATTTGGCCAGGCTTGCTGCGTTTATGTGCGATATCAATTAAGAACTGTATTCGTTGTTTTGCCGACTGTATTAACTGTGATACACTTCATCATTATCATCATCCCAGCCTATATACCGCCTACTAAGATATAGGTGTGATCCACTTAGATATAGATAGATAAATAACAACGCTAAAATTACAAACAAGATGAAGTTACTCTTTCGACGTCATATTATATATTAATAATAGGAAGATTGTTTAACTCACATATTCCTACCTTCGATAGCTAGAGCCACTATACATAAATATGTGTCCAAGCATGTCAGACCCCAATAAAAGACAATGTTAGGTACCTTTAGAAGCGCGCGATGTCTTGTAGGTGGCCTGCAGCCGCCGCCGGGTTTGGCCGATTTCTATCTCTTGCTGTTGCTTGATATAAATGGGAATCCTGAAGTGTTCTTGAATTCACAGTCACAGTAAAAGTTTGGATTATAACTATTATAACTAATATCACGGAGCGCGATGCGCCCCGTGCCGAACCGCCGAGAAGAAGAAGGGACTGTTCTTATTATTTCCACGGCGCCACTGTCGCGTCGTAAGCGCAGGAGGCAAGGCAATGTTGCCAACCTCAAGGCTGCCGTATTACCTCCTATTGTGGGAGTAACATGCTTGGACATACACTCCCCCCCTAACCAAGATGTAGCTTGGTTGAACTAATCATAAAGTGGAAGTTGGCTAAGTTTTGAAACTGGTCTGATTAAGGTACTCTTTTGAGTTCGCACCTTAACTACACGTACAATCCCGTCTTTACCAGGCAACAAACTTATTATTCTACCCCGTTTCCATTCCAAAGGCGGACTATTGTCTTCTTTAATCAATACTAAATCATTAACCTTTGGAGATGTAGTATGATCATTCCACTTGTGCCGTAATTGCAAGGTGTGTAAATATTCGTTTCGCCATCTTGACCAAAAATGTTGCGATAGCCGTTGAAGTAATTGGAATCTATTGAGTCTACTAATTTTAACACCATCATAGTTATACCTACTCGGGTAAGGAAACCAGTGGCTCAACAATCAAAATATCCGCGATATAATTGCTGCTAATGCATTTGCACCAACATGAACATAACAATAAGTTTTATAAAAATGCTCAACGAGTACAATCCAACCCTACCCTTCCCCGGGAGCAAAATTGGGTGTTTAGCATTGTAAGGTAAGTCAGAATACTTGATTCTACCACCGACTCTTATCAAATTGTTTGAATCGAGAAACAAGTTTACACACAACTTCACCGAAGGTGGCTCTGCCGAAGCCCAAAACCGTTCCACTGTTTCTATTAGTGAACTTTCCGAAAAAATTGTAACATCCGTAACCGTAAGCCTGTCATCCGAAATGCGAGGTAAATCGGAAATATTTATAACCGAACTTCCATCTAATAAGTTTGAATCCGAAACCAATTTTTTGTCTAATACCGAAACCGAATTTTTATCAGATACCGAAACCGAATTTTTATCAGATACCGAAACCGAATGATTATCTGATACCGAAACCGAATTGTTATTAGATACTGAAACCGAAATTTTATCAGATACCGAAATCGAATTTTTATCTGATACCGAAACCGAATTGTAATCAAACACCGAAACCGAATTGTTATTAGATACCGAAACCGAAATTTTATCAGATACCGAAACCGAATTATTATCTGATACCGAAACCGAATTTTTATCACTATGCACCGGGCCAAAAAGGGCATAATCAAATATAGTGTCCAAAACGTATGGACCACCCGAGTCCGACCGTGAGTTTAAAATCTCGCCTAAAATGTCGCATCCGAATATTATATCTATCTTTGCCAAATGTGCAAAGTTCGCATCTGATAACTTGATTTCAGAAGATGAGGTAAACCGCCTAGCAATATAGGACGTAGGAGTCGTCATGACCGCCGCCGAAACCGTTAAAACCGAATTTGAGTCAGGTTTTGACTTAAAATTAACAATAACCATTTTGTCACTTAATTTTGTACTATTGCCGCCGACACCGACAATAGGTATAGAACAGTTATGCCGCTTCAAGCAAAGTGAGTTCGCAAAATCATTTCGTATGATAGTGATTTGCGAGCCGGAATCTAATAAAGCACCAGCGGGAACGTAATCACCGCACGTTGACCGAACATAAACAATCACCGTAGGTAACAAAACACTTTCTACAACTTTAGGTGTAGATAACGAAGCGGCATTACTATTGTTTATCTGTAATTGCTATTGGGCATGAGACGAGCGTCGCGACTCAAGTGGCGATGCTGAGCGATGGCGGCGATTCTTCTCACGCGAAACATCGCGGCTGGCTCTGGCGCCATGTTTGTCGCCATACGCGGCCGCCCGGTCGTTGCTATACGTTCGCTCGTAATGAGTGCACTGATTTTCGTTGCCATTGACATTATTATCATAACCGTTATTAGTTTGTCGATCACAATCAGTATCGACCACACCGACCGAGACATGGTTTGATTTTTTATAATACGGCGATTCGACCTTGCCGGCACTCTTAACATGAGTGTGAGTGTTTTCATTGCGAGGAGTAGCAAATAAACATATCATTTTATTATGACCAGTATTGTTACAGTACATACATGGTACATTCCGTTTGCAAGAAATAGCCGAATGGCTACCGAAACATCTGAAGCACAAATTTTTAGATTTAATCAACCCGCGCCTGTCATCACGTGACTTATTCTGGAATTTATAACAATCCGTAATCTTATGAGATTGACCATTGCAAAACGCGCACCCTATTTTGTCGAACGACCTATTCTGTTTGCGCGGTGTGAAGATCGTCTTACGAGGTTGATTGAAGTTTACCGAAGTCGGCGTCGCAACAGCGATCGTCGCCGAATGATTGGTGGTATCAATAAAATGACATTCATTTTGTAAGAACGTAATGAAATTTTCAAATGTTGGTAGGTCGTTTTTAACGCCACCATATCTTTGTTCGAAACGTGTTTTTAAATCGGTAGGCAATTTAGACATGCACATAAACACTATAAAATAGTCGTTAATTACGAGCCCTAAATTCTTAAGAGACCTTACTGATTCCAACAGTGGGTTTAACATACCTACGCGGAGGTTTTGGCTGTTTGACACGTTAGGTAAATTAATCAAGCGCGAAAGGTGCCTATCAATAATCATTCTTTTATTCTCATACCGCGATTTTAATATCTCTAGTGCGATATCTAATGACTCATTTGTCATAGGCAAATGTTGTATTAGGGTGCGAGGTTCTTTGTGAACATGTGAAAATAGGTAGTGATACTTCTCAGTCTTAGATAAGTCCTTTCTTGAGAGCACTAAAGAATTATACAAGCTTATGAAGCTAAACCATTCAAACACGTTTCCCTCGAAGTTATCGAGGTCTAATACAGGCAGACGAGAGTGTACTGCACTTTCCGTAGTCGAGTAAGAACCGTCCGAATTCGGGAATTTAGCCGATATTGCATCTAACTCATTATACTGAATAGTAGCAATTTTAAAACGAGCATCATAACTTGTCGTCAAATTTTCGTCTGAGACGATATTTAAGAGGTTCTCGTAAGCCGCCGATAATTTTTCATAATGATCGTCTAGTTTTCTGAGCCGAGCCGATAAAACACCTGATGCGTATTCACTTGATTTACTCAAAGTGATTGAATGTTCAAACCATTCGCATTCAATTTTGAACTTTACTTCGTTGGCCTTCGCCATTTTGTTTTATTTAAAATTTGCAATTAGGTAACTACCTAAGTAAGCTAACCTAAATCCGCCGAATAAAACCGTATTACGTATCTACTTCAACAATCCACTTCAAAACACTTCTAAGCATAGAATATTTAGGTACACACAGCAACCGACACTTGTTGCTACGAAAACGTAACAAAGGTATAAACCGAAAAACCGATAACCGAAAACCGAAAACCGAATAGTGATAGTAACCCGTGAAACCGAACCGAATTTAGCTAGATAAGCTAGATTATTATCTATTTATTAATTAGAATATAACCGCCCGACCGAAATTGACTTGAGGTACAAGATTAAATAACCGACAAAAACTAATTTCTTTCTAAGGTTCTTAACGTTAACCGTTTACGGTTCGATGGACCAAAAAATATGTTTAACTCACATATTCCTACCTTCGATAGCTAGAGCCACTATACATAAATATGTGTCCAAGCATGTCAGACCCCAATAAAAGACAATGTTAGGTACCTTTAGAAGCGCGCGATGTCTTGTAGGTGGCCTGCAGCCGCCGCCGGGTTTGGCCGATTTCTATCTCTTGCTGTTGCTTGATATAAATGGGAATCCTGAAGTGTTCTTGAATTCACAGTCACAGTAAAAGTTTGGATTATAACTATTATAACTAATATCACGGAGCGCGATGCGCCCCGTGCCAAACCGCCGAGAAGAAGAAGGGACTGTTCTTATTATTTCCACGGCGCCACTGTCGCGTCGTAAGCGCAGGAGGCAAGGCAATGTTGCCAACCTCAAGGCTGCCGTATTACCTCCTATTGTGGGAGTAACATGCTTGGACAAAGATAGAGTGCTTTATTCTCTAGAAAATCTATAAATCTAACGAATGGTTTTCCATTACCCACTTAGATAAATCTGGATAACGTTTATTGGAAGGTATTCGTATACCTACAGAATTAAGATGTAAAACCGGCCAAGTGCGAGTCGTACCTACTCGCATATGAAAGGTTTTGTATCCGTTGTTACCGTTCAAGTTATTAACTTTGAGCAAATAAAATATCGGCCATAATAATACACGTTCAGTGAATATCCCAAGTGTCTACGTAAGAAAAGCAAAGAATACTTCTTTTCCTTCCTATAATTTAGGCTTATCCATCCCTTTTACTTGGAAAATATTTCTACCAGATAAGAGAGGTCAATTTTGCTTTTTCTGCCCGAAGTATGAGGATAACTTGGGATGCCAGCGGTTCGAACCTTTCATACAAATACAGCCCCCATGCAGCGAAGCTCGTATCGCATTTTCCACGTCATAAAACTAAGTGGATTTGGCGACGATTCAATAACGAACGTCGCTGGGGACACACAATGTAATAGGCGGGAGGTTTTGCTTTCTTTGAACACACGGAATAACTAATTACTTTTTACCGATTACCTAACGATATGCTTGGTCTCTCGTTTGAATATCGTGTGGCACAGACGTAATTTCCTAAATTTAAAAACACAGGTCACTCACGTATACTAGTTGTCTAGGTACTACGCCCGATATTCTTCGAACCAATCCGTGGTCCTTTTTCAAAGTTGGATAGAACGGGAAGCGCAGTTCACGGTTGGTTTTCCGTTCGAACTAACCTTGAAAAAGAACCACGGATTGGTTCAAAATAATATATGTCGGCATATCTTAGACGACCAGATGGCCTAGTGGTTAGAGACTCTGACTATGAAGCTTGAGGTCCCGGGTTCGATTCCGGTGTCGGGGCAGATATTTGTATGAAAAATACGAATATTTGTTCTCGGGTCTTGGGTGTTTAATATGTATTTAAGTATCTATCTATATAAGTATGTTTCTCCGTTGCCTAGTACCCATAACACAAGCTTTGCCTAGCTTACTTTGGGACTAGGTTAATTGGTGTGAGTTGTTCCGTGATATTTATTTATTTATTATTATTATTACTATTATTATTATCTTGAATACAAATACTTGAGTGACCCGTACTTAAATATTTCTTACTTTAGAAGTTATCTTGTCGTTATGATAGCAAAATTTTATACAATACTTTTTCACTGGTGCTATTTAAGCATTGCATCATCGTCGGAACTCTACAGTACTGAGATAGAGGACGGTTATGAGTTATGGTAGATATTTCGTACTTGTATAAGTACGAAATTTCAATTAAATCCGACCATTAGTCTTCATACGCTTGCTTAATTTGATGCAATCGAGCTAGGCTACCAGCATTTTTTTGTGATGTTCTGTCGAAATAATAAGAAAACACTGTCAAAAACTATGAGCTCGGTTTATAAAAGTCAGCAATACTCAGATGACTCTCCCGAACTCGCAATTATCTATGGACGGTGGATTGCTTACCATGGGATAACCAGAATGCTCACAAAATTGCAAAATAATTTAATTAAGTTAACAATAATAGTTTAATTAAGTTTAATTAAGTTTAATTTAGTTAAGTTTTTTTAATTAAGTTAACATTGGTCTGATGTTTTTTGTCTTGAATTCGACTTTAATATTATATAATTTACTAGCTGTTGCCCGCGACTCCGTCCGCGAAGAATAATAGGGGTATAAAAATAGCCTACGACCTATTCTCAGCCCTACCGAGTATAGAGAAAAAAGTATCATAAAAATCGGTCGAGCCGTCTCGAAAGAGTTCGATAACAAACACCGTGACACGAGATTTTTATATATAAGATTTAATCAGGCGTTACTTTGCGGAGGTCCATATTAATGAACTGAAACAATATTTATAACTAATGATAATTATAGAAAATGGATACAATAATCGTCAACTTTTACTAATAAAACTAAGAATATAAAATAACAATGAATAAAACTTAACTAAGTATAAACACTAACAAACTATAAAAATTAAAACTAACTATATTAAAATAAAATAAACTAAAACTAAATTAAATCTAAAATGGCCCCTGTGGCATGGTACCGAAGACGCTGGCAGCATTTCCTCGCTGGATCGCAAAACTGATGCGTTGAGCGAGGAAACTGCCAGCTCTTCGGTCTCCTGTGGTATCTCTGAGCCTCTTTGATAAGTCTTTGAAGAGACTCAGAGCACCAGGGCCCCACGGACCAAGGGTCTCGACGCCAAAAGGTACAAAATTATATTCGGCGCCGAGACCACTGTATTTCCCTAACTTGGCAATTTCGGCCGTTTCTGCTGCTGCCGCTGCCCTTATAGATGTTCGGTGGAGATGTGAAGGGGCCAGTGTGTCAACACAAGTTGCGTCCCACACTAGCACCCGTCCCATACTCCACGGAATCAGGGACATCCCATCCGGTCTCTTGCCGTCATTTCTAGATATTCCTGTTGGCTCCAAAATAGCCGGCACATTGACCGATGCAAGAGACCGGCGGATGATGTCATTAAGGGCAGCATGCCTTGAGAAACGACCCGCACTTCTCTGGCAGGAAAGACCGTGGTGCCCTAGTCGGTCCACGTCACTTCCACAGGGGCAACGATGTGGGGCGCAGACCGGGACCCCGAGGCGGAGGCACTTAAACAATTACTTTTCTCACCCGCGACCTTACGATAGTTACGTTTATGTAAGATTTGCGTGTTCATCCATTTCCTCCACCTCCACACTGTACGAAAACACACAAATCACACAAACCCAACTATCACCACCACCAAACTACACTGACGCGTTACGAACTCAACCACATCTTCATCATTTAGCCACAATAGAGAAATATATCTCAAGGCAGATACTGTGTTACATAATTATGCAATAATTATGTAACACAGTATCCTCGCCCACAGTCTGGAATGATAGGATATAAAAAAGTAGACTGCTAAGTATTTTTTCATTAAAGTGGTTATGTTTTAAATAGATATCTAAATGTAAATTTAATTATTTGACGGCATAAAACACGAAACACGCACGCGGCGCATGACATCGTTATTGCTTTCTACTCGTTTATGAAAAACGTGACACTATGGCAATATGGCGTCGGTGGTGTGTAGACAACCAACCGTGGTATGACCTCTTTATTTGAACTGGTGAATGAGAAGAATTAGGAGACAGACAATGTATGTTAAAAAAAATAAAAATCAGATAAGTCTACATGTTTAGCTGGAGCAGGAGCACATACCTAATATATAAAAATTTCGTGTCACGGTCTCACGGTGTTTGTTATCGAACTCCTCCGAAACGACTTGACCAATTTGTAAACGGGAAAGGAAAGTCGAAAAACTTCAGTTTCGTTTAGTTAAATATATTCGCATTAGTCTCATTAGTCATATCCAGAGCCCGTACATTTGATGCCGATGTCGTCACGCCGCGTACAGGATGATTGCAATTTGAGTAGTCGTGATAATCCATCATTAATAATTAACCAAATGTGCGACGCAACAAACAAAAATACGATTACAAAACAAAAGTATTTTTATGAATATTGCATTAGGTACGTATGGACACGAAGATGACTTAGATTTTCTCTGCGTAGGAATTAATGCAAGAAGGATGGCGTGCTTCAAGTTAGAGAGGAATTCTATTTTCTACGTAATTATTGAAATGTGGTAACAATAAATTATAATAAAATAATAAAACAAATAGTTTCATTTACGTTTCATGTATCAAGTAAGTACGTATTAATTTCCACGTGCGAATAGATTACTTTTGAAGTCATTTGTACATGATTAAAATGATTGACGACTAATGATTAATAATTACAATAAAACTATTTGGGCATGAAAAGTACGGGCCCTGGTCATATCTTAACCTTCGGGGGTAGCATACCAATTTAAAATAACCGTTCAATTTTGTTTTACAGAAATAGATCGATTTTCACTTTATTTTAATAATATGGTTACTAGGAATAAAATAAAATGTCGAAATGTGTTAAAAATTTATAAGCTACGACAATGACTACGTGTCGCCGGTGCCGCATCGTCTCTACGAAGTTGTAAGTTTGCTACGGTCGCTACGCCGTAGTCCGATATTTACACATGCCACTATATTTAATGAGCACTGTGAAAGGAAACGCTTAGATAATTTTAGTATTTTATTGGAACAGTATTTTGTAGCAAATTAAGCTGCTGTCAGACGATTGGCGAATAGACCGGAAAAGTGTCCGCTATGAAATTTCGACACTTTTCCTTGATGTGTAACCGTTGGTTACGACGAAGATTTAGTACCTTATGGTAGCATTCCGATATTGGTGGCGACAGACCACTTATTATGAAGCAGTGAAGCATTGACAAAATACAAAATGGCTATGTTTTCTTCGCACGAAGAAGTGTAAAAAAATAATTTAAAAAAGTGAGTGAGGGAAGCTGAATCCAGGGTAAACATAGGTTTTGTTTCTGAATCGAAAAATCAAAGCTTAAATTCATTCTTTCCATCCAGCCACTAAACTTGTTAAAAAATTTCCTTTATCTTAAACTCTTGTTTGAACAAAACTCTCCACTCAACGGATTGATCTTCATTCTTTCAATAATTCAAATCCTAGGCAAATATGCAGTTGGGGCTGTGAAATATTAAAGGTAATCCCCTTACCTTGGGGAACTGCCTTAACTTTAACCGAGTTTGCCGGATGCTAGTATTAGCCAGAATTTGAATATACAGAAAGTCTTTCGTGCATTCTTTGGGTATGCTGAGCGTTGAAAAATTTATAGCAATCGCGTTGAACGAGTTTTACTGCGTTCTTCTCCTGAAATTTGACCGATATTGGAAAATGTCTACAGTCGAACCAGTGCAGTATTTGCAATATCATCTGTTAGGACAGAGCATTCAAAAATGTCTAACGCGATTCCTATGGTGGTTAGAGTGTTTCAGCCGTTTTTGAGAGCTTTTTCCTAACAAATAATATTGCAGATACTGCACTTATGACGTCTGTTGGCCAGTTTTGAGTGTCACAAGCATGTCAGTGTAATTTTTTGGTGAAATTGAGTTTGCCTGAGCCATTTCTAGTCTCGCATTGTGCCACGCGTGGTAGTTGTGTTTAACAGTGAATAAGTTTTTGTTAAAAAAATCAAGCAAGCTTTTTAGCTGACTGTACTTTTTTTGACTGTACTTGCATTGACATCCAACTCACATAATACCAAATTTCAAGTGAATCCGACCACTGGAAGTGGGTCAAATTCGACTTCCAAGATTTGACCCGCACATACATAGATACATTGCAAGTTAATAAAAAGCTTTTAAAATGATAAATGTATGTATGTATGTAAACTCTTTATTGTACAAAAATAAGGAAAAAAAGAAATACATTATTGACAACCGTTGAAATGCATGTACAAAGGCGAAATTATCCCTGAAATAAATTGTACAAATCTGAGTAATTCATACACGACGGCCGACAGAATGCAGGTATTTTCCATATAAATGATCCAATAACATAGTCCGAAATTTACTTAAGTCATTACTTTTAATATATGTCCGGTATTGCTTTAAGGAAAAATACAGGTTATAAGAAGCCGTGGATTAAAAAAAAAGGTAAACAAATATTTAAAATGCCAAAGGAAATTAGTCATGGGGCAATTAATAATGTTTTTAAAATAGCACCAATTCACGTCACTGTAATTCTGTATCTAGGTCGACTTTGGAATTAAATTTTAACACAATTGACAGTTAAGTTTGAAACCTAAGATTATCACTTATATTCTGTCCAAATCGACATAATAACACAAAAGCAAGCTACATACGCATATGGGTTATTAAAAGTACTTACCTTACAACATTACCTTCTACGTTCTACTAGTACTCGGTTTAAATATGCGGGAAAATCACGCTGGTCACATTCCATTGCTGAGCTACTTAGCAAACGACTTCTCTCATGCTGGACTGAGCGACGCAATGTAATGCTACTGCATGGTTAATCTCGCATTGTCCTTACTATATGACGTTAAGACGGCGTTAAAGTTTATCGTCAAAGAACAGCAATAAAAGTATGTAAAACATATCTTCGTCGTAAATTCGGTCGTAACTGTAAAATTATTGAATCGACCGTATGTCATCAATGTTACATTAGCCTAACATATTTTTGGGTACGGTTTCAGGTTCTTTTTAACTCCCGACACAAAAAGAGAGGTGTTATAAGTTTGACCGCTATGTGTATGTGAGTCTGTCTGTCTGTGGCATCATAGCTCTTAAACGAGTGAACCGATTTGAATGCGTTTTTTTTTATTAAAAAGCATGTTTCTTGGCGATGGTTCTGAAATTATTTTATCAAAATTGGTTCAGCCGTTTCATAGTTATCAGCTCTTTTGTTAGCTGCGAAAGGGATCTTAGACGCATAATGGGCATTTACTTAAAACATATATGTGTGGCCTAATTGAGGTGGGGTTTTTAAAATTTTTAATTTAAAGTTATTGGGAATTGAATTTGCTGCAGAAAACTGTTCTACTAAAAAGTATTCACACTATAGTTTAAGAGCAATATGAACAAGTCGCATTCTTTGCAAATAATCCGAACTGTTTGTGTGGTTTTAGTGTGTATGAAATACGAGTATTTTTATCATACTTTGAAAATGTCCATTTCTTATATTATGTCTGGAAAAAGCACACGGTTCCAAAAATTGTGTTTTTTATGCCGTTCTGTAGATACTTTTAATACATTTTTAAAACCCTGTCCGGCCCTGTCCAGTGAAAGTGTCAGTTATCCTTTATAATATAAATGAATAAACAGCATATATTTAAGTAAACGAAAAGCAAAGCCGACACCTGGTTGAGGAGTCTGGTGAGGAGTCCATACAGATTTATATAATATTTAGTCTAATTTTATATTGACCAAACGAAACAAATTAATAAAAAGTATGTCATTCCATCAGACTCCTTTTGGCCGGCCATCAGCCAGGTATCTTTGCTCTTCTTTCTGTTACAAACTATATACGTAACTAGATAAATTGATACGTTCAGTAATGGCAGCAAGTTTTGATATTTTTATTTATCAACTGTGATTGTCCTCAAAATACTCACCTAAAATACTCATAAGTTCAATTAACAAAATGCTTGCTGAAAAAATAATTCTGAGTGAAAAAATGCAGGCTTAAAATTCCTTTGCACCCGAATTTTTATTGCATTAAAAAAAGACGTAACCTTCCAATTTCGAGAGTCTTTTCGTATAGTTGGCCAACATCAATCTAAGTTAGTGCAATCCATTAGTAAATCGACGCAGTCAGTCGGCACGCAGATTTAATTTGATGACAATAATGGATACAAATGCCCCCAGCTTCCCCCTTTTTTTAGAGCGACTTTGACAAAAGTGGATCTACTAGGCAAGTGCCGAAACTGTATTTTATTTTAAACTAATGCAAGCGGAACATGCTTTAAATAAAATAATGCTGAGTTATTTTTATGAAGAACGCAAAATGGATTATTTCAGAAATGTCTGACAGTCAGTTCATCTTGATTATTTTAGTGCTATGTTAAATAATTTTGACACTGAAACAGAGGGTAAAAAAGTGATATCTGTCTATGTCTGTTCTATGTCTATATTAAGCATGCATAAAGGCAGTGAATTCTGTCATATCAGCAATGGTCGGAAAAACAAATTCTTTTCACTTGTGATACATAACGACAGCAATTTAGGACTTATACATATAGGAGTCGAAATGATCTTCCAGTCTACGGATGTCATTAAAGCATATTGTAACGTCGTTAGGAGGTCTCTACTATAAGAAACAGGTATATTTTTTAGGGTTCCGGAACTAAATGTGTTTATTAAAACAGCTTGCTCTTAAAGCAGCTGAAACACGGGCTAACTTAAAATTGTTTTTATGAATAAACATGTTTTTAATTATCTTTCACAAGGAGTCTGGGTGTTCTAAGAGCGACGCTCATGTATTATGCATGCAACGGTCAAGACAACACGCGGCTTGTCCTAGACGTGCACTATGAAAGGATTGCTACCTTGTCGCCGTAGGATCGTATTTAGGGCTACAAAGATGTAGATCCTACTAATTCTACTGTAATATTATAAACGAGAAAGTTTGTGAAGATGTTTGGATGTTTGAATGTTTGTTTGTCAAACACGCAATAAAAGCAGTATGGATTTAGATGACACTTAACGTCCAGATGTACAAAGATCTGAATTGAAACATAGGATGCTATATCACGGCAATGAGTTCCCGTGTGGGATAATATTTTTACATTGAACAAGAATAGAGGGCTCTGTCCAAGAACGTTGAAGTACCTCGGCTTTCAAGATGACGTCGTCTTCGTCTTCTGCGTCTGTAATCCATAAATGGTGGTTGTCCGAGCGAACGCTGTGCTTTAAAAATGTTACCGTAACCTTTTTTCATGGTTTTTTTGTGTTGCAGTATGTTGCCGAGGTAGATCTGTTTGCTACTTAAAATCAAAAATTTAAAAACGATATTTTTTTTTCACGGAACTTACCCGTGATTGATCTCTACGAGTATCTCACCTGATGGAAAGTGCAGACGATGCCAAAGGTATGTCACCGGTTCAGTAACAGCTTAAATATTCACTCTATCCTTACCACATTCAACTCTAAAAAAGTTCAAGGTAACTCAAACTAGATAGGGTAGTAAGATAAACGGTCCACGACGTAAAGATTAAAAAACTGTCATACGTCGCCTGAGAGCCTGGCGTCACTCATGAATATGCGAGCGGCCGACAAATGACGCCGGCCGTGTAAGATCATCCCTTGTGGTATGTCCTGATTCCGTCGCATACGAGTACAACTGCTTGAAAACTTAAGGACGTTTATTAAGTTTTAAAGCAGTTTTGATGAGAGGTTTTACACTGGTAAACTGGGTGCCGCTCAAGTCGCGGTGTATAGGATGCAAGTGGGGTTCTTACAGGGATTTGGGCGGACAGGCAGGACATATAACACATCCTATGAGACACACACTGTAGAAGACTGTCCTTGTGGTATTTTAGGGAATAGATCTCTATAGTTGCGCCCATATTATCTATACTTACTTATGAATGGTATCAATCAAGGGCCTCTTTATGTTGGTTTCGGCGTCATGAGTGCATTTCAAATGATTGGGTCCACTTGGTTCCATGACCGGAAACCGGAATAAGAGTAATCATGTCATAGTATGTATATATAGTTGACAAAAAGCTTGTTTTACAATTTTATTTTACTACAGATTCAGGAATCAGGCGCTCACGCCGTATGTTACTTGTTCGTCGTTCGTGCGGATCCGTTGATAAATTTCTAATTTCGGGTAAATCAGAGAGCTCCCGGGCATGCGTTCGCTGACACGCTCGCATAATCAATATGGACGTTCAATTACTAAAGCACGGTGAAATATGACGGTGTATTCGTCGTTCTTACGTTATTAGGAATGTAATTCACATTTTAAACTAAAGTCTTACAAATGCGGCAATGGCAGGGGGGTTGCACTCCGCAGTTTAGGTATGTTCGGCCGGCGCGCCTCCGGGGCAGGCGTATGGCAGTAGGTTGTCGCTCGGCTTTTGGCTAGCCGCGTCGCGCGTAATTAAGAGGGTACGATGCGGACCATTTCTCCATACAAACGTAGTCCCCTGTTTCCTCCCTGGATAATGGCTTTAGAGCCAAATTTTTTTACTGTGTAATCTGTATCTACCACAGCTATGCCCCTATGTTTCGTTTTTTTCCATATTTCAATTAACATAAGAAATATGAGCTTTCAAAAACTGAAAAAATTGCCCAATTTCAACGTCATTTTCAGACACTCATCAGAAAAGAATCCCTCCTATAAACAAAAAAAGGAAAACATAGGGGCATAGCTAAATCAGTCCTCTAATTATTTATGAAATAAATAAATTTATTGGTCCAGTTTTCGAGAAAAAAATAGGGGACTACGAAATGCTGTTTTGATCAATTTTACGCGCCTATTAACGGTCTGAGCTGCAGTTGTCCCGCTTTCGTTGTACTGACACGGAGGGGTTCGGGCGAGACAGCGACATTTCATTAAAATACCTATTTCTCAAAATTCTCTCAGCCATCGTACCCTCTTAAGCATCTTTTTTTTCTATGATTTTTGCAACAAAAAATGACTTCTAAACGATCTTATAATCCGTATAAAAAATACTGTTGCGTTTAAAGGTACTTTACTGAATTAATACACACTGTTATCTTTCTTGATTTTTTATACCTACCTAAATTTCGGCGAGTGGGAACCCTGTGCTCATGGTTTCGAGTCAGCGGTGCCCAATGGAATATGAACGCGCGTGTATCACACGATAAGTTTCAATTTCGCGTGCAAACAGTTAACGGTCGTAAGAGTAGGCAAATTTTTATACCTAAAGTTGACTTTTGTTAGAGAGTGATCCTTCTGTCTGTACGTTCGTACTATTAGTTATTCTGTGGCAATGGTACAGTAGCAACTTTAGCGCTTTACTTGAATGAGCTGTAGCAGTTTTGCCTTGCAGCTCCGTACAAGCGTCTTTGAACTCCGTCCGTTTAGTTAAAGGTTGTTCATTTATATGGACTCCGCAACATTACGCCGGAATTAATTAACTTCTTCTCTGGTAGTTGTTGAGCTGTATGAGGAGATATGAGGAGGATGTTGGTATTATTAAAATTAATTTCGTTGTATGTTGTAGGAATCTCGATATTTGCAGCAGTGTGAAGTATCATAAATCATAATCTCTTCTGTAGCATAAAATGCTGTTCCTGATCAAACCAAACAGTAAGCTCTCATTTGAAATATATGCATAATATTATTATTAAAAGCATATTGAAATATATCGAACTAACTAATGGATCTGTTAGTAACATTAGTGCAATCCTCTGACTCACTGGCTACTTATTTACTTACAAAACAAAGGGAGTTTCATTCATCAACCTATACCTAAGTAAGTCCTATATAAAGGACTAATTCTAATGTGACATCGAACTCACCCATAAGTGACATAAAGTTTAAAGTTCATTGAAACAATATTTTTGTGGGCATCAGGCTAGATATTTCGAAAACGATTAAAAAATAACGTAATAATTGCGAAAGTGGTAATACAGATGAAGCGGAGTATTTTAACTTATAATGATAACGGTTGATAGGGAAATATTTCAATGATTCTTGGAAAAAGAAATGCATTTCCAAGTTGGAACTACACATTAAATGTTGACATCATAATAGGTAGGTATAAGGATGGGACGATGAGAGATCAAAATCAATTAGGCAAGTAAGATCGTCGCAAGTCTGACAAGTCGAATACATGAATATTCAAGGGAACGCGTTATGTTGGACTTTAGATATTCATGGATTTATATATGAATTTGTGCTCCTTTGATAATGTTGAAGCCACCTACTGGGTTATTACGGAGTATTTGAATTAATGGACGCTGATATTATGAGCCCTGTTGTTGCAATATTGTGTGTGAGTCATGTTAGAATTGAGGCAGAGATTTTACTTTAAAGGTACACGATAGGATAGAGTAACTTCATCTACACTGATCCACGTCTTTCTATATTAATACTAGCTGTTGCCCGCGACTCCGTCTGCGATGAATAGGGGTATCTAAGGGCTATAAAAAATAGCCTACGACCTATTCTCAGACCTACCAAATATAGAGAAAAAAAATCATAAATATCAGTCTAGCCTAGCCGTTTCGGAGAAGTTCGATAAAAAACACCGTGACACGAGATTGTTATATATTAGACTAGCTGTTGCCCGTGTCTACGTCTGCGAAGAATGCCTATAGAGATATAAAAAATAGCCTACAACCTATTCTCAGATCTGCCGAATATAGACAAAAAAGTTTAATAAAAAAAATCGGTCAAGCCGTTTCGCAGGAGTTCGATAACAAACACCGTGACACGAAATTTTTATATATTAGAAGAAGATAATAATAGTAACGAGGTAAACTTTGTTTGTGGTAGGTATATTGGGGGTAATCTCTGGAACTATGTACTAACGAATTACAAAATTTATTCTATATTCTATGGATACATACAGATTCTATACACTATCGCGGATTAACATAAGATATTTTTATCCCGGGAAGAAAAAAAAATAAGAAAGAAGCATGTTAACCTAAACTCTCGATAAAATTCACAATTCATAAGAAATTCGTAAGATTAAATTTGAATTGGAATGGCAAGAAATAAACATTAACAACGAACAACTGCACAAAATGATTTCCCATTAAATCTGAATAACCGAAAGGCGAAACGAAATTATAGGGTACAGAAATGGTATGAAATTTAAAACTTTTGTTGGCAGCAATCGTAACAAATAATAGTGAATTTTCCCCTAAACGATTTAGGACAATGGCAGTTTAAGTCGAATGCTAAACACGTGTCAAACGTCGCGACATCGTCGACGTAGCGACAAAGCGAGAAATAAAATAACCGTCCACATGAGATAGGAATAGGGGCCGCTACAATAAGCTTATGATGTGCAATGCGCGTGTCGAATCCACGCACCCTGTACATGCCATAGAACGCTCGGCGAAGTAAAAAACAAAATTAAACGCATCAGTTACTAGCGTTAATATGCGATTGTAAAACGATTGTTGGGCCAATACGGGAGCCACTTTTTGGCATTTAGACGGAACCGTTTAATCCCGATTGATACGGATTACACTCATTTGAAAGTCTTTTGGGTAAAATAAAAATAAACGACGTATTTTCAGATCTGATCAGATTATGAGAGACGTGTCGGAGAGTTGGGGATTACAGCATTTGTTTAATAAAATTCAAATGCATTTTTAGTGAATAATGAAATTTATGAAAAAATTTAATTTCGCACACACACTGACCTATTACTTGCTCAAATTTTTTAACTTAAACTTAAATTTAACCTACATAAAATTTGTCTGTTACGATAAAGTAAAAATTAAACTACTGTATTAAATACGATAGAACATAACATGTTTCTTATTTAAACCTATTGAATGTCATTGTCGTTGTGTTCCTTGTTTGTTTCACTTTCCTAATCTAAAGTTCCTAAAAGGGATGAAAAGAATCAATGTTCAATCGTCCAACAACAGAGTTACTCTCCTACTAAGTCAACCGCCAAAAAGCGTCTATAACCTAGTTAAAGTTGAAATGTTTACCCTGGCAAGTAATCTAATATGGGGTAGGAAAGAATAGACTTTTTTTTAATAAAAATAAAGCCGATATGCCAACACCACGTGCTCGGCTGTCATCGGAAATGACACGTGAATGACAGCTCGGAATGACAGTGACAATTGCCGCTGGGGACACATGAGAAAGATTTTAGCAGTTGATTTACACAATGAAAGTCGCGACAGTGTTGCTAATTTTTAATGAAAATTTAAGTGACTTAAACAATTTTACTCAAATAACTTCGACACATGTGTTGTTTATTAAAGAATTTGCGGCGTGTTTTTCGCAGTAAAAATATTAATAAATAATAGCGTGATAGACAACACTTAAAAGCAAAACCAATCGGCATTTAATAAAGTCCTCCGACAGGCAATTCCGATTTTAAAGATCCGCAATAACGAGGTTTACATCACAGTTAAAATCGATGTTTTTATAATGAAAAATGGGCTATAACGACTACCCTTTTACTGTGAATGGAGAAACTTTGGGATGTTCACTTTGGTAATTAAACTGGTTACTTCGTTATTCTCGTTCCTTAACACTAGACATTCAAAACAGGAATGTGATTTTCTGAACGAACTGGGTTCGTGCAATCATCGCTACGCTAGGCAGATAATCATAACATGGACGTGTTCAATTGCAGGAATTATACGGAGTTACGAGTTTTGTCGTTGCTTGTAAGTATATTAACGTTGACATTGATCAACGTCAAGCTGACTCCGTATAATGCTTGCGATTGAATGAGTTAAGTTCTGTTATGATTGTGGAGCGCAGCGATGACTTCGTGAACGAGTTTCGTTTCTTAGTCTTCACGCGACATCAAAGGTATATAGTATTTAGTAAGTGAAGCAATAGGATTGTTTTTCCACTTTGACTTTAGAAAAAGATCTATTATATTTAGTGCGATGCCTATCAGCGCATTTTTGGTTAGTTTTAATCGACCACACCGGGCGGAGCCTTAAATGGACATGTTTTTTGTGGGGAACCAAATTAGTTACATATTGTGTTGATACATACATAAAACTACAGCCAGAACAAAACAGAATGACAAGAAATCGGAAAGTCATATGGAACTCGCATTATTTGCAGTCAGTAAAACTTGCAATAAGTAATTTGGCAGCCATAATATTTTATCTCCCAATTTTCTATGATAAATTGTGTAATCTCTTCTAACTCTGATTGAGTCTGGGACGGAACCCAAGCGTTGCTCCCGACATTTTTACGATTCTTTATTGTAGTTTAGATACGAATCCCATGAATGGTGGGGTGGGGGCGATTTAATTGCACCCCGGCGAGCCCGTTGGTGCGTTCATGTGTGCATTATTGAAGCTACTACGTCTCTGTTCACCAACTATAAACTACAAACTCGCGTAATCCCGCTAGCTCCAAGTTGGACTACATGTTAGTCAAAATGTAAAGATACGGGGTACGGAGAACTTATTTTTCTCGAGTCGGAACTCTTCGATAACCCGTGTCGTGTATTGCTGAAGATGGGCTTTGAAAGTCGATCTTGCGAGCTGAGGAAATCCAAGTATCATCTGCGTAGTTGTAATACTCCGTCGAATTTATTTTCTACGCATTGCAAGACTTGAAAATGAAATGATTGCGTTATATTTTTATTTCGCAAAAAAATCTTGATCTTTTGAGCGCCTGAATGGTGTGCAAGGAGGTGCATTCTGGCAAAAGAAAGTTGAGAACGTGACCAAGACCCCCCTATATGCAAATACTAGCTGATGTCCGCGGCTTCGTCCCCGCTGAAGTAGATTAAAACGTGTTTTACCGTGGAAATGAGATATTTTCCCGTAATAAAAAGTAATCTATTATAATTAGAAATTACGGCAATCCGTCACTCAGTTTCGACGTGGAAGAAGGACAAACAAACAAACAAACACTTTCACATTTATAATATTAATTAGTATTGGATGGATACGACGCTAAAAATAATTGTGCCGGTGAATCTTATTTATTTATTTTTTAATTTTATTGAAGTGCTTCTGATAATAAATTATTATCGTTTAACATAATTATTTCAAGTAAGCGTCTAATATTTTGTATGTGGAAGGTCTCGGTCTATGTCCTCACTATTTTTCGTTTTCATGGTTGTCAGGTCAAATACTAAATATTCATACTTACTAATACTTTGTTTTCTCTCAGATTCAAGAGAAACAAAACAAGTAAAATCTTTAAACTTACATCACCAATAGAATAACTTCGCGACGATTTGAAAAATGGACAGGAGGGGTGCAAGAGTACTATGACAAATGCAGTTTATTGAACGTGAACCTGAAATCGACAGGTATTAAATTGATTTGCGAAACTTCTGTTAATCTATTTTTAAGGCTACTTTTGTAATGACTAATTGATGAAAAGGATAACGCACTGTGTATTAAGTAACTACATAATATTTTCGGTATTTATTATTACGAATAGTTAATCATTGTCTTGTTATCATGTTAAAATGATCTGGCCAAGGACTATCTATACCTACCAGTGGCGTGGGGTGAATATTTTCATAAGGCACCTTGATAGAGGCCTAATGCTATGTTCAGAAGTGGCCGTCTTTCGGCTGAAATGAAAATCTAATTTTTACATAAAACTCGAAAGGTGTCAATGAACTAAAACAATTACTTTGCTCACCCGCGACCTTACAATAGTTACGTTTATGCAAGAAATGTGCGTTCATGCAGTTCCTCCACCTCCACACTGTACGAACACACACAAATCACATAAACCCAACCATCACCACCACCAAGCTACACTGACGCGTTTCGAACTCAACCAGAGCTCATCTTCAGAGTTACCACAACCGTATGCTATGCTACCAAATGTTAAACTCACACTTCAGTGTTTAACATTTGGTAGCATAGCATACGGTTGTGGTAACTCTGAAGATGAGCTCTGGTTGAGTTCGAAACGCGTCAGTGTAGCTTGGTGGTGGTGATGGTTGGGTTTATGTGATTTGTGTGTGTTCGTACAGTATGGAGGTGGAGGAACTGCATGAACGCACATTTCTTGCATAAACGTAACTATTGTAAGGTCGCGGGTGAGCAAAGTAATTGTTTTAGTTCATTAATATGGACCTCCGCAAAGTAACGCCTGATTCAATAAATTATTCGAAAGGTGTCTTTATAACAAAACAACAAATCAATACCTACTGAATATTGTCATCTCAATGAATATCCCAGAGGCAGACAAAGGATTGAATTAATAGGAGTGTGTTCGTGTATATTACTCCGGTGGACCAGCTTTCCCATACAACGCATTTAACGTTCGGCGCTTGGGAACTGTAAGACCTTCGGGCTTCGACAAGCATCAAACAAAATGTGCAGTAACGTGTAGTTAGTTCTAATCACGAGAAAGCAGTTGTAGGCTAAAACTAATATTAAATTTAAAATCTAATTTAGAATTGGGAAATGTACCTATTTTTTCATTATGAAAGGGAAGCAGACGAGCAAACGGGTCATCTGATGGAAAATGATGAACACCGCCCGTAAATATCAAAAACTCAAAGAGAGTTTCTGATCTGTTGTCGGCGTTTAAAAAAGGAGAGTGAATAGGGGAGGAGGAGGGGAGGGGGAGAGGTATTGAGCCCCTGACGCTTTCAATGACCATATGAAACGCAACAGGAGTACTGCTGCTTGACGCCGGTGTGCTGTGAGAGGATAGTACTGCCCCGGATCAGCCGGCCCATTCGTGATGCCGCGGCTAGCTACAATATGGCTCTACCACTACAAAAACTGTATAATATGTAAAATACTCACTTTGCTGCACTCCTAATGTGAAGGAGCGGGGCCTTCTGACACAGGTATCTTGAATACCTACTAGCAGGTCTCTAATCTCATTACTTGTCATAGTGATTTCAAAAATACATGTTTCATTTTCATTCTTTGCATGATGTCTCACTGTTGGGTGTTTCTTGTCTACTCCCATTTGCCTCGCCAATCCCGTTCGAACTACTCCAAATCGTCTCTCGCTGTTATTTTGTCAGCCTCATTTCGTGTGCTTATCGCACGAACCGATATTATTTATTTTTTCAATTTCAATGAGGTACTTTCAAATTGGGTCCTGTACCTCTAATTAATTAAGGAAGTTAGCTTTTAACATCGTAAGCCTGACTTTTTTTAACAGACGTACTCCCACACACCGAGCCGAGAATACCCAGTTTTGTGATTTTGGAAATGATTTCTACAAAAGTTATAATTCATTTTTAAAAATTACTCAACATAGTACATTCGGCAGTTATTCTTACTTACGAGGTTGGAAAAAGTATGCATTAATTAAAGTGTATTAAGAAAAAACATTTTAGTTTGTGTGGGTAAGTGACCCCAAGGATACGGTTGATTGGTAGAATAGAGAGAGGAGGTTGTTTGATGTTGGCGTATTGGTAATATTGGCTTACATTGCACTACCTACATAAGTAGTGGAGGCAAGCATTACTACATACTTTAGTGTGGAGGTGCAGGAACTGCATGAACGCACATTTCTTGCATAAACGTAACTATTGTAAGGTCGCGGGTGAGCAAAGTAATTGTTTTAGTTCATTACATACTTTAGCGTTTATAACAGGTTCTGTCGAGCGATATTGATTTCACTATACTCCATTTAATTAAGAATTATAAACCACAACAACATTATATTGCGGCTCGTGAACTGTAATCTCTTTACAATTTGTACTAGAGTAACAACTGACGACACGCAAATAAAGTGACATTAAAACAATTTTATTTTGCGGCTCCCAGACTATTGTACTGTACTATTTGCTAGGTAAGAAATAGTTGACGAGCCGCAATATAATGATGTTGTGGTTTTCAATTCTAAATTAAATGAAGTATAGGTATTTATAAATTTAAACTTTGCGTTGAGAGTAGGTTTTGAAGTAACAATGAAAGTTACATTGGGGGCCCTAGGTGTGTGAGTCTGACTTGCATTTCGGTCGGTTTTATTAGGGTTCCGTACCCAAAGGGTAAAAACGGGACCCTATTACTGAGGCTCCGCGTTCCTTCTGTACGTCTGTCCGTCTGTCACCAGGCTGTATCTCATGAACCGTCATAGCTAGAGTTGAACTTTTCACAGATGCTGTATTTCGGTTGCCGCTATAACAATAAATAATAAAAAATAGAATAAAATAAATATTTAAGCGGGCTCCCATACAATAAACATTATTTTTTTTGCTCGTTTTTGCTCGATATTGATAACGGCAGCAGGTAGGCGCTTGAAATATTCACAGGATATTTAATTTATATATCCACTTAAAATAAATAATTAAATTCAAATAAAACAAATATTTAAGAGAGGCTCCCATACAAAAAACGTGATTTTTTTGCCGTTTTTATAGATAATGGTACGGAACTCTTCGTGCGCGAGTCTGACTCACACTTGGCCATTTTTTTCATACCCTACTAATGGTTAAAGACAAACTACTTGACCGCGATCGCGTTTAAACGAATACTTAGTGTGCGGACAATTTGGCTGTGTAGAACATGCGCCGCTAGAGGTGCTGTCAATTTGGCCATATTGAATGAGATAACACAACGCGTTAGAGAAATTTCTAGGGTTTCGTACCTCGAACTAACCAATGTTTAAAATCGCATCATTAAAAATACCACTAGGAAGTGGTCATTTTTTTTATTGAATTAAGTACGGAATTTAATTTATTGTTCTTTGAAAATAACGCGTGCAAAGAAATACTTTACAGTGCATTATAAAAATAAAACGAACGGCTAAAGTCTGCTGAATTTGAAATATGATAATTTCAGGTCTTATTAATCTTGTCAACTAGTCAAAGTTATAATTTCGGCTCCAATTTTGTAGCAATGCATTGATTTTTATCAGTTATTCAGTGATATAAGATTTCAAAAATCGGTCCCTTGAATACGAAGATTGCTGCTGTATAAAATTTGTCGGTAAATGCTACGGGCGAACATATTCGGAGATTATTATTTAGAGTTACGATTTGGCTTGTTCTATTTTGGTCGGCAATGACCCGGTTACAGATCGATCGCCCTTTGCGGTAGGTCGCTCCACTCGCGAACCGTAAGTAAGTAATGTTTCTGAGAGAACATGCGAGAATAATTAATGGTTAGGATGATTTAATGAGAGTTTTATGACAAGTGGAATATGATATGACTAAGTGCCGTTAGTATCGAGAGGTACGTTTGATTGACGTCAGTCTTGCTTGCGATTGGCTTATTTAGTTATAAGCCAATCCCAAACGTGCCACAAATGTCAAAGTTGTTAAACGGACATCACGATTATTATATATTTTCCAATAGGACAATTTTGCCAGCGTAACTTCTTCTTCAAGATACTAGCGCCAACTAATCTGTCACAGTAACCGTCACTGTATGTATAAAGTGAAAAGGTGTGAATTTTGTAAATACTCGTAGTAGCTCTGTCTCTGTAGCTATAGGTACTATAGCAAAATTCACGAAGTAAGGAATCCGCATGACTTAATATTTTTAATAAAAATAATGATTGGATGCCTTTATTTAGATTTAAGAAAGAATTTGAATTGGAATAGGTTTCTAATTTAGTACGAAAACAGAACATACTTACTCGTGTTACGCATATTGATCTAATATCTAGAGTCTAGCGTAGAGTCTAAAGTATGCACATCACAACGCCCAATGCCGAGAGGGCTATACAATGACTAGCACAGCTATTTACCAACATATCTATAACAATTCGAAAATTATTAGATAACATCATGATTTGATACCCAACCCAAGTACCCACTAATCTCATTTCAACTGTATGGAGTGCACACTCTCGGTCACGCTCTCTCGTTCCGTGCAAGGAATCGCGTGCTTGTCCTCATGAAAACCAAACGACGTACATTTTTTACGTCAAAATCGAGGTGGAAATGGGATTTCTCGTTATCGGAACGTGTAAACAAAGGTTACCTAAATAAGTAAGAGAAAGATTTATTTTTCTATTAATTTTAGCCAGATATTCGATAAGCGTCGGGAAATTAGTTTGGCGATTAAAACCGATGACCTGTTAAGAAAGTGTGTGTCCGCCCTTAATTGGTTATGTGCTAATTTCTTCAAAATTATCATGGCAACTAATTATCCATGGCAACTTTGTAACGAAAAAAAGTCTCGTTCGCTACCACGTTTCACCAAGCAACATCGTCTTTTTAACCACCGGCGAATTTATAACTATGACGTTTTATAGCTACAGCCTGCGATTATTAACCTTTTCAACGCCAACGACACATATAGGTATCACAAAGTACAGTGTCAAAGTGATCTTGACACAATGACATAAGATTCAAAGCAGGTTTACGTTTTGTCAAGGCGTGGCGTTGAAAAGGTAAAATGATTTTGTATTGTTTGAATAAAACTTGGTAAAATAAGTGTCAACATAGATATTTTTAAACAAAATCTTCAAGTAGTTATTATAACTTGACTTCAAGTAGTTATGATAACTTGAGTGACAATGAAGACATCGAGCGGGAACGGAGGTCGTTGGCCGTCCGCTGCAACATGTTGGCCCGCAGGTTCGCGCGGTGTACGAGAGAGGTAAATATCACGCTTCTCAAAGCGTTCTGTGTCTCCCTTTACTCGTGCGCCCTGTTGGTGAGCTACACGCTGCGGGCGTACAACGAGCTCCGCGTGCAGTACAACAACGCGTTCCGGGTGCTGCTGGGGCTGCCGCGCTACTGCAGCGCGTCCGGCATGTGCAAGCGCTGCGCCTCGCTGGAGGCTCGCCTGCGCGCCAGCCCCAACCGCATCCTGAGCGTGTTCGCGAACCGCCGGGACGGCGCCATGATGCCCCGGTGGACGTCCCTGTACGTTTCACAGTGAACTGCTCGATTTTTTATTTATTTATTTACTTATTTAGTTATAGTTTTGTAATAATTGAGTACTAACACTTAGGTTTTTAAGATTTTCATTGTTTACTAACCCCTTTTGTATGGACCTAAGTCTGAAATAAAATTATTATTATTATGTTGGTACGGATTTCCGATCACGGGCCCATGGGGACCCGGTCATTTGAAAGGCATTCATGGGGCCAAAGCCAACATGAAGAGGCCTTTGGTACCATATAATATAAATGAGATGGGCGCAAGTATGGAGGTCTATCCCCTAATACACCATGAGGATGTGCTAGCGGACAGTCCTCCACAGTTGCCAATCTATTGCCAGGTAGGAATCGACATGGAATTGGCTATGGGGTTGGGATGTTGTGGACAGGATTACCGGGCTATGGAGTGAGATAACGGACACCTACCATTTCAATATCTCATAAACTGAACTTTTGGTAGGCGGTGACTCGCCATTCACTAAATGGGCCCCTCAAAATATTGCCCACTCGGGGCAACGAGGCGGCAACATTGGTGTAAACGGCTAAGGATGGAGAGGTGTTCCTGGACTTTAATCTTCAAAATGCCAACTCGCCACTTACGGAAACACATCCATCCTTCGAGCATTTAGCTCTTGCGCTCCACTCTAGGCGGCCAACAAAGGCAAACTAGAGGCGGGGTGGGTGTGTAACTGTGTGTGTAGGCGCATGTGTGTATGTGTACCCCTGGAGGTCTCGGGTTCGTGGTGTCGCTACGCACCAACAGCTCGCCACAAGCCGCCCTGCGATGACTGACTGCACTGGTGACACGACAACACCAGCGGGCGATGAGGTCGTCACATCCCTACGCCTTTATTATTATTATTATTATTATTATTATTATTTTCAAAAATGTTTAGAGATTTACTATGACCGGATACGAAAGTAGCCAAGAATTTGTTAAACAGACGACGAAAATCCAAGAATACATTTAAATTTATATACTGCATAAGCTGTAGAACTTGCTACATATTCTGTACCTCACTATGGCCTTGCCAATACACGTAATACTATAATTTAAACGGCCAATATATTATTATGTATTATTGTTTAATACCTGGCACTCAGATCAAATAAAAAGTAAAGATAGAGCGCGCTGAGCAGCCGAGTGAGGCTGGTTTTATAAACATGTGTGCGCAGGCCGGTGTTGCCATAATAATTCTTACTACCCCGATACTACGTAGCGTGTCACGTTGATACCGTTAATACAATAAGAAACGTTGATAAACTTTTACAAGAAACAAATAACTTTACGTTGCATGTCACGTTCTCACGTTTTAAGCCGTGCTAATAAAGAATAGAATTTAAAATGAAAAAAGAAAAGGTTTATTACATAGGCGGCATTTACCCAATAATAGGGTAACTACAACATTATAATGGCAGCACTAGTATTGACGTTTTGGGTTCTAAGCAAAATTTGGTATAGTTTGGTTGCAAGTGTGTGCGTGCCACTGTGTAAGTACTCGGATTGGTGTAGTTTGACCGGCCTCACTTCGTTGTTCGCAGCGCTATATCTTTACTTTTTATTTGATCTGAGACCTGGCACGAAATGTTGGTCGCGCCTGCAATAAGCCATTAGCAATCACTCTTAAACAGGACTAGTAACATGCGACGAAGAAAAGGCATAATTATGAACGGAAGTCGTACAGTCGAATGTAAAATATTTACCCCACTACCTTAATACGTCCTGAGAGAAATCTATTTGTGAAACACACTGTTCATAAGAACACAATACATTAAATAATTTATTGAATCAGGCGTTACTTTGCGGAGGTCCATATTAATGAACTAAAACAATTACTTTGCTCACCCGCGACCTTACAATAGTTACGTTTATGCAAGAAATGTGCGTTCATGCAGTTCCTCCACCTCCACACTGTACGAACACACACAAATCACATAAACCCAACCATCACCACCACCAAGCTACACTGACGCGTTTCGAACTCAACCAGAGCTCATCTTCAGAGTTACCACAACCGTATGCTATGCTACCAAATGTTAAACTAACAAACCAAAACAAATGTTTTAACTTGTCACTGTAACTTCTCAAGTACCCACTTTATTTTTCTTATTCTCAAACTACCCCACAAAAATTAACTTTTATTGACATATTTAAAACTACCTTGAATTTTTTGTTTATTTATTTATAAGGCATATTTAATTAATACTAACTGTTCAAATTCGACCCAAGCCGCAGTAAAGGAGAAGATACTAAATTTACCTGTTCATTAATAATAGACCCCATAGTGTTGTACCTAATTATTTCCATGCATTCCAGAGCATCCAGACGCAACCCCTTGCCGCAATAATGTAACACTTCATAAGAATCTGAATCTAACAATGAATGATTTGATTCCAACAAATGTTTTGCAAAATTCGATCTATCTGGATGCTCATTCCTATATGCCGAAACATGCTCTTTAAATCCAGTATTAAAACTTCGGCCTGTCTGTCCTACGTATATCCCATTGCAGTCATTACAAGTAAGCTTGTATACCCCCGATCTAGTTCCCTTATCTACATGAACGCACATTTCTTGCATAAACGTAACTATTGTAAGGTCGCGGGTGAGCAAAGTAATTGTTTTAGTTCACAATACATTATTCAAGCATTTCAAGCGCTTCACTTTCGTGGTCACATTTTTTACGAATTGACTGTAGTTTTTGACGGCATTTTCTTTTCTTCGCATCTATTGCCATATCTACAAGAATGTATCAACGAAAGTGATATGAAACAAATACTCGAATAAATCTTATACACTTTGTCTCAAATTCGGAACATTTCAGCAGATGATTCGGTCAGTTCGACCGAATACCTACTCCTGTATTTTTTTTATCGCCATGTCTGATTCAAAATTTAGTTATGCCTTTGACGCCGGACACTTTGTAACATGTGTCCTGCCGCCATACAGAGAAAAACGCATCTGACATATGTTTCCGAAACTGAGTGACTTATATATTCAGATGCGCCTTTTTCTACTGATTCCGATTTTGTATGTAACACAACTTCGAAAAAAAAGTCCGATGCGTCTTTTGCCCTATGACGGCAGTACAACCACAATTTAAAAATCCTGAAAATCTTTTATAGGGCGGTTGTTCAGTCAAACTTACCCTACCATCTGTCGAAATCCTAATCCTATCCTAGTCCTAATTAATTTTATGACACCATGTATTTCCACGCATTATGATCATTAACAAACTAAACAAAAAATAAATTATAATTAAATCTTTGACTCTACAAAAATGAGCCAATTACACAAAACCAGTATCCTGTTGTCATAAATTAAAGAGAATAATTGGTTTTAGTTTGACCCCTGATCACCGGTTTGCATGTTTCGAACTGGCAGTCAGCCGTCCGCACTTCAAATCGTATAAGTATATGCATCAATAAGTTTGGTGGGTAAACTTACTTTTCACTTAACGTAGCAGATGGATAACATAACTATGACACGACCCATCTAAGTACTGTAATGAAAAGGTAGGTACATCACTTTTTTTATGTTTGAGACGCCAGACAAACGAACTAGTGGGTCACCTGATGTTAAATGAACACCACTGTCCATAGACACTCGCAGTGCTTTACGCGATACCAGTGCGATGTTGGCTCTAAAAATCTTAACTCGCTGACTTAGAGTAGAAAAGTGTCAAACCTTTTAACTCAAATCTGTGGAAAAGCTTGTTCATCTCTTACATTGAATAAAGGAAAAATCAGGCACAGCAATATTCAATATCCGTCATCATCATCTGTATTAGTTAATGAATATTAAATTCCGTTTTTTCTATTACCCCTGGACATATAAAACTTATGATTATCCACTTTGCAGGCACAACAAAATAGTTGATTCACCCATAAATACCTCTAGAACAAAGGATTACTTTATTTATAAAATCATGTCAATAAATTATCGAGGCATCCCGTATATAGATAACTCTTAATGTAATACCTAAATTAACTTATAGTTTATTGCTAAAGTTACCTCGACGTTTCGATCACAATGCACTGGCCGTGGTCACGAGTATCACAGTCGCAATAAATTGTGGCGTTTTTAAATCCCGGGTTGTTATAATAACTATGAGTGAAAATCCTAAATAAATTTTTGAAATTTTACGAATTCCCGACAGTGTCCGAATATTTCTAGATCTAGGGAGTAGAGTTTCTAGTTATAATAACTATGTTATAAAGATGTACCTATACTTTTTATCAATAAAGTTATTAGGTATTAAAGTTAAAGTTATTTTATTTACATATACTTACTCAAGTAGATTCACTTTCGTTCACTCTCGACATATTTTCGCTGATCACGCACTTCCTTTCGAATACCAAAGGATGCGTTACTTAACAGTAAATGCAACATGACGTTCGAGATCTTTCGGAAATCTCGCATGTAACTCGAGTCAATGAGCGTCACTTTATTCATACCTACGGCTGAGTCATGACTCGAGACTCGCGTCAGTCGAGACAAAGAATAACAAAACGTCTCAACGCAGGGGTGGTTAGGCAATAAATCAAGAGACATCATAAATACTACTCTCCCCTCTAAGGGTAAGAAGTGTCGCATTTTCCAACTCATAACGTGGGACTCTAATGCAGTCTTAGAAATGCGGTTTTCTGGGGAGACGCGGATTGTAAGGAATTCGGAAGTCCTTATTGAGTTTTGCTATGGAATCTGAAATGTATGTAAAATAAGTACAAGGTGAGAGAGTTCCTACAACTAATCCTACAAAAATTATAAATGCAAATGTTTGTGAGTAGGTATGTGCAAGTGTGTTTGTTACCACTACTTCACGCTAAAGCGGCTGGATGCATTTGGATGAAACTAGATATGTAGGAGGTCTGGAACAAAACATAGGCTACTTTTTGTCCTCTTCGCACTTAATCGGATATACCTAATCCCGAAATTTCAAAGGCTAGGTTTGAAGATTTGAATTTAAGTAGGTACGCGTGTTTTTTATGCAACAGAGCATGAAGTAATCTTTGGAAAATTCTGCGGGAACTTTTAGGAAATCCCGCAAATTTAATTCAACTGCCACATCTTTGGTGTGTAGAAAGCTGGACGTCTAGAATAACCCGAATAACACATATCCCACTTGTTATCTAGACATTCCTACAGGATTGGGAGAAAAATTCCGAAATCTGAACCGTTTCGTTCGTCCGGTACGTCCGCTTACGTCCTTACAAAATAACTACTAAGTATAAAACGCACACCGTGCTACAACAATAACTTAGACAACCATTCCATTAGACATCACACGTATTTAATATTATGTAAGTTCAGAGAAGACCATCTGAACGTTACAAGTGTAATTATCCGAGTAGTAACACATTGCGAGTCTCGAATAATCCATCGCATCATACCCCGCAAACAATATGCTACTCGGATGATTTTAGACGTACTGAGAAAACCCAGCTTAAGAGATATTTAAGGTTCTTATGGTGCTTATTTAATTCTAAAACGATAGCTCAAGAATAAGTGACGACTAAAAGGCAAATTATATCCACGAAAGTTAACTAAAACGGTTAAATCGACTTTTCATCCCGTGTCTTGTAGCTGAGCGTTAAAATAAGACTGGTGTAACGGAACTATATTCCATTAACCTGAGTGCTCGGTAATCTCTAGCAAAATGAGAATATTTCACAGTATCTCAGAGTAGACGTCATTTTAAAGTTGGATATCACCGTACAATCCGTTAAGTGCTACTCACCTGATTTGCACGAGAAACTGTCAGTCCAAGACGTGATTTCACTCAACGTGAATGTCAAGGATGAGTGAAAGTTGAAATAACTTTCAGTTCAGTTAATTTTCATTAATATATTTTGGTATATTAAGGATTTCACTCAAGAAACACTTAAGCGTCACGAAATCCATCGAATTATAGGTAAGTAATGAAATGTGAGAGAAACTCTCTGCGAATTTGAAAAGTGTTAGCATTTTCTTGGTGTTTCTTCTTCTTCAAAGTTGACCCTATGTGGCACATATTTTATTTTATGTAGAAGAGGTAGAGGGCGATCTCTACATGGTAATATATTGCTTTGTGTCCCACAAGCGTAGTTGTGGTGCATGATTTGCAGCGGAGAAGCAAGATAAAAATATTGTAGTCATTGGTATGGACTTCCGCAAAGTAACGCTCGAATCAATTAGGTATATGTATAGTTTGTATTTATTACTCAGGTACAGTTTTTACATGAAAGGTTTGACAAAATGAGCCACTTTTGATAATCTCTGGGATTTAAGTACCTTCTAGGTAATAGTTGGCGAGATCACGCACATCGATGCGCTTACTAACCTACTTACCGTAGTAGGTACAAGTGTGAATACTTATAAACTAATAAATTAATATCAATACAGCATTATTTTTATTCACATGCTAAGTAATATTTCTTTAGCACCGTTGTGTACTCAACAATTAACCATACAGTAGAATAGGTAGAACTGAAACCTAAGTCAGTAATTTGACATGGTCCAACATTTTAAACAACTATAATTCAGTCTCAAAAAACATCAGCAAAGTCACCGTAGATATCCCCCTTTTTATATAGAAGTGATAAAAGAGATAATTTACTGTTATACATTATACACACTTTTCACGCGCGTGCCGACGTGATTGATGTGTTTTAGTAAGACTTTTAAATTGAACCTGCCCACAGGTGGGTAAAGTGCTATTAAAAGACAATTTATATCTCTCAGTAAACAGTAACTAGGGTGAGGTTTCAGAACTTAGTTAACAGCAATTAATTTGCTTTAATTCAGCGTAAGTATTCCCACTTCGGAAGGTTTTTAGGATGGGAATCCTACTAATAACTGCGAAACTTAATGAGTATGCATGTGCATACGTGCGTGCTTGCGTGGTGCATGCGTGCGTATGTGATTTCTTCACGCTAAATCGTCTGGACGTTTAGAATACATAGGCTAATCTATTATCGGGATAAAATCCCTAAATTTCAACCGCTACGTTTAGACGCATGAAAATTGGCACGGGTATTTTTTAAGGAACGTTACTTAATGCAGATCACGATGAAATTTATCGGAATTCCCACTGGAATTTTAGGAGAATCTCAGAATTTCACTTCCGACTGTTAGACAAATAGAATGTGAGGAAATAGATCACAATCAATAGTGATCATTCTTCAGGAAGATGTTATTCGTATACGAAGCCGCGAGTTGATGCTATTATTTAATTAAATACATTTTTTTTTATTCATTTTTTTTTTTTATTCGGAAAACCAACAGTTATTTTATTTTAAAAGTAGATACTATAAGTAAATATCAGAAAAGCCAATTACAGGTCTTCACAGATATATCATCATCAGCCTATGTTCGTCCACTGCTGGACATAGGCCTCTTCCATGGCACGCCACTGAGCACGATCCTCGGCCACTCTCATCCAGCTCTTGCCAGCCGCCTACATATATATAAGATTCTAATAACATTCTTACTAAAGATCCCAATACAGAAATCATTCTATACTCTTAACAAGACAGAAAGGAGATAAATATGAGGCAATTCGTCGCTTTAAACCATTTTCATAAAACATAAATTTAGGTCAAAAATTCATATAAATAAATAAATAAATAAATATCATGGGGCAATTCACACCAATTGACCTAGTCCCAAAGTAAGCTTAGCAAAGCTTGTTTTATGGGTACTAAGCAACGGATAAACATACTTATATAGATAGATACATACTTAAATTCATATTAAACACCCAAGACCCGAGAACAAATATTCATATTTTTCATACAAATATCTGCCCCGACACGGGAATCGAACCCGGGACCTCAAGCTTCGTAGTCAGGTTCTCTAACCACTAGGCCATCTGGTCGTCTAACGTCTAACGTATATACGTGTCTTCAACGAAATTCTCATTGAATTCGTAGAAGTACTTACTTATTTTTCTTTGGTTCATGTAGTTTCTTTCTTTTCTTATTTTCATGTGATATTTAAGGTATACATGAAAGGTACACAAGACATGTAATGAGATGACAACAGAACTAAGGATTCACTTACGACTAACATTTCTAAGATAATAATAATTATTATTTATTATTATTATTAATTAGCCTGGAGAAGTGTCCCACTGCTGGGCAAAGGCCTCCACCCGTTGGTGTAAGAGGGCTCAAACTACATCTCAGGAGCCCCAAGTCAACCTCACCTGCACGTGGTGCACCCTGCCATCCAGCAAACGAGGTTCTGACGACCAACCAACCCGCACTGGACCAGCGTGGTGGGCTTATGGTATATTTCCCTCCCATGAAATGAAAAATAATAATAAGAAATTAATTAACTAATGATAACCATGGTACTGTAGTTGAGTGGTTTGACCAGGTTTGACTATGATCTCTCAAGCAAAAGGCCGGGGGTTGGAGCCTGGGCTCGCACCTTTGTGTTTTTCGTAATGTTTATTTATTTATTTATTTATTTATTTATTTATTTATTTATTTATTTATTTATTTATTTATTTATTTATTTATTCATTAAAATGACAATAATTACAGTAGAGGTTTTTTACAAATATTCACAATTGAGGTTGCTTCCAATGTAGGTGAAACGATAGTTCCCACACTAGGTCTAGCCTGTATCGTGGGGACCTTACATTCATTGCTTTAACAAAATAAACGTATGTGCAATTGTGCAATTTACGTACGAAAATTAACAAAAGCTTACGACGAAAGAAAACATCTTGTGGTGTCGTGCAATAACCTGCGAAGACATTTGATGGTGGGTGTGAAGTTCCCAATCTGCACTGGGCTCGCGTAGGAACTCTCAAGATCTCTCATTCTGCTCTGTTCTGGTCTCATATAGGCTGGGATAGTGTTGAGGATGCAAGATGAATTAATGAACTAATCTTCTGTGGTTCTATCTGTGCTTATACTTATAACATTCTACCACAACAAAATTTTTATACTCCAAACTAAATGATAATGGTATTTTATGTAACGGTTGCATAAGTAAGGTCTTAAAAGGCGATTGACGTGAGTTGCGTTGCGATACGAACAAATGTGAGTATCGCAATGGAAGACGGCACGAGCCGTTAAGACCAAATTATACACCGTTGTACAATATTTTTTCTACGACTCGACTCGACTTGACGCGACTCGACGTGACTCGACGCAACTCAACGCAACGCAAATCGACGCAACTCAACTCAACTCGACTCGACTCGACTCGAACCGACTAGAACCGACTCGAACCGCCTCGAATCGACTCGTACCGACTCGAACCGACTCGAACCGACTCGAAACGACTCAAACCGACTCGAATAGACTCGACTCAACTCAGCAGGTCTAAACTGGGCTTTAGTGTTGAGTGTAACCTACACTTAATAATCTGTGGCAGCTAGGTGTATCGTAATAACGACATTACGACACATGTGCTGTTATGGGGAAAAGAGTAAGTATAGACTTTCTGAAGTCATATTATCTATGTTCTTATTTATTTTTCGCGACCATGTAAAGAAACAGATTATTGTAATCAACGTCCAAATTTCAAAACAGATCTCAACCTCAACACCCAAATTTCACACGTGATTGCGGCTCCATATTGCTTTATTTAGATTTAGGTAACGTTTTCACCTTCCCTTAACGATATCGGCACGGATACGGGCAGCGGAGCGTGAGTAATCCGTCGGGACATCGCTGGGGTGCAAAAATCTACCCCAACGAAAGCTGTCATGGAGACCGTAGACCGAAACTTTGAGATGTTTTGGATTGGTTGGATTGTGAATCTTTGGCGATGAGCGTGCTTTGGTAGAAAGAGATGGGCTGCTGGTGTGTATTGTGTGTGTGTGTTGTGTATTTGAGGGTAAAATATCAAGAGTAACTTTTGCATATCTGGGCGACTGAGCCTCGCTCGGAGTTCTGTTCCTTGATAAAACTTGAAAACATGCGTTTACCCAGAGATAAGACCTAGCTTGATATTTACACATCAAATGTCATCGAAATCGAGTTGTTTCCGAGATCCCCGAAATAAATAAATGCGAGAATTGCATGATTAAAGGTATTAGAATTCATAACTCCTGATTTTTGGTTACTTACCTTTTAAGTTTTTATCAATTTTGAAATTTAAGCACAAACGCGGTGCCATAAATTTTTTTTTTTTTTTTTATGTTAGAAAGGCCAGACAAACGAACTAGTGGGTCACCTGATGTTAAATGATCACCACTGTCCATAGACACCCGCAGCGCTTTACGCGATGCCAGTGCGTTGTCGGCCCTAAAGGAATGGGAACAGGGGAAGGGGGTGAGGGAGGGGAAGAGGGAAGGGGTGAGGTATTGGGCCCCCGGCACTCTCACTGACCGTACGAAACGCAAGCAGGATTACTGCTGCTTCACGCCGGTGTTCTGTGAGAGGGTGGTACTGCCCCGGACGAGCCGGCCCATTCGTGATGCAGCGGCTAGCTACAACATGGCTCTACCACTACTACTAAACAAATGATTTAAACATTAGACAATTTGTTAAAAAATAATAATAATATGTAAACGAATACCGTTGGACTAAATATAAGCCACTTAATGTATTTTTAAATGAAGCAACTAAGGCTCCTTATAGTGCTGTTGTATTTTTGAAAATGTAATCTGTAGTAATTTGAAAATGCAGTTTCTTTGTTATGATTATTAGAATAATAAGATGGTAACGTCTTCAATAGGCCACCAATGGCACCATTATAAAAGCCTAGCAATCCGATGAAAATCATAACTGGGTACAACATTAGGCTATGCATCCACCAGAACTGTGTGAGGAAGCTAAGCAGTAGGTGGGGTAAGAAATCGTCATTCATTAAAACATTTTTCTTGCCTGGGTCAGCACAGCTGTAGTGAAAATCGGTTTAGCGGAATATAGTTTTGTACATACCTACCGTGATGTGGCTCTCGAAAAGGCTGGATTTCTACCTAGTTGGCTATTACTTTTACCATACTCTAAAACATTACGTGACGTCAGTGATGACAAGTGTGGCAAAAGTGCGCTAACCACAAAGTCTCTCGCTCTTTCTTTTTTCGTCGCTTTAGTCTAGGTGTATTTTTTTTCGGGTTGTCCAACAAAATATATCTTTTCGCCCCGCCACTAGGACAAACAAAGCAAGCTAGAAATGCGTGCTGATGATGCCACTGAAGAATATGCGCGAAGATTGCAAAGGAGTGTTTATACTTAGGTTTCAGGTGGAAAAAGTCCGCTTCGCTGCACAGTTTTCGCACAAATCATCTCAGATGTTTGCCGCGCTACCACAGATGACATAATAATTATTTGGTATTACAAAATAGATTCACACTCACGTTTGACAACCGCTGTATTCACCCAGCACTTAGCAGTCGCACAGTACGTTTTCGAGTGACGACTGCCAAAAATAATAAAATTACTATATGTCAATGATATGATAGCAGTGGGGAAGTACGTTATTTATTATATGGAGTGACGATGCACTGAGGCTACCTGTCAGAGCTCTGGTGGATGCACAGCCTTACAGAACTACAAAAATAGGTAACTGACAAGCGCCTCATTACTCTTAACAAATTCGTCACAATTTAAAAGCTTCTGTTGGGTTACCGACCTCATTAGGAACTTAGGACGCCCCGTCGTAGATTTTTCTCTTTCACCCAATTTATTATTTCATCTACATAGATAATGATATTTTTTTTTTACCAACGTAATGAGTCAGGAGAATTTCTCTGCAAATGGCAACATCCTGTGTAGCAAGTTAATAAATTTTTCTTTATTGTTTTTGTTGTTATCGATTTTCACTGTAAAAGGGAATGCTCCTATCAACGCTGACGTCAAAATAAAACTAATAAGTTTTTTACTGACTGTGCTTTTTGTACGCTGTGCTTACATTGTATTTCGAACTCTATATCTGTACCGAACTTGAAGTTAATCCAATCACTCGACGTGTAAGAAATTGAAGGTGAAATCATAAGAAATAAAACTTTTACGAAACAATTAGGTACTTTGCTCACCGGCGACCTTCTGATAGTTACGTTTATGCAAGAAATGTGTTTTCATTCATGCAGTTCCTCCACCTCCACATTGTACGAAAACACACAACACAATCACACAAACACAACCATCACCACCATCAAACTACACTGACGCGTTTCGAACTCAATCAGAGCTCATCCTCGGAGTATCGGAACCGTTCCCTATGCTACCAAATATTAGACTAATCGCTGTAACTTCTTAACAATCAACAGATCCAATTTTGCTTAGCCATAAACATAAACGTAACTATCATAAGGTCGCGGGTGATTAAAGTAATTGTTTCAGTTCAGTGATATGGACCTCCGCAAAGTAACGCCTGATTCAATAAATCTCTATTTGATTCAGTCCTATTTAAAAAAGTAAAAATGATAAGTACATGTATAATTGTTGTACGTTACCTCTTATAAAAATCGAAATTGGAAATTCTCACACAATCGTCTATGTACCCCAGGGAGAGGTTGTGGGAACGCTAGATTTGGACTTCTCACACACTAGTTTCTACGTGTTCAATTTGTTAGAAGTAGCAAATGATTTATTTCAGTTACCTTAGCACATTTTTAGTCGGCTTAAGAAAAGAAGAGGTTTTCAATTCGTTTGTACTGATTTTTGTTGTGAATATGTTCGTCGATGTCTTCGCCGTCTGTGATCCGATTTCCATAACTCTGTTGTTTGATAGCGAATGTCTCGAAATTGAACTTGAACCCATATATGTAAATTACTGATCTGAAATTCAGTTCAAAGAATTATACTCGTATTTTAACGTTTCATTGGAACTTCATGTAAACATTATTTTATTTACAAGTTAAGTATGAAGTATCTTTTTTTTTTTTTTTTCTTCAACTTCATTTTTTTTATTACTTTTACGGTCATCCCGTGAAACCATATATTTCAAACTAAATACAAACTGAAATATAGATGCACAGAAAAAACCCCAGAAAAAAGACCAATGCTGGGAATCGAACCCAGGTCCTCAGCGTTCCGTGCTGTGTGCTTACCCCTACACCATCACTGGTCTAGAAGTTAGCGACGAATCTTTCCCATACATCGTACACTTCAGTCTGTTATAATCACATTAGGCAGTGATAAAGCGCATCTATGTTAATGCCCTCTACCTCTATGCCTCTATGGGTTCGATTCCCAGCATTGGTCTTTTTTCTGGGGTTTTTTCTGTGCATCTATATTTCAGTTTGTATTTAGTTTGAAATATATTATTTTATTTGTCAATTTTTTTAATAAAATAACGATTTAGATAAACTATAAAGAAACTGAAAAAAGGAACAACTATTACTTTTTCCTTTTAACTGCAAATAAAATTAGTGAATGATAAAAATTTAATTTTTAACGCATGTTTTTTGCTGACGGTGTCAAACATTTAAATTAAGTTTTGAAGCTAACAAATAAAGAGAGAAATGTGCATATTTAACTAGTAAAAACTTATTAATACCAAGATAAATACCTATCGAGTTAAGAATAATTTCAGAAAATTATATTGAAGAGAAATTCCTTTAAAGATAGAAATGGTTTCCTTTGAATCAAAATTATTTATTTAGGTCTATATCTGTCTAGGCTAAACCGGGATCAGGCAGAGCTGATAACTCCGTCTTAATTTATGGCATGAAATAGTTTATTGAAACACTTAATCGTAAAGGCTTTAGTTAGGCACAAAGGGGATTGGAATAATATATAAATAATTTTATTCAACTGTTCTAATGCGATCCCGCAGAGAAACTCCGAGCGTAGGCCCCTCCATCGCTCTCTGAGAACTATGAGCTTTCTTAATTATGTGCGCAATAACTAAAGTCACGGACATAGCTCGAAGAATCGCCAGACTCAAGTGGCAGTGGGCAGGGCACATCACTCGTAGAATTGACAGCCGATGGGGCCGAAAGGTTCTCGAGTGACGTCCGTCCACGGACCGGAAGACGCAGTGTAGGAAGGCCGCCAACAAGATGGAGCGACGATCTGGTTAAGGTTGCGGGAACGCGTTGGATGCGGATGGCGCAGGACCGATCTGTTTGGCAAGCCTTGGGGAGGCCTATGTTCAGCAGTGGACGTCTTTTGGCTGAAATGATGATGACGATGAATTCAACTGCTTATTTTCAATAGATGTTATTCGAGCTGTTTCCCACATTTTTTTCAGCGTCCTACGATAATGTGAATTTATATATTGTATACTAGCTGTAGCCCGCGACTGCGTCTGCTAAGAATAGGGGTATAAAAAATAGCCTACGACCTATTTTCAGACCTATCAAATATAGACAAAAATTTCATAAATATCGGTCAACCCATTTCGAAGGAGTTCAATAACAAACACCGTGATGCGAGAGTTTTACATATTAGAAGATTAGACTAGATTATGTTTATGTAGAAGAAGATAAACGTTTGATTTCTGGTGACGGATCAGCCAAGGCAGTGTTAAAAGTTCCTATGTCGTGGGTATGGTGGTGCAGCACACACTCGAGCGCAGCGGCGAATCCGTTGTCTGGGTCCATTTAGAGAACAACAACTCTATCGTTACGTTTAAGCGGTCACGTAGGAAATAGTGTTCCACCAGTGTTGCAAAAAACTTTTAAGCCTGTCTACGCCAAATTGGAAACCCTAACAATTCTCTCGCCTAGATTGATTCGTACCGAAATGAAATTCGAGCATCATATTTTATTTACTTTGGTCAATAGCGCGTTTGTTATCGTACCTATGGGGAATGGTTTAATTCTATTTGCCCAGTCAAAACAAGGGCCTGATCCCCTTTCAATTAATTTAGCCGAGCATCCCGAGGCATGCTTTTTATTTGAACCCACGTCTGGTTAAATCGAAAATTGGTTGGGTCTATTAAGGTTGTATGCAAATAGGAGCCAATTTCATTCTCAGCAAATGATTCATCTGACCAAATGTTTTTACAGTCATCACTATCATCGCCGCCGTAATTTTGGATGATTTTTTGAACCGCCATGATAGGTATATAATATTTTGTGACGACTCCAGGTTGTTCGTCCGTAAGTTATTTTTTTCCTGCTACAAAGTAGGTCATATTACAACGAGAGCCTACCTCGACCACATAACAAAACAAATTAAGCTGTTTGGGCGGCGGTGTAACGCGATAACTCCACCGCCCAGTGGGGTCGATTCGATTAAGGAAATGTTTGAATTTTATTTCATTTAACTAATTAAGATATTTGATTCGTCCTTATAACAAAGAGTTTATATTGAATCTACTTTCCTACTTACTGCCGTTACGACCCGTTGCCGTGCATTGCAGAAGTTTTGTTTTCACTTTATTTTTTTGCAATTGGCTAAGTAAAGTATGAAGTATCTTTTTCTATTTATTTTTTTATTTTCTTCAACTTCTTTTTTTTTTTTTTTTTGTCTAAATGTGATTATAACAGACTGAAGTGTACGATGTATGGGAAAGATTCGTCGCTAACTTCTAAACCAGTGGTGGTGTAGGGGTAAGCACGCAGCACGGAACGCTGAGGACCTGGGTTCGATTCCCAGCATTGGTCTTTTTTCTGGGGTTTTTTCTGTGCATCTATATTTCAGTTTGTATTTAGTTTGAAATATATGGCTAAGTAAAGTTTTTTGAAGAGGTGCTAATTATATTTTTATTCGGCAGTCGGCGTTCTGGACATTGAGAGACTGCAGCTGTTTTATTTTTATCTTCTATTGTTTACTGGAGATATTTTTTTGAGTGTTTGAGATGACATTAGTGAGATTTTATGGTTGACAAGCCGTTCGTGCTCAGAACTTAGTAGAAACAGAAAAAAAAACCGAAGTGAACTGTCACTGCTGTTAATGTCAAATCGTTTGCGTTTCGTTTGCTTTGCGTTTTGGTGTGCTCAGTGTGATTTTTTTACTATTTTTATCGACCTCCGCATAAAATCCGGACTTTCAATTTTACCGCATTTCTCCACAACTTATGCACAATAATTGGATCATGATTGAATACTTTCGATCACTATTTTGGAACTGCTTCTGGGACAACGCAAAGCAAACGAAACGCAAACGGTTAGATTTCATTTGACATTGACAGAAGCGACAGTTGAATTCGTTTTTTTTTTCTATTTCTTCTTAGTACTGAGCACGAACCGCTTGTCAGCCATAAAATATCACAAATGTCATCTCGAACACTTAAAAAAATATTTCCAATAAATAAAAAGGAGATAAAAATAAAACAGCTGCAGTTTCTTGGTGTTAAAGACGACCACTGTCGAAAAAAAATATAATTAGCATCTCTTCAAAAAACTTTACTTAGCCAATTCATGAAAACTGTAAACGTGTAAGGTTGCGAAGTGAAACGTCTAATATTGAAACTGTTACTATAAATGTTGTTAGGTAATTGATTTGTTAGATAACAAACTATATCTAACCAAGTTGTTGAATAGGTGCTTCCATAGACACTAATAAAAATGACTGACTTGATTTTACATGAAACACAACCTTTACAGTATAAAAACTGCGTTGCGTTGCGAGGCTTGGCATTATGTATTTGATAGGATTAATTTTAATAGTTTTTATTTGATGGATTCGTCGAATTTAGCAACACAAGATACGGTGACTGAAAAGCTCCACAATTATACCCAAACTAAGTACCTATTGCTTGCTTGCTTTATTGTATGCAAGTCTTGCAAAAATGCAGTTGAACTTATCCACAGTAATTTGCACAATGAATTCTATGGTTGAAGTTTGGTAAATAAGTAAATCCATGTGACGTCTGCAGCGACTGAGCCTACAGTATTTAGTACGTGATTTAGTTTCTTTGAATTTGCTGGTTTTCAAACCTGGACAATTTCTGAATGAAGCTGTTTCTCTGGCCTACATACTTTGAATTTCTAGGCACAAGGTTCCTCTGAGAATAAGAGTGCTTGTGTTGTAGTTCCCACGCAGGCCCAGCGCAGATTGGGACCTTCACACACACCATTATACTGCATTCACATTACTTTGCAGGCAGTTGTATTCAGGTTAGTTCGCAATCTTTACCTTTACCGAAAAGCTCATGGTCAAGGATCGGAAAAACGCCCGTCATTTTACTTTTGAGTGCGTAATGACTATAATTTATGACCCATTTATGAGTCGAAACGGTGAATTTATAGTGTACACACGTCATTGGAGCGTATTGTTATATTGTAAAGAAAGCTATGTATATTATATGAAACAGGGTTAGGTTTTTAAAATGACGGGCATTTGCCCGACCCTTGCTCATAGTAAATTTCAATTGCTATTGCATATAAATTCTGAAAAATAAAAGATGCAAGTCCGGGCTCGAACCTACTCTCTGCTTGAGAAGTTAAATTATAGGCTATAATATAAGTCAAACCACTTACCCTAGCCTAGTCTAGGCTACCACAGCTTTTTATGAAGCTGCCTCACATGCCCAATACTTCCTACAAAAAAAAAACTTAAGGACTAATAACTTCTTCGACTACTTGACCAAGCCTATAAGAAATCTTTGCTGATTCTTGGGCTACAGTCGGTGCTGGTGCTACTCAATTATTCTTCAAATCATCACCTAACATAATCTTCATTAAACAAAAGAGAACCTTAATTCAATCACAAGCCAAATCCAAAGAGGTCGGTGTGAAACTTTTAAAGTCAATTTAGTCTATGATTGAATTCAGAAGTATATGAAGATTTTAATATGAATTGTGTAGATTAAAGAACTTTCACCGTTCTCTAGCTCTGTGAGTGACAGCGTGATGAAGCAATCCCATCAATAATTTTGCTTATCAAAAGAATTTGATAGGCCGGGGAAAGCAAAGGCTATCATTAAAACAATCGCTTTTTGTTTATTTATCAACGCAATCTGTTTTTTTTTTGTTTGCGAGCTCCGGCTATTTTCAACAGGAATAATTTGGCAAATTTTAGTATGCAACGTATAGATAGATAATGGCATCTTCTTTCGGGAAATGTTCATCGGATGGATATAACTATTTTTAGGGTTCCGTAGTCAACTAGGAACCCTTATAGTTTCGCCATGTCTGTCCGTCTGTCTGTCTGTCCGCGGCTAAGCTCAGAGACTGTTAATACTAGAAAGCTGTAATTTGGCATGAATATATATATCAGTCACGCCGACAAAGTAATTGAATAAAAAAAGTAAAAAAATTTTTTTTAGGGTACCTCCCATAGACGTAAAGTGGGAGTGATTTTTTTTTCTCGGCTAATCTATAGTGTGGGGTATCGTTGGATAGGTCTTTTAAAACCATTGAGGGGTTGCTAACATGATTTTTCTATTCAGTGATCTGTTTGCGAAATATTCAACTTTAAAGTTATTATAGTTAGTAATTATATGGATATAGTATTTGGTCCCCGGCTACTAGCCAAAACAAAAAAACTTATCCAACGTGTTCAAAATGCTTGTGCTCGTTTCTGTTTCAGCATTCCTCCAAGGGGCCATGTGACGCCATTTTTGAATAAGCATAGCATTCTTAAGATGCAGCATCGCCGCAAGCTCCATCTGGCATGTTTACTGTTTGGAATAACACATCACAGAGCTCCCTCATATTTGTTCGAGAAGTTGTCATGGTTTTCCAGTCAAAGACCACACAGAACTAGGCAATGTAGTACACAGCTGGTAACAACGCAACGCGCTTCAGCTACTTTTCGTGGAAGTTTTCGCTATGCTGCAACTAAGTGCTGGAACAATATCCCGCCGCCAATCAGGAACCTGAAAAGCATGCATAGTTTTAAGAATGGTGTCAGAAATTTTATTTATGCACATCAGAATGAACAGGAAGCGTTGATGCATGACACTAGCTGTTTTTAGTACATACCCGAGCAGTACGTCCTCATTGTGTTTTTATTGTATGGCTTCTTTCTTTCTTATTTTTCTTTACTTTGTTGTCATGTGGTTTAACGTAGCGTGGACGACTTCTATTGTGTCCACTCTGCATTGAATGTTTATCCGTTGTCTAGTACTCATAGTACAAGCTTTGCTTACTTTGGGACTAGGTCAATTCGTGTCAATTGTCCCGTGATATTATTATTATTGTTATTATTTTTTATTGTTTTATTTCTTTATTATTATTGGAATTACATACAACGTTTGTGTTTCATGTTTATAACTTTCTTTTGTTGTTTTTATTTTTATGACACTAATATTGTGTTGTGCGTGTCTTGATTGGAAATGTCTTAAGTCACTGCTATTTTTTCACTTTTTCACTCTTTGTTTTTATTATTTAATTGTTACAAGTTACAATAATTAAAATATTTTATTTATTATATATCGTTTTGCTTGCTGCTCATGTGGTCGGCCGTGTCAGTTGTCAATGTCAACGCCATGCCAAAATATAACGCCCTTGTGTTGGTATTGGTACAGTTGCACGATCATATGGTTGCGTTCACAATTAGACACGGTCCGATCGTGTGTGCAGCGAGCAAATGACGGCCTCACGGTCCCACCGGAAGACCAGCGCTGGCTCTCGAGCCGGCATTATGCTGAGGTGGGTCCGTTTCGTGATATCTAGTTTCTTTCTTTATTTTGTAACCTTTATGCCTTTATACTATTGTTGTCACGAATAAATGTTTTTTCTTTCTTTCTTTCTTTCTTTCAAAGTGAAAATTTTCATTAAAATCGGCCGTCCCCCCCCCCTCTAAAATCTAAACTGTTGGGTGGAAAAATTTGAAAAAATTCAGAATGGTAGTAAATATATCAAATTTACTAGGAAAATTATAGCGGCTAAGATTGCTTGGAAATTATTTGTAGTTTAAGAGTAAATAGTAGCCTAAGGTATAAAGCATACCTAAACTTGGATGATTTCGTACACATACGAAATCCTTAGAAAAATATTACTTGATTTTTTCGTAATGGCTACGGAACCCTACCTTGGGCGTGTGCGACACGCTCTTGGCCGGTTTTTAATCATTGGTTGATAAAATGATGCGGTATGTAAATCATGCTTTAAATCTATAACAAATAAAATAAAATTAAATTAAATTAAATTAAAATTTAATTAAATCTAGTTCTAGAGTCAATACGAAAAAATATCCCTCTAAAAATTAAATGTAAGTTAAATAAATAAATAAATAAATAAATACCAAATAGTTAAATAAATACAATTCACACCAATTGACCCAGTCCCAAAGTAAGCTAAGTAAAGCTTGTGTTATGGGTACAAGGCAACGGATAAACATACTTATATAGATAGATACATACTTAAATACATATTAAACACCCAAGACCCGAGAACATACATTCGTATTTTTCATACAAATATCTGCCCCGACACGGGAATCGAACCCGGGACCTCAAGCTTCGTAGTCAGGTTCTCTGACCACTAGGCCATCTGGTCGTCAAAGTTAATCATCATTAGTCCTCAAATCCAGATACTAGACATAGTCCGCCAAAAACTCCCCATGCCATGCTCCCCTCTCCCCCCCCCCTCCCTCCCTCTCCTTTTCAAAGGCCGGCAACAGATCAGCGACTACTGACTCTCTTTTAGTTGTTGATATTTATGGGCGGTGGTGATCATTTTCCATCGGATGACCCGCTTGCTCGTTTGCCTCCCTCTCATAATATATAAAAAAAAACAGTTTCTTTAACCTTTTGAACGTCAAAGATGCCTAAAGTTGCTGTATGTGCTTATAGTTCAACTTCGTATTTTTGTTGTATCAGTTGTATGTTATGTTAACATGGCGTGGTGTAAGTTATGATTTTTGTACTTATTCTATCGTGGCGTTCAAAGTATTAAACACTGCGACTTAAGTAACGATACCACAGACTAAGTTTTAAACCGCACGGCTATGAATGAACTTGCAAGTGATCGATCTTTGTCGATAATATGCCGCAAGTCGTAAGTCTAAATAACGCACAAATTGTTCTTAGTGGGCAGCAAAAATCCAATGCCATCGCATCCCGCACTATAAGATTTGCATTGCAACATCTTTAAGGAACTACTTATACACGGCGTATTATTTAAACGCAGAGGACACGCGTTTACGACGCCGCAAATTCTCAAAAAGCTAGGTACAAACGTGATTGAATCTCGTCTGAAACGCGTCATCATCAATGATGATGATGATGATGATGACGCTGAACGCTGAAACGCGCCAACTGCCTGAAAAATACGCCATGTGCATTGCATACGCGCTAAAGCTACAAACGCACAGACAGCGGAGGAGTGGCGGTGCGGTGGCGGTGACGGTTGTAATATTCTAACTTGTATGAACGGTTATGCGGACCGTACCGCAAACTCGTTCATATAGTTAGAATATTACAACCGTCACAGCCACCGCACCGCCACGCCTCCGCTGTCTGTGCGTTTGTAGCTTAAATGGTACGGGATCCCGTGGGGGTATTATACGAAAGATTTTGAATCTCAACTTTATACGTTCAGAGCGTGTTATTTATTAGACCCAGATGTGAGTTGGATTTAAAGAAAATTTATCTTTACCTATAAAACAGTAACGTGACTGTCTGTCAGAACAGACAACCTAAATGACTAAACAAAAGACTTGAAATTTGGCAGACATATTGCTTGCGCATCATAGAGGGGTGTATTAAAATTCCCACGGGATAAGCTAGAATTTTAATTCTTCTACCTACAGGTGCGAAACCGCGTGATAACGCTAGTCATTGCATATACTATATTCTGACGTAAAATATTATGGAATAACTGTTAGTTCTATTCTCATGCCGGTCTTATACAAGAGGCCATATTATCAACCGCAGCGTCGCTCGTAATCACATTTACCTTCTCTTTCTGTCACCATCTTACACCGTTTGACAGAAAGAAATAGTACATGATTGCGATAGCAAGCGTCCGCGCGTTAGATAATAAGTGTACAGTACCTCTACCATGAGTTTACACTAGTTTACGTGACCGTACTCGCTAGCGACGGCGTAAATTATTTGTATGGAGAATTGTACAGCGCCTCTAGCGGTCACTTACGGAAGTACAATTCTCCATACAAATCATTTACGCCGTCGCTAGCGAGTACGGTCACTGTAAACTAGTGTAAACTCATGGTAGAGGTCCTGAACATAGGCTTAGTTACTATTGAGGTATAATTATATTTATTTTCCTACTCCTGTACTTTTATCTGGTTTTTACATGGTCGCGAACAAATATATAAGAACAAAGATAATATGACTTCAGAAAGTCTATACTTAATCTATTCGCCATAACAGCACTTGTGTCGTAATGTCGTTATTACGATACACCTAGCTGCCACATAATATTAAATGTAGGGTACACTCAACACTAAAGCCCAGTTTAGACCTGCTGAGTTGAGTAGAGTAGGGTACAGTCGGGTACAGTAGGGAAAAATAGGGTACAGTAGGGTACAGTCGGGTACAGTCGGGTACAGTCGGGTACAGTAGGGTAAAATAGGGTACAGTCGGGTACTGTAGGGTATAATAGGGTACAGTTGGGTACAGTCGGGTACAGTAGGGTAGAATAGGGTACAGTTGGGTAAAATAGGGTACAGTAGGGTACAGTCGGATACAGTAGGGTAAAAAAGGGTACAGTCGGGTACAGTAGGGTCGAATAGGGTACAGTAGGGTAAAATAGGGTACAGTAGGGTACAGTCGGATACAGTAGGGTAAAATAGGGTACAGTAGAGTACAGTCGTGTACAGTAGGGTAAAATAGGTTACAGTAGGGTACAGTCGGGTACAGTAGGGTAAAATAGGTTACAGTAGAGTACAGTCGGGTACAGTAGGGTAAAATAGGGTACAGTAGGGTACAGTCGGGTACAGTCGGGTACAGTAGGGTAAAATAGGGTACAGTGGGGTACAGTCGGGTACAGTAGGGTAAAATAGGGTACAGTAGAGTACAGTCGAGTATAGTAGGTACAGTAGGGTAAAATAGGGTACAGTAGAGTACAGTCGGGTACAGTAGGGTAAAATAGGGTACAGTAGGGTACAGTCGGGTACAGTCGGGTACAGTAGGGTAAAATAGGGCACAGTCGGGTACAGTAGGGTAAAATAGGGTACAGTAGGGTACAGTCAGGTACAGTCGGGTACAGTAGGGTAAAATAGGGTACAGTAGGGTACAGTCGGGTACAGTAGGGTACAGTAGGGTAAAATAGGGCACAGTCGGGTACAGTCAGGTACAGTCGGGTACAGTAGGGTAAAATAGGGTACAGTTGGGTACAGTCGGGTAAAGTAGGGTAAAATAGGGTACAGTTGGGTACAATCGGGTACAGTAGGGTAAAATAGGGCACAGTCGGGTACAGTAGGGTAAAATAGGGTACAGTAGGGTACAGTCGGGTACAGTCGGGTACAGTAGGGTAAAATAGGGTACAGTAGGGTACAGTCGGGTACAGTAGGGTAAAATAGGGTACAGTCGGGTACAGTAGGGTACAGTCGGGTACAGTAGGGTAAAATAGGGTACAGTCAGGTACAGTAGGGTAAAATAGGGTACAGTAGAGTACAGTCTGGTACAGTCGGGCACATTCGGGTACAGTAGGGTAAAATAGGGCACAGTCGGGTACAGTAGGGTAAAATAGGGTACAGTAGGGTACAGTCGGGTACAACAGGGTAAAATAGGGTTTAGTTGGGTACAGTCGGGTACAGTAGGGTAAAATAGGGTACAGTAGGGTAAAATAGGGTTCAGTAGGGTACAGTCGGGTACAGTCGGGTACAGTAGGGTAAAATACCCTATTTTACCCTACTGTACCCAAATGTACCCTACTGTACCCTATTTTACCCTACTGTACCCTACTGTACCCTATTTAACCCTACTGTTCCCTACTGTACCCTATTTTACCCTACTGTACCCGACTGTACCCGACTGTACCCTACTGTACCCGACTGTACCCCATTTTACCCTACTGTACCCTATTTCACCCGACTGTACCCTACTGTACCCGACTGTACCCCATTTTACCCTACTGTACCCGACTGTACCCGACTGTACCCTATATTACCCTACTGTTCCCGACTGTATCCCATTTTACCCTACTGTACCCGACTGTACCCTACAGTAGGGTACAGTACAGTACAGTAGAGTCGAGTCGTAGGAAAAATATTGTATGCAACGGTGTATAATTTGGTCTTAACGGCTCGTGCCGTCTTCCATTGCGATACTCGCATTCGCTCGTATCGCAACTCACGTCACTCGCCTTTTAAGACCTCACTTATACAACAGTTGCATAAAATACTATTTTAATAGACCGTCATGTGTATCACTCGGTAGAATCGTATCAACGTCAATCATGAATAATTCATGCTGTAATCAGTCATACCTTGTGTCAAAAAGTACGTCGCTGTGCCTCGGGAAAATGATAAAATGCCCAAATTTACATCGTGTTTGTAATTGCGGCCATGTTGACTCTGATGTAGCCAATGTAGCCATTATATTTTATTTGATCCTAAGTGTAGCCAAGTTTGGCAGACGACTTGCTATTTCGTGTAAATTGATAATAATTAAATAGGTACTTAAGTTGTTTATTGTAAGTTTTGTAATTGGAATACTGACCTTGTTAAAAATTATTGACACGGCATACTTCTACTAATTTAAAGGTCTAATTTAGGTAGGCGCAAGAACTAAAGTCACGGATATAAGTAGCTCGAAGAATCGCCAGACTCAAGTGGCAGTGGGCAGGGCACATAGCTCGTAGAATTGATGTCAGATGGGGAAAAAAGGTTCTCGAGTTGCGTCCGCAAACCGGAAGACGCAGTGTAGGTAGGCCTCCAACAAGATGGAGCGACGACCTGGTGAAGGTGGCTGGAACGCATTGGATGCGGATAGCGCAGGGCCAATCTGTTTGGCGAGCCTTGGAAGAGTGGATGTCTTTCGGCTGAAATGATGAAATGATGATTATTACGAGAAGAAAAACCGGCCAAGTGCGAGCCGGACTCGCGCACGAAGGGTTCCGTACCATTATCTATAAAAACCGGCCAAGTGCGAGTCGGACTCGCGCACGTAGTGTTCCGTACCATTATTTATAAAAACGGCAAAAAAATCATGTCTGTTGTATGGGAGCCCCCTTAAATATTTATTTTATTCTGTTTTTAGTATTTGTTGTTATAGCGACAACAGAAATACATCATGTGTGAAAATTTCAACTGTCTTACTATGACGGTTCATGAGATACAGCCTGGTGACAGACGGACGGACAGCGGAGTTTGAGTGATAGGGTCCCGTTTTACCCTTTGGGTACGGAACCCTAAAAAGATGATTTTAGTATACATGTAGTACAGGTAGGCTTACCTACTAGGCCTTTACTACTTAGGACTTTAATGAACATCAACTTTTTATAAAAAACACGTGGGTATTTGTCATAATATACTCGTGATAATGATAATGGAGGGCCAAGGTATCTGAATCAATCAATAGTTAAAAAGATCATGTGAAAAAACAAACATCGAACCATAGGTAGTTGAGCGTACATCATTTTATGCTGCAACGTATTTTTGTGGGTAATTTATGTTTCTTATATTTTTAAATTAAGATTTACTTAACGCAAATAAGTAAACTACAATGTAAATAAAACAAATGGGGTGAGCTAAATAAAAGCTTGTAAAATATCATATTTGTTTTGACATTCATTACACGACGGCGAGGCACACACAATCCCAATAAACTATGAGCAACCAGTCTACGCTACACTTGCATAGTTTGCGTGCCACTCCGTAGGACGAGCCACTAACTGCCAGTCTGACGCCGTCTAGTTCCGCACTCGCCCACCGCAACGCCGTGTCGCCCTGGTCGCGTCAGTATTGCTCAGAGCTCAGCGGAGGCGGACGCACGCTTCCCGCTACTGCCGCTCTAATCAACTTCACGAAACAAGTTTTCCTAATACAAATCTCAGGAAGAATCCACCAAAGTTTACCATCACAATGAACAAAAGTGAAATGCTAATAAGACTCACATTTTATTAAGTTTTAAGAACTGTTTACCGTGCGATTTGTGTTTTTATCTTTATCGAATGATGCGGTCGAAGGTGTAACAAAAACGCGAGTGAAATTGTTTATTGTTTTGAAACAAAGACACTACCGTTGAGTAGTTTGAATTTTTATGTTTTTCTTGTTTACGAGGACGCAAACCAATAGCGTGTTGAAAAGAGACAAGATGAGGTCTTGCGTAGGAGCGACAGGTGCGGTGGCCGTGGCGTTCGTCCTGGCAACTTTATCAGGTAACTAACTTTTTACAAGCCATTGTTGAGGTACTTTAACCTGCCAGTTATTTTTCCAATAGGATATTGCTAACGTTTAATGTCAATTTATGAGTTTTTAAATCTCTGTATTACTATTATAAGAATGTTTATCTTGAATTGTTTTTTTTTTGCCTGGCCACGCACGTGAGATAGTGTGATGTGACTCATATCAATAACGATTTGTAGGTTATGTCATGATTAAAAGAAGGCGGGCCGGCTAAACGGTCATAAATTTCATTTTCAATTAATGCGCAAATCATGTGTATTAATTTGTTGAAAATGCTGTATGGCATTTAGCGTGTCTGCAAGTGCTCAATGAAATTCAATAAAAGATAATTAAAATATGTAAGTATATAAATTTATAGACGGTAAAGTAAATTTACCAGGTTTTATATCTACCTACATATTTACTTTGTTTTAGAAAAGTACTAGTGCGGTAGTTAGTAAAATAGTAAATGACAATAAAATATTTTTGAAGGTAGGTACACCCAAAATAAAAATATGTAGTGGCTCCAAATAATTATATCCTAATATAGATAAATATAATAAAGATAATAATTATGTATATAATAATTAAATTACCCGAGGCAGGGACACTATGCGATGGTAACATAAAAAATATAAGTAGCTAGGTACCCATTTCTTTAAATTCTCATAACCCACAGGTAAAGTTGGAGTCGATTACAGTTAATAAAAATGCATTAACATAAAACAAAAAAGTTTATGTGTAATATATGTACAGTCGAATACAAAAAAATCGATACGGCCAAAGTTACAAAAATATGTATACACGACCTTAATGTTAAGTCAATAAAGGTGTGTATACATATCTTTGTAACTTTGGCGGTATCGATCTTTTTGTAGTCGACTAACACAAATATAAATAAATTTCGGGCTCAAATATGGCAGCAAGCTGTCCCGAGGGAGAAAGCATAACCGTCATAAAACTCCAGGGACTTAAAGAAATTGAAAAAATCAAGTGCCAGCATCGAATAGTTATTTCCTCGATAGCGTGGGAGAGAGCGAAAACCAACAAAACTGTAATTTAAAACAGGCCAGTTGTCGCTGAGTCACACTGCCTAAAATTTTGTGCATTCACCTAGTTCTTGTAGAACAATTAGCAACCGAAGCGGCCTGACTGAAACGTGATGATTACAGCGACAGGGCGAGGCCTAGTTGTGCAAAAACCGTTGTCGTCCGTTATACGTACAGGTGATGCCACGGAAGCGCGCTTTCCTGGAACAATAGCAGACTCTGCTACATTTGTTCTGGGTGCATCCGTGCGTTACTTTCTCGTCCGAGAGCCAGCAAATCAATCAATCGGAAACCTGTATCCGTTCTTTTCGTTTGTTTCAACTTGGTTTCGCCACCTTAATTTAATTTGAAAGAATCACCAATGGTACCTATTAAATTCCTAAATCAACATTTATTGGTAGCTCGCTCGCTGAAGTGTTTTTCGACAGTGATTACTTCCTTTATTTCTTTGTGATCATCTCAAAAGATGAGATTTTAATGGAAGTTAAATATTATTGCTTTCAAAAGCGCCGACGCTTCTACCTTATTCTTATCTCATTAGTTTGGAAGGTATTTCGATTGCGTGAGAATTTCTCGCAGTAAACATCTTACTAGCTTGGGAAAGATGCTATTATCAAGGGTTTAATATTTTTGCTGAGCGCTATGAGAAAACTGATAAAATAATATGAAGTAAAGCGAAATATGAAGAACAAATTTGACCTTAGTGTAGCGTAAAACGTGCTTAACCCGTGGAATATTACCCCGTGTGAGTTTATACTAACATTGATACTGGCACGATACACGGGTTCATATTAACTGAGATACGAAATAATAATCACGAAGTCAGCGCATCTGCCGTGTCATTAGCCTTAGTCATTTAAGCCTGTTAACGCTGCGGTGCTTGCTGTAATGGTGTTGACGGCCCTTCCACGGTCGTGGTCGTTTTAGGTTATGACTAGCCTGATGTTCTAGGAAACAGCAAACTTTAGATATTACACGATAGTTTAGATGCTATCAGTGTCAAAGAGCAATTTTCACGTGTGACTGACGCCACTAATGTTCCGGCGTCGACGTTTTGTGTAGATCTTGAGTAAACTTCACAGCTTTTGTGTTTTCCGACAGTTTAACACTGCATAACTATTTCCGATAGTCTTTGTTTGGAGATCTTGGAACGGCATTAGATAAACCCTAACCGTCGAGTCCATTAGAAGTTATAACACGAACTTCCTGAACGCAAATAGTAACTGGAATCGATAAGATGCGCCAGCGATTAGGCAACAGGGAAACCATTACCCATAAATACGAAATAGTGTCTGAAGAGGGATTTATGGTTCAGAATTATAATGTAGGTACAATAAATCCTGATTCAACAAATTCAGACATGCAAGATTTACGGTGTCTTAAGCATGGCCGTCGTTTCTTAAAATAAGAAATGCTAATGTGGCATAACGCTCGCGTTATTTCATGAAGAATTAAAAATGTGCATGTCAGCATTATTATCATGGGAGTTGGAATCTCTCAGTCATAAACTTATGCCGTAAAACGACAATTTCGAAAGTGGGCTTGAGTGCACGTCTCTTATTATACCCAAACAGTAAAGTAAGCGTGATATGGGTCGCGATGATGAATCACACAACCCATGTATCATGGCGACACGTAGCGTCGTTGTCGTTATGACGCTAACTGACAACATAATCTCGGACGCAGACCCGCAGGTATACGAAATGCCACTATAGAATCACGCGTAATTTTGAACCTGCTTAAAATTTTCTACGAAATACTTCTAGCTGGTTTTTACGAAAATTAAGATCTTATGGCCCTAGGGAAAATTCTACGGAAAACTGCTTAATCCTGTTTTTTGAAGTTACAGATCATATTAAACCTACAATAACTATGTACTTTAAAGTTAGATCTATATCCACATCCAGTACGCCCGGAGCATAATTAATTTTCGCCTTTAGGATCGCAACATGCTAATATAGTTTAAAAAACAATTTTCAATTGTGCAAGATCCTGCCCACACGTGAAATTCCGAGTAACTAGATTGCAGTTTATATCACGCACTTTTTGTTTGATGAACTCAGCGTTTATGCGTTATGGGGCTATGCGATTGATAAAGGTTTATCTTATCTGTAGCAGGTAGTACACAAATAGGAGGAGGTGTAGCGCAGACCTCAGCTGATATTGTATTTTTATCAGTGCTTTATCACTATTAGTGGTAAACATACGTCTCCTCTTTAAGGTTTTATGATATTTGAATCTTTTTACGGCTGCAATTATTGGACATCTCCAGAGCATAATCGGAGTTAAATAACATACTTGCCAATTTTAATTTAGGATCAAAATTCATTGTTTGCGAATACTTCAGACATACACTGTCTCCTTTTTTGATGTCGAATAAAGTTGTGTCTATGTCTAATTGTTGTACGAGATTTTAAAGTAATCATAAATGTAATAATTGTTAAATTTTATTCATAAATTGCAAAGCAATTAATATTTATTTTCTCAGCAGTCCTAAAATATTTCGATTAAATACCTAATCCTTTTAAAATAAACAGAAGCCTCTCCCTGATGAATGAAACTACCAGTACCCAAGCAAACTTTTCTTTACTTCCGTTTTCCTTTTGCATCCGCTGACACAACTATCGATATCGCTTTCGTATTGGGAATGGTGGAGTAACCGGTGTGACTAGTTGCCTTCCATGGACTGGTTTTGCTGCAGCCAGGAATTGCAGCTAATAATATCCGCGACAATTTCACCCTGCTGCCTTGGTTTTGCTGTTATATTAAATCAGTTCAAAGATTACATCCTTTTTGTGTTATAAAATGAAGTTATGTGCTTGATAACAGTCCCACGCCCTAATACAGCATCATTCCTAACTATGTAAAAATGTTGATAATGGATTGTCACGAGCTTCCGAGTAATCGGATTGACTTAAAATTTCGTATGTATGCGAAAATCCGATAACAATGAATAAAACAGTACCGTCAGCAAAAAAGCATGAATCCATTTTTTATTTCTGTTCGAAATTTGGCATGGATCCGGAAGGTTTACTTAATAATACGATCCCGATTCCAAAATGTCTAACTCTTAACAGAACGGTTCAAACTTTGCCAAAGACTTGAAAGAAATCTCGGATTTCAAATTGCCTGAGAAACGAATTTTATACAAAGTTTTACAATGTGAAATAAATTTCACAACGCAGTAAAGTTTTGAACCTTAACTGCTGGCAGTAACACGCTCATTTAGTGAAGTAAATGAGGCTTCAAAATCATCGTGAAATCGTTACGTCAAGAATTCGTCTCATAATTTGCTACACTTGCACAATCCAACGTGTAGATAAGGCACTAATTTTACTATTAAACGCTTTAGCTTTCTAACTTACGTCTGAAAGGTGTACAGGGTTCAAGCTTGCATTTAGTTTTTTTTTTAACGTTGCAAAAAAACGACGTTCCACGGTACACTGATTTCCCTTTGATGCTGACAGCCGAGTGTGACGGATAGCCAGTAAGTTTGATGTCATAATTTGGACTTTCTTTTACTATGACATGGAAGATTTTTTTCGTTTTGTCGTGGCGGGTGTTCTAATGATGATTTTTGTGAAAGGTTTTTGACTATTTTTCTGTTCTGCCCGGTGGAACAAAAGTTTTTTCTAGAAAGATTGAAATTACTTTTAGATTGTAAAATTAATCGAATGAGTAACTTCAATGGGTAGTAGGTATTCTATGTAAAATTTTACTAGGTATGTTTATCTTATTTATATCTTCTGTGGCACACTTGGTTTTGGCAGTTTTTTAAATTAACAAAACTAGTGAGTTTAGATATTTTCTATAAACATTGATGTCTCGAAAAAATGGTTCTTCGATCATTAAGCGATCCCGTACATTTTTTAGGGTTCCGTAGTCAACTAGGAACCCTTATAGTTTCGCCATGTCTGTCCGTCTGTCTGTCTGTCTGTCTGTCTGTCTGTCTGTCTGTCTGTCTGTCTGTCTGTCTGTCCGTCCGCGGCTAAGCTCAGAGACTGTTAGTACTAGAAAGCTGTAATTTGGCATGAATATATATATCAGTCACGCCGACAAAGTGATTAAATAAAAAAACTAAAATAATTTTTTTTAGGGTACCTCCCACGGACGTAAAGTGGGGGTGATTTTTTTTCTCGACTAACCCTATAGTGGGGGGTATCGTTGGATAGGTTTTTTAAAACCATTGGGGGGTTGCTAACATGATTTTTCTATTCAGTGATTTGTTTGCGAAATATTCAACTTCAAAGTGAAAATTTTCATTAAAATCGAAAAAATTCAGAATGGTAGTAAATATATTATATTTACAAGGAAAATTATAGCGGCTAAAATTGCTTGGGAATTATTTGTAGTTTAAGAGTAAATAGTAGCCTAAGGTATAACACATACCTTTAAACTTGGAAGATTTCGTACACATACGAAATCCTTTGAAAAATATTACTTGATTTTTTCGTAATGGCTACGGAACCCTATCTTGGGCGTGTCCGACACGCTCTTGGCCGGTTTTTTATTTATACTCGTTATTCACAACTCAATATAAATAAATACGTCATGCATTTTACATCAGTACCTGCTGAGACTAGTTTTACATTATTTCTATTTGTCATTGTACTAATAATCATTTCATCATACCGGCCTTTGTACGTCCCTCTGCAGGCCACAGGTCTCCTCTCCAAATGAGAGGGCATGGGCCCTAGTTTCCAGGCGGGCCCAATGCGGATTGGGAACTTAGCACACCATTGAATTTCATCGTAGGTATGTGTGTAAGGTTCAGTGTTGCAACAGTGAAAATTTAAAAAACGTTAAATTGTTCAGCTAAAAATCGGGAGAAATCGGGAGATGTAAAACAACTGTATTATACACTAATAACAAACAAAACTATGAAATTATTAAAATACTAGCCTTCCTTCCGCAGCTTTGCCCGCGATAAATTAAAATTTTCCCGCGGTAAAAAGTAGCCTATGTCACTCAGTGACACTGTAGCTTTCTAACAGGAAAAAAATTTTTGAAATCGGTCCAGTAGTTTTTAAGTTTATTCGTTACATACAAAAATGCAAATCTTTCCTCTTTATAATATTTGTATAGATATATATATATACGTAGGTTTAGTGATTACTAATTATTCATGTTCATACCATACCATACCATTTCTTTTCTATAATTGATTCAGTGGAAAGTTTGTCACGCTGTTTAGTTTTCATTAAATTAATCGATGAAAATATTCAGTATGAAACTAAGTTCAATTTCGTATTTCGAAGTAGCCTGCCTGATTTTTAGGGAATTTCCCGCATACACCCACCAAACAATAATAAACTCTATTTTAGGGCATTAAGATTAAATGTATGTTGTGGGTACTACATTATAGAATGGCTGTGCGTGAAGTTTTGGGGAATCCCCGTGCATTGTTTTAATGATACCAGGTTACCTTTAACGTTGTCCTCTTAAAAATACTGTTTTAATCGTCACTTTATTTCGAAATATAGAAAATCGGGAGACGGGGCCGCTAAATCGGGATATCGGGAGGGAAGAGCCGAAATCGGTAGTTCTCCCGATAAATCGGGAACTTTTGCAACACTGGTAAGGTTCCCCGCGATGTTTTCCTTCGCCGTAATCATTTAGTTGGAGATGTCTGTGAAATGCCAACAAATTCACTTCTGCACTTTCATCAGGTGAGATGGTGGTCAATCACGGGTCAGATAATATGTAAAAAAAAATTCTCCCGCACACATCGCATCCGTTTAGTTGCGATTAAGATAATTCGGACTGATCAATACGATCGGCATTCTTCTTCTTCTTGAGGTGCCATCTCCTACCGGAGGTCGCCTATCATTAGTGCTATCCTTATCTTGGACACAGCAGCTCGGAACAAGGATCTCGTGCTAAGGTTGAACCAAGTCCGGAGATTCTTAAGCCACGAAGTACATCGGCATTAGAACCTACTAAGTAATTAATTATTGATACTACTAGTCGTTGACGACGACACACTCCATTATGACATCCGACATTTAAGAACTCGTTAACTCGTGCTCAGAGCATAATATTTTATGGCATTTTAAATTGACATGATCAACGCGAGCATATCAAAACTTAAAAGAGCCCCGTATCTCATCAAATAAAGAGACACTCATGATCATGAAACAACCGATCTCATGTGCTAAATCATTCAGTTGATATTGATACCGTTTAATAAACAGTTACTCGTAGGTTATAAAAAGACACGGTGTGCCATTCAGAAGTTTTGACGTGTGTGGGAATTTTAAATGTCGCACTTTTTTAAAGCACGAAGATAAAATTTGACGATCTCATTTTAGTATTGATATTGATATGTGAAATAAATAAAATGTTTGATAGTGGAAATTTTGATGTTAGGTAGTAAAAATGTAAATAATTAAAAATATAAAGAACGATTCAACATTCATCATTCATATTATATTACCTACTCTATTGTTATGTTTATAAAAGTATCTGTCAGATAAATGTAAGCTCTGTCCTTTTTTCGCTATGACTAGAGAAAAGGAAAGCGATAGTTTAAACTGATGGTTACTTTTATCTGGGGATTGAAAAGTCGGCCCTTAGTCATTTTATTTGAAATCAAAGAGATAGATTTTTCAATCTCCAGATAAAAGTATCTGTGAGATAAATGTAAGCTCTGTCCTTTTTACACGCTTTATATTAGCTTCACCTGTATGTTTGTATGTATGTTTGTATGTATGTTTGTTTGTAACCGACTCCTTAGGGCGCGATTATGACCCACTTCCCGGTTTCCGATTGAGCTGAAATTTTGCACATATGTGTAAATTGGATGACAATGCAATATTATTGTAACATGGAGCTGATCTGATGATGGAGCTGGATGGTGGCCATAGGAACTATGTAATAAAACAACACAATCCCGTCGAGTTTGGGCTCGTTTGATTCGTCTTGACGAGCACTTTGATCCCAGATGGTAACCAGGGTCTGATGATGGAGCTGGAAGATGGCCAAAGGCACTCCACAATAAAACGACACAACCCCATCGATTTTGGGCTCGTTTGATTCGTCTTGACGAGCACTTTGATCCCATATGGTAACCAGGGTCTGATGATGGAGCTGGAAGATGGCCAAAGGCACTCCTCAATAAAACGAAACAACCCCATCGAGCTTGGGCTCGTTTGATTCGTTTTGACGAGTACTTTGGTCCTAGATGGTAACAAGAGTCTGATGATGGAGCTGGAAGGGGGGTAGGTGGCGGGTTGGGGGTTAGGGTGTGGCGGTTGGGGTTAGGGGATGGGGGGGGGGGGTTTACGGGAAATAGGGTGGGGGTGTTGGGTGGTTCGGTGGTAAGTGATTTTGGGGGGTTGTGGGAAATGGGGAGGGGGTAAGAGGCCTAGATGGTAACAAGGGTTTGATGATGGAACTGGAAGGGGGGGCGGTAGGTGGCGGGGTGGGGGGTGTGGGAGGGGTGGGGTGGGGGGGAAGTGGGGAGGGGGGGAGTGTGGGGGCAGGTGGGGGGGGGAGTGGGGGTGGGGGGGGGTTCCGAGGGCATGGGGGTTCGGTGTTAGGGGGGTTGGGTTTAGGTGGTTCGGGGGTTTGTAAAATGAGGAGGGGGTAAGGGGGGTTTAGGGAATTGGGGGTAAGGGTGTGGGGTTTGGGGGGGGTTTGGGTAAATGGGGTGGGGGATGTTGGGGGGTTGGGTTTAGGGGGTTTGGGGGTTGTAGGTGAGGGGGTAAAGTTAGAAAGAAAAAAATGCAACTAAAAAATAGAAAATAAATAATAGTTAAAAAAAACTAAAAAACACGCTTTAAAAAATAAAAAATAAATTTTAATAAATTTCAATTCACTATTCTTATAGTGCAGTAAAAAATCTTAATAAGCAATTATTATATTGTTATTGTTGAGTTCTTGGCGTTATTTACTCTTAGCGAATTTTTGTATCGTAAAATTTGATGTTTTTAGGGAAGTTGAATGAAAAGCTCAGATATACGTGTGTTAGCTCCAATAATTATTTTCGAACAGTTTTTACATAAATCAAGGATGAAGGGTAGAGGGAACAGAGAAGACAGTGACGTAGGCGTGACGTAGCTATATCACGACATCAAGCGACGTTCCTATTGGCCACACATGACGCGATTTATTTGCGGTTCTGTAGATCCTCGCTAGATGGCGCTGCAGGTCTGTACATACCCCCGGCCTTGAAAGGAGTGACTTTCGAAATCAGACTTCGCTTGCCTTCTTGTCATCGGGCTGGGGTATCAGGGGACAGATTTTCGTAAATGCACGCCTCACGACGCCGGACGCTGTCTGAATGTCTGCGACCCTTGATATGCCGTCCTTTCCAGGAATAGTCTTGATGACACGCCCCAGGTGCCATCGCAATGGAGGAAGATTATCGTCTTTAATGACCACTAGCGTGTTGGGATGAAGCGTGCTGGTATTGAGTCTCCATTTTGATCGCACCTGTAGCTCTGAGATGTACTCTTTTGCCCAGCGCTCCCAAAAATGTTGGCGAATTTGTTCAACCATCTGGTACCGTTCAAGCCGATGCGCAGGCGTGCTTCGGACGTCTTCGTAAGCGGGTGATGTCAAGGCCCGGCCCACCAGGAAATGTGCTGGGCTAAGAGGAAGAAAATCTTGCGGATCAGAGGACATTGGGGACAAGGGACGTGAGTTTAGTACTGCCTCAATTTGCGTTAACACCGTGCTGAGCTCCTCAAACGTAAGATGAGCATTACCTACCACGCGACGTAGGTGATGTTTACAAACACGTACCCCAGATTCCCACAAACCACCAAAGTGTGCTGCGTAAGGTACTATAAATCTAAATTTGATTTGTTGACTAGTAGCGTAATCAACAATTTCAGGTGAACAATTTGACAAAAAATTGCTAAAATCGTTCCCAAGACCCACAAAATTTCGGCCATTATCTGAGAAAATCTCAGCAGGCTTGCCTCGTCGTGACATAAATCGATTCAGAGCTAGGAGGTACGCATTAGTGGTGAGATCACTCACAAACTCTAAATGTATGGCTCGCGTAATAAAACAAATAAATAAACAAATATAGGCCTTAACAGTTTGAGCGCCTCTGCCTTTGCGGGTTAATATGAAAACTGGCCCAGCATAATCAACTCCACATTTATTAAACGGGTAGGTAGGGGTTATTCTTTCTGCGGGTAGATTTCCCATCAGTGGCGTGAGAGTTTTCCCTCTTAATCGTTTGCATATTATGCAATCGTGCACGACCTTTCGCGCTAAGTTCCTACCGCCAATGGGCCACCACTTATTGCGCACGTTAAACAATAACATTTGAGGTGGAGCATGTAGTAGTTTTTTATGCTCACAGCGAAACAGCAAGATTGAAAAGTGATGTGTGCTATCGATTAAAATCGGGTGTTTTTTCTCGAATGAAAATTGTGGAGAATTTTCAAGACGACCGCCGACGCGAATAATATTATCATTTCCTATGAACAGTGTTAATTTACTCAAGCTGTGTTTAGGATTTAATGACTGTTTATTAGCTAATAACTTGTAGACATCCGGAAATGATTCGAGCTGAGAAAATCTGATTAATAATGTGGTTGATTCGTTAATTTCCTCAATACTGATACTGCCGGTACGCTTATTGTTTTTATGGCGCGAATTATAAACAAACCGCAGTACATAGGCAGCAGTGCGCAACATACGAGAAAATTGAGAAAATCTCTGAAATGGAAAAAAAGAGGAATCGTCGGTACTGACGGTAAGTGATAAATTTATATTTGGTTTTATTTCGGGTAAAATATCATGCACGTCATCGAAATTAGGAATTTGTGATAAATTTGCGCAATCAAAATCATTCTCGTGTAAGAAATTCGGGCCGGTCCACCAGAAACTCGAATGTACTAGGGCCTCCAGGTCCACGCCGCGTGAAACCAGGTCAGCTGGGTTTTTCTTCCCACAGACATGTCGCCATGGAAGGTCCTTGGTTAACTCGTGAATCTCAGCTACGCGGTTTTGCACGAAGGTTTTTAATAGATTGGGAGGCATACGTAACCATCCCAACACGATTGTTGAATCCGTCCAAAATATTGTGGAATCGAAATGACAATGCATGCTATTTACAATTTTATTATATAATTTAGCGCCTAAAAGTGCGCCGCACAACTCTAACCGCGGTATACTTAAAGGTTTTAACGGCGCGACTTTTCCTTTAGAACATAACAATCGTACCGATACTTCCAAACTATCACTAACCGTGCGAATATATATACAAGCTCCGTATGCTTCCTGAGAAGCATCAACAAATACATGACACTCTGTGCGTATATAGGTCATGCTATTACCCATTACGTAACGCGGTACTCGGACGGTATTTAAAACAGCTGATATCGACTTAGTAAACCGGTTCCACGTGCGCGTGACGTCACAGGGGACTTCGTCGTCCCAGTTTAATTTAAGTAACCAAAGACGCTGCAGTAAAACCTTTACCAACATTATCGTAGGGCTTAATAACCCTAAAGGGTCGAAAATTTGTGAAACTTGTGATAAAATAGTGCGTTTAGTGATTTTGTTATTATTATTATTATTTACGAAGTCACATTGGGACTTAAAATAAAATTGATCTTGAACGTTGTTCCAGCCTATACCCAATGTCTTTGAACTGCAGTTGTCATCGAGTGACAGCTGTTCCAGTGCATCGCCCGGGTTCGAACCAAGTGAGTCGTCGAAGTTGAATATCCACTTTCTCAGCGGAAAACAACCCAGCTGCAATGTTTGCGCGGTTTCATTGCAAATACGTAATAATTCTTGCCTGTCACGTGATCCTGTGATCAAGTCATCGACGTAAAAATCTTCTCTGATCACTCTTTGGACGTCAGGGTCAGCACATTCAGCGGCTAACTGCTTCAGACAACGAACGCTTAAAAACGGCGCGGACGCAGTGCCGTACGTTACGGTGTTTAAGCGATAAATTTTGAGCGGTTGCGCGGAACTGTCGCGCCATAAGATTAGCTGGAGGTCACGTTGCGATTCGGCTACTAGGCATTGGCGGTACATTTTTTCAATGTCTGCGCAGGCGACATACCGATGTTGCCTAAATCGTAACAAGATAGCAATGAGATCGCCCTGTATCGCTGGGCCAATCATTTGTAGGTCATTAAGTGACGTGCCTGAGCTTGACGCGGCGCTCGCGTCAAAAACCGCCCTCAACTTCGTAGTTGTGCTATGCTCGCGTAAAACGCCATGATGGGGCAAGAAATAGTGCGGTGTGTCATAGACTGAAACCTGCGTCATATGTCCTAGATCTTCATACTCGCGAATAAAGTCGCTGTATAATTGTTTAAGATGCGGTGAACGCTGTAAACGTTTCTCGAGCGACAAAAACCGGCGTTCTGCTTGAGAAAAGGTTTCACCTAATAAATCAGGTGACTGTTTAAAAGGTATACTAACACAGAACCTCCCGTCACTGTCACGCGTGGTATGGCGAACAAAGTGCTCCTCGCAAGCCCTTTCTTCGTCAGTGAACATGTCCTTAACCGTTGGCATATCCTCGATCTCCCAGAATTTGCGTAGCAAAGTGTCAGCTGCGTGCGTAAAATTACACTGGATATGGTTGTCAACGCGTGCGTTTAAATTGACAGAACCTGAAATTATCCAGCCTAAATGCGTATTCAGTAAGTAAGGTCCGTTGCGTAACCTTATTTTACCTTGCGTAAGTAGATCCCAAAACTTATCGGCGCCTATTAAAATGTCGATAATTTTGTAATCTAAAAATTGCGGATCAGCCAGTTGTACATTATCTGGAATACAGAAATTAGCGCGTTTTTCATGTACAATAGGCATTGTAGAAGTAATTTGCGGTAAAACAAAACAATGTAAATTCATAGTGTAGGCATTAATGCGCGATTTTACAGTTATTTCACAGGTTTGTGTGCACTGTGTAACTGAGTTGCCTACTCCACGAATCTCGTAAGTGGACTGTAATAACGGTGCGTTTAATAATTTAGCTAGTGATTTAGTTATAAAACATCTTTGGCTGCCGTTGTCGAGTAATACGCGTGCTGTATGAGATATATTATTTTTATCAAATACTTCAACAAGGGCAGTTGACAGCAAAACTGGTTTGAGCGCGCATTGCTGGGAGCTAATAGGAATTTCCGGATGCGCATGCGCATTCATCGAAATCGCAGCGTTGGACGTCGACGGGGCGGGGACGTAAGCGGGGGCCGAGGCGGAGATGTTATTGCTCGGAGGATGAATTATAGAATTATGTTTTCTATTGCATTTACGGCACGGCCCGAACAGACACGACTCCACAGTATGACCTGCGCGCAAACAATTCTCACACAGATTGTTGTCTTTAATTAGTTTTAATTTAGAATCGAAACTGATGTCAAGAAACTTAGTACAAGAATAAAGTGGATGATTTAATTTGCACATCGGACACGCAAACTTAAGAAAACTTTGCGTTTTTGGCTGTTTGTTAGTGGAAACGTTACAGTGCACTTTGTGATTGTGTTTAATATTTGAAGTGTTTTGTTTTTTGCTAACGTCGGACGTACGATAGGAGTCCCGCGTCGTGCTATGTGACGCCTGTAATGTTTCCAACATGTCCGCTCGGCCTTTTAAAAACTGCAATAAATCATCCAGTTCTAGCTTCTTATTCGAATCGAAGTTAGTTAAGCTACTTTTATACTGTTCCCACTCGCGTTCAGTGGTCTTATCAAGTTTCGAAACAACAATATAAATTATTAAAGTGTCCCAGTAGGACGTAGGTTCACCTAAAATCTTTAAAGCGCGTAGATTTTTAAGTGTTGCGTCAATTAATTTTCTAATTAATAGATACGACTCTTTATTTAGTGGCGGTATCGAAAATAATGATTTAACATGATTGTGAGTTAATAACCGGTTGTTATTGTAGCGATTAACAAGGAGCTCCCATGCCACTGTGTAGTTATCAGCTGTTAGTTCAAGGGATTCAATAACCAATAACGCACTACCTAATAGTGATGACTTTAGATAGTGAAACTTTTGAACATCACATAAGTCAGTGTGATTGTGCACAAGTGATAGAAAAGTGTCCCTAAACTCGAGCCAGTTTTCATATGAACCGTCAAATGTGGGCATTGGTATGGTAGGCAATTTAATTGAATTTAAATGATTGCTAGAACTTGCGGAGCTATTAGTCATCACACCACCGGTAAGCATAGACTCGGCCAGAGCTAGTGCACCGTAATAACAATCCTCAAACTGATCTCTGTGCGTTAACTGATCTTCGAGATTTGTATCAAAGACACTTGCCTCGATTTGACTTTGAAGATTGCTAAATTCGGTGAACAGGCTTTCGGCGCCCTGAATACGTAACTTTAGGTCAATACGGCCTTGAGAACTTAGTATTTTAGCTTCCTTACAGCTTTTCACATGGTTTGAAAACTTAGTGAGTCTAGCCTTAAGGATACCGCGTTTTTTAATAAGGTCGCGAACAAGTTGCTCACTGTTTTCATCACAAATCGCTCTGTAAGGAGACCTATCGCGAGGAGGTTCTAGAGGCATTTTTGGTGATTTGTTGAAAATTGGGGTACTCACGTGAACTTTGAACCTTGAAGTTAACACGAACTATAACTTTCGCTAGTGATGAGGGCTATTCACGCTGCACTGATGAGGATTTCTAGAAGTAGCTAACTGAAATTTACATAAGCACAATGTTAAGCAAAAGAAGACAAGGGTTTTGGAACAGGATGGGTGGCCGTCCGTACCGAGACTTGCGCGTTTCGTGTCGATTAAGTCGGCGTCCAATTCCAGTCCAATTTTCGTCCAAATGCGTATTTTATCTTGAACTGCGTATCCTTAGTGTCTTCAAAATGCCGCATACGCGCCTTCCATCCAACAAAAAATACTGTTGCGTATGTCGAGTAGAATTTTGATGTATCCAAAGGTACTGCTTCTCGTAATAATCGGCGAAGAAGGATCAATATGTTGAGTTCTTGGCGTTATTTACTCTTAGCGAATTTTTGTATCGTAAAATTTGATGTTTTTAGGGAAGTTGAATGAAAAGCTCAGATATACGTGTGTTAGCTCCAATAATTATTTTCGAACAGTTTTTACATAAATCAAGGATGAAGGGTAGAGGGAACAGAGAAGACAGTGACGTAGGCGTGACGTAGCTATATCACGACATCAAGCGACGTTCCTATTGGCCACACATGACGCGATTTATTTGCGGTTCTGTAGATCCTCGCTAGATGGCGCTGCAGGTCTGTACAGTTATATCCAGATCAAAATTTGTAAACAATTCTAAATATTGATAAAATAAATAATAATAGTTTAAAATATTTTATTGTAAAAAAAGCGTGGGGTGCTTTTTAAGATGTTATCAAAATGACAATCCTTGACAATTGACACCATGCACCCCACGCTTTTTTTACAATAAAATATTTTAAACTATTATTATTTATTTTATCAATATTTAGAATTGTTTACAAATTTTGTTCTGGATATAACAATATAATAATTGCTTATTAAGATTTTTTACTGCACTATAAGAATAGTGAATTGAAATTTATTAAAATTTATTTTTTATTTTTTAAAGCGTGTTTTTTAGTTTTTTTAAACTATTATTTCCCTATGACTTGAGAAAAGGAAAGCGATAGTTTTAACTGATGGTTACTTTTATCTGGTGATTGAAAAATCGGCCCTTAGTCATTTTATTTGAAATCAAAGAGATAATATTGAAATTTCTAATCCATTGAGGTAGCAATAAAAAATATATTTAAGACTAGATTTTTCCCGCGGCTCTGTCTGCGAAGAATTTGTTTATCCCTATCCCGCGGGAACTTTACAATTTTCCGGGATAAAATCTATCCTATGTCCTTCTTAGGGTCTTAGATTATATCTATACCAAATTTCATCTAAATCGATTCAGCGGTTCAAGCGTGAAGAAGTAACAGACAGACAGGCACACTTTCTCGTTTATAATATTCTATGGATTTATAACTCTCCTAACTCTGGCTACTTAGTTATAACTACATACCTACTGATTTTTTGACTGGTGAATTACATTTTAGACATATACGTACATCTCTTCTTCATTATTTAACGAACCCTGCCTATTTTAAACACAGTTTAGACCTCAAGAAAAAAACGTGCAAGTTGCTTTACCTACACTGCGGCGCTCGATGACCACTTCAATCTCGTTCGCTTTACTGCCTCGCAATGTAATGCAACTTGTACGATTTTTCTTTCAGATTTAAACTCGGCTTAAGGTAGTACAGATAACGTGTAAGTACTTACACCTTGTTCGCAAGCACACCTTAGTGAAATGACTGCCTTGGTCAATAGTGGCTCAGACATTCAAACAACGGGTTGTGGGTCCGGTGTATATATAGTAAGCAGAGTGTGACTGCCGACTGGCCGAGCGAGTTACTCGGACCTTGACGGGGTTACATACACGCCTGCAGTGCTTTTGTATGCAGAAGTTGGTACATACATCGACAAGGGCCAAACATTGAAAAGACAACAATTTAAATCAAATAATTTATTGAATAATTTATTGAGAGTAAGTTACCTTGTAACTTACTCTCTGTGTACCTGTTTTCTGTATTGCTTACTATTCCTGGTGTACAATAAAGAGTCATTGTATTGTATTGTATTGAATCAGACGTTACTATGCGGAGGTCCATATTAATGAACTGTAACAATTACTTTGCTCACCCGGGACCTTTTTGCGGTCACCGAGACCGTCGCGGGTTGCGGGTGAGCAAAGTAAATGTTACAGTTCATTAATTTAAATAAAGACTAAAAACAAATTACATGTAAAAAGTTACTTGCTATGTTTATTAGACTAAATAAATTTCATCTACAAATTTACCTAAAATCAAATACTAACTTAAATTCAAACTAAAAAAAAAACTAACTTTATTTGTGAATGCGTCGTACACTTCTGAAGTAGTTCTATATTATTATAATAAATAATTATACAATATTGTTTTTGTATTAAAAATTGCAGAAACTTTATCAATATCGGACATTTAAAAGTAATAAAATTTAAGGACTGATTCTTCTGTTAGAAAAGATTTACATATAAGTTAGAATAAAGGGAACTAGGTACCTAATGATTCATTAGGAACTTTTAAAATATACTGACAGGATTACCAAGGTATTGTAGTGTAGCGAACAGTAACTCCGCTTTATTATACTTATTCCACGGTTCTTTCAATGCAATGTAGATTAAATAAAACAGGGTCAAGATAATACCCATATTTTATCGACCATAAAGTACACAAAGTAAGTGCCTATGTTTATTAAATTATGACTTAGCTGAGACATAATTATGACACATTTTTATGTTCATTAAAAAATTTTATCAGTAATTACTATCGACCGCAGCTATTTTTAGTAATTTTATTAAATGCATTATTCTTACATAATATATGCTGAGTGGTAAAAACCTTGCGAGTCAACAAAAGAGATGCACTACATGGGAATACAAAATATACTGAAAACCAAAATGGAAAACGGATATACTGAAATGGAAATGAACACGAAATGAACTGCCGCCAAAGTAAGTTGCAAAACCAGTGTGCAAATAACCGCTTTTAAAATCGGACAGAATTGTTATTTCAAGAACATGCCGACAAATTAAAATGAAAATCTCATTTTGTATTACAATGTTAGAAATAAAAATTATATTAAGATGAGCCGCTCATTTAATAACGAATAAGAGATTTCCTCCCAAATTGGAGCAACAAAATCTGCGTCGGAATGGAAAATCTGTCTAATTATTCTCTCTGTTTTGATTTAATTATCTGCGTTGCCACATTCTCTGGGCTCTTATATTTCTGATGTTTCAGCAATGTTGAAAGACTGAAATTCCACATTTCGCACGTGTGAAGTGTATAGATGGGAGCCGTCGCTTCACGCACTGACAAATGGCTTATTGGATATCGTTTGAAAAATACTTGTATCATTGATAAAAAACTTTTGCCGCTCGTCAGATTTTTTTTGATGTGAGTACATCAATTGGCACTGAATGGACCAGTTTTATGAACAATAAAATACGTATTGTTTTTTTTTGTGTTTGCCACAGCATCATGCTGAGTTTGGTAATTATTCGCGCTAGTCAGAACTTTCAAAAAATTGACTAGTTGTAAGATAACCCGAAAGTTGTTTTATTGACGTATTGAGTATTTTTATTTTTATTTTTATTAAAAAGTGTTTATGGCTATGTCTCTAACTCAAGTTAAATGATTAAGTATTAATTTAAAACTTAAACATTAATTAGCTATCCGGAATTATCAAAAGTACGTAGGTAGGTACGTAGGTACTAGTTTTTCATCGAAGTCTTCTCAATCGTAAACACCGTTAGTAAAAATAAAGTTACTTAAAACTGTTTTATGTGCAGACAAGATCTTCTGAAAACCGAATAAAAACGTATTCTGATACCATCAAGGTGTAAAAAGCGATGCATTGTTACCATATTTTATTGAAAACCAGTGTGAAGATAACACACATACTTCATGCACGTTCGATGTAAATTGTTAAGTAAGAAGAATATGTCGCAAAAAATGCCTAGCCACTAGTGAAATGCATTAATTTGCATTGTTTTTTCTCACAGAAGCACAAATTTCGTTGTCGCGGCTGTTTTCCCACCATTGTATAGTTCCGTGGTAATGACGGTTGCCTTTATCTTTGTGATCGTAATGGTCGCTATGTTATGAACTTTTTCAAAGCACTTCGAGCTATTTGAGTATCTACACTATTCTACACTAAATGCTGGCGAATAATTGCCTTCTATGCTACTGTCCTGGTATCTCATTTCTAAGACTTTCGTATTCAAGGCACTTCAAAATGAATCCCTAATATTTCAGCAGGCGGTTGAGTTCTTTAGACTGAGCATCCCTGTTAATATTTTTCAGGGTATTTAAAATTGTGGTTGACAAGTATTTCCACTCAACACATTACTCGATGTTCAAAGTGGATCACACCAAAGGCGAGACTACATTTTGAGTATAAAATTACGATGGAAAATCTTTACAGGGGTGTTGAGTCAAACTACATAGTTAAGCATCTGCTAAAATGGGTTGTATTACAATACCGAAGTACGAAAGACCGAATGTATTAAAACATCGAATGGGTCAAAAGACCGACACGATTTTTTTCTGAAACCGTTAACTTTTTAAGATTGTTATAAAACAAACCTTACCTAACCTAATGGGTTCTGTATGATGCCGTTTTAATATATTCTGAAAAGTTTACGGTTTCAGAAAACAATTTTGTCGATCTTTTGACCCATTCGAAGTTTTAATACATTCGGTCTATCGTACTTCGGTATTGTAATATATACCCGCTGAAATATTGTATTCGAAACGGTCATCAAAATACTGCTAGTTTTTATGACAATCCATTTCCAAAACTACATAGCACAAAATTCAAGTAAAAACAAAACATGTCAAGTTGCTATTTGTAGTTGCGTTACTTTTCGCTTCGCTAACTTGTAACTTTTATCAAAAGCTCACTGACTTCAAATTATAACAACTCGTAATTGGTAGTTTACATAACCAGACTCTTTATTCAAATAACTTCAGATTTCTTAATTACTACTACAACCAGACATTTACATAATCCGTCTTTGAATTGATGCCGAAGTACTGTTTCGAATTCATTTATATAATACCAACATTATCTTTGCTCTTATAAAGTTGCAATGATACATTAATATCTTCAATGATCCTATTTTGGTTCATAAGTGCATCTTTGATAAGAGTGCTTCATAATTCAAACTGAGCATTTAACTGACTCAGGACATTAACCGCTTGAGAATTAACAAACATTAAAGTAGCACCTGCCGTGATTGAATACAAATTGTGAATGTATAAATTTACATTTTCAGTTTAGTTGTACATAGTTAAAGGTTTTAATTGTTTATCACTACATAGTTTATAACAAAGTCGCTTCCCGCTGTCTGCCTGTCTGTCCCTATGCATGCTTAGATCTTAAAAACTACGCAACAGATTTTGATGCGGGTTTTTTTAGTAGATAGAGTGATTCAAGAGGAATGTTTATATGTATAATACATGCATATAATTGCACCCGTGCGAAGCCGGGGCAGGTCGCTAATGTTGCATAAATATCGGAGTTTTTACCATGAAATAAAGTTAAAATAGGAAGTAAAATTAACCCTTTGAACGCCAAGAACACCTTTAAAGGGGTCGTGTACTGCCGTGCCTACCACGCCACCGACGCTTATAGTGGTCATGACGTTTATTGTCAAAGAAACTTAGACACGCGAAATTACGATTGAAATTTGCGTTATTTTTCGTCTACACTCGGCGTGTTGGTGACACATTAAATTTGTACTCGAAATGGAGCGTTCAAAGGGTTAAGAAACAGTGTATAAAATAAGATACATCGTAGCAATAAATAATCTAAATATTTAATATTTTGTCAGTTTTAGTCAAAACAAATTGTCAAACATGAATTTGACAATTGTTTGTTGTTCATTTTTGACGTAAGATTGGTGAAAAAGTTGGGTTTTTATTTTTTTAATATACTTTTATTTGATGCCCCAAGTGTCTTTTGTCGGTAGACAGCTCTTCTCAGCAGGCGGGTGTCCGTTGACGCCGCATCGCAAAAAAATGTTGGAGCCAATTTGACAAAAAATGTTATCGAATACAAGTGCTAAACCGATACACATTCTACATTATTGTAGTTTTGTGTGTGGTCTCTTTTGATATAGCGGGTTAAATGTAACATTTTTAAACAAGTATGTGAACTTTTTAAATAATATTTTACTATAGTCTTTATCTTCTATATAAATACTAGCTGTTGCCCGTGTCTCCGTCTACGAAGAATAGGGGTATAAAAATAGCCTACGACCTATTCTCAGACCTACCAAATACAAAGAAAAAAAATGGATAGAAATCTGTCAAGCCGTATCGGAGGAGTTCGATAACAAACACCGTAGCACGAGATTTTTATATGTATAGTAGCTGTTGGCCACGAGTCCGTCTGCGAAGAATAAAAAATAGCCTACGACCTATTGTCAGACCTACCGAATATAGAGAAAAAGTTTCATAAAAATGGGTCAAGCCGGTTCGGAGGAGTTCGATAATAAACACTGTGACACGAGATTTTTATATATTAGATTACCGAATATACAGGGTTATTTTTAATTCACTAGCATCCTTTTAACCCTAAACTCCTACCACTTAAACAAATGTTTTTTTGTTTTACGGCTTTTGTCATAACTTAATATTTTTGGTGTAATAACGTTTTGAAAATTGGAGATTACCTCTTATTTTTACGATACTCTGTGTATTTGTATGGGAAAAAAAGTGCATCATTTTAAAAAGTCGTAAAACAAAAAACATTTGTTTGAGTGATAGGAATTCAGGGTTAAGAGGATGTCAGTGAATTACAAATAACCCTGTATAAATGCACATCACTTTAGAACGGCTGCACATGTTATGTGAAAAAGTGGGTGGGTGAGAGACCGAATATCTGGTCTCATTCTCTTCATTAGTATACCTAGGCGATGTTTAATATAAAAAGCTTAACGATATCTTTGAATTAACATTATATCAATACGGGATAAACCGGCCTAATAAAGTTTCGATAGCATAATAATATCTTAAATCATTTCCTAGTGGTTCCGTCATAATGCAAACATCATCGAATCGAAGGAGGTTTGGCTGTGAGCCAAGAAATCCTACTCGACCCAGCCCAATGCTTAATGTTAGGCTAATGACCTCTGAACTCACCATAGTTGCCAGTTTCGCCGACCTGCAGCAGTTAAGAAAACATTAGGGGAATAAGGATAGTGCGGTGTGAAACTGTTAGAACGGTATCAAGGTTACTAGGCCTCCGTTCAGTTTGACGTGATTTCTCACGGTGGACATTGTCAACGCGTCGATGCTTACGGCGACGTGTAATTTACAAGGCTCATTACTTAACTGGGCTTGTTTGATATGAAAGCATCTAATTTAACTACGTGCTTTCGCTAATCCCGTAGTCAAGCAGCAGGGCGTACGTTGCTGTGTTCTGGAGTGGAGAATAAGACAGACGGTGAAATTACTAGCAAATGAGATATTCTGTCTTATCCCTCTGAACTTTCTGGTATCGTAATGCCATAGGGTGGAGATGCATACTTATCATTAGGCGACTTGTTCGTATACCATCCTATGTCATAAAAATACTGTGATTGGGGAATAAATTGGATTTTTTTTCATCAAAGGTCGATGACTTATTATAATAATAAATATAAATTCTGCTTATTTCTGGTAAAATACCGATAGAAATTAGAAAATAGTTGAAATACACAACATAGAATTTACGAAAGAGATAAATTAAACTAGATCAAAAAATAAAAATTATCTATTGCATGCATAATCCCTAAAGCGCAGCCCTTTTCCGTTTATCGCCCTTACTATGATATTATCTGTATTTAATGCACTGGTTATAAAATAAGTGTTGTATGCCTTTTACGCATGCCAGCATTTAAAAGTCGTCTTCAGCGTTCTGCGCTAACATGCCCGACGCACAGCATAGATTTATAACATGGATAATAAATGCAGCATAAATGGGTGGAATGAATGGATTATAGTTTTACATTAGCTGTTGCCCGCGACTCCGTCTGCAAAGAATTTGATGGTAACTTTGATGATAAATAGGATGATTTTTGGGATAAAAATGATCCTGTGTGTCCTTTCTCGGGACTCGAAATATCTTTATACCAAATTTTATCTAAATGGGTTTTGCGGTTCAATCGTGAAGAGGTAACAGACAGACAGACTCACTTTCGCATATATAATATTAGTATGGATTAGTCGAAAGTATGGCAGTTTCATAAAATTTATTTTTTATAATGAGACACCACGTAAGTAAGTTGATTTATGGTAAGTATGCTTGATCTATTATAGGGAACATTATACTTAACTACTGGTTTACAAATATACAAGCAAGAAATCACAAGCTTAACGTCTGGTGCTCACCGTAGTAATTCACAGTCATAGAAGCGACTACTATATTACACGGAGGTAATTTCACCAAGCTCTGCATCTACGTTCCTTTATTACTCCTGCTGTCATACATAAATTTTCTCATCCACTCTGACCAAATCCCCGGCGCCTAGGTATAGCATTTATTAAATCTATCTAACAATTATTCTTATTATCTCGCTTTAGAAAGTCAAGAATCATGATAATGCTTCGTCAGCCCGCCAGTTTCATAAATATTAATGAAGCCCACTTGTCTTTGTAAGTTTGTACGATATTAAAATGAATGTCTCCAATTGCTTGTACCAAGCGCCCGCTTGCGATAATTTTAACTGGTTATTAGAGTATGCTCCATCATTGTCGGAATACGGGACACGTCACATGCATGAAAATTAATACGCTTATTAAATTATGTTGACGAATAACGAAGTATTCGAAGTAACGAATATATTAGTAAGAAGGTGATTTTACGAAATTTGCCGTTGATTAAATATTGATTAAGTCGGCTTGACAAGAGTAAAAAGTAAGACTTACAACAATTGTTTAATTACTTAAGATTTAATTATGTAAGCGTTCGTAAAGTTAACGCTGCGAAGGATTTTCGTTACGCTTTGTTCCAGCAAACAGGGTTTGTTAGTATTCAAGTCAGATCTCTAGACAGACTTGCTCGTGCTAACACTTGCTTACAATGAACCGGCGAACGCTTGAGAATTTTAATCGCTGCCTTCCCACAAAACCCACTGTTTACTTATTAGTCGCTAATTTCAAGTTTCCTAGTACTTGGCACTATTTTTTTATTCTTTAAGGTATCACATAATAAACTAGTAATATTTCAGCCAGCGACTTTTGTTGCTGTTTATGTAAGGTTAACAAAGCACTCTCGAATAAGTTTTTCAAGAATTTTGTAATTGTGGTTGCGGTGCAATGCGTCAACATCAAAATCAAAGCAGTGTTGTCGTTCATTTGAACTTACTGGATGAAACTGATTAACTTCTTAAATTTATGAGCTATGATCTTGTCGGAGTACTCGTAACACTCTGCAGTGTCTCCGACTTGACTTCCTGATACGACACGATACCCACTTTCTCCTTCATTTGGTCGAAATAGGTCGATCTTGGCCTTCCAATCATTGTCGTGCATTATCAAGTATTCTATTACATATCCCTTTCTCCAGTTATTGTCTCCAGTAACGCCCTTTTCTGTTTGACTATGGTAAGAACCTCTTCGTTGGTTTTCTTTCTGTCCAGCTAATCCCTTCCATCCTCCTCCAACACCACATCGCAAAGGTTTGATTTTTGTTATTTAAAGCTTTTTTGCTAAAGCTATTCTTTGTAATCTTTGTATTATCTGGAGTACTTCTGGAGTCAACATTATAAAAAAAAATAAAAAAATATACAGGGTTATTTGTAATTCACTGACATCCTCTTAACCCTGAATTCCTATCACTCAAACAAATGTTTTTTGTTTTACGACTTTTTAAAATGAAGCACTTTTTTCCCATACAAATACACAGAGTATCGTAAAAATAAGAGGTAATCTCAAATTTTCAAAACATTATTACACCAAAAATATTAAGTTATGACTAAAGCCGTAAAACAAAAAACATTTGTTTAAGTGGTAGGAGTTTGGGGTTAAAAGGATGCTAGTGAATTACAAATAACCCTGTATACCTACTGGATTAATTTTGCGATACTTTGTATAAGTAATTTAATTGTGCTGAGCGTTTATTGTTCGCTAAATGTGTATCGTGCAATCTTAAAGTGAACCGTGATCTACTTGGTAGCATTAATGATCATTATCAGGTTATTGAACTGACGCGCGCGTCTGCAATAGATTTGCCCCATTTTTACGATCAATTGAAAACTCATATCGTTCAATCTGTTGTGGAGGTAAGATGACGTGCTTATGAACAATCGAGGAGATTTAACTGCGTGCCAGTGAGGAACCGATTTATAGCTATATTTTAGGTATAATGTCAAAAAGATATTTGCAGGAAATTGTTAATTAATTTAGCACTTAATGTTATAGTAACATTTTTAAAGCACCACTTTCACTCGGACAACGCCATCTATTGATTGTCGACAAAGCACGTCTCTTTGAAAGTCGAATTGCTTGCAAGTTTTTCGACAGCGCTCTCTATTCTTACTTACAGTTAAGAGGGTACGATGTCTGAGAGACTTTTGAGAAATAGGTATTTTAATGAAATGTCGCTGTCTCGCCCGAACCCTTTCGTGTCAGTCCAGCGAGAGCGGGACAACTGCAGCTCAGACCGTTAATAGGCGCGTAAAATTGATCAAAACAGCATTTCGTAATCCCCTGTTTTCTTCTCGAAAACTGGACCAATAAAATTATTTTTTTCAAATTAATTAGAAGACAGGTTTAGCTATGCCACTATGTTTTCTTTTTTTTGTTTATATGAGGAATTCTTTTCTGATGAGTGTCTGAAAATGACGTTGAAATTGGGCAATTTTTTCAGTTTTGAAAGCTTATATTAACGACCGCTTTAGCCTAGTTGGTAGTGACCCTGCCTATGAAGCAAGAGGTCCTAGGTTCGAATCCCGGTAAGGGCATTTATTTGTGTGATGAGCACGAATATTTGCTCCTGAGTTATTGATGTTTTCTGTGTATCTAAATATTTATTTATCTATATAAGTATGTTTATCGTCGTCTAGTACCCATAGTACAAGCTTTGCTTTGTTTAGGACTAGGTCGATTTGTGTAAGATTGTCCCCTAATATATATATATTTCTATTATATTACATTATATTTCTTATGTTAATTGAAATATGGAAAAAAACGCAACATAGGGGCATTGCTGTGGGTAGATACAGATTACACAGTAAAAAAAAATAGGCTCTAAAGCCATTATCCAGGGAGGAAACTGGGGATTACGTTTGTATGGAGAAATGGTGCGCATCGTATCCTCTTAAAATATAAAATATTATCTCTCGGGAACTCTTTACTAAAACATTAAGTAGGTATCCTATGTTTCAATCCAGATTTTTGTCAATCTGTCCGTCAAATTTCACCTACCGTTCAGCCATTGTACGTGATTGGTTAACAAACATCCAAATATGTACTGAAATATCCAAACATCTTCACATTTTTTTCTCATTTATAATATTGTAGGATAACCTTAGGATAACATATGTATGTACCTACACTGAAATAAAGGTAACAAAAGTTGTTGTAAAGAAATATACTATGTTAGTCTCGTATTTATCCAGGAGCTAGTTAAACTCGAGTTCTTCCATTAGCTGGATGCCATAAAAAGTTATATGTTTTTAGGACAAAATAGTGTTAAATGTGTCAAGCGGTGGGAAGTTTACGACGTGTCCAACGAGATCCGGCAATTAGGAACATCCGAGGAAGGGGACGTCAAAACTCGTAAATGTGAAGTAACAATTTTCTTTTGACCGTGCTATAGTGAGAGAAGACAGATAAACTACGCGAAACTAGAGACTTGTAACGGTAACTGTTTCTCGCGCAGTTTCGAGTTAAGAACGATAAAACAAATGTAGTTATGATAAGTTTCGAACAAGCAACAAAAGAGCGGTGGAATTGCAGCAGACATTTTAGTACCCGACGGTCAAGTGCAAAAATAGTTAAGTACCTATTCGATTTAATCCTCTCATCATTATGTGCCGATACCTTCATTCGACGACATGTGAGCTATGGGGCATATTTGTGAGTAGTTGTATGCATCCGTATTTTTACACTTGACTGTATCGGTATTATCGCCCCGAGATGTCCATGCACTTTTGAATCCCACCGTACAAGACTTAAAGTGGAAAGATGACTAGTTAGAATGCGGATACTTATCGCTGGATGGGACGACACCTTCCAGTGAAGGGGCAATGTCAGGTAGACTGAATAAAGGTCATGGACGAACTGTGCCTTTACATGTTGATTTCATGATAATAACAAATGAATAGATCTGTTTTAAAAAAGAACTGTAGAACGGATACGAGGATTCTCAATTGATCTCATTATATTTAAGAGGATACGATGCGCACCATTTCTCCATACAAGCGTAATCCCCAGTTTCCTACCTGGATAATGGCTTTAGAGCCAGTTTTTTTTTACTGTGTAATCTGTATCTACCACACAGCTATGCCCCTATGTTTCGTTTTTTTCCATATTTCAATTAACATAAGAAATATAAGCTTTCAAAAACTGAAAAAATTGCCCAATTTCAACGTCATTTTCAGACACTCATCAGAAAAGAATCCCTCATATAAACAAAAAAAAAGAAAACATAGGGGCATAGCTAAATCTGTCTTCTAATTATTTTAGAAAAAAATAATTTTATTGGTCCAGTTTTCGAGAAGAAAACAGGGGGGGATTACGAAATGCTGTTTTGATCAATTTTACGCGCCTATTAACGGTCTGAGCTGCAGTTGTCCCGCTCTCGCTGTACTGACACGAAGGGGTTCGGGCGAGACAGCGACATTTCATTAAAATACCTATTTCTCAAAAGTCTCTCAGCCATCGTACCATGTTAACAATTCACAGATCATTAGAAAAATTATAAACATTTATTATCCTTTGTATAGAGACATCAAAGCAACCAATGAATACAGTTCAAAGAATTTAATGATTGATAGAAGTGCGAAGTTTAGACGGAAAAAAGGGTTTCCAATATCTCATTTAACCATCTGCCATTCCAATTAGGAACTATGCTTAGATAATGTTATTTTAAAGTCTGATTATTGTTACAAACAACATAGCGGTTAAAGAATTTAATTCTAAAGGAACTAGGCGTTATGGTAATGAACATCAGTTAATATGCTGGGATGCGGTTTCCACCTCACCACTTCCTATTCACTGCACATTTTCTCCACTTTCACATTAATCTCATCTTTTGAAATATAAATAATTAGGCACGTGATAAATATAAACAGCTTTGTTTAAATAACCGTAAACTGATAGCCCTTATTCAATTACTTATTACTAGGAATATACGGGTACCGATTTTTGAAATCACATTACTCGACATTGCCATTTGAAAGTGGTAAATGGTGTCAATACACCATATTGTCACCCGAAAATTTTATTTCAAAATGGTGAAAAATTGCGATTAATTTAAAATATAATAGTGGAAAACCACACATAAGATTGCTTTAAAATTAGCCCTATTATAATTTCGATTAGTTGAGAAACTAATCAGAGATGTAGTTTTCCACTATTCTATTTTAAATTCAACGCAATTTTACACCATTTTCTAATAATTTTTTCGAGTGCATTATTTCAAACATCAGTACTTACCTACCCTCCTAACTAATTAGCCATTGACTCTCTTATACTTTGATGCTATACATACACTCTATCATTTTAGCTAGTACTGTAGCTGTCTTAACCAACGATATCCCGTGTCTTTAACAAGCTCTATTACACCATAAAAGATTGAATAAAAAGAAATTAACTCGTGTCTTTACGACGCTTTTTTAATTTAACAACGAAACAATGCTCTCATGGCATTCTTCACACATTAGTAGTGAGTCAGCCGTTATTAAGTGTTTGGTTTTTGGGCACTGTATATTGACTTTAACGAGTAATACATCCGGCTGGTGTCATAATGTATCGCGTTACTTTGAATAAATAAAGGGGACAACAATTAAGGAGTACGGAGTGCTCATTTAGACCCACGCTTTTAGGCTCACCAGCTGTGTTTGCTTTCATAATGAAGTCCGGTGAGTAAGGTTGGCGAAGTTAACATTTTTGCAAAGCCGGTCTTTTAATTTTAACCAAAGGTAACGGAGAACCGTGCAGGCGTGACGCAAACGTCGAGTCTTCTTTGAGATTGTGAAGGTTTTGAGTTTGAATAAATATTATGTAAAGTATGTTTTACAAATGATTCTATGGGTCTATCTAATGGTGTCTAAATATACGAAATTTAACTGAATTTAAGTGCTATTTAAGAATCTCGGTTTTTCTGTTTAATTTTTTTTCCAAGTTAATATCTTTTCTATGAGTAAATTTGAAACCATGAAGATGAAACAAGTCTCAATGATGAAGATTAGAATAAAAAAATGCGTAAGGATGATGATGAGAAACTGAAAACGATAAGAAATAACAATAAACTTCGCACAAGACGCTCTGCTATTGTTGCTTGGACCGAAAGCTGAGAAACGTGATTCATACGATTCTAATTGTAATTCTTACCTTTCTCACGATACTGTATAAGTTCTGTTTTACGCTGTATATACATTTCTAGTACCTACTCGCTCATGAGGGCAACTTCACTGATTTAACAGCCTGGGCACGTCTAAGTTTAACGTTTTTGTAATTCGACCCAGCAATGAACAGAGAATTCTCTCAGTATACCGAGGTTTCGGAACTTACTTGTATTTGAAAGAGTGATGAAAAATCACCGACTTTAAAATTAAGTATGCAGCTTTATTATCCCTTGAGAGTAGACACAGGTGATACGGTGTAGTTATTAGATAAAACGTCTGTATCTGTAGATGTCTGTTTTTGCAATTGGTCTTTACTTAATAGGGTATACAACTTTGGTGCTTTCTTTTCAATTTAAAATGTACTTAAGTTAAGTCGCATAATAGGCATGTTACATATAAGTCTTCACTTTTTTAAGTAAGCTAATCCCATTGCAGGATTAAAGCCAGTGTTTCGATGCAATACATATATATATATATATATATGTATATGTATATTTTATGCTTTTGTTCCCAAAATACATATGTAAGTCAGGTAGATAATTTATGTTACAGTAAGATTGTTTCCACTTTGGCACTCGGTAATTCTAGACCTACATCGAGAGAGATCGGAAGTGCAATAATTAGGCTGAAGTTTTGTTATTATTAATTACATTAAATAGGTTCAGATATTTTATGTGATTAAATTCTAGGATTTTATTTTATAAGTAGGTACCCTATGAGAAAACACGAACCTTTACTGTTAAAACTGAGATGTCCCGAGTGTCAAAGTGGAAATGTATATTAAAATAACATGCTAGATAAAATACGTTTGATTGAGTACTGTAGTTTTACACCGATTTGCGGGAAGTAGAATTTTCACCAGTTTAATCATATTTAGCTGTAAAAGCTTGTCACCGTTTAGAATGGCAACCAAATTAACAGACATGCTTAATTGGCACAGTTAGTGGCACAACACGGCCGCATTCCACTGTTTTAGCTCGGTAATCTAAACGTCGGTTTATTTCGGCTTGTCCAGTGAATCATGGTGTGATGCAAAAAGCTCATGGTATTTTTTTAAATTAATTACGTAAGTATTTGAACGGTAAGCAAAAATTAGCTCGACTAACTTTATCGTGTACCTACCATCTACAGTATGCTTAGTATAAGTTTTCCTTCATTTCAATACTTCTCGATCGCTTTTATGTAAAAAAATAAATTACTAGGGAAACATGGACAGCGTCTCCGCGCGCGCGCGTCCATGTTTCCATAGAATTGAAATTTTTACGTAAACGCGATCGAGAAGTATTTGGTGAAGTAAAAACTTATACTAAGCACACTGTAGATCGTACCGACGGTCTGCTATCTCTTTTCGCTAATTCTACACGAACGAGATGAAGTGACAAACGGTGAATAGCCTCATCGCAAGGTTTTTAAATGAAGGGGACCACAAGTTTAAAGTATAATCTTATTTTATTAATCCGAATTCAAAGGTTTAAAATTAGATACAATCAACAGCATTCTTCGTTGCACGCACGAATGGTCAGTTAAGATCGGTAGTAACTGTACCTACTTACTTAGAAACAACGCTTGTTTTATGTGTTGTATCAAGATGTACTCGTAACTACCTTACTTAACCCTTTTCCATAAAAAAAACACTACATTTTTAAATAATTTATTGAATCAGGCGTTACTTTGCGGAGGTCCATATTAATGAACTGAAACAATTACTTTGCTCACCCGCGACCTTACGATAGTTACGTTTATGCAAGAAATGTGTGTTCATGCAGCTCCTCCACCTCCACACTGTACGAACACACACAAATCACACAAACCCAACCATCACCATCACCAAACTACACTGACGCGTTTCATACGGTTGTGGTGCTCTGAGGATGAGCTCTGGTTGAGTTCGAAACGCGTCAGTGTAGTTTGATGGTGGTGATGGTTGGGTTTGTGTGATTTGTGTGTGTTCGTACAGTGTGGAGGTGGAGGAACTGCATGAACACGCATTTCTTGCATAAACGTAACTATCGTAAGGTCGCGGGTGAGCAAAGTAATTGTTTCAGTTCACTACATTTTTATCCACCTCAATAAAATGAAAATCAGTTTGTATTTGCTTGAACTTTGGGTTGTTATTTCCTTTATTTATTTATTTATTTATTTATTCATTCATTTGTGATACTTGATCTGTATACCTATTTGATTTAAGATCGAAACAATTGCAACGATTTGACATTTAACATGTACCTACATTTAAGTTATGACATGGAATTGTGAATCATTGTTCTGAAAACGTTCGAAAAAATAATGGTAACGTTAAACGCGGTTTTCTTCAGACGTATCTCAAAGATACACAATGAATGGGATGATTACTTACTGTTTTAAACTTTCGTGATTTTACACATACGAAAAACATTCTAAACTAATCTTAATCAAGTGCGGGTAGTTCGAAAGACTCGAGCGGCTAAACGAACCCTACACTTCAGTCAAATCGTGACCACGGCCGCTGCATTGTGGCCGAAACGTCGAGGGAAATATTGTTTGCGTGATAATTCCCGTTTAGTATTTCATAATTATCAATGGGATAATTGTTCTGCAGACGTTTAGCCGGGAATCAACATCATGATCTGATCACCCATGATAAGCTAGGCAAAGAAGCCAAGAGACAGCCGTAGAATAGAAGATTTGAGGTAGGTATTCTCAAAGAATGTGCTTTGAAGTAACTGTGTGAGCAAGAATACTCCCATATAAGAGATCAGAAGTAAGATAAATATGCAAGTATACGGGACCCCTTCCTTATGTTAATTGTTGAGAACAATTGAATATATCTTTCCCATCCCTACAATTGAATAAAGGTTGGTTTAAAACGCCTTTTACGGTTGAGAAATGATCATAATTGCAAACAATCAAATTCACTTTCTTCGACAGAAGTTACGTTCGCGTTACACTTTCACGAAGAATAGGGCTGGGCTGCTGTATAAGATTGTTGAAAAAAAATCTATTGCGTCATATTAATCCATTATTCATGGCATCTGTGTTATAAGTTATAAAAATATTAAAATTTAATATTGAAATTTAGTTTAAATTGCATTATTTTTCTTGTACTCGTATTACGAACGCTATCTACCCGGTTACGACTGCGCACGTTTGGCAGCGTGGCGAGCGTTTTCTCAGTGCATTGCGTATTCTGCCGGGCAACCACTGCGCGGCGAGGGTTTTGGCTGCGCAATAAACAGAGAATACGCTGCCCGCACCGCCGGTTGCTTCTAGTCATGGTAAGGCCATAAAGTCATGACGAAACAAAATCTCAACTGTTAAGTTGGACTCGCCAAATTCAATTAATTTGTGCTTTCATCTTACATTTTTCATCGATCAAAACGACCCGCAAATCGGGCAAATCTAGTAAACGTCATTTCACTATTGCGCCGCTTTACTCAAATGATTTTGAATTCAGCTTTCGTGCGCTATTATGGTCATATAATGGTAGTCTGTAGCATTTTCGGTATCAACATGCATTGTGCATCATTCTTCATTCGTCACACGAATGCGAACATAATAAATCTTGGCAGGTTCATTCATACCTGTCGTCTGGTGAGGTGCACGCGTGTGTTCGTAGTTGCATTGTTGCATTTGTCTTGTACGAGTCTTCTATGGCGCTTAATTTCACGTGCTTTTGCAAACTTTGTGCAAACAACACTAATATTAGAAGAGAGATAAGTACATACTACTAACTAAAACGAATCAAGAGGTTTATTAATCTTTACAACTCATGGTTTATCAACTTCATAAGTAAAATTAACGACTTCACTCAGATGACTGACATTATTAACGTTCTTATAGTGAGATTGATGCAACTTGAGGTTCTGCACGAAACAAGCTCTATAGTGTGGGTCTTATTTAAAACTGGTTTCATGTTAAGAATACTTGTACATTGCGGAAGTACCATACGTTGTATTTTGGTCGCATTTGCACTTTAGTTACATACCTATAATTAAAGTTACAGTTTTTCATTAGAAGAGGAAAATAATACAAAGACGACCACTCCCATAATCAAAGGCATTTTTGTGGCATCTGTTTATGCCGCTTGGATTCATCTGTACCTCTACCATGAGTTTACACTAGTTAACGTGACCGTACTCGCTAGCGACGGCATAAATTATTTGTATGGAGAATTGTACAGCGCCTCTAGCGGTCACTTACGGAAGTACAATTCTCCATACAAATCATTTACGCCGTCGCTAGCGAGTACGGTCACTGTAAACTAGTGTAAACTTATGGTAGAGGTACAGATATCACCACAGTAATTCATAGTTAGCAACGTCTAGTTTACTGTTTTATAATTACAAAATAGTAAACAACATATTATGTTTGAATATAACGCAGCAGTAAAGATTCAAGACGTCTAACTAAAGGATCAACGGGGGCTGGATTGTAAATTCAAATTGGTCAGATAAACACTGCTTTCAAAGAGGTTTATATCCATTACACATCACATAAATATTAGATAAACATATTTACACGTTGCTATTTACATAACATCATAAATATGTGCATCGTTGCATGATGTAGGAAAGCTATTTGAAATTTAAATGCGTGTTTTCGAATGGACTATTTTCACGTCCAATCACCCACAAGCCGGGAGCCATGATGCTAAAATGTTATAAAAAAACAATGGGACCATAACAATAGCGCGTGATGTTAAGGGCGTCTCAGGAACGGTTGTCGTTCAGCATTGTTCTGCCCCTATAAGACAGCGGGAGCTGACGACTTGTGGGTTTAAGCACAGTGTCCACTTGCTAGCTTTGATTAACTCTGAACATTGCAAACTTTGAAAGGTAAACGATTAAACCCTTAATATAACAAAATTAAATTAAGTTCATCATTCAAACCTCTTTGGTAGTCCTAATAATTATACGTTTCACAAAAACAGTTCTTGTTCTTAAACAATGTCCACAATAAAAATTTAAAGGCTGAAATAAAACATGTAATCTGTCAGTGCAAAGAATTTACATTTTAATCTTGAACATACCCATTAAAAATGTCATGATATAGTGTTTCTAATACCTGGTTTACACTCGCGTACGAGTGGCGAGACGAACTGCGGGACGAGCCACGAGACGAGAGTGTGAACAGGCGCGCCTCGCGCCTCGTCTCGTGATTTGCCTTGATTTTGTGGCTCGCGTCCGGAGCGAGACGACGAGGCGAGGCGCGGGGCGAGGAGACGAGGCGAGAGTGTAAATCAGGTATTAATGTTCACAAGTTCATACCTACCTCACGGAAATACACCATTTGCTGTAATTTATTCTTTTTTCCTTTTTGTTGTAAAGGTTAGAGGTAGTGATCGCTCTGAAGGAACAATGTTGCCTATGTTTACCTTGTAAATTCTTTCAATGTATACCTGTTCTCTGTATTGTTTACTATGTGGTATTTAATAAATAGTTACTGTATTGTATTTAAAGCTCTAAGAATTGACCTAAACATACCTATTGATTTATTCGATACGAGCAGTCTAATGTCTCGTTCATGGGTATAATACCAAAATAATATAACTAGTTACTTAAATTTGTAACTATTTATTCAGTGAATAAGAACGGAACAAACTAATTTTGTTTCGACTTCAAACGCGTTAAGAAACAAGCTCTTATTCTCTTGGGACCATCACTACACAGTGTGTTCGCTCCCTAAGGCTGCAGGGAAGTCGATTTTCGGTGCTGCGCCCTAATGCGTCTTTTTGTTTTCTTTAGTATGACCACCGCGTTTATAATGCCTGCCATGAATTATGTGCATCTATTTGACGGGGTCCCTCGCCTTTGTCTTGCCTTTCGTGCTTGATGGTAATTTAATTTAGGAAAAATCCATAATAAGCATGCTTTGAATAGGTGTTCGATTTGAATTTATTATTGATACCGTTACTTAAAATGCTATTTTTCAAAATATCTACTCGTGAGCACTCCTAATACCGAGGGAAAAATGCTGTCTGCTTTAATGTATACACATTATCTACAAGACGAATGGCTGGTGCGATCAGATTTCAAGTGCATCTTGGGATCTTGTTCTTGACCGTTTGTAATTGAAGCCTGCGAATCTCATTAATGAAAGACTTGATTGTATTATTCCCTCCTACCCACCGACGCGCACTTAAATGCAGAATTAACTCAGTAACACGGTCAACTTGCGCTCAGGTTTCGTTTGACTCATGTTCCACGAGCGTTTGTGAGAAAAAAGAACGTAAAGAATGGTCTGTTCTCAAAAAGTAAAACAATAAAGCGTCGAGGTTAAACTGGGCTATGAAATGTGAAGCTTTATCCCGGGTATTACTTTATTTTTAGCGCAGGTATCTCGAAGGACCCTTGCCCACCGGCTTAACCGTGGAGCTAAATAAAATTAAAAATCTCTATGAAATTCTTCGCGTTCATCCCGCAGGCTTCGGAATGAATCTTTTGTGCCACGAATGCTGGAGAATGGAGTGATTTCATAAATTTAATGCCGAGTGCGGAGAATGACGGGGGTCGTAAATTAAAGTTGAGCACTACAAAGATAAGTTTGTTTTAGTGAAACCGAAATGAATGTGTGATAAGGAATTATGGGGAGCGGTCGTGTAACCTTTCGGTATCAGCCATTATTAACATTGCGTTGCCTCTCAGACGAATGGCAACGAAGATGTGGAATCAAAAGAATTCTCGGCCACAAAGGGTCGTTCAGCGACCCCGACGGCCCCGGGAACGAGCGGCAATCGGAACGCAATGCGGAATGGCATAACTGAGATGACATACTGTTCATTTCTTTATGGCGTTTCGGTCAAATAATTTGCGATGAACCTCGATACGAGTACTGCGTATATCACCTTACTATAATGTATGTGTCCATCTGATATTTGTGAGGGTATAAAACACAAAATTAATAAGAGATGGGTTTAATGTCGTTACTCACTTTTCAGAATAAATGTTGGAAGCGAGGAAAAGTTGAAGATCACTGAAATTTCATTCCACTGTTGATGTATTATTTGCTGAAATATTGTTCGTGTTCTGTTCTCGAGTATCCTTTTAGGGGCTTTTGAAAATTTCTTTTCATGAGATAAAATCGAGGGCTCCTACATTAACTTTAAATACTTTTACCGAATCCGGAACGTTGGCTGGCTTTAGTCCAAAGTGCTTTGTTTTTTACTGGCCGGGGTTCGCTCCACAGAACCAAGTGACCCGTTCAAGTGTTTCTGATTTTTTGTTTGTCTGTGCTACTGTATGACGACTTGAGCTTCCCTTTTTGGTGATTTATGATTTATTTTAAACACCGTCTGCGCTGAAGTACTAAATTGCTTCAATGTAGGTACATGAAAAAAAATCCGACGTACAGAATACCTCCTCGTTTCACCAGACTGTCAAAGGAGGGTTATGTTTTTCTTGCAGTTTAAAAATGCTTCAAAATATTGGAAAAGATGCCAGAACGAGAAACGTAGAAAAAATGTCATAATTAAGGATTATGAAAGCCAGACATCCAGGACACTAAAGTATGCCTGGAGTTTCAGATGTGTATTTTTATGTGACAGTAAATCGATAGTCTAATTGCGGCTTGAATCAACGAGGAGCAATTTTTCCTGCAGTTGACTTGATAATGGCGGCATTTGCTCAGTATTTCTTGCAGTTCTTTATCTTCCTATTGATTCAAAGTTAATTGCATGCAATTCAGTTGAAAGAAACAAAAATGTTTGCTAGATTCTCTTCTAAATGATACATTTGTGGGTACATCAGTGGGTTAGATTCATATAATTTCTGGGGGGTCAAACTATTTTTCTTCTGAATATTTCAAGTTATGAATTCAATTTTTTATTATGCGAAACGATTTTTGACTGATAAGTTTAAATATGGCCTAGTCTAAAATAATTGTTTTTGTTTAATTTCACTCTCCTAGAAATCAACCTTCATGGCGATAGCACAAACGTATTCTCACTCGACGATTGGTCTCATTCACTGTCTACCAGCCAACTGCCGAATGTCACTTGACCAATGAGCCGGTGGTATCCAACGGTGGTGGGTCATCCAATTTGTATATTACTCCTTTTCAGATTCTTATTGTGATGGACGAAGTACTAATTAGAATGAGTAATTACTGAACCAGTGAGATACGGTTTTGGCCTCATCTGCATTTTTTGTCAGGTGAGATAGAAGTCAATCACGGGTCAGTTTTATTTTTATGTAAATAAATACAATACAGTCAAAAGTCAAAATTGTTTTATTTACAAGTTAAGTATGAAGTATCTTTTTCTATTTATTTTTTTATTTTCTTCAACTTCATTTTTTTTTTTTATTACTTTTACGGTCATCGGTTTGTTTTATTTGCTATAATTATACAAGAATACATGCAAAATAATTGTTAACTGATATTTACTAATTACAAAAACATAGTAACAGACATGTCAAAATTTCAATACAATTTATTGTTAGGTATAATTACAATTACAGTTAATCTAGTGTATTGACAAAATATTCTTTGATGGAATAAAAAGGTCTAGATAAGATATTATAGTGTTTCAGTTTTCTGTCGATTTTTTAAAAATTATTGTATATTTTAAGTTATTATTATTATTTTATTATATTATTTTATGACTCTATTATGCTGTACCACAGTGAAAATAATACAGAAAAAATAACTACAAGGAAAAATATACAAGGTAAGCAATAGGCGGCCTTATGGCTTCAAAGCGATCTCTTCCAGGCAACCATTTTATAAACAGAAAAACGGCAAGGAATGGCTTTCAGCAGGTGGTGCAATATAAAAATAAATAGTAGGTAAGTAAGTAAGTAATATAAAGTTTATATAAAAACAACCTAATATACAAAATAATATAATATACAAAATATGTAAAAATCTCGTGTCACGGTGTTTGTTATGGTGTTTGGTGGCTTGACCGATTTTAATGATTTTTTTGTCTATATTCGGCAGGTCTGAGAATAGGTCGTAGGCTATTTTATTATACCCCTTTTCTTCGCGGACAGAGTCGCGGGCAACAGATAGTAATATGTAAAATGGTGATTAAACGAACTTGACTAAACTTAAGTTCTACTTATCATAATATTACGAATCCCAAAGTTTAGGAACGCCCACCCTCTATTCTTAATTCAATCTTTTGACATATTGATTCTCAAACGTTTCGTTCATATTAGTATAGAATCTTAATCAAAATATTAAATGCTCTCTCATAAATGAACAATAAATAAATTTTAGTACGACTTTTAACAGCAAATAAAAGGCCTTTAAGAGGATATCGTAAACTCCATTGAAAGATTTTACTTTCCATTAAATATGTGTACGGCACGTACTCGGCGGGCGGTTTTATTAAGCCACGTAAGGCCATAGTTTTATATTTAGTAATTTTTCTCCTTTTTTTTAAATTTTAACCTTTGCACTAACCTTCCAGCTCCATAATCAGATCGGCTTCAAGTCATAATAATATTGCATTGTGATCCAATTTACACATGCGTGCAAAATTTCAACTCAATAACCCGGAAAGTGGGTCAAATTCAACTTGCAAGATTTGACCCGTTGAGGAGTTCCGTTGGCCATCTGCGTTCTTCATCATCAGATCCAGTTTACCAAATGCAAACGCCCAATTTGTCGCCGTAATACTAAGTAGAATCGCTTTACAATTTCCTTGAATTTTTGAGGAGTTACCTCAATTTCTCACGGATCCCATCATCAAAACTGGATTTTGGTAACAACGGGACTAACGTTAAAGTATATGCTTTCATACAACGAAATAATTTTCCAAATCGGTTCATACATGACGGAGTTCTGAGGTAACAAACATTTAAAAAAAAAAACGAATTAAGAACTTCCTCCTTTTTTAGAAGTCGGTTAAAAAAGAGCAAATAGAATAATAATAGGATAATTTAATATTATGTTAGGAATTAAATTTGTAGCATAACACACACATAACAGTAAAGTAAGTACACAGCGCGAAAAAGCTGTTTGCAATACTTGCCGGCTCGTTTTAGCCTAAAACAAGTTCAATTACGTTTAAAAAACCTTTATCAATTCCAAAGTGACTTAACTTCATAAATTAAATTAAGCTAACTACATTTCGTACTAAATACAAACTGAAATATAGATGCACAGAAAAAACCCCAGAAAAAAGACCAATGCTGGGAATCGAACCCAGGTCCTCAGCATTCCGTGCCGCGTGCCATACCCCTACACCACCACTGGTCTAAAGATTAGACACGAATCTTTCCTATACATCATACATTTCAATCTGCTAAATCATCACCTTATGCAGTGACAAACGCACATCTATGTTACACCCTCATCGAGAGATTTTAACACTCCTTCGGAACTAACCGCTCACCTGGACAAGAGATGGCGCTACTGTGCAACTTTAAACAAGTTAGCTATGAAGTATCTTTTTTTTTTGTACTTATTTTTTCAACTTTTTTTTTTTTTTTTTTGTATGATTTCACGGGATGACCGTAAAAGTAATAAAAAAAAAAAAAAAAAAATGAAGTTGAAAAAATAAGTACAAAAAAAAGATACTTCATAGCTAACTTGTTTTAAGCTAACTACGTTAAAAGCAGATTAATTGTGTAAGTATAATAAGGTACAATTAATGCACATGTCGAAAACAATTGTTCTGGATTTGATCGGATCATAGATGACATAATAATGATGATGAAGCCATGGAGTAAATTTTATCCCAAGGTCCAGATCCATACTTGTCGTAGAATATGCGAGTATATACATAAAATGTATATAATTTACAAGTCTTTATAGCATGCGGGCGAAACCACGGGTGGTAGTTGATAGTCTGTATAACAACTTTTAATGGGTTACTATACTGGTTATTACCGATTACATTCGTATATTTTCATTTCAATTGTATTCTAGGTTTGAATATTATTTCAACCAATATCATTGTCTTAACCACCCACAATGGCCATAATACAATTAACAAATATTTTAAAATAAGCTGCTTATGACATGGAAACCGTCGATTGAGAACTCACATAAAATTAAGTCCCATTGTCTGTCTGGAAGCTTTGTTACAGTTAATTAACGCTCGTGCATATAGCCATTGTTAGTTTTATGATACTTCAGTGCTAGTTATATTTATATCTGTTTTAATTGATTATCAAGTGGAATGTCTGCTCTATTAATAAATGTTTTGCTATACAAAAACTACACACAATCAATAGTAGGTACTTTTGATTGTGTTGTTGTGTGTTTACACCCGTTTCTACTATTTCTTTACAAATAATTAGGTACAACCACTATGAAAGTAAGATTGCAAGAAGTATTCTCTCTAATTATTCAAACTTGCAAGAAAATCTATAGACAATAAGGATTTGCCTCAACTTTCTCTAAACAAAGCAAGAAGCGGAGCGTAAAATTTATTCTCAATTTTATCACCAGTGTTACGCGCTGCCTACTCTTTTGAGTCCTTTACACAGTCTGCTACTTTAAATAATCACATTTTACGTTTTGTGCTATGCGTCATAGACGTTAAAGTTTGTATTGCTTGGTTTAACTGCAACTGCAGTACAATGCAGTCAGACGGCAGTATGTGATCTCTCGCAGGCAATGGATAAACAAACAGTTTGAAATTGTTTATATTCTGCGGGCAGGTTTATGCTGGTGATTAACACGTCAGCTAGCGGTCGTTGTTCTCTACTTGATTGAGGAATTAAACGTAATTAACTAGTGTATCGTTGTCGTCATGGTGTAAGCTACACTTCAGTAATTTTTGATTTAAGTAGGGGAGCGGGAGGCTTGTTGTACCAGGGGTAAGAAGTAACATAGGTAGTGTTTTCACCGGGAATTTCAAATTTTGATGCCGTTCTTCATTATGCGAGATGATCTATAGCAGTGAAAATTGGTAAAATTACTATTACGAAAAAGTAAGACTATTTTAATGAAAAATATTACGAGCCCCCAGCTCCCCTAGTTATTCCGTTTTGATTCGCAGTAGCCTTAATTTTGGTACGAGTAGAAATCAAGTATCTATTAAGATAATTTATGTTAAAATATAATTTTTACAATTCGCTTTTGCGAGCGCAAACGCTGCAATAACAAGATAGGGTAGAAATAAAAGTAACAGTTTTTGCATCTGCTAATAGTATTTAATATGTACTTTTTTTCTGTTGCAGGTATGTCACGTAACGGATTATGTCCACATATTTTACACTAGAAACCATGAGGTAATTGAGCGCTATTCGATACTGTTACTTATTCATTAAACAGAAATGCAGTCAAATAATACAACTATCATTTTAATTTATAACAATCAGTGTCATTATGTCACATTCGTAATATACATGGCAGCTTATTTATATCAAAATTAATAAAACAATTTCTAATTACTTTTTCTTCAAACGTCTTAATATGCCAACACTGCTCCGGTTGTGATTTCCCTCCCCAGATATACTTTTCTGGTTCTTCAGTGTGTTCTAGCTTCGGTATAATGTAAAGAAAAAACTATTGCATTAAATTGACCATGATAAAAACTAAAAGGAAATTCGCGCCAGGTTCTATTCGCATAAAACGATTTCCCGTGTTCGACCTAATTTTTCTCAATTCGCTGGAGCATGGTATGGAAATGACATATTTTTATTTAAAAAGCAGGTTAACAGTGTCTATTCTTTAAAAAAAAAACTAATTGCAAAAACGATCTTCAACACTTTACGAAGCATTCGTTTTCATTCTTTTGCACTAGAAGTAGTTGAACTCAAAATGAAGGCATGTCCGGAAGTTCCACAAAGTTAGAAGCCCCAGGAGAACATAGTGTGCGGCCATTTGTTGACGGAACTTTTAGGCCGCAGGGAATCAGCTATGGTCCGTGGTTTCTTAGGTTTAAACACAGTATAAATGTATTATGTACCTATATGCCTACCTTATCTTAACTAATAATTTATGAAAATCGGTCGTAGTTTTGTAGTTAATCCGAATGCGTTAATAGAGTAAGGAATCGATGATTATGTTTCAACATAGCTAAATGCAAATGACATTCGTATTACTAGGGGCGTTCAATAAAAAGTGAGAATGAGTATGTTATAAACAACTTTTACTAAATGTCATTTTATTTTTCGACATAGTCACCTTTTAGCATAATACACTTAGTATATCTTTTTTCTAAACATAAAATTCCATTTTTAAAAAAGGTCTCATCTTGAGTACTTAAAAAATCTTGTACTGCAGCGACTACCGCGTCGTCGTCTTCAAATTTCTGGCCTCTCAGGTATTGTTTCAATCTCGGAAATAGGTAGAAATCACTGGGAGCGAGATCTGGTGAATACGGAGGATGCTTAAGGATATCGAACCCAGCATCACGAATTGCAGCCATTGCAACGGCGGACTTGTGTGCCGGGGCATTGTCCTGGTGGAACAGCACAACTTTCGAGAGTTTACCTCGCCGTTTTTCGCGGATCTCATTGCGCAATGTTGCTATTTGGTTGGCGTATAAAATGCCCGTAATAGTGGCTCCATGCTCGAGATATTCAATCATTAATACCCCTTTACCATCCCAAAAAACAGAGCTCATGACCTTACCGGCAGATGCGCTCACCTTGAATTTCTTCGGAGTTGGAGATGATGGCCTTTTCCATGTCATAGACTGCAGTTTCGTTTCAGGGTCGTAATGATGGAGCCATGTTTCGTCCATTGTTATAAATCGCGCCAAAAAAAGTTCTCGGTCTTGCTGCATCAGGTTCAAAGCTTCTTGACAAATCTCTAGTCTAGTTTTTTTTTGCGTGTCAGTAAGCATTCTTGGTACCCAACGCGCAGATACTTTTTTCATACCCAAGCGTTCATGTAAAATATTATGCACGCTCCCCGTTGAAATCTTTACATTTTCAGCAATAAAACGAACTGTGACACGACGATCCGCCAAAACTGAGTTTTCGACTTTTTTCACAATTTCTTCAGTTACTGCTGTAGTAGGGCGTCCGGAGCGGGGGTCGTCCATTGTCGATGTTCTTCCACGTCTAAATTCGGCGCACCAACGTGCGACTGTCGAATACGGAGGAGCATTAGACCCTAAAGTGTCCCGCAAATCCAAATTGACTTGGTCCGTAGAAAAAAATTTTCTAATAAAAGTATTTGATAACGGCGCGCAGTTCAATTTTCTCCATTTTCGATAACGTACTCAATAGCATTGCAAAGAAATTACCGTATATTTTTTTAAACAAAAGACAGTTAGTTTTTTTTTTCATAGCAATCAGCTAGATAGATTAGCTTTACCGGCCAGTATTTAATTTCGTAATATTAAAAGAGTTTGCATCTCATTCTCACTTTATATTGAACGCCCCTCGTATGTTGGTACACGTTATGATGATAATTTTGGTATTCATTTAATAGTGGGTATTACGTGGAAAAAAACCGTGTAAGTATAATAAAATAAATATGTAGGAGCAATAATGTTTTGAGTTATGAAATATTCGTACCGAGTACATCACACAATTTTTCCCTTTCACGATATTACCGATGTAAATGTGAAAGGAACCAAACAAATCCGTGTCTTTGAGGGAAAAGCGGAAAAATATCAATAAGCTTAGCTTTTCCTTTCTCAGTTTACTTAACGTAATATTCTCGTTGTAAGAAGCTTTGCTTCTGGGATATTTTTCACTTAAATAAGGTCGGGTGGGTTGAGCTAATTGATGACAAAGTCTGCACTCGCAACTCAATTGTTTATGACTCTTTGTATTAAAGCAACAGTTGTGTGTAAACAAAATTGCTAGTAAATTCTAACAGTGACGGCGGGATAACTGTAGACGCATATTGTGCTAAATTATGTACAGTGGAAGGCCTTTGCCTATTATTAGTGGGACAGTATAAAGCTATGAAAACCAAACTTACAACTAGTTACTTCAACCGCGCTCAACTGCCGTCTTTCTGTTTATCCCCCTAAATTCAAGTCTAGGGTGAATGAACATTTACTAGGCAAGCGTGTTCCATCCTATGCCTCATCTTCGCTTTCCATCAGGCAGGCGTGATTATGGTCAAACGCAAGCCTATAATATTGTATAAAAGAAATAATACTAGAATAGTGGTTTATTTTCCAATTAAAGACGAGCCAATTTTATGATAATTATGATGTTATTTTTTTTAAAACCAAAAATTTCAAACTCAAATTAAAATAGATACTTGATATAAAAGTTTTTATTGATAAGTGTCTGCAATTGTTATGACCGTGACAGTACTTAAAAACACACACACAAATTACATTTCGATATTGACAACCCATCAAAAACTTTCTAAATCAAATATTAATGTGAAACTTTTTCCAATTAAATAGTAAAATTGTTTTGAATAGCAACTTCATTAGCATTTTTCATTACTTTTACAAATTAAATTCATACTAACGGAATTGATTTTATTACTTAATTCAATTTGCTACGTGTTGATGCGGCATTTTAATTTTATGCCATCTTGAAATTTTTTAAACTAGATCTCACACAGACAACAACAAGGAAAACCGGCCACGTTCAAATCGGATCCGCACATGAAGGGTTTCGTACCAGCTTATCGAAAAAAAAAACACTTTTCTTGTATGACGAACCCCTTATTTTTTTAAATTTAATCTAATATATAAAAACACAGTGTTTGTGTAAAAATCTCGTGTCACGGTGTTTATTATCGAACTCCTCCGAAACGGCTTGACCAATTTTTATGAATTTTTTTCTCTGTATTCGGTAGGTCTGAGAATAGGTCGTATGTTATTTTTTTTATACCTCTATTTTTCACAGACTGAGTCGCAGGAAACAGCTAATTATAATATAGTAGTCAGTAAACATTGTGTGATGAAACAATAGTCCTGTGACAGATGGACATTGTGACGGACGGATGGATCGACAGAAAGTCAGGCAGACTAATAGAGCCTCGCTAGGCAGCTGTTGGTGAGGGGGGAGGAGGAGTTGTGTTGTTGCGGTGCTCGATTGACACTTTAAAGTAGTTTACAGGTTCTCAACTCGTTAGCTCCGTGGCAAAACAAAGAAAATTCGCGCAACTGAACAAGGAACATGAAACGTTTGTTGGTTAACACCGTGAACAATTTGTGTTAATACTTATCGCCGGATGACAAGCAAAACTCACTAAAATTTCTGTCGCTGCTCTTCAAAAAGTCGTGTCTAGTTAGTAATTTCATACTGAGATACGAGCTTTGTTTTAAGTAGGTATTTGGTACTTAGTGACTTTTGCTTGTCACCCGACGTTATGCATCAAGAAGTTTCAACAGTTTGCCCATTTCGAACGTATAACTGCACATTTTAATCTTGCGTGTGCAAATTGTTAACTTGATAGTTCTAATGTTCAATAGCCCTGAATCATGGGAGTGTTTTCTGCAGCCAATCGTTACAGGCTGTGTCTCTTGTTAGAATTGATCCCGTAGACAGTGGACATTGTTACTGCCGTTCGAAACCATTGCTTTGATCTTGCGGTTCTCAGTGTTCGATACTGGGATGAGGATTTTGTCTGTAATCATCTATTTTCCTGAATATTTTTGCCATGTATACGAGTACAGTCAACGTAAAAGATATATTATGTAGACCCAGTAGTAGACAGACTGCCATTGAATACGTATCTCTTATTATTTTGCTTATACACCCGCCACTTCAGAAGGGGAAGTACTTTATTAGTGGAAATGGAAAATATTTAATAAATGTATTTTTAAAAGCCTGATGTTTTTGCGTTCGGTGAATTAAAATTAGTGCATACAATACAGTATTTCCAGTATTTTTTAACAAAGCCTAAAACGAGCGGACAATAAGGCTTAAGAAATTAAAGGAAGACAAATAAAACTCTTGATCACCTCCTCAATAGAACATAACAGAACAAAATGAATAGTTATCCATATATTGACCATCGGATATATCTTTTATACTTCCTCCACAAAAATAGCTCACCTTAAAGCCAGCCATATAAGATTTTCCGTACAAATTTAGGCGATCTCTCCCCCCTTAAGCGGCCGGCTTAAGCTAAAATGTGAGGAATTTTTATCACAACCCGGCAGATAGAAGACGCAGTATGAATTATGTAGTACGTGCAACATTACTCTTGGACATATCGCGGGGTCAGTGACCCAAGTCATACGAGATTAACCTCTGCTTCAAGTGAATTGCCGTTTAGTGGAATGATGCCTTAATTAGCGCACGTCAGTTGTTTTTCTATCGTAATCGTTCTTGGAATGGTATTTTGACGCTAGTAGGTATTTCGTTGGTTGTTTGTGTTGCCAGTATAGTTTTAGAATAGGTGATAATAGCTCATCATCAGCCGGAAGACCTCCGCTGATGAACAAAGGCATCCCTCTTAAATCCGTATTTGGGACCTACCTAATAATTAGAGTTACATTAAAGAAAATTTTATCACATAGAATCCTAGTTGCAAAAGTTTTCGAAATGTGAAATTTACCTACAGTCGATAGTATAGTCATGGTCAAAGATATGTTTATACTTTACTATCTTGACACCGGCTTTGTTAAGAACTTTGAATATAAACCGCCGAAAAAACTGAAAAGCAAAAAATAATACCTTTTTTGTTTGACCTTAATCTAGGTACCAGTTTGAAGTCGGTGCCTCAGCACTTAGCCAGGAGGAGTGGACCTATAATCGTCTACCTGATTGGCTTCTATCACTCCTCCTGGCTCGTGCTGAGGCACCGACTTCAAACTGGTACCTAGATTAAGGTCAAACAAAAAAGGTATTATTTTTTGCTTTTCAGTTTTTTCGGCGGTTTAATTTTTTGTTAAAAAGTTTTTATTTAATACTTTTTTTCCATCCTTGGGGTAATTTTTTTTCGAAATTTATAATGCCAACTTCAAGGTCCATATCTATCCAATAAAAAAGAATTATGAAAATCATACTACTCTGTAAAAAGTTAGTCAATCATCTCCTGTTTTCCTACCCTTAGGGTAGGAATATTATTTCCAAATTTAAATGGGACCACCCTTGGGGTATACGCTTTCCAATAAAAAAAGAATCATCAAAATCTGACTACTCTTTATCAATCTTTAAATCAATGCTTAAAGTGTACTATCTGTCTTCTTGTAATTATTAGCTTTGTTATAGTTTATTTATTTATATGTGGCTGTTTATCCCAATGCTTATATTTGTTTTAGACGTGTACTTATTATATGTACGATATATGTATGAGTAGATGTACTATTTTTTGTTGCGTTTTAATTTTCTGATCCACTGTTGATGCACCACCTGCTGTAAACTAGTCCTTCCTTCTTTCTGGTAAAGGGTTGCCTGGAAGAGATCGCTCTTAAGCGATAAGGCCGCCTATTGCTTACCTTGTAACTTACTCTCTGTGTAGCTGTTTTCTGTATTGCTTACTATTCCTGGTGTACAATAAAGAGTTATTGTATTGTATTGTATTGTACTCTGTAATAAGTTATGCGTGGTCATATAGTACAATCAGTAACTGAACAACAATCATCCCCTGTTTTTCTACCCTTAGGGTAGGAATATTGTTTCCAAATTTAAATGGGACCACCCTCGGAGTATACGCTTTCCAATAAAAAAAGAATCATCAAAATCGGACTTCTCTGTAAAAAGTTATGCGTGATCATACATAAAAAAAAATATATATACACGTCGAATTGAGAACCTCCTTTTGTTTTCGTCGGTTGAAAATTGTTAGAAGGCGTACAGTAACAAGTTACTAAAGTGTAAAGATATCTTTGCCTGTACCATTTTAAATTTCGAAGAAGGTTACGTTACTTTTTTTCATATACTTAAAACAAATGAGTACTGTTGTAGAGCGATCATGTTTTTTTTTACTTAAAAAACGAATTCCACTTGGATGTACTGGTATTGTTATTAACGTTGCGTATAGCTTAAGTAGGTAATATTTACGACCCGGTAGTAAAATTTATTCAAACGAGGGTGTAATACAAATAAAAGTTTATGGGTTCTCGCTACTGCCATGTTTTATTATTTGGTCTTCCTTGCTTTTTCCGCGAGTAATAGAAAATCGTTTTCATATGAAATATTAAAAAAAAAAATGATCCATAGTACTTAACATACATTTTTATTGCTATATTGTTTCCTATTTTTTTACATGTGTATTAAGTTGAACTTTTATCTTGAAATATTTGCTAATATTACAATTTGTAAATACAAGCTTGCAGATTACTACGAACGGCGGTGTATCGTTACTTACAGGATTTTCAACCGACGAAAACAAAAGGAGGAGGTTCTCAAGTCGACGTGTATATTTGTTTTTTTTTTTTTTTTTTTATGTATTTCAATTGTATATTGCGTTTTCGTGGGAATACCAGAATAAAAAGTAGCATATACGTTATTCCCAAGATTCAATATATGTATACCAAATGTCATAAAAAATGCACAGCTATCTTACAGTTAAAGAATAACGAAAAACACATAAGTACCTAATATTAGTAGGATGTATTTTCTTACTTTGAAACATCATATTAAAAAAATAATTACATGTACATTGTATATGTATGTATTTTATATTTTTGCCTTATCATTTGCCGTTTAGTAGGTGGTCCTTTTTCAAGAACCGTCCGCCCTCATAAATTCAGACCCATCACACTCGAACGCAATCAAGTAATGCATAAACACCGTCGCCACTTGAGACTCCCCGATAGTATCGCAATACGCATTAACCTAACTGTTTTACAAAGCCTTACAACGCCCTAGCCTTTTAGCATTTCGCCCTTAATCCAATCCGAGCTGACCACATCATTAATTTTCTACAATATCGCACCCCACCGATATTTCAGTGCGAACTATTTATATTTCGCGCTAACAAAAGCGCTCTCCATAAATAAAGGAGGTAACCCCACCTTGCCTTTGATACGGGCCCTTTCTTATTTTGATGCGGTGTAATGTTACTCTTAGTGTATCACTGGCTTTGTGGGGATGTGATAAATCATTCAGGTTCGCGCGGAGTGCCTCGGGTCTTAGTGTGTCCCGGTTTTTTCAATTTGTCATCTTACGTACCTGTTACTCTGGTTGATTTGGCAAAGGTTTTGAGTGTACATATTTATAATAAACATATACCTACACATTCTAAATATTTATAAGGGTTGGTTGGTCGTTATTTTATTTAGTATCTTTGTAAAAGGAAAAGTCTCCTGACTGGCTGATCTACAAACACCGGATTGACGGGTGCAAAACTGTACTGACGTTTAATAGTGCGAGGACACATTAAACTAATTTTATTAGTTTTTATCGATAAATATGACGTACAATCGTGATCTAATTTTAAAATTTTGAATTAAGAAGATAACGTCATACACAAAAATAAACGTTTTGAGGAATTAACTTCTTTAATATATTATATAATTTTCATAATATATAGACGGTTAAAAGGCAAAACGCATGAAGCGACATTTTTTGAACTTTACATGAAACCCGGCTCAAACGACGGAGAAAAATTCGCTGATTTCAAATATGTATATTTTGACAAAAAGTGTCGCTTCATGCGTTTTGCCTTTTAACCGTCGATATGATCAACATTCTTTCCACATTTTCAGACTTCAATCTTCGTCGCCTGGGCGACAATGTCCATTTTTGCCAACTAAATGACCTTTCTAGGTCAACTGTAGTAACTGGAGCAAATTCAAACAATTTATAGTGTTGATGAATTTCTTCTGTACGACTCAGTTCTACTTCTTTTCCGGATACCAAATCATTTAATATTTTAAAGTTAAAATACCGACGTTCAAATTTAGCCATTAGTTATTAGTCGATTTTGAATGAATCACTAGCACTGGTACATTTTTGCCCCCGTCAATCCGGTGTTTGCATCTACGATGCAGCATAGAGGATTTATTTACATATGATATGTAGCCACACAGGATTCTTTAGCTTGCAGTTATGATTAATACGCGCTAGCTATAGTCTGTAGCCTCAGTAGTCTATCTCCGGCCATTGTAAGCAAACTGATCTGGTATTTTTAAGCAAGTTAATGGAGACATACCGAAATATAATTTATTATTCGGAATAACCTAGACCCAGCAATGACATTCTAAAGATAAGACTGATTTTTCGAAATTCCCACTGGAAGAGTTCTGCAAGTAGGACGAATTCAGATTAAATTAAAAAACAAACTGTTCAATCGATTGATCCTTATTTTACTAATACTTTAAAAAGGTGATGCTCATTTCTGGAGTTCATTTTTATTTTGGATGTCTCAAAAGTGGTCCAAAATACAGCGTGTATTTTTGATACAACCACAAACTGTAACCAGAAGTAGATTTTAGTGCTATGAACCGATATTAAGACAAATTGTTAATTTAGTGTTAACTACCAGAGCGTAATTAATTTTAAAAAAAATTTCGAGCAGGAATGTATTGCGTACCCTTATTTGACACTTCGCTAACGTGTGTTAGATTAAAGTTATCACTTGTGACAGTTGTGACGTGCGAATAAAAATGAGATACATTGCGCGCTGAACTATTTTGTAAGGAAAAAAAATCTTGAATTTTTAATAATTTTATAGAAAAACATAATCATTAGGGCCTATACTAAGAACTTGTAAAGTTTGTGGTTGTATCAAAAATATACGCTGTATAAAATAACTTCAGTAATGTAAGGTCGAGTGCTTTGAGCCTATGGAGAAAAACAACATTTAGAAGAGTCTAACGAAAACGTGGCGGTCAGCATTTGAAGTTGCTTAATGTTTCGGTTTAAAAAAAACGTTATTTGATTATACCTAACTCTGTCGCCACACTGATAAGCCAACTCATTTAAGAAACGCTCTTAACGATGTAAGTACTAGAGTACTAGACTATTTAGTATGGCTGCACCCGCTCTAAATTCTAAGAACACGCCATTGTACTATGATAGATGACCGGCGTCTGCGTACTGACGACAATCAAGAGTGATTAGGACCACTTAGCGAAAGCTATGGAACTCGGTCACTCACTCTTCCCGAATTTAGTTGAATGTTCTAGATAAGATTTAGTTCAACCATTTTATTGTTAAAATGTGTAAACAGTATGAAATTTACTTTAATTATCATCATCATCGTCATCATCAGTCTGTAGCAGACCACTATACCAGGCCATTGCGCCCCGACGTTGGTTCTACGCATCAACTTCTATTGCCAGCTTTTCGCAGATCGTCAGTGTTGGTTGTAGAACTTGTAGAACAGAAAATAATTTGACTATTGATAGTTGGATATTGTGGAGACAGCAGGACCGGTCTGGAAGAGATAAACAGATAGTCGATCTGAATGGAGAAAGGTTGGAGAGGCGTATGCCCAACGGTGGGCGAAAACGCGCTGAAGAAGAAGAAGTTGGATATTGATAGTACTATCGATAGCATCGCCAGCTATGTTTCGATAGTATCCATAGTATCAATAGTTTTATGTCCAATAGAATCAATAGTATTGCAAAATCAGCCAATAGTGACGATCGATACTATCGATTGTTTTTGGTTATTTTTGCCTAATTTAGCAATACTAACGTTTCTATTGGACGTAAAACTATCAATACTATCGACGTATTGACACGTGTCGACGCAGCGTATTTGTGGCATACAATGCGTTGATTCGTTGCGATGATGCGACGCAACGCAATGCAACGCACCAGTCGAGCCTTACCTTTACGCGCATTTATAATATGATTATAAATTATAAAACATCAAAGCAACTTTGAAGTACTTACGAACTGACAACGAGCTTGGTTCAATAGGTTAAGTTGTACATAATAATATAATTAATACCTTGTACCTAAAACAGCCCTTGCAAGCCTAGAAACCCCTAGTTGATTACATTAACAAATTACCACGCACCCAGTTATATTCCGTGAAATCTCTTCACAGTGTGGAGTGCGATACTCGTATGCTCCATTCTAAACTCAAAGCTTATATTTCAGGGATCTGTAGAACACGCTAGCTTCACTTACTCTGCAATTACTAATTGATTAATTTGCATGGTTCTATCGCATGATGAAGTCTAATTGAATCGAATATGGCTTCGTTGCTTCCGAACGTCGCACACTTTATCTTATGCAAATTGTGTATGAAACTAACACCTACTAACTATAAAATTTTGCAATTATCTTTATGCGCAATAATTAATAAGTAGACATAGGTTTTGTAGCAAGAACAAAATTGTCCTAGGGACTCCTTAACGATATTTAATATTTATCGATAAATTGTACTTTTGTTAAACAAAGCAAACAAAGCAGCGAGCAGACGGGCAAACGAGCAGACGGATCGCCTGATGGTAAACGATTACCGTCGCCCATGGACACCTGCGACACCAGAAGAGTCACCAGTGCGTTGCCGGCCTTTTAGGTAGGAGTACGCTCTTTTTTTGAAAGCTTGAAGGTCATATCGGTCTAGGAATACCGCAGCAGGTACTTCATTCCAGAGCTTTGCTGTGCGAGGCAGGAAATTTCTGTAAAAACACACAGTAGAAGACTGCCATCCATCCAGATGGTGAGGATGGAAGTGTTGTCTTTCTTATAACAGATACGGCTATGAGATAAAGTATAGTATAAATATGCATTTTAGGGGACCGCAACGAGCATATCAGACAACAGACGAAAGTCGTGGCAACGGGCTGGTCACGTTTACCGTAGAACTGACAATCGTTGGAGGAGACGTGTCCTGGAGTGGAGACCACGTTTGGGAAATCGTAGTGTGGGACGTTCTGCGTCACGTTGGACTGCTGACCTTAGGAGGACAGCTGACAGCGGCTGGATGAGGGAAACCCAGGATTGCGAGTGTTGGCGCAATATGAAGGAGTCCGATGTCCAGCAGTGGACGGACAATAGCTGCAGATAGATAGATAAATATGCATTGTGCAACTTGCATATCTATTGTACACTATAAAGTCCATATAGGTCCATTAAGAAAGATAACGCTTTTCATCCTATATGAATCTTATTCATGCCAATGTCCAGCAGTGGACGGACAATAGCTGCAGATAGATAGATAAATATGCATTGTGCAACTTGCATATCTATTGTACACTAAAAAATCCATATAGGTCCATTAAGAAAGATAACGTTTTTCATCCTATATGAATAAGACGTTGACATAACATGACAGTCTTGTCCGCTAAGGGATATTAGTTGAGGAAAATAAATATTACCTATGCGTAAAAATTACGTTCGTGTCGCTACACACTATTATGTTTTCATTATATAACATCGATGGGTAGTGATCGGCATTATAGTTAATTTTTATTTTATCCTGTGAACTTAATAATTGTCTTGTCTACTATGAAATGTCACTGCGGAAAAAGTATTTGAAATAATTATCGATAAATTTAATATCTTAAGGAAGTCCCTAGTTAATTGACATCTTTGCCACAAAAACGTCTATGTTAATAAAATAAGTAAAGTTGAAGTTTTGAAAATGCACTGAAAATCTCCTAGTTAATAATCATAATCATATCATACATAATATATTAATGCATATATGGGAGACATTTTGTAAGTACATATTGTTAATTTTTTTCTATCTTTAATTTGTTTGTGTGTTCTGAATTATTTATCTACTGCGTGTTTTTAAAATATTTAGTAATCACTTTTATTATCAACTAGCTTTTGCCCGCGACTCCGTCCGCGTGGAATTAGTAATTTGGGCAGCTTATTTTTTTTTATCCAATTTGCTTTTTCATATATTATGGCTCTCCTTAGTACCTCGATATAAAAAAAAATTGCCCGCCTCACATTGCACATTCAACACCGTACTCTCCCAAGTCAAGCGTGCCTATAGAAGTTTTACTTCAAAAACCCCCCGATTTTGAAACATTCTTCCGCTCCGCTCCGCTCCTATTGGTGTTAGCGTGATGATATATAGCCTATAGCATTCCTCGATAAATGTGCTATCTAACACTGAAAGAATTTTTCAAATTGGAGCAGTAGTTCCTGAGATTAGCGCGTTCAAACAAAAAAACCTGTTCGATTAATTCTTAAAATAGACGTATCTTTCTTATTTGTGAACCGATTCAAATGAAACAAACATTAAATGTTAATCCAAGAAAATACCAACATACCAGTGAAAACCGCATCCTTCTAGGTTAAGCCGTTTCTGAGATTAGCGCGCACAAACGCACTGACAAACAGACAAACAGACAGACAGACAATAATTCTAAAAATCATTGTTTTGGGTTCTATTGTGCTAATAAATAGCCCTAGTGACAGTTTTTCTCAAATATCTTCAATGTACAGACACCGACTTGTTACAGATTTATTATATGTATAGATATGTATAGATAAGGCAGTTAGTTAAGCGTTTTCTGGCAACTCCACTTAACTACCGAACACTGCTCAAGATAAGGTTTTAAATATAGCTTCGTCATTAATTCAAGTGTTCTGTTGGTGATCGACGTTTGACTAAGGGCCAGGTTCAAGGGCGATTGTAGAATGTAGATGACTCTAAACTTCAAACTTAATTTATTTAGTTCTCCAGTTTCTGTGGAGATAATTATTGATGTCTATACGTTACGAGTGAACACAAAGCTTGGTTATTTTGAATAGGTAACCAAGAATACGACTTTATTCTTCTCATAAAAAAAAACACTGATTAAAAAAAGTATAACAGAGTCAACCGCCTTTATGTTATGAATTAAATATTGACAAATGGCACAACCATGAAGTTGTTGAAAATTGTCAATGTCAACCATAGAGAAATAACTGCTTTATATACTTACTTTAACAAGTTTGGTATGAAGTATCTTTTTGTATTTATATATTTTCAACTCCATTTTTTTTACTTTTACGGTCATCCCGTGAAATCCATATATTTATACTTGTTGCGTGTGACACAATAGTAAGAATGGCATTTTTTCCCATGGGTCATATTGTCAGTATTTAGAAACTTCATAGTTGTGCAATGTGTCAGGATTAGGTGCTTTTACTTCATAACGGCCGTGGACTATGCAACTCTTAGAAATTATATTAAAACTAGATGATATTTTGTAAAAATAAAAAAAAATAAGGCGCTGAACTCAGCCTCTCTTTACAGTTTCTTCAAGTGACTATTTTAAATATGTTTTTTTTTTTTTTTTTTTTTTTTATTTCTTTTACGGTCATCCCGTGAAACCATATATTTCAAACTAAATACAAACTGAAACATAGATGCACAGAAAAAACCCCAGAAAAAAGACCAATGCTGGGAATCGAACCCAGGTCCTCAGCGTTCCGTGCTGCGTGCTTACCCCTACACCATACAAGCTCTTGGTCCAGGTGAGCGGGTAGCTCCGAAGGAGTGTTGAAGTCTCTTGGTAGAGGGCATAACATAGATGCGCTTTATCACTGCCTAAATGTGATTATAACAGACTGAAGTGTACGATGTATGGGAAAGATTCGTCGCTAACTTCTAGACCAGTGATGGTGTAGGGGTAAGCACGCAGCACGGAACGCTGAGGACCTGGGTTCGATTCCCAGCATTGGTCTTTTTTCTGGGGTTTTTTCTGTGCATCTATGTTTCAGTTTGTATTTAGTTTGAAATATATTTTAAATATGTGTTGAATGAGCATTTATTAATCTTAATGTACGCATCTGCATCACTTGCAACTTAATCCGTTTAACTTTGACTACACTCACGTATATTATGCGCGAACTTGTGATAAATTTCTACTACTTGTCGTATAAATTAAATTCACAACTTCACACATTGCTCTGAACAATGTAGCTCTAGAAACTTTTCAGCGAGATAATAAATTTATGAAGTTGTCCGACAAATACAGTATAACATTCTTCATAGCGTTTCTAACTCCAAACTGCCGAAATTAAGCGTATTGTGAAATTTTTAATTATTGCCTTCAAGTTTTGGAATTCAGCTATGTTGAGCAGCTATTATTTTTTAATTTTCTTTAACTTGTGGTTACAACAATTTTTCTATCACATACTGGTATCTGATTGAGCTGAAAATTTGTCATTTTTTTTTATGTTAAAGAGGCCAGACAAACGAACTAGTGGGTCACCTGATGTTAAATGATCACCACTGTCCATAGACACCCGCAGCGCTTTACACGATGCCAGTGCGTTGTCGGCCCTGGGAAAAGGAGAGGGAATAGGGGAGGGGGAGAGGTATTGGGCCCCCGGCACTCTCACTGACCGTACGAAACGCAGCAGGGGTACTGCTGCTTCACGCCGGTGTTCTGTGAGAGGGTGGTACTGCCCCGGACGAGCCGGCCCATTTGTGATGCAGCGGCTAGCTACAACATGGCAAATGGCATGGCATGGCATGACATAAGTAATAAGTAACTACTTATGTAAGTTTGGTGACAATATAATAAATCTGTAGAAAAATTCTGTTGGTCCGGCCAGGATCGTCTCCGCAAGAGGGAACTCTTTGACGGTTAATGGTTTATTCGCTTGTAGCTAATCCGTTCAAATAAGTCCTCGCCCGCGCGGTAAAGGGTCTGGGGGTACGACGACAAAGGGGCCCGGGAGAGGTGCGGGCGGCAGGCACCCGAGAAGGGCTCGCCGCCCGCACCTCTCTCCGCCCCTTTGTCGTCATACCCCCCAGCCCCTGTACCACGCGGGCATACTCATTTTAACGGTCTAGCTATAAAACTTGGTACGGATGTTGTAGAACAAAAAGTACAGTGAGCAATAATAAAATTGTGTTATTTTTTTAACGGAAACTTGTTAATTATGAATTGTGAATGCATCTTAAAATAAGTATGAGTGAGTGAGTAGAATTTTAATTTAAGAGTTATTAATGAGTCACGTTTAATTAGATCAGACCGTCCATCCGTAGTCATGATGCTGGTTCGATGCATCGAATTATTGGGAGCTCATTAAAAATAATCTCGGTCTACATCCCGTAGAAAACAAGTCAAAATTGTACTGTTTCTTAACACTTGACCAACCCGTATTCCAACATAGTTCATTTCTTGTGTATTGCGTTGTGAATGCTAAACACGTATTAGATCCAGTTCTGCTTATATTTAGTACTTTACTGCCACTCTTATCCCTTAAAACAAACTTCCAAAAACGCAACTCGCAGCATAATTATTTGTTCTTCCAGTTATTATCTAGCGAAGATTTGCTTAATCAGTTCCAACAACTCGAAACTTGCTTGCGTTCCGGGTCGAATATTTTATAATTAGGGGGTGTAATTTCGCTGAAATGAACTTAAAATAAGCAGGGTTGGTAATTACGAATCAGAGTGTTGGGAGTTTGACGGTTGTTTTGATTTATGACGCAAATTTTCCCGTGTGTAATGTATTTTGTGCCCAATTTTTGCCCTTTCCTTTCCGTGTAATATGTTAAACGTGTCTTTTGTAAGGTTTGTTTTAGGGAATTGGTTACGCAGTCGTGGTACATCAATCAAATTTATACGGGAAGAATAATAATTAAGTTATTCAATTTGTAATATATGTTTAATCGTTTTATTTTGATAATATAAAGAACTAAATATTATGTAGAAAAATAGTGTTTGCTATTAGTATAATTAATACAAAATAAATTCTTAAATTGAAAATAACTTTTCGAGCTCGCTGCTGTCACGGTGTATAATTCAGCAGAATTAAATTTGTTCTAATTCACAACGCTACGGTATATTCAATATATGTATATGGTAACATGAATGTAACGAAGAACTATTAAACATAACAAATATTAAAATTTTTGTGTTTGTATTATTATCACTATGTAGTTCGAACTCCTTTCAAATATGGTCCTGATGTAATTTTTATGTATGTAAAAAGTTTATGTAATAATATTCAATCGATTAATCTAGTTTTCGCAACTCGACGTCTTGTTTTCCCTTGTATTTCTATCTTGCATTAGTATCGCAAAAAACGAACAATCCTATTGTACGGAATCCGCACAGAAAACTGCAGCAAATAAACTTTTAACTGTTGCTAGAAAGTGTTGATTTTATTACCCACGCGCAGTTTTAATGTAACTAGATTGTACGAGTTTTGCTTGAATTGAAATGAACTTTCGGATTAAATTTGTAGTTTAAAACGTTTTTACCCGACTGCGAAGAAGGAAGGGTTATGTGTTTGACCCGTATGTATGTATGTATGTATGTCCATTCCTATGTCCTCTCGTAACTACACAACGGCTGAACCGATTTTGATAAATTATACGTCATTGGATTCGTCTTGATAACGCGAGTAACACTGGATACATGAAATTCTTGAAAAATCAAAATGTCGGAATTGGGAGTCTTCAAAAAATTTTTTTATTCAAACCTATCGAGTAGGGTATCAAAATAAAGGGATTTTAAAAGACATTACAAAAATATATACAAGTCATGTGTGTAAATTTAATTTGGAATAGTAAATTGGCAAACAGTGCATTAAAACGACGACGTACCTATTTTAGAGCAATAATTTTCTCTATGAAACCCATGTGGAAAATCAAGTACCTATTTATTTCAAAATTGGTTTTGAACTTTAACTAAATAGCAACGGATTCCTAATTCAAATACTCAACAATTTATCTGGGTCTCAGGAGGTAACACTAAAATTGGCAGCGTAGGACCGTCCGTTCTGGAACAGTTTAGGTTAGGCCTTGCCTTTGTCCACGTGGGCGTTGTTATTACGTACAAAAACAATATACGATATGAGAAAATTGATCAGGAATATTTTAGCTAATGGTAGGGTTAGTTTAAAACTACGGGTCAAGAAACATGTATATACATTGTGTCGATGTAAAAAGTGGTACGTGACGTTATCTTGAATGAGAATTTCCGGTAAAAATAATAATTGTAGGGATGTTCCTTCGGACTTACCTTGACACTGGATGAATTATCTTAGATTCATGTTGTACAACCTGTATAGGATTTTATGTTCTATTTTGGTTCTGTGTTCCTTAGCAAACTCAATATGCACGCCGCATATTCGAGGCAGCGAAACTTTCTTGTGCTTCGCAGCTAACAAGCCGTGCACTGCTATCGATTCCCTGAACACGATTTATTGGAACCGTCCGAGGTTCTTGTTTAGGCATTCACTTCTATTTCCAAATACAATTTACTCGCATTTCAATTCAACTATACCAGCCCGTTATTTATTAGCCTACAAAATTTAATTTACCGTACTTTACTTAAGTTTTAAGAGCCAAGTCTGTAAATATTTCTTGGAACGTAATTCAGTTGGTTAATTTGTCTGACTTGTCAAAGCAGATTTATCTTCTAATAGGCCAGACATTGCCTTAATTTTGGAAGTTTCGACTAAGTTAGCTGGTAGGTATGAAATTCAATAGGTACTGTATAAAAAAACTTTAATTTCGTACCTTTAACATGTTAAAGCAAATACTTGGAAAGAACATAATTATGCTACTTTTCCACTACGACATATATATTAACTCAGAACATTTCTGTAATTTATCCTTCATTGAAGAACTTACAAGGTTTTCCCCTTACTGCCGTTATGAATTTTTTAGTATCCTTTGTTTGAATTGTGACATTAGAGACACTTAGTCGTATAAATGTCTCGACGTTCTGCTTTATTGGAGGGTGGCAATGTGTCATTCTGTCATCAGTGTTTCTTGATACCACTTTATCTTTATACACTATACAATTACTAGCACGTAGGTTAGTAATGCAATTTTTATTTATTTGTCATACGCAAATTATAAAACCTAAGTAATTTAATAACTCGAAAAAAAACCGACGGATAGAACCATTCGGTAGATTAAATAATAATCATTCCCTATTTTGTACATAGAACTTTAAAGTATACTCAATTGAATAAAATAATAATCGTCAAAAACAGACCATTCTGCCAAAAAAATAATGCGTGGTAACACATTAAGAAAAAAAACACGCCGACTTGACAACCTTCTCAGTTTTCGCCAGTATAAACTGTGCTGCGACTTCGCTAGCGTGGATTCTTTGGTGTTTTTCTTTTCTGGACTAAGCTGTCCCTTTCAAACTCCCTGTGGGAAAAATCTCGAGATATTAATGCGCCATTCTCAGACTCATGCCAACTAATGGATCAATCAACTACCACACTTTCGCTTTTGTCATTTTTTAGTAAAATATTCACTGAGATAGTTTCAGAACAAGTACACGGTAGCTTTTACCGTCAGTTTCAACAGTCAGCGATCAACTATTAATATATATAATATATGCCTACGTATATGCCTATTATTAATAGTCACAAAACTAATCAACCAAACCCCAAACTGATCTCAAATCGGTGTTGTCAACTTTCAGTAGTAGTCAAATTAAATATTTTTGAAATAGTTTTATCTCGAGTTCATTACCTAATTCATTTAAGGGCTGCTGTTGAAACTACTTGAGTCCTCTTCAGTTTGAAGTAAACGTTTTTGTCTGATCTCTAGAATTATCGCCACATGGCGTTTTATGGTATTCTTATCATTCTAACTGCATACTAGACAAGCCTTGGAACATGTTTGCCTGTTTGGTTTAAGATTATTATTAAAAAAATACTTCTAGTAATGACAATCAAAAATCATTATAGTATTTTTATTTTAGATAAGTACAGTCAGGTGCAAAAATATATATCGATTTGATCCTCTCCTAAATATGTACAAATACCTTAATTCGACGTAAGAGATATGGGACACATATATTATGAGCAAGTTTTATGCACCCATATTTTACAATTGCCTGTACATACGGCATTTGGTTCGCTGAAATTTTGGCTTCAAAAAGCATTACCTACATTATCATAACTCGAAATTGATTCAGATGTTATTAATTTTATTATCTAAAGTCAATCCTATTAAAGTCAACTTATATCAATTTAATTTAATATTAATCATTCACAAAAGACTTTATCAGAGACAGTAGTAGGAATTTATGTATTGCTCTATTTTCAACGAGTGCAAAATTAAAAGATTTTTTTTTTCATAAAAACACATCTGTTGTTACTGCAACAAACAAGATTTTCTCAAACATGCTATGTAATGTTTACGTTGTGTTCCTTAAAACAGGCTTCAAAATACACCGTTGCAGGCCTAGGCCGGCAATACGATCGTCTATTGTTTCATGTCACACAGCACCATGTTGTTTATAGGTTTGGCATCATAGCATTTAGCCATTTAAAAAAAAACTGTAAGCAATATTTGCGTTTTGGTTCATTATGACATTCTGCCACTACGCTTATTTAAGGTAAGGTAAGATGGTGATGGTGATGGTAATAGTGATCTGCCTAGAGAAATATTTCACCATCAACATCATCGTCATCATCATCATCACCATCATCATCATCATCGTTATCGTCATAATCATCATCATCATCATCATCATCATCATCATCCATCACCATCACCATCCAGCACCATCATCATCATCACCACCATCAACATCATCGTCATCATCATCACCATCACCATCATGATGACGACGACGATGATGATGATGATGATGGTGATGGTGCATGTTTGAGAAAAGCACTATACAAGCCTCGGCCGGAACAGGGGTTGCCGGCCTCATATCATGCCGACCTCGTGTACCACTCGGCCGTCAACTTAGGTACTCGGCCGGCAACCCCTTAAGTCCCGGCCTCTCCAGTAATGTACTATTCCAATAATAGCGGCTTTTCATTAGCGGATACGGAAATGATTTCATATTAGAATTGCTTAATGTGTAGCAAAGATGGTTCCGTTATCTCTTAAATAAATATTTGGATTTGTGCCTTGATGTCGCTGTGGACACAATCACAGTACATTTTATACCATTATTTATAATATTTATTACTGTAGAGCTTGCACTGTTCAATAACCAAGGTAGTTGAACTATAAGCAATAACCGGAACTGGGTAATTGTGTATTTCTCTAAAATAAACATTAGCCTAAAACAAAGTGATTTTTAGTCACTATCTAATTTTTGATGTGTTGCTATATCGATAATTTTTTTTATTGAATTATTAATATTTAGAATTTATGGATATTTTGCTGTTTATTTTTATCCAACTATTGTTTTTTATTTTTTTTTAAATTCTTCTGAGATAGAGTCGCGGGCAACAGCTAGTAATAATTATAATACTCAATTTCATTTAAATTCATTTTAGTTTAGGTTAAGTTGAAAAAGAGCTATCAGTTTTTATTTAGACCTTGTTCGATGAATAATAATAGTTTTTTTGTTGACGTTGGGAAAGGTTAAGTTTTATCGTAAAGCAAAAATCCATCGTAATACAAACTTACTGTGTGTTTTAACCACTTTTCGATACGCACTACGCACTTTGTTTGTACAATTAGATCTTCCGCCGACAGTTGGGTAGTGATATTATTGCTTTGTCGAGCGTTGACAAAATCATAACATTCCCTTACGCGCTTGTTTAGTTGCCGCCAAATTTTCGCGCATATCCATGTTGAATTGCGTAAAAAATGGCTAGATCCGCCACTGGACTTCTGTCGCTTGGCAGAGGGTTGCCATTTCAATACCCAAGAAGTCTTTACAGTAAGCTGAACAGCCAAAAAAGGTCTAAATATTATACAGTACACCGATATACTAATACATGAATCGTTTAAAAAAAAATTGTAAGGGATTTAATAAAAACAAAACTTAATTCCTTAAGGGTAAAGAATGTTACCCATATATTTTGTATGTCTCACTTTCGTTACACAAAGGAAACGATCGTGATTTTGTTTAATCAAAACAAAATCACGATCGATCTTAACTATGTACAATTTTTTTGAAAACGATACACCTACTGTAAGTTCGGCTATTGCGCGGTGTTGACCACTGCAATCTAATCCTCCGTTGTGTTCGGTCGGTTATCGTTTTACTGCTGGGAACTATTTTGACGGACGATAGTCGAGTTTGCAATGCTAAACAGTATCACGCTCAAGGAGTAGAAATCTTTCTGACTTTTTAGCACAAAATAAAGCAGCTCTATAAATGAACTAATAAATATGCTGAACGATATTTCTGTGAAACTGCTTGTTAGTTGTGATGGTAACAATGAACATATGTATGTATAGTTAGTAAATGTTAGCAAGACCAGTTAATCAAAATACACAATACACCTTTACTCCTCGACGAATAATCATTTCTCAGCGCCACGCGCTGAAACATGGTTTAACAAACTAAATATGCACCTTGAAAATCCGAGAGAATGTGTATTCCGCGAAAAACAACAATAACCCCGTATTCCGATTTCGCGGTAACTCGACACGCCTTGTTTGCATCTAAATGCCCTTTCTCCGCATCGCGATTAAGCTTGTGCACTCAGTGCACTAGGCAGTTCAGGGTCGTACAATATTTACCTACATCACAACAACAATGTTTTTTTCACGTTCCAGGAATTATATTAGTTAGTAACATTTATTTGGAACGCAGAGAAGTGCCTGCATGGTTCATGCGATACACTCTGTTGTATGTATAATAATAATTGCACATATAATGTCTTATCATCCCCACCCTACTCTTACATAACAATGAAATTTCACATAAAAAAAATTCTTGTACCATAGACAGACATCTAAAGCAAATTCTTCTTCTTCTTTTTCAGGCTTTTTCTATCCACTGCTGGATGTAACCCTCTCCTAATACTTCGTCCTATTCTCCGTCTTCCTGAGCCAGTACGGTCCGGCATAACTTTTTATGTCATCAGACCATCTCATCTGGGGTCTGCCTACACTTCTTCTTGTGGTCCGCGGTCTCCACACAAGCACTCTATGGGCCCAAACAAATAAAATATATAAAATAAATATAAAATATCACGGGACAAATTAAATTATTTAATTTCATTGGGTGAAAATGTGTCTACTACGACGGGTGCCTTCGTCTTCATTTAACACATTTGCTGTTCTCTTCAACGTCACAGCCCGTAATTTTAGCATGGATGTGTCAACATAGATACCTGATAGATGTAGTCTCAGCAAACGATTGATTGCAGACAAAACAGTATTCGTCAGATATAGTAAATTATCTGTTTGGACAATTGAATCAAATATTTAATCATAATTTTGCTACATTACCGCATCAGAAGTCGCCTGTAATGATAATTTTTTTTTTTTTTTTTATGATATAGGGGGCAAACGAGCAGACGGATCGCCTGATGGTAAACGATTACCGTCGCCCATGGACACCTGCGACACCAGAAGAGTCACAAGTGCGTTGCCGGCCTTTTAGGTAGGAGTACGCTCTTTTTTTGAAAGCTTGAAGGTCATATCGGTCCGGGAATACCGCAGCAGGAACCTCATTCCAGAGCTTTGCCGTGCGAGGCAGGAAATTTCTGGAAAAACGCAGAGTAGAAGACAACCAACCATCCAGATGGTGAGGATGGAAGTGTTGTCGCGTAGGGCGGTGGCGGAAGGATGCGGCAGGGATCAACCCGAATAACTCCTCGGAGCACTCTCCGTTGTACATGCGATAGAAGATGCACAGTGAAGCTACATCTCTACGCAGCGCCAAGGAATCAAGCCCATCAGAAGTTCGTTGGCAGCCGACTATTCGAGTCGCTCTCCGTTGTATGCGATCCAGAGGGAGAAGCTGGTACCGGGGAGCCCCCGCCCACAGATGAGAGCAGTATTCCATATGCGATAATACCTATAAGGAAAAATTAATACCTGAACTAACATTTATGGAATATGTTATAACTACAAATCTCTGCACCCCTCATAACTATTTACCCGCTTAATTGTCCAAAATGTGCCTCTCATTCGAAGTCGCAACGTACGCGTTCCCTCCCCCACTATTTGTTATTGTAACAAACGCCCAAACATCCAGTTTGTTTTGGCTGCAAAGAACAAAGACTTTTCCTCTTTTCTTGGCGCGATTTTATGTTGCGCTTTAAGTTTTTTACGGTGTAAGCACTCGCTAATCCGACGTTTATGTACCTGAACAATAGCAGGTCACTTTGAAGCGATAAGCTCTTTGTTAGAGGTTCTTGGTACGAACGGAGTATTTTAATCTTATTTTTGAGTCACACTGCAAAGCAAAAGGTCAGCAAAAACGGTGCGAAACTATTATTTAAAATCTTAGGTAATCCGTTTACTCACATTTTATGAATGTACCTAGTTGTAAACAATTCTGTAAAATATGCCTATGTGTGCGTATCACGAAGGCGTCCTTAGTCGCTATCGGTACCCCCAGTCACGCGCACTTAAAAAACTTAGAATCAAGAAGAAGAAGCTTTGCTAGTAATTTTTTTTTGATAGCCTATATTTGTGTCCCACTGCTGGGCAAAGGCCTCCTCTCCTCTTGACTTCCACATGCCCCTCATTTTTGTCATTCGATTCTACGTCTAGGTCGTCTCGCCATCTCCGCCTCGACCTGCCTTGCCGTCGGTGGCCGTCGCGCAGCACCCACCATGTGGCTGAGTGCGCCCATCTTTGTGGATGCATCCGGTAGACATGCCCGGCCCAGTCCCATTTAAGCTTGGCGGTCGCTTTTCCCACATCAGCGATTTGAGTTTTGGAGCGCAATGTGGTGTTCCAGATTCGATCAATCCTTTTAACTCCTAGTATACTGCACTCCATAGCTCGCTGGCAAGCTGCATGTCTGGGTCTCAGTCAATGTTTGCACACCGTAGGTCAAGACAGGCAATACACACATGTCGACGAGTTTGCGCTTCAGTGTCAGGGTGCTTCAGTGTTAGTAATATTGCACATAAATAAAGGTATTTCATTTGATACTACTAATCAATTAATGCACATTTTACGAGCTATCAAAACGCGATAATCTCATAGATTAAGATTATGCATAGGAAGAGTGAGCTGTGATATAATTTATTTATCTCCATTTACCTCAGTTGACTGTTTATTCGTTTCAAAGCAAAACATCTTTTTTTTAAAGTTAATGGAAAACCAATATAAAATATAATACAATACAATACAAATATTCTTTATTGATCACCAAAAACAGTACAGTGACATTACAAAAATAAAAATTCAGGTAGACAATAGGCGGTCTTATCGCTAAAAAGCGATCTCTTCCAGACAACCAATTACTCAGAAATTAATAAATATCAACAGACTAATGTAGGTGGCAGAAATAACAGACAAGAGAAACGCAGTATTACTTAATAGACAACAAACAATAAAAACAATATAAATATAATATAAATTATATAAATAAACAAATACATTCAATATAATACTTATACACTACATACTTTATACAAAATATCAATGGAAAAAAATGTCAAAAGGCCGCATGTGTGACCAATCTGGTTTGGGCTGAAATAAAATGTTTTCTTCATAAAATTATGGTTTATGGGTTGTCAACTACACTATTTGCTGTGGAGTTGGTATTCTATCTGAATTACAGCAATACTTTGGTACAGTAACATTTCTGGGTCCTCCATAAAAAGTTGGCTAAAGCATAAAAAAACTTCATTAGCAACTTTGTCATACTTTTTCCCAATTCTGTATTGGTACTTGCGCGGCTTCGTAAGTACGTTCACGAGGGAAATACATTAAAAATTTCCTTCATCAATAGACCAAACAAAAACAGGATAAACTTGAGCAACGTTTCCCAAATTGAAAGCGACAGTTTTCTTTGAGGAGTCGAAGTGCTCCCGAAGTTTTGATTTATGCGCATTTTGATGGTCGCTCCGGAGTTTAGGTAAACACACGTACACAATTTGTGTGGAACTTCTTAATCAGTCGTCGATTTTGAACGACCTCTGTTTAGTTGTTGTTTACAATAGAAGTTTGGGTAAAGATTTATGCAGAAATATTATTAAATTTCTGCTGCAGTTTCTCATGTACTTACGACTAACCTCCTGAGGCCCACGAAAATATTGTTTCAATCAACTTTAAACTTTATGTCACTTATTTCAGCCGAAAGATGTCCACTGCTGAATATAGGCCACCCCCAAGGCTCACCAAACAGATCGGTCTTGCGCCATCCGCATCCAACGCGTTCCCGCAACCTTAATCAGGTCGTCGCTCCATCTTGTCGGAGGCACACTGTCTTTCGGTCAGTGGACACCACTAGAAAAACTTAAATGAATTAAAAATGCATCATTTGCAGATGCTTCATATTAAATACTGAACTAAAACCCTCCAACCGGCATATAAAATGCATCTTATTTAAATCCATGTTTTCTAAAAGTTGCAGTAAATCGTTTCAAAGGTTAAATTGTTGGTTGATGATAATGATTGTTTTTTCAATGAGGAAAATACTGGATTCATTCAAAATACATGAAAAAGCGCCCCAATTATACAGGGTTATTTGTAATTCACTAGCATCCTTTTAACCCTAAACTCCTACCACTTAAACAAATGTTTTTTGTTTTACGGCTTTTGTCATAACTTAATATTTTTGGTGTAATAACGTTTTGAAAATTTGAGATTACCTCTTATTTTTACGATACTCTGTGTATTTGTATGGGAAAAAAAGTGCTTCATTTTAAAAAGTCGTAAAACAAAAAACATTTGTTTGAGCGATAGGAATTCAGGGTTAAGAGGATGTCAGTGAATTAAAAATAACCCTGTATATTTATAAAATTAATACATGATATTTTGGAACCACTCTTACACGTTAAAAATTCTATTTCAATGGACGTTTTATTATGTAAGGATATAATAATAATAAAAGCCGAAGTGCCTGGCTTTTAATTTGATAGCGACGGTCTGATGGCAAATCAAAGGGCAGAAGCCATATCAGCGAGCCCTTTGTGAGTTTGCTAAGGTTTCCCCAGGTTTCGTGGCTACTCATCAAGCTTTATAGAAACAGGGTATTACACCCGTAAATTAACTTGTAACCTTATTTTATTCTATTGAAGCGAATAGACGACGCGAGTCAATGAAGTTATTAACATTTTAATAAAAGTTTCGTATTAAGTAATATAGGAATCAGTAATTAATTTTCTTTTGATATGTTGAAGTCATGAGGAACATAATGAAGATAATTAAAATTTAATATAACCTTTTTAGCTTCTATCTAGGCAGTGCTCTGTCCCTCCATACAATACAGTACTTCGCCACCACTATCATTGACACGAAGTTATTCTATACTCTTTGTCTTTTGACTGGTCTGTTTGGCGTACCTTGCGGAGACCCAATATTCAGCACTGGACGTCTTTCGGTTGAAATGATGATGATGATGATCACTCGAAAATATACTCGGAGGCTCTGACTTATGCACACCGGTCAGCGGGGGGCCAGATGGTAGGTGAATATAGCGGTTTTCATACATGAAGATCTGTTATGTAGTTGTAGTAACTATTATGTAAACTGTGCTCTATAGGTAAGTTTTTGACGCAAATAAGGAAAATTTAATAATAATTATGCCACATAGCCTCTAGCTGATTGAGGCGACATGTAGTTGGCTTTAGCCTAGTTGGTAGTGACCCTGCCTACGAAGCAAGAGGTCCTGGGTTCGAATCCCGGTAAGGGCATTTATTTGTGTGATGAGCACGAATATTTGTTCCTGAGTTATGGATGTTTTCTATGTATTTAAGTATTTATTTATCTATATAAGTATGTTTATCGTCGTCTAGTACCCATAGTGCAAGCTTTGCTTAGTTTGGGACTAGGTCGATTTGTGTAAGATTGTCCCCTCATATTTATTTTTTATTTTTTTATTTATAGTCAATACATACCCAGAATAACTGTTGTCGACATGTGGATAATTAATATTGTTTAACTAATACCCTTGTCGATAAACTATTTATAATAATTAGCTCATGCACATATTTAGTTTAACACGTTCGGCTCCGGCAACGTTCCGCTAAGTCTTTACTCTATGCTGGCTGAAATGATCGTTGTTACAAATGGGTGTCACTGGCATAGGAATTCGAATTCTGTTGATTGGGGGTTGAAATCGCTCGCGTAGTAAGCTTCGGCCGGTAGTTGGTTGAGCCAGGCCGCCAAGCTACTCTCGTCGTGTTCCAGCCTGTTGCCTATAGAAGCCATTCTACACAGTCTGAACAGTTGTGCAGCGCGCGCGTACCGGTTACAGTGCCCCGCATCTGTTGTACGGTTTGCACTGCTTGAGGACTCGCGCAGCACCGCGCTCAACTGCCTTTTTCCTGCTTATTCCCCTAAATTCAAGTCTAGGGTGAATGAGCATTTACTAGGCAAGCGTACTCCATCGTAGGCCTCATCTTCGCTTTCCATCAGGCGTGATTGTGTTTAAACGCAAGCCTATATTGTATACCTAAAAAAAACACGCATTCAAAGAGTAAGAATTTTTTGATCACAGATGTTGTGTCACTGGCATTGAATGTGTTAAGCTGGACTGTCATAGTAGCTGCGGCATTGTTTTGTTGTAACCTTGTAACTATGTTTTTCTCAGAATTAAGATTTTGTCTATGACACTGTCAACGTAATACGCCCAGGTGACGAGTTTCACACAACAATTAAAGCTATAGTTTGCTTAATAGGCTACGCTACAGCTACGGGTAAAGTAATACGTCAAGTAGTTGGTCAAAGTTTTGTATAAGTAAACCAGAACTTAGTACTTTTGTTATGATTTGTCCTTACTACTTAAATCCTAGTTACGAAGTATGTAAGCCCATTTTCAGATTGTTTGACATAGTTATTTCAAATTCTAGGTCTAATGTATTAAACCGCAAATTCGATATTCAGTAAACTTACTGAGTCTTATTTAGGAGTTTGTCAGCTCAATGTAGACCTCATGGAAACCAAATTAAGCCATTTAAGCCTTACCTCGAGACCACCATGCGAAAAATATACATACTGTTCTGGCAGGTGTGAAATTATCTTCTTTACTAGCTGAGTCTGAGCCGCAGGGGGTTTTGAATTCCACCAGACTATGATATTTATTTTATGCCTTGTAATCTTGGACCAACTCTCCCAAGCCATCTACCCTTACCCTTTCGGATTTTGCCGAAAGATTTTTCTGGACCTTTTCCTCCAGCGGCACCTTCAAGGACATATCGGCCTGCGTCCACTTCGTAGTCCCGAGTACGTTCTTTGTCCTAATGGTCATAAGATTTAAGTTTGACACGAAAAATATCTAAATTGTCAAAAACCCAATAAATTTTAACAAGCACAATAACTTTCTAAAATATGCCTCCGATCGGAGATAACAATGTTTGCGTATAATGAAAATGACGCAGTATTTTGTCAAGCGCCGTTATCAGAATCACGAAACCTTTCACTGCTTTAATACACTTTCTCTTAAAAATCAATTTGTTACGATCAACGGGGGCCAAAACAAAGTAGGTACCTGTAAACTAAACACGATCACGCCTGACTCCATCTTGATAAGGAGCTGAATTTCTAAGTCCGAGTTAGAAAGTACGCCTTTTGTTTTGACATGAAACGCTAAAATAGGTTCCGATATTCCCTTTGTTAATGGATTAGATTATGTTTGCGAATGTTCAGCTAATACAGACCGAGTTTGAGCTAATGATGTGAAGTATCTGTTAATTCAATTAGATTGCATAGATGGAATATTAGAGCAGAGATTCTGTTATGCCTTTGTACCTAGGTATTGCAGTCTACCTGACGTTGATACTTTGTAATTTTTTGATTCGGCCTAAAAACCCGCTATTAAGGGAATTTACGAGGCAACAAAGAATAAATTGGTTAATAGGACTTCTATGAAAAGCATATTTTGTTTTTTTGCGGATCTGTTATTTTGGATTTTTTTCCTTACTTGCACTGTGAAGACTACTATTTTTTGTATAAAAATACACTTTTAAAACCGATCGCGTGAACTCAGCAGCGTTTTTTATTGTTGCAAGATTTAAAGATGTAGCTGTAAGTAATTTATATTAATTTTTAATTGCAACTTGATACCTCTACGCGTTCCTTAAAACAAGTTGTTTCTTGACAGACGGACGGACAGAAAACACAGTGATCCTGCAAAGGTTCCTTTTCTCCGTTCGACGCACGAAAACTTAAAAATAACCTTGTTTATAAACTTACCTTTTACATACAGAATCCGCTGTTAATTCAGCCAATACCTACATACGCTAATCAAACACCACTTAACCAAACAATGTTCCGAAACGTTCGTTCGACGGGCCAGCTCAAATCCTAACATTGTCCGCTTGATCTGTCAGAATAGCCGAGCGTACGTGAGTCGTGTTACAACGTTACGGCCTTTGTTGGTTTGAGGAAATTGCATCTCTCAAATCCTATTCCAGTTCGAGAGTTCACGCGCGAGCGCATGCCGCAGTTCATTTGACAATGGGCGCAGTTTATGCAAGCATTGACTTCGGCGGATCAGAGATGGCGCTTAACCCTCATAATGGTCTGTCGTAAAAATTATGGACTGAAATATTGTGTATTGTTGTCTTTGTACATCAGTTTCCCATTTACTTAATCTATTAAATTATTGTGTTTTATGCGCAATAAAGGTATGATAGTACTCGTGTATTCCATAAAAATTATGTCGCGAAAGGTTGCTTTTTTGCGAGTTGGACATAAGTTATTTTCAGCCGTTTCTGTTTATATTTTATTATTTTTAGAAGAACTTACGGGTTTGGTTCGGTTAAGATATTTCATTTGGAAAATATATTTTTATTGGAATTTGAAGTATTGTTTTCCGTATCAGCGTCTACAATTGTTAGGTGGGTAAGTTATTTTACCTGTGTCTTTAATTTCAAAAGCTTACTGATAAGAAACCAAAAAGTTGTTACGACACACTGGCACTCTACTTCTATGCTCAAACTGCAACTGTCAATCTTCAATGCATTCGTCGACGGCTGTCAAACCTGAAAGTTCTCCACGCCGCCGCGAACGCACATGTAATGGTTCCAGTTGTATCACAGCGGCTTTGGCCAAAAGACACTGCTCACTGAAAGTGTTGAATAAACACGATTCCTTATTTCGATGTATAAGTATTTGTTTCAACACACAGCAACCAAAAGATTGTCTATTTTTGTTTGACATTTTCAAATATAAATATGTATCACGTGCGCCCGACTTGGGTGGCTTTCGTACGAGTGCAGTTTCCAGCGTACCTTCCTGTGTGCCCCCTGCACGACACATGCTGAATTTTTATAGGCTTTGACGAACCACTGCGATGATATTGAACCAAACAGTGAAATAGATCGTGTGCGGTGTGTTTGGGGAGGGCACTCAAAAGTTGAAACTGTTATTTCTCCTTCGTGTGTGTGTGAAAGTAAATATTATTGGTAGTAGTTGTGTGTACTATGCTTCTTCATTTAACAGTCTAACTTCAAATTTGCTAGTAACTTCAGTTTGGCACTCATTATTAAGATATACCTAGATAAGCAAATTTCCATGCGAAGGCATGCATAACTTTAATAGCACATAAACAACATAATTGTACAATAAAGAGCAATTTTATTGTGTCATTATTTACATCTGAATCAATATTCATGAACGAAGAACGTAATTAATGTTCCATCTAATACCCGCAACAGATCCTATCACCGTGTACTCATGGACTTTGTTATTTACAGCTCTTCATAAGAAATTTCTGGAAATAACAATATAGGTACTTTTAGGGGAACACGGTGATCTATATGCAAATGTTATAACCCGCTTATTATATTTCCCGGGGCCGGGAAAACAGTAAGCCGTGGAAATATAGCGGAGATACTACATCAAATTCTATTGAATAAACCGACGATGTGGGTGAACTTTAAGGACCGTATTCACTTCGAATTTGGAGTGTGCCAACGGTTTTACGCGAAAAACATGTTTACACAATTTGCGTTCTTTTCTTCAATAAATCGAACGCGCTTTGAAAAATTTGGTAAAAAGGAACTTGCGTGTCAATATTTGTTTCTATGGACATTAATACATTTATATGTATATCACTTAAACGAAAATAACAGCCACTTGAGCTTCTTCGGTGAAACATGACTTGTGTTTAAAATTAAACTGCGACAATAAATAATCAAACGAAATGCTGGTTTGTTATGACAAATAACTTCAGTAATGTGTCAGAATGAATTTTACTCATAAATTATCAACCGTAAGCAAAAAGGTAAGTGTTCACTACAAAAGTAAATTCAAACTTTTTTCTTTTAACTCTCTAATTAGGGTAACCACGATGAGACCAAAAAAATAGGAAAAATTTAAACAGCAATATTAATTAATTAAGATGACTTTAACTTGTTGCGGGTGTCCATGGGCGACGGTGATCACTTTCCATCAGGTGACCCGTCTGCTCGTTTGCCACCTCTTATATAAAAAAAAAAAAAGAACACGAGACCTAGTAGAGGCGTTTAGCATCAGGGAGACGTAATTAAAAAACAAGAGTTGTATTACGTTCAATGTAACATCCTGTATATATATATCTTTTATATATTTTTAAGTGATTTTTGTTTATTATTACGAAATATTTTAAGCTATGAAGATATTTCTTTTTCGTTGTTTCGTGATTTAAGTATATTTTTTTATAAAGAATTGGCCTGAAACATGGTGTGGATGGAAAAAATTCAAATGTCACCGTACCCAGGCTAATTGACAAGGATTATAGTACGTTGTTAGTGACAAAACACTATTTAATTTTAAAATAAAATGGCTAGTCTTCTAGAATGGGGGGGAGGGGATAAAAAATAGCCTACGACCTGTTCTCAGACCTACCGAGTGTAGAGAAAAAGTTTCATAAAAATCGGCCAAGCGGTTTCGAGGGAGTTTGGTAACAAACACCGTGACACGAGATTTTTATATATTAGATTAGAAGAAGACCCCCTGTTTCACCATCCATTGATAAAATTTATTTGACGGATAAATGTGATGCCGTCTCTGTTTGTTTTGTTCGAATAGATCACATTTATCCGTCAGTTAAAATTAATCAATGGGTGGTGAAACAGCCCCTAAATGTAATAATAAAACCTTATTTTAGACAGAGTGTTAAAAATAGTCATATTTATCGTTATTTCAATTCTACCAATGAAACACAAGTAGCCGCTATTTTTTTGTCAGTTACTGTAGTAAGTATATGTAAGATGTTAGGTACTCGTAGTATTCAGACCTCTTGACTGCAAAATTAGAGTCATAAAACTCGACAGCTTAAATAAAATTGGAATGTTTACATCATTACCTTGCAATAACTCATTCGACGAGCAATAAAACAGTTTCATCGAGAGTCTAATAATAAAGACGTTAACACAAAAAACAAGCGGAACCTTAATTGCTACCCATTCGATTACAATACGTTCTGTTCTTCGCTGATTGGTATGGATAAAACAAACCGCGAAATTTTAAATGTGGACGGTGAAAGCAACAAACGTGATAAGGTACTGTCATGTTTATTTTTATTTTATTACCTTCTGTGAAAGTCGCGTCTTAACGAATTAATCCAGGCATGGCGGCTGAGTTGATTCGCTTTGAGTCATTTCCGTACTCGCACAAACTCTCCCTAGTTTCTGAACCCTCCCGGAATTCCGTATTCATTTGTGGCATTACATTAGGCGTATTGTCCCGAAATGAGACGTTGAAAGAAAATACAAATGGGCCGCTTTTATTAAGTTTTTGGAATGCGATGCGGCGTGATGAAAGTTTGTTTGAATCTATTTTTATAATGAAGACGTGTCGTCGTGGCTTTTATCGATTGATCACAATGCTTTTTCTTAATATGTCCAAAAGGGTTTCCACAAGGAGTAAGGGAAATCCCTTAACGAAAACAACTCACGGCCAACATCACTTATATAATCAGATCGTGTTACTGTTTTATGTCGATATTAAAGGTTTATTTATAAAGCTGCATATTTAAAATGTTGAAAAAACATTAAAAAAAAATAATATTAGGGGACAATCTTACACAAATCGACCTAGTCCCAAACTAAGCAAAGCTTGCACTATGGGTACTAGACGACGATAAACATACTTATATGGATAAATAAATACTTAAATACATAGAAAACATCCATAACTCAGGAACAAATATTCGTGCTCATCACACAAATAAATGCCCTCACCGGGATTTGAACCCAGGACCTCTTGCTTCGTAGGCAGGGTCACTAGCAACTAGGCTAAAGCGGTCGTTAGACTAACTTAACTATAATAATGTATTGACATACCTACTTGGTATACAAAATGAGTCTGCAACGTTTCGCCTAGTGGTCGAGTAAGTTCCAATAAAAAAAAGCAAAGGTTTTACATTGTTGTTTTTTACTATTCAAGATGATGTCACATCACAACACAACTTTGAGCTTTAAACTGACCTTTATACTGTACATAAAACTAAGTACAATTTTACTGTCTCGTTACTTTTTTCTTGTGGCTGGACTGTATAAAATCTTTACTAATTAATATTATATTTAAATGCGAAAGTAACTCTTGTCTGTCTTTCTGTTACCACTTCACGCTTTAACCGCGGAATCGATATTTATATGTTTTTTTATGGAGATAGTGTGAAACATTAAGGACACAGGATTGTTCTTATCCCGGATAATTGCATAACTCCCGCGGCATTGTGATAAAAGAAATCTTCGCCGATGGAGTCGCGCGAAACAACTAGTAAATAAAACTGGCCAAAAACGAGTCGGACTCGCGCACGAAGGGTTCCGTACCATTATCTATAAAAACGACAAAAAAATCACGTTGGCTGTATGGGAGCCCCCTTAAATATTTGTTTTAACCTAATTTAGTTATTTATTTTTAAAGTGAATATATAACTAAATATTCTGTGGATATTACAAGCGTCTACCTGTTGCCGTTATCAATATCGAGCAAAAACGAGCAAAAGAAATCACGTTTGCTGTATGGGAGCCCCCTTAAATATTTATTTTATTCTGTTTTTATAGCGGCAACCGAAACACATCATCTGTGAAAATTTCAACTGTAGCTATCACGGTTCACGAGATACAGCCTGGTGACGGACGGACGGACGAACAGCGAAGTCACAGTAATTAATAGGGTCCCGTTTTTACTCTTTGGGTACGGAACCCTAAAAATAAAGTACAATGTAAGGTAATCCTGCACAAGGATTACTGCTCCCCGCCGTTGAAAATGAAAAAAGGAAACTGTAACAAAGCAATCCGGAATTGCTCTTTTATTAAATCAAATTGAACTCAGCACTCCATTATCCTTAACGTTGAAAACAACCGAGTTGATATTTTTCACTCCTTTCAGAAACCGCGACCAATATCATGTCTCGCTTCATTGTCTGCCCCTTACAATACGTTGCTGTGGTTTCTTGAGATATTGAATTTTCTCTTTTACTATTGTGTTTTTGAATTTTCTCAAGTATTGTTTCGTTTTATAGTACGTATTCGATAAAATTGAATTTAAATTTTTAGAGACAGCTGATTTTATTATAGACTACGCATCTAAAATGGTTGGTGAAGTAAATTCTGATACATACCATCCCAGTATAAGTAAAGCTTTAAAAGTATAAATACCTACATAAATCTTACTGGATTACTTAACAGTTTTATACTTATTTCTTACCCATCGACCACAGCAAATGCATCGCCTTATCCCCTGTGTTTTTAAAGGAAAAGTATATTTTATTCTAAGATTTTAATCTCAAAATACACCTAATCACATATTTATGAAAAGATTTTTTTATTTCAAATACACATTTTTATTTTATTTATTCACACACATCTATCATTACAGGCTTAACCAAATGCGACAGTGAAGTACTAAATTAAAAACAACACATAATATAACATTAAAAATTTCAAAAAGTACCCACATAATATATATATATATATATATTTTTATGTTTTTCCTTTCATGCCAGGTTAGCTTGAAAGATCCCTTTTAGGGATAAGTTCGCCTTTGTACTCTTTTTGTTTTGTTGTTTTGTATTATTTTTGTGCTTTATGTACAATAAAGTGTTTACATACATATTTACATAATATATTACAAATTAAGTAAAACCAACACCATCCCACCACAATAAGTTAACCCTCCCCCCGTACCCCGTAATCCGTACACGAGTACCGTGTTTTCGTAACCAGTGTGTAACGAAAATCGACTACTTAATAATTATATCTGTCAACGAAAATTTCCAAATGAATTTCCAAAACTGGTGGTGGGGTGCGTGATCGCAGAATTTGAATCGGTTTTAGTTCAAGGATATTTTCCTGAGATTGTTGTAATACACGGGATACGGCGGTTCAGACCCCACCCATCTACAAGTACAAGTTATAATCGAACGTTACGAATTTCCATGGAACCCCCACGCAACCGAATCGACCCCAAAAACTGTCTGATTACACATAAAGCCGTAATTTCAGGGTGTCCTTTAATACCCAATAATAATAGACTCGTCGGCCCACGTCACGGCCTGAGTAAATGTATCCGAAATTATTGGCATGGAAAATTGAATACGCCCCATACCTGCACCGTTATTTATTCGGAATCAGAAAGCCGACCTGATTAATACGCCTTCCTGATTAAATATTCGGAATATCAAACCCCTCTTCGATGCGAAGAAATGCAAAAAATGTATTCTGTAATTTTACAGGCCTATTGTTTGAGATTTCTATGTAATAAGGGAAAAATGGGAACGCGGCGTGAATATAAAATGTAGCGACTGTTTTCGATGTTTCAACAGTTTGACACTTCAGTGAATGGACAGATAATACCATAGTAAAAATACACAACTACTAACCAAGCATAGGCAGGTCTATATAGAAGTGAATGACGTAAGTGCTATAATTTTTTAATACAAATCAGCACAACACATTTCAGTGTCTTTCTAGATTATGGTGTGATTGTGTATTTATTTACGTCTTACGCAAATTTGACTACTTAGTTTACCTCAAAATAACTAAATAAGTCGTCGCGTGTTAGTTGAACACAATATAATCACCAACCAATACATACAGAAAACAAGTACAGCCGAGGTCATAAATAATAAGCACGTTACCAAGATGACAAAAATATATATTATGTTTGATACGGTCTTTTTGGTAAGTATTTAGTCTATGATTTAAAGAACAAAATCAATATTGTGCAGATACCTATAGTAATTTTGTATTCCGCTAATGAGATTAGCTCAGTTTAAAAAATAAAGACTGTACAAACAGTGTGCTTTAAAGCAGTATATTTTAGCGAGTCCAAATTACGTGCAACGGTTGATTGGCGGCACCGATGTGTGAAATGTGAATATCAGTGGTTGTGCATTGAATTGGACTAAATTTATTTAGGCGTTCCATATTGCAATTAGTGGGAATCTGTTAATGACATATTCAATTACACTTCGTCCTAACTCGCTTTCGAATGTTTGTGCATCATAAAATGTGACGAAAAAACTGTGAAAATACTTTTTTGTATGTTTTAGTTTTCATCAAATGAGGTTAATGTGAAACCTTAAAACGGGTCCATGTTTCTGAAAGTTTGTGTGAACACTTAATTGGATTTCGTTGTTCGGCTCCGGGTACTATTTCCACGCATTATCTTAATTATGTAATGGTTTATACCCTCTAGTGAATGTAAGTTAACTGGTTGATAACTTAAATCTAAAGTTAGTCTATTTACTTGGCTATGTGCTAATAATGTTTGTATGTAAATTTGTAAGCTTTGAATTGAAGTAGGTACTATGTTCATTATCGCACTCAGTGTCGACAAGGTATATAAGCGTTCTCTAGGAAATTATAATGAGACTATTACTAAACTAAACGGGACTTATCACGCACTAAATATTTATTTATTTTGACTCGTGACCACGGTTGCTGCAATGTGGCCGAAACGTCGAGGTAAATAAATAAATATTTAGTGCGTGATAAGTCCCGTTTAGTTTAGTAATTATGAGTAAAAATCACGAAAGTTTAAAACAGTATATAATGAGACTGAAAGGCAAGTCGATCGTCGAAGACAATGTAAAGATTTTTGGTTACCATTTGCCTATTCAAATTGTTGCCATCCGGTTTGCAATTGTACACCAAGTAATGAATGAAATAACAAAACGCAATGAGGGATTCTATCGAAATATTTAATTACGTAACATAATTATGGCGCTAACGCTTCAATGTGTAGTTGGAACACACAAAATATATGAATGTATTTGGATGTGTATCTTTAGAAATACGCACATATTTTGTATCAGGTTCAAAATTTCGCTGTGTGTACGTAGATGGTGTTTTGCGATACGATGTCAGAAATGTGGAACTTTTAAACTGCTAAATAAACAGTATGCCAAATATGGTATTCATAATAATATGTATTAATAAAAAGTAAATCCTAATTTGCACGATACTAAAAAAACGGCGCATAAAAATTTATATATGTACAGTCAAATAATTTTAATCCTAGGTATGGGAATCAAATTTATTGACTGTGCTTAGGTACCTGCATAGAGTGACCACCAATTTATATTTTAATTCCAATGGTGGCGTTTGCATTTTATAAACTCTTCGCTCAATTTACTACAGTTACAAACATTATCTTTAAAAAAAACCGGCCAAGAGCGTGTCGGACACGCACAAGGTAGGGTTCCGTAGCCATTACAAAAAAATCAAGTAATATTTTTCTAAGGATTTCGTATGTGTACGGAATCATCCAAGTTTAGGTATGTTTTATACCTTAGGCTACTATTTACTCTTAAACTGCAAATAATTTCCAAGCAATCTTAGCCGCTATAATTTTCCTAGTAAATTTGATATATTTACTACCATTCTGAATTTTTTCAAATTTTTCCACCTAACAGTTTAGATTTTAGAGGGGGGGGGACGCTCGATTTTAATGAAAATTTTCACTTTAAAGTTGAATATTTCGCAAACAGATCACTGAATAGAAAAATCATGTTAGCAACCCCGCAATGGTTTTAAAAGACCTATCCAACGATATCCCACACTATAGGATTAGTCGAGAAAAAAAATCACCCCCCCTTTACGTCTTTGGGAGGTACCCTAAAAAAAAATTATTTTTATTTTTTATTTTACCACTTTGTTGGCGTGACTGATATGTATATTCATGCCAAATTACAGCTTTCTAGTACTAACGATCTCTGAGCTTCGCCGCGGACAGACAGACAGACAGACAGACGGATAGACATGGCGAAACTATAAGGGTTCCTAGTTGACTACGGATCCCTAAAAACAACTTTATTTCATGAAACATGCTCAGCGTGTCAAGGACTAAGTGATCCTGGAAGGGTTGTCACTTAAACCTTAATAAAATCAGCGTTCTGAAATCTCTCATTTCTCGGCTCAACGTCCGACCGTATTTAGGTCCTTAAACTCCCTTACAACATAAGTAAAGCAACATATCTCCGAGAACCATCCATCACCCGGTTCGCGACGCCCCTTATCTAAATCATGCCTAAATAAATCAAGTGGAAAATTGAAAACCCTCGTTCCGTACCAAAAACTTACTTTGATTAACTTAATTCATTCACCTGATTAAATAATTCGAATACTTCGCTCAAAGCTTTGAACGAATACGGCGGTTTCGAATTTAGGGTATCCGTGGTTCGACTTAAACGTTTTCGATTGTGACTTCAAAGGTAAATGCTGCCTAGGGCGACACGTCGATGGGTATTAAAGTACTGAAAATACATTGTGTTGATGCGACAAAGGCTCCGTTTTTGTAAGGTTTATACTAAAACATTTATGCTTTTCAATCTTTTTTTTGATGGGGTAAAAATAATATCCTAGGTTAACATACGTTCTTGAGACTATTGAACGGTTCAAATCACGATACACTTTTGCGTGCGTTGGATGCGAATGGCGCAGGACCGATCTGTGCGAGCCTTGAGGGAAGCATACGTTCAGCACTAGACGTCTTTCAGCTTAAATGATAAAGATGATGATGATGGTTACTTTTTCATTTTTGCAATATTTCGTGCAAATATCCTCCCGCGGAAGGGAGAGTAAGGGCCGGCGCCCACTGACGGCATGGCACGGCGTGGCATTTTATTACTATCAAGTTATTTTGAATCTTATTTCAATAAGCTTAGAATTCATGTTACTTTATTGGTTATGCGTGGCGTCGGCCCTCAGGACGTCGCGGCATCGTGGTATCGAAATAAAGTAACATGAATTCTAAACTCATTGAAATAAGATTCAAAATAACTTGATAGTAATAAAATGCCACGCCGTGCCATGCCGTCAGTGGGCGCCGGCCTTAAGTTCCCCTTGTATATTTCTGTGTCCAAATTAACTGGTCTTGAGGTGAATGTAATGTACAATTCATTATGTAAAGCATTTATTTGTTATACCTGTTTGTATTTATTTGTGTTACCTGTTTGTTAACGACCGCTTTAGCCTAGTTGGTAGTGACCCTGCCTACGAAGCTAGAGTTCCTGGGTTCAAATCCCGGTAAGGGCATTTATTTGTGTGATGAACACGAATATTTGTTCCTGAGTTATGGATGTTTTCTATGTATTTAAGTATTTATTTATCTATATAAGTATGTTTATCGTCGTCTAGTACCCATAGTACAAGCTTTGCTTAGTTTGGGACTAGGTCGATTTGTGTAAGATTGTCCCCTAATATTTATTTATTATTTATTTATTTATTACCTGAGATGAGATGGCTATCTTATATTTAAGGCAATCAATGTGCCTGTTCAATTTGTTAAAAAATCACAGCACAGTTTATTGTTTTTTTAACGTTTGATCCATCCATAAATTTTGCGTATGCAATTGGTAAATAATAAAGATAAAAGTAAAAGGGTTTTTAATCCGGTTTTGTACTTTTATTAGCGAATTTATACACCACAGGTTTTTTTACAATATTTGCTTACATTTTACGACTTTATTTAACAGAGACGGTAAAGTTGTCGGTTTTTAGGGTTCCGTACCCAAAAGGTAAAAACGGGACCTTTTTAGTGAGGTTCCGCTGTCCGTCCGTCTGTCACCAGGCTGTATCTCATGAACCGTGGTAGCTAGACAGTTGAAATTTTCACAGATGATGTATTTTGCTTGCCGCTGTAGTAAAAAATACTAAAAAGCAAAATAAAATAAATATTTAAGGGGACTACATACCCCAAAGTTGTTTTTTTTGTTCGTTCTTGATCGATATTGAAAACGGCAACATGTAGACGCTTGAAATATTCACAGAATATTTAGTTATATATTCACTTTTTAAATAAATAATTAAATTAAAATAAAACAATTATTTAAGGGGGGCTCCCATACAACAGACATGATTTTTTTGCCGTTTTTATAGATAATGGTAGGTACCCTTTGTGTGCGAGCCAACTCGCACTTGGGCGGTTTTTTTTTTCAAATGTACCTACTGTTTTTCTTTTGAGTGTGTCTAATTAGACATTATATAGATTAGAGATCAATTGATCTCTCTTTTATCTCACTCAATCATTGCACGTACGTAGAATATAGAGAAGGTCGTAAAATTTGTACTGTTTCAAAATGCTAAGCTGAAATCAACTTATTAACACGCACTTAAACATTTCTCTATCTTTCCACTCGTCCCTTCGTCCGCTCGGTTCGACTCGAGTCGACGGTGGCTTTCTCCTTACGCCTTATTTATAAAAAAAAACTGACAATATTCCGTGCGAAACAATTGAATGAGCATAAAGACTCATAAATCGTTCGCAATCTACGAGATAAAAACTATTGAATCTCGGGTATTGTGCGAGGCGATGGTATCGCCCCCATTACACTTATCTTGTGTTGCTCGTTGCTCGATATAAAACAAAATTGCATTGCAGTTTGACAGTTTCTGTATGGAGGCTGCACTAGGATAATCTATATTCTTGTCACATAAGATTTTTAAAAACAAAAAAGTTTTTTAGGTGCAATCAATTTTTTTTATTTTTGAAACGATCCTGGATTTCGGTGAGCAAACGATATGCTAATAAAAAAATATTAGCTGTCACTTGTCTTTTTGATTTTAGGGTAATTTTACAGTCGCGGAACGTACTTTGTTGCACGTCTGTGCGTTCGTGCGTGCGTGCGCGCGTGAGTGCGTGCTTCTGGTTAGCTTTCTAAACTATTTTCTCAGGAATAGGTAGAGGCACCAAGTCGAAATTAATAGTCCATCCGGTCAAATGATGTACCTACAGAAACGAACTTTTATGTCTTACAAAAAACCTTATGTATAAGTCCTGACTGATTGGGTACCTCTGGTTGACATAGAATTTTATGAAATTTGGCAAGACGGGTGTTACAGCACTAGTAAAGGGAAGATTCAAAATACTTATTACTGATTACCATTTCTATTGAGATAACAAGTCAGTTTAGTCAACCGCAAACTATAAATATTATGGAAGTACAAAGTTTTTTTTACTTGCTTTTAAATTTAAATGACATTGTCATGGTTCCAGTCTTATTAATTACAGTTGACCGGATTTTTTTATTTTACGATTGTTTCTCGAGATGATAATATTGTGTAAAAATAAACTGTCGGTAGTAGAACAGTAAATACTGTCACTTAGCATTTAACTACTGTGATATTGACTCAATAATACTGAAAGGACATTCTAACGAATCTAAAGTTTTGCGATAGACCCCTAAGAAACATAACGAAGCAAAAGGCTCTCGTTGACGTTTAAGCACCGAAGCAGCATTAAGTGCAACTTCGTGCGTCTCTTTTTTCAGTTTTAATAAGACAAGGACACAACGATAAAACTTGTTGGAGCCTCTTCTAGCCACGCAGATGCTATCTAGAATACGGGTTGATTCTGCGACTCCTTAGATGGAATTAAGATAAGGGTGAGTCCACACTCGGCACGTCGCGTAAGTAATTGGACGGGGCGTGTGGGGTGGCCTTATCGGCGGTCGTCAATCGTAATAAAACTCTGCAAATCGACGGGATGCAAGCCAATGGCGGTACGATGCGCTTTTGATTTTGATGCAATCGATTATATAGGTATTAATATTTATATGAGTTTTGCATTTATATGTGAACACCTTTGCAGCACGCCCGCTTTCATATTAAGTATGAATAAGATTGTCTGTTTACGTTGCTCCTACTATTTTAATAGGTTTTTTTCATGTGGTTAACGTAAAAATTGACATTAACTTCATCGTCACATAAAAACCTTAATAATGGCTGTAGTTTATTGGAGGACTTGATGCCATTGTGTAAGAGAACCAAATAAAGTCATTTTTGATTAAGCTTATTTTTATTTTTTTGCAGGTATGATTAATTTTCAACTTCCTGGCTGTTTATCGACGAGTTGATGGTAATGTTAAAACCGATATTATTATATTATGCAATGCATTGTAAACAGAAACCACCTGTACGTTTAGACTGCAAAAGTACTGCTTTCTTACAGCAGTTACGAGTAAGTGTCTAATTTTTACAATACAATAGAATAAATATTCATTGAACACCATATAGTAAGCCATACAGAAAAACTAAGTCCATAAAGTAAAATTGTAGGTAAGCAATAGACGGCCTTATCGCTTCAGAGGAATCTATTTCAGGCAACCTCTTACAGCAGAAGTAAGGAATAGATTTCACTAGGTGTGCAATTTTTGTTTTTTATTATTTATGAGAGAAATAATAAAAAACACAAAACTAAACATACATGCAAAATACATTTACAACGAAGATAGATAAATAGATACACAGCAACATATAAATAAACTAACTATAATGCTCTATGCTAACTAACTAACTATGACACATAGTGCTGCCTAAGTATAGAGTTAAAACAAAAATTCAAGTCTATGCCATATAGACTAGACTTTAATTTTTGTTATGATTTTCACTCGTAGTTTCAAACTGAAACTTACTACGATAGTTAGATAGTCAATTTGAGGGATATTAGAGGTGAAAGGTCGGGAGACGCAAAATGTGATGGCTCCGTATCGTAAAAGAATGCACCGGCATCAAGACTGTAGAACAGCTATTTAAGTAGGATATGGATAGGACGAGATTTAAGAACCTGACTGCCAACCTTCAATATTGAAGTGGCACTGTAAGAAGAAAAAGTTACTTTTAAAACAGGGAACCCTTAAATTCAGTTGTCGATAGTGGTAGTTAATCCTCGTTATGTTTCGCATAGCGCTAACCACATACCAAACAGAATAAATTAGTCCTACGTATCGTAAAATTCTGGTAAGCCCCCGCGATAACCCGACTTTAACATCAGTATAAATAACTACTAATAAATGTGTCGTTAAAAACACGGATATATCTTACGCACAGGAAATTACCGGTTGGCTTGATAGCCGAGCCAACCCTTAGCTTCATGTACTCCCAAATTAAAAGTTCAAACAGTTTTAATTAATATTTCCTAATGAACACAACATGTGGTGTGGTATTAAATATGGTTATATTGGAGAGCACGGTACAAGTAGGTACTGATGATTCAGATCCCTCGCGAACCGACAGCAATTTATTGAAATGTCAACCAATCAAGCTAAACAATACAGTCATTGTTCACGTGGTCAATAAAATTTAATTTGATCCCCAAAATTCATAGTCGAGCCGGAGCATTTATTGCCAAAGTTCAATGCCTCCATTGTTACTCAAATACAAAATTAAAAATAAGTCCGTTATTTTTTTCCTAATAGAGAACAAAGAGTAGTTCTATTTTTGAAATTTGGTTCGATCGGTTACGTCATTGGACAAAGCATTTCCTTCAGAAAGCTGTAAACAAATGAACGCAATGAAACAAACGTTAGTCACGCACGTGTTCCCGCTACAATTTTTTCAGTAAGTAATTAGTGTACTGTGAGTGTGAGCTCCTTCGTTCTTACGCTGTACTGAATTATAGTATTTTGTAACGAAACTTTTGTATTAAAGCATTTCGTACATAATGCGAAATGAGTTAGTTAAGCCGTGAATACGTCCAACAAAACCGTGTAATCTATAGCATCGTAATAAGCGCTCATAAAAAAGTTTTGCTCCTTTTTTGAGAGATTTGATAGAGTTTTTTTTAACATGACGCAGTCACTTTACTCTCAGCACTTTATGATGCTCTCAAGTTATTACTCACACGAAATTATGTCGCACATTTCGGGGATCATAAAATACATATACCACGCTGCGTGGCTTATTTGATTTTTATTGTTTTTCGTAACTTCATTCAACACGTGTAGCCTTTTTAATATGGATTGCGTAATGATAGAGCAGATGTTTTATTTTGTAACTGTAAAGTAATTAATGATTTGGTAGCTTCGTGGAAATGTGGTAATCTTTTGTTTTGGTCAGACAAGAATCTTTACGTAAGCCGATCTTATGCTAAGATTAGTTTCAGTTGCTAAAATTGTAAAGTAAATTGTAGTGGTCGTTATGTGTTTACTTAACGACAATAGAACTGGGGCCCTCGCCCACGGCGACTTTTTGTAGCGATGCAGTAGCGATGCTGTCGCGCTTTCGCATCGATACAGTCGCGATGCGGTCGCTGACAGTGTACCCTCGCCCACATAACACGATTCAATCGCGATGCAAACGCGATACCGTCGCGCTTCTGACGCGATGTAAACGGGATACCGTCGCGCTTCTGTCGCGATGCAAACGCGGTTCTCCACTACCGCGCCACCCTCCCTCCGTTCCCTCCCCGATGTCGTGCGATACGGTCGCGCGTTTGCATCGATACAGTCGCGATGCTGTAGCGCGTTAGTAGCGCGTTGGCATCGCTTCTATAGCGCGTTACAAATGCGACTAACGCGCGTTAGTAGCGATGCTGTAGCGCGTTTCGTCAACGCGCGACAGCAACGCTACAAAAAGTCGCCGTGGGCGAGGGCCCTTACACATAAATTATTATTATTATTTTTTTAATTTATTTACACAAAAACAAACAAAAGAAGTACAGAAATACTTATGTTAAAATACATCTGCCAAACTGCATAGCAGTTTGTTGGCAGAAAGTTTATAACTCTCACTAGGTACTTAAATTAATAAGGTCCCGACACTCACTTGTGTCCGGTTTTATTAAAAATTTGATGTAACTCATAACATTACATAATATTCAAACGTCAAAACATTTTCCCAAACTTTCTCACTTCTTAGTTCAGGGGCCCTAGTGAAAAAGGGGTTAATTCTGAAGAAGTTGAACAGCTGATTTCAACTTAACCCCCTTTACACATAAAATAGAAAATAGCTGTTTAATTTCTGCAGACTTACCCCCTTTTTCACTAGGGTCCCAGAGTTAGTAATTATTAGGGTAAGATAGGTAGGATGATACGGTCGTACGGTATTATGTTGGCCTAGAAATAAAGTTGGTTGTACATAATGATATTTATTTTGTCGAATATTACTCATTATTTACACCCAAAACTAATCAAACGACCACTGACGTTACTTTTAGTGAAAGTAATTGCACACAAATTGCCTGTAATACGGTACAACAGACACAAATATCATAGAGCTCTTTTGTTACAGCGGATACGTTCGGACGTCACACGTTCACTTTCAAGCGACGTACAGAAAGAATTATCGCCTTTTACGAACGAACCCAGGCCTGAATATATTTAAACTGTCATCGCGATGAGATTAATTCCGGTTGTAAGATTTGTATGGGATTTTAAATATTAGTATAACACATGCTCCGGGTAAAGCGTTCATTAGAGTATGTTTAAGAAGTTAGTTTGTTCAAATTCAAGTTTTAGTATTTAAAATTGAGGCATGCTAATTAGGAAGGTGCAATATGAAAGGTGGTTGAAGGCATTTGTCTGATCTTGTCGAATTGTAGCATTTTGGGATGAAACCTTAAGCCTTCTTTTTAGGGCTCCGTACCCATCTGTCCGTCTGTCACCAGGCATGTCAAGAACCGTGATAGATAGACAGTTGAAATTTTCACAGATGATGTATTTCGGTTGCCGCTATAACAACAGAATAAAATAAATATTTAAGGGGCCATATGATTTTTTTCAAATGCATTTGATTGTTCACAAATGCATTGGAGGATGTGTTCAAGACGCTGGACTGGAAGGGGCGCGGCATTAACATAAATGGCGAGTACCGCTCACACTTGCGATTTTCAGATGATATCGTCATCGAGGCGGAAAAACGCTGCAAGATTTGCAACATATGTTGAATGGCCTAGCTGATTCTTCTCAACGCGTTGGTCTTCGGATGAACCTGGATAAAACCAAGGTTATGTTCAATGAACATGTAAGTCCGGAACCAATTGCAGTTCAAGGCAATATTCTCGAGGTTGTTAAGGAGTATGTTTACCTCGGGCAAACTATGCAATTGGGTAAAAACAACTTCGAGAAAGAGGCCAATAGAAGAATACGGCTGGGATGGGCACCGTATGGGAAACTGCGTCAAGTCTTCACGTCGCCAATTACACAGAGTCTAAAGACGAAAGTCTTCAATCAGTACGTCCTACCCGTCATGACATACGGTGCCGAAACATGGACGCTCACTGTAGGGCTGGTCCACAAATTTAAAGTTGCTCAACGTACTATGGAAAGGGCTATGCTCGGAGTTTCTCTAAAAGATCGAATTCGTAACGAAGTGATCCGACAGAGAACCAAAGTTATCGACATAGCCCACCGCATTAGCACGCTGAAGTGGCAATGGGCAGGCCATATAACCCGAAGAACCGATAACCGTTGGGATAGACGAGTTCTTGAGTGGAGACCACGGATCGGCAAACGTAGCGTGGGACGTCCTCAGACTCGGTGGAGCGATGATCTTCGCAAGGCGGCTGGCAAGAGCTGGATGAAAGTGGCCGAGGATCGTGCTCAGTGGCGTGCCATGGGAGAGGCCTATGTCCAGCAGTGGACGAACATAGGCTGATGATGATGATTTTTTTGCTCGTTTTTGCTCGCTATTGATAACGGCAACAGGTAGACGCTTGAAATATTCACTCTCTATTCACTAAAAAAAAAAAAATTAAACGTGTTTTTTTTGCCGTTTTTATAGATAATGGTACGGAACCCTTTGTGCGCGAGTCCGACTCGCACTTGGCCGGTTTTCTATTGTATTATTGATATTGTAAATATGTCTTGATTACGGTGAAAACGACTGTTCTGTTATGAGATTTCTCTTTGTTTGTTTTGATATTTGACATCAAATTATTAAGTTCTAATTAAGCTACTATGTTTTAAAAAATAGTATTGCGATAAAATAACGTCATTGCCATTGGTAAATCTACGATGGTTTTTTGAAAACTTTAACATCTAAATCACAGGTTTCACTTTGTACCCTAGCTTATATCGCCGGATGACAAGCAAAACTCACTAAAATTTCTGTCACTGCTCTTCAAAAAGCCGTATCTAGTTAGTAATTTCATACTGAGATACGAGCCTTGTTTTAAGTAGGTATTTGGTACTTAGTGACTTTTGCTTGTCACCCAACGATATGTACATAATATACGATTACTTAATAAACCTAAGTTAAATGTATGTACCTAATAAGCATTATTTTAATGTAAAATAAATTAGTATTGAATTTGTTGGTGTAACTACAGTCGTTAAAGTTAAACCAAAACTTCAACTTTTAAAAATATACATGATAAGTTTTTAATAAATAAAATTTTTACCACGTTGTTTGTCCACATGTTGATACCGTGTGTGACAGAAAACTGTTGCAATATCCAAAGCATACATTTTGTCCACAACCAAGTCTAAGAAGCATGCAAATGGCACAGCCGATTTGCCTAATGGTCTAACCACAGCACATAAACAATATATCACTCGAGTCGTATATAACCTTTAGTATTAGAAAATAGCTTACGGAATCCTTGGTCATAGTAAACCATAAATAACAATTACAGTACATACGCGCCGCAAAGTTAGACCGACAGGGGGCGCGCCGGGGTGCCTCTTGGGGTACATTTATGGGGTCCCTTACTTTATTTTACGTTGTGTTAATGCACTTTACTTATATGTACCTAGTTTTATGGGAGTATAATAGCTGTCCGTAGGTATAGTACGTACACTAGGACGCTAAGTAATTGCACGTAATATATGTATGAAGTTTTGAAGATGATGCTCTCATAAGGGTGCGGTTAGTATACGACCCGTATATATATGTCGACTCAGAACGAACGACAATAATCCACTGCCGGATAATTCAAAACCTTGTGCAAATTACATTATGATTTGAATTATCAGGTCGTATAAAATTATAGTCATTCATTTCGGGTAGACAAATACAGGTCATATTTTAACCGCAGCTCCTTCATAGTACACTTAGATGTTACCAAGTTAGTTTCGTGACCAAATTAGAATGTAATGTGTGATATACGTTCCAACTAAAAGGCTTAAACGAGACTTTCATAATAAATCTACGGTTAATACCAGCCTAAAACGTTTCCCTTGTGCAATAGTCAATGCTCAGCCTAATCTTCTGCTCTAGTGAACCACACGATAACACGTCAATTTGAAACGTTAGCTAGCCCTCCAGAGCGGTAGTTTAAAACCACACCGGATTCCCATTGAGGAAAACTACTCAATTTCCAGGTTGAACCAGAATTCCCTCGTAATCTTCAAATACTTGGCTTCAAGAAGGCGTATCTATTCAGAAATCAGATCCTTTTCAAAACGCGGGTACTTATTTCCATACGCTCTGGGCATGTTATTGAAGAGTGCTTCTTTGAATTGCAAATGGGCCGGTCCTTGGGCGGGTTTCATTGAAATGTCAATTTGTTTTCTATTGGGGTTGCTTGTTTGGTTACCCCGGGACATATCGCCTTACTATTGTGCACCGCCTTATGTTTGACGCATCTCCTACTTACTCTCGAAGAGCAACATTCTCGGCCTTTGTTTGCTCAGTCGCCCTCGCTTCCTTGCCACACTCTGTATTCATTGAGTCGTAAAATCAACTTATCGACACTTCTAAACTTCCCGAGCGAGAATATGATTCACGTTTTGGTCGCGCGAAATAAAAACTCGTCGTTAAAAACTTGTGAAAAAGTTTAAATTGAAGAGTGCATTTGACAAAGTACCCTCCAATTTTAAGGATTCCTTTTTTATTGTGGACTCTTTTTTTATGGCAAGGGAGTTTGTGGTGATCGCATCCTGTATATCCGACCATATCCGGTTTTTATTAGAACGGGTGTACAGAGTGGCTTCCGAGAGCTTTTGTGTCGACTTTCGATATCGAGCGAGCTTCCATTGTAAGCTATATTATGTCACCCGTCGTTGAGTTTTTTTCGAGCCTTTTATAGGTCTTTATTCTCAGTATTAAGTTTTATTTTCTGTTATTAGGGAATTTAACGTTCCAAAATAGGGCTATTGAATAGAATTAACAACGTCATGCATTGTCATACTCGTAATCTTTTTCAAGTAAAATAGAAGACTTACAACTATTATCTAATAGGTACTTAGTGATCACTGTTAGATAATAGTTGTAAGTCTTCTATCTCCGATAATATGTCTGATATTACTCAGAAAAACTCTTTTATTAAGTCATGTTAATCGTAAAGCGAATGGAAATCATATGAATGGTTACAAGTAGGTACAAACGAGTTCTCATTGAAAATAAAATGCGCTGCAAAATTTTTGTGTTGTGAGTGTTCAAAATTCTGTTTCGGTACTCTGGTTTGCATTAAAATTCACTCCCCGGAGCGCGGCAGCTAAAATGGTTTTGTTGTTCATCTCATTCGATTCCCTAATCGAATTAATGAGGCATTCGTGCTCGATTAAACCTATTAACGAGTTTTCTTTGCTTTGATGATTGTAAAACAATTAACATCGCGAATTTATAAATTTAAGCGCCAAAGAAACTTCAAGGGAATTCATTTTGTTAATACGTATCATTAGTGGAATGCGAATACGAAAAGATTTTGATCGTACCATCGAAATGTATAGTAGGTTAGTAGGCATTTAAGAGGATTGTGAAGCTAAATTGTAAATTGGCCTTTTCATACAAACGCCGATAGCAGGTTGGACCCCTAAACGTTAAACTAATTCAGACCAATGTGAAGTTAAAACAGGGATAAAATAAAAGAAATAAATCTATTTTGATTTTGACTAACAACATTATCGAAAATTATCCTTATCGCTGTTAGTATGAAAAGCCGTGACTACACAATACTCTCGAAAAGTAAACACGACCACCCATATAATAAAACAAAGAGTTAACACGATCTCTATACCTACTACCAAAGCTAACATCAAGCTCAAGGTACGGTAACTTAATGTTGAGTTTACATAGCTACGCGTGAAAATCCATTGTAGGGTGTATAACAATCACACACAAGTTACTATTCTACTAGTCTAATATGGCAACATTAGAGATCTTCTAGGAGCCATGTCTAATACAATTGTGATCCATCTCGATCGGGAGATTCCTTATAAGTACCTAATGAGTTTCCATATTGACATAATCTCATAATAGAGATGGACCTCACTTAATGACACCGATGCGAGGATCCAATTGAAAATCACTTGGCGCTCGTTGCCACGTCATTTTCTGTCGTTCTATAGGTTTCTTACTCTCAGACAAAAAAAAGAAAACAGCAAGCGTGCTGCACCGTATGTTCTCAGTAGATACACAATACAGAACACCATGTCGGCCCTGGTTTGTATTAGAAGGACAATTAGCTTTCCGGGCATTTGTGAGTTCGCAGTAAGTTGTGTTGGGGAGGATCGATGCATTTATCAGGGATTTTTTTGTAGCGAAAGATTTTTTTGGAATCTACGCATTCCAAACATTACAGGGTTATTTTTAATTCACTGACACCCTCTTAACCCTGAATTCCTATCACTCAAACAAATGTTTTTTGTTTTACGACTTTTTAAAATGAAGCACTTTTTTTCCCATACAAATACACAGAGTATCGTAAAAATAAGAGGAAATCTCAAATTTTCAAAACGTTATTACACCAAAAATATTAAGTTATGACAAAAGCCGTAAAAGAAAAAACATTTGTTTGAGTGGTAGGAGTTTAGGGTTAAAAGGATGCTAGTGAATTACAAATAACCCTGTATATGTATAAAAACCATAAAAATAATTCTGATCATCTTTTTAGTGTGTACTATACTATATTATTTGTATCTTGCTCCGCCGCTACTAACCTTGCACCATAGTCACGTCTATGCAACACAGAGTTAACATGCAGAACACTCTTTCTCTTCTGCACAGGCTCAGCTATCACAAACAGCACACGAAACTCTCAGTCATTCCCAAAGCTACAAACACCAGAGCACACATCCGTTGCCAAACAATTCAATGTCGTATAATAAGTACCAGTGTAGTATAATAGATGTAGATGACTGACGATAGTGAAGTCTTTGAATTATTTATTTACCTATAGAAATGCTGATTACCTGGCGTAATCAGGCGTCAGGTTGCAGCATCTCATTGGTATAGACGAGATGTAATAATACATAAAATTTAGTTAACATAATGTTATCTTTTTCAACACTAGTTTAGTAACCTCTTTAGCCTGCTGTAAGACTGCCGATGTGAATGGTCGAATAAATCTGACGCTATCCGCAACTGCAAATAACCGCTGTTTAGAGAAACAGCTAGTGTTTACATTCGCACACTGTAAGCTGCTAAGCTACAAGTGCTAACCCTAAATCATCCGCCATTTGTTATTCCATGTCGGGTTTTATTTAGTTTTTCTCTCTTTCAATTGGTGAGGTGAATGGCCTATCAATATAAACAGTATGATTCAGTCTAGTTAGCCGTGTTGCAAAAATTATAGTGCAATTTAGGCTGTAAAAACTGATGGCAATGTTAGATTTTAAGATCTTAAATGTAAAGTAAAAGAAATAACTGAAATAAGTCATGGGACGATTGACATCTAGCGATAGTTTCGTTTTTAAATTTAAAGAAGCTACAAAATTAGCGTCAACAACATTCATGCAGTTCATTATTCTTCTGCGGATCTAATTACTAGATCTAAATACATACACACACACACACACACACACACACACACACACACACACACACACACACACACACATAATTCGACATACTTCCAGAGTGTTTCGCTCACTGTCACATTTTAAAACTTCTAAAATATCTTTATCTTTGAAACCATAATTGACGCTGTTGACGCCAATTCATCTCAGTCCCCACATATTGTCAACGTCGCCTGCAATATCAGATCCAACAATATCTAATTTGTCAGACTTTCAGGCGGCGCGTCAGTCACCTGTCCACCTGTCTGTAGCCATTTCTGTCCGGAGCCATTTAATCCCGACCTAGCCATTCCCTCTAATGGACGAGGTCAAGACCGGCAATCACGGGGGCGAGATCGAATTAGCTATGTAATGAAGAGTTTGGCCAAGGGAATACCACATTAATTATGCATTTATTGGTGAAAGTTGTATTTATTGCTGAGTAGTTATGACTTCGTGTTAAAGGTAAGGTCAACCGAAAGTTAGGTGGTTTAATACTGGTAAATTATACTGATAATACACGCTAATCTTTAAGTACCAATCCAAAATAATCAAAAGTTTCATATTTAAATGCCATAGGCGCAAGTTTGGAGGGCTTTAATTTGTTAACACTGAAAACTGAAACCGCATCCACCTTGTGGAAGCATTTTTTTTCTCTTTCCTCTGCTTTCAGATCAGTAAAAAATAAATAATTTGATTTCTTACAAATTGCACCAATTATATGCGCTATTTGTCACGGAGTGCTTCTAGGATTAAGTAATATTACAATTTTAAATTCAAAATGAGTTGATACGACTGTGAAATTGACCGTTTGCTTAAGTTTACATAATCGGGATAAATGCTCAATTGTCAATATGACAACAGTTTCACGAGGTTAGCACGACCTTTCCGTTACGTCGACAGGTAAAATTGGGCAGTTACATTGCAATATTCTCTCGAAATTTTTGAAAACGGGTCTTGTTTGTTTCGAGCTTCGTTCAGTCAAATGTATAATAAATAATTAATTTTTGAACAGTTTCCAACTCCATGGTTAGGCCAGCGGCGAAAAAAGGCATGCCTTATATAGAAATTGCAAATTGCATAGGTTCGTCAATAATGCACGAAAGTAAAGTCACGAGTAGACTGAACTGTATGTTGATTAAGTTGCACGAGTGTTTCGAATTATCGTTATAGTGTAAACAACACTGATAAATAAATAAATAAATAAATATCATGGGACAATTCACACCAATTGACCTAGATCCAAAGTAAGCTTAGCAAAGCTTGTGTTATGGGTACTAAGCAACGGATAAACATACTTATATAGATAAATAAATACTTAAATACATAGAAAACATCCATAACTCAGGAACAAATATTCGTGCTCATCACACAAATAAATGCCCTTACCGGGATTTGAACCCAGGACCTCTTGCTTCGTAGGCAGGGTCACTACCAACTAGGCTAAAGCGGTCGTTACTGATACTCGTAGTATCCAACAATTTTAACTTTCATATATACATCCCGACGCCAATATTTATCACCATATGCAAGCAAATTCCATTCCAAAGATAAGTTTTCAAAGCGGAAAATAAAGAATTTATTAAACAACAAGGTGACACAAACAAAAAAGAGTAAAACAAAATGAATTAAGTGCTTGAGTACACAAATTCGACGATGTAACGCCGAGGCGGTGCTGAATGAGCTTTAATCTGCTTCGTCCTCAGGGCGACCTATTTATTTTCGAAGCAAGATCTTTTGTGTATCAAAGATCACACAGCTTCCCACGTCGCCAGTGGTATCAAACGTGAACTCAGCGAGCGTAACATCCACAGCAGCGTGAATTAAAATATCAGCACATGTCGAACCCAGCCGTTAATGGCGGTTTCAATTTTAAACATTTTGGTTTCGCAGCGCAAAAAACATAAATGTATTGTTTAACGTCTGAATGCGACAGCGATTGAGCTGAATGAAGAGCCGTGAATTTTATCAACAAAAGGTTTCAGTATTTCAAACGAAGTGGTGATATCGTATGCGGCGATTTCGCTGTTCAGGTATTTCGGCCGGTATTTCACTTTTATAATTTTTTTGGAGTTTTACGTTTTATGAATGCTGTTTTTTTAACACGATGGATCGGTTTATACTTAGGTGGCAAAATATTTTTTTTTCGTTTGTATTGTCTTAGTACGCAAGTTTTCGTAACAAAACTTACATTAAATTGCTCTAAAATATTCATTTCCCGTAGTTAGTAACACCAAACTGTTTGCATTTCTTAATATTATTAATGATACATCATCGGAGCCAATTTAATGCTTCAAAACTGAGAGATCAACTGCACTTTTGCAAAAAAAATGGTTATAGCGTGAAACGTGAGTAACCATAGATTAATTAACTGAGTGTCACGGTAGTTTTCCAAGAGTCTACTCCAGTCAAAATCTTTCATAAATAATGTGACAGACTTGAAAATTGTATCCCTTTCGATCAATTTGTGAAAGTGAGCCATACATCAAGAAGGCCAACGCCGCCTGATTTATGACCACAGGAAACATCAATTGCTTTATTCAACTTCATTGTTTAAATTTATTTACGCTTGCACTTTTTGTCGAGTTGTTGTGAGTTCAGTTGAGTGTCATAAATAAAACAATAGTTTTTCTTAACTTTTATTAACCCAACTTAAACTACTGCATTCAATTATTATGAAATTTGCTAAAATCATGCAACCGCCACGGTATTGTTCATATCATGACTAACGAAATTATCACCATCAAAATTAAAAAATATATATATACGTTAGTGGAAGGACGGGGATTAGATTTACAATTTCTAAGCCAATGAAAACGGGTGGAATTCTATATGAGTGTTGTTGCTCTTAGTTAGGCCAAATGCAATATTTTGGTCACAAAAATCTTTACTTTTAACGCGCTCAAAGTATTAACCAAATTTTAAGGAAAATTGTCAAATATTTTCCAACATTTTTAATGCATATAAAAGAAATTTAACAACTCTACGGAGCGCATTTAAATTCTTAACTTCTTCGTGGAGAAAAAACATTTCGTAAGTCCGTGCAGTCGAATGACTTGCTAAGTGTAACAATAAGCCCAATGCTGTTGAGTGCTTCGTCTGCTCCCCTAATTCACTCACTCATTCACTCACTGACTCATTCGATGTAATGGCATAACGAAGGAATTTGCGCTGAGACAAATTTATCAATAATTTTGACTCACTTGATCTAATTATTACACGTCAATGCCAATTGTGCAATGTCAATTGCACGTTATTAGCTGTGGTCTGTATTTTGTTTATGTTTATAACCTATGTTATTTTTACTTTTAATTTAATCTAGTAATGAATGAAACTGCACTACTTTTACTTTAATAGTGAGTTTTATTGTAAGAAGATGCGCGTAAATTTATAAAGAAATTATTATAAAAAAAACTAAAGAATATTTAAAATAGTTTCATTTTCAAATCACTCCTTAATTCATAGCTCGAATATGGAAATTAAGAAAAACAATACAAATTCTTTAGTCAAAATCGTGAAAATAGTCTGCCAAAAAATTTCTGTGTGACATACCTAGCAACAAGACCAACGCTACTAAGTAAGTAGTAAGTCTGAAAATGATCGATCGAATACTTTTAATGCAAATATTATTAAAAATAATTAAACCATGACAGTAATCAAGCTGAACGCGATTACTTCGATAGCAATGTTTGAATCCGAAGAGCTAAGTGTCATTACGCTAGATATATTTCTCATCGTCATTATCTCATGACTCATCTACTGAGAAATGGATTACATTTTTGAGTTTCCATTCCATTGCCCCCGTTGCCTGGGGAGGCCTCAATTTGACTGATGATACCCATCGGAGGTTATTTTCTTAGATTAAATTTGTAATTTCTTTTCGCAAACAAATTGCTCATTGGTAGAACGCGGGTATTTTTCTGGTCGATACGTGCCAGACGTTTGAACTCATTAAAACTGACTTGAATTGGCTGTTTCTTGTTTATTTTCAACTACGAATAAGTTTTAGTGATCAGAAAGTAAATTAAACCACTAACAGTCGTGGTATGTCTGAATATTTCGAACAAATCCGTACTTCCTTGTGTAGAAAAGCTGGAACCGAAAGCCAACCATGAAGTTATGAGTGACTCATGCACTAATTTATTGTGTTATATTCTTATAATAAATAAAAACGGAACAAAACGCAGACTGATGTTTTTTTATTCAAATAGTAGGCTTTTTCCAATGACAATAGAATTGACTCCTTATTGGGGAAACATATGTCTGAAGTATTATGTAACTGAATGAGATAATTACAAACTCATTAAAGGTATCCCTATTTATGCAGATCTTTAAATGATACCTACGAATTAGATAAAGAGAAATGCTGAGGACATAAAAGTCCAATAAAAATAACAAATTGTGTAATTAATCTGTACATTTGTAATGATATCTCATAATAAGCTTTCTCCCCGCCGTGACAAGTATTTTTACGAACCCCGCTCGATCAGGCTAACTCAACAATCGGAACGCCCAAACTTATGTCATTAAAAGATTGAAAGATTACTCGTTCACTTGTTTGGGGTAAAAATCACCCCCAAGGAAGATTTATCTCATTAGTTAAATGGTGCGTCTAGACTCAGCGGAGAGTTACGGCGACTTGTGAAATTTTCGGAGCTCTTTCTTTTTCAAGTAAGGGTTGAGTGGAGAAAGGAGTCGCGCCAAGAATTGTTTTTGGCTAATGGCTGTGTTAATTTTTAACTTCACGAAATTTAAGTTTTAATTTAAATGCGCGCGGTCACGGTTATTTATGCGTCTTGGATATTTATTATCTTTAATTAAGTTATTCGGCTATTTAGATATTTTACAGATAAAATAAACTGCATTTACTCCCTGCGCCCAGCATGTCTATGTAGGTACCTGAAAAATTACTACAGGTGATTATTATGTATTAGAACAACTGAGTAAAAAAATCCCAACCATTTGAATTAAATCTAAAAAACTATAATATGAAAAAAATAAAAGAATTATTACATTTATCACTGCCGATCATATCTCCAGTCGCAGGAAATTACTCGGAACATCAGTTTTTACGAGATTAGGTACGTTTTACGAGGCCACGGGATGAAGAAATGCCTCATGTCTCGTGGGGTAAGGTTATTGGAAAACTTTGTACTGGATTAGATTTGATTAGACAACCTCTGCGACCAGAATACCAAGATCTAACGGCACTGCGGAATAGTTGAAGCGAGAGTCGCGAACAATTTGGTTGTACAGTTAGAGTTTGAAATCGTAAAGGTCGATAACTTAGTTTGTCAGAACTGCATCTGTGACGGATAGTTGCTAACTTAATTGTGCAATTCCTGCTTGAGTTGTTCTGAATTGGATGGAAGCGCTGCCACGTAAGTGTGATTTAAGAGGATACGATGCGCACCATTTCTCCATACAAACGTAATCCCCAGTTTCCTCCCTGGATAATGGCTTTAGAGCCAATTTTTTTTTACTGTGTAATCTGTAGCTACCACAGCTATCCCCTATGTTTCGTTTTTTTCCATATTTCAATTAACATAAGAAATATAAGCTTTCAAAAATTGAAAAAATTGCTCAATTTCAACGTCATTTTCAGACACTCATCAGAAAAGAATCCCTCATATAAACAAAAAAAAAAAAAGAAAACATAGGGGCATAGCTAAATCTGTCTTATAATTATTTTTGAAAAAAATAATTTTATTGGTCCAGTTTTCGAGAAGAAAACGGGATTACGAAATGCTGTTTTGATCAATTTTACGCGCCTATTAACGGTCTGAGCTGCAGTTGTCCCGCTCTCGCTGTACTGACACAAAGGGGTTCGGGCGAGACAGCGACATTTCATTAAAATACCTATTTCTCAAAAGTCTCTCAGCCATCGTACCCTCTTAACATTAAGTGTTTGCTGTGTATCATTCAAGTCAAGTATGTAGGTAGGTACAATTGTAAATACGGTCATAAAATATAAATACATGTTTTGAATAAAACTAAGACATTTTTGGGTAGATATTTCATAAAAACCATTCTAGAATATATTTGTGTAAAATAGATATCAGACAGAAAGTATTTGACGACGGGTAGGTACTAGGTACGGGTACACTGACAATGAAGCTAGAGGTCCTGGGTTCGATTCACGGTAGGGGCAGCCGCTTGTATGTTGAAGACGAAGGTATGTATGTAACTGATTCATGGATGTTACAATGTATGTCAGTATGTATTAATCTACATAAGTTTATCCGTTGCCTAGTACCCATAGTACAAACTTTAATTAGTTTGAGCCTAGATCAATTGTTGCAATTCTTCTCATGATGTTAATTCTACATAATTATTTACTATCAGACCTTTTAGAATTAGTTATAAAAGGGCCGATACCGCTACCGCCGTTTCAGGCCTGCAACTTTAGCAAGATTTGGACGAGGATTGATAAATCCTAACACTGACATAGTTACACATTGATTAAAGCTTTGTTTTGATTAAAATATTCATCGATAACAAGCCTATAATATTGCCAGTCTATCAATCATCAAGCAACGTAAGCAAATGCTTGGTTTTGTAACAAGTGTCAATTTCTCACTTGAAGAGGGTACAGCCTGTTATTATGCCTTTGACAAGTTAACGATGCTGCCATCCTTCGACACTTTGTGAAGGCATAACTGGGAATTATAAAAACATAGGACGGAAATAAATTCCATAGACGCTGATTCACGTACTAATAGAACTACTTATTAGAACAGGATTAGAGCATAATTACAGAGTTTTTATTAGACACGAATTAATTATTATTTGTGTTTTTTTATTGTCAGGTCGTAATTTTATATGTAATATCATATTATGTATGTACGGTCAAGTGCAAAAATAATTATCGATTTAATCCTCCCATCGTTATATACCTATACCTTAATTCGACGACATAAGAGCTATGGGACATATTTATGAGCAAGTTGTGTGCACCCATACTTTTACACTTGACTGTACCTAGGTTGCAATTGTTTTTTTTTTCATTATGTACGGACGTGCAAGTAAGTTGTTTGTTGTTGTTTTTTCAATTCAGTAAATGGGTAAACAGTGGTCCTCGAATAGCAATAACTGTTGAAAGTCCGTATTCCATTCTGTTTAAACATCCCCAAGTTACAGGACCTTGCGTTTTAGTAAATTCTGCTCAAACAATTCAGGATTAAGTAGGTACGTTAGGTTACTTACCTACTTTGACATTAGAAATGGTTTCGCAATTTTATAAAAAAACTAGCTTTTGCCAGCGACCCCGTCCGCGTGGAATTAGTAATTTGGGCAGCTTATTTTTTTATCCAATTTGCTTTTCCATCAATTATGGCTCTCCTTAGATCCTTCCGGAAGAAGTGAAACTTCATAATAAACCAACCCGCTCCCATTCCGCCCCCAACCCGCTCCTAACCCGCCCCCAACCCGCCCCTAACTCGCTCTCAACCCGCCCCCAACCCGCTCCCAACCCGCTCCCAACCCGCCCCCAACCCGCCCCAACCCGCTCCCAACCCGCTCCCAACTCGCTCTCACCCCGCCCCCAACCCGCTCCTAACCCACCCCCAACCCACTCCCAACCCGCCCCCAACTTGCTCTCAACACGCCCCAATCCGCTCCTAACCCACCCCCAACCCGCTCCCAACCCGCCCCCAACTCGCTCTCAACCCGCTCCCAACCCGCTCCCAACCCGCCCCCAACCCGCTCCCAACTCGACCCCCCACCCGCTCCCAACCCGCTCTCAAACCGCCCCCAACCCGCTCTCAACCCGCCCCCAACCCGCTCCCAACTCCCCCCCACCCGCTCCCAACCCGCCCTATCTAACTGGGCTATCTAACACTGAAAGAATTTTTCAAATCGGAGCAGTAGATCCCGAGATATAGAAGTTTTACTTCAAAAACCCCCGATTTGGAAACATTCTTCCGCTCCGCTCCGTTCCTATTGGTGTTAGCGTGATGATATATAGCCTATAGCCTTCCTCGATAAATGGGCTATCTAACACTGAAAGAATTTTTCAAATCGGAGCAGTAGTTCCTGAGATTAGCGCCTATAGAAGTTTTACTGCAAAAACCTCCGATTTTGAAACATTCTTTCGCTCCGCTCCGCTCCTTTTGGTGTTAGCGTGATAATATATAGCCTATAGCCTTCCTCGATAAATGGGCTATCTAACACTAAAAGAATTTTTCAAATCGGAGCAGTAGTTCCTGAGATTACCGCGTTCAAACAAACAAACAAACAAACAAACAAACTCTTCAGCTTTATATATTAGAATAGATATGTAATGTAATGATTTTAAAGCTGACTAACTATTTACTTGTAGAAGCTCGCCTTACATGCTAAGCTCGTTAAATTTAAATTTAACAACATGAATATTTTTATTCAAGAGCGTAAAAGTTCTTTAAAGTAATAAAAAGTACCAAGACTATGTTTTTGTCTTGAATGAACAAACTAGTAAATGTCTAGTCTATGTCTAAATTAGGCCCACGATGTCTTAGCAACCATAACAACATAACAGCGAGTAAGCATACTTACTACTCCACGTCTATCTCCAGTTTTGTTTGACTAGAGGCCCCGTAATCGCTCTTTCGCCTCTGTTTATACCCCAATTCAAAGTGCCCTCTCAGAGTAAACAGTACGTGCTTCCATCGTTTTCCAGTCGTCTTAAGTCTCCACTTGAGTTCCAACCTTTAAGCCAAAAATTCCAATTTACTGACAAATACAAAATTCGATTCCAACTTAACAACATTTGCAAATTCTTTATATCTATTCAGTTACAGTCTGCCAAGGATAAGTTTCCATTTTCTTGGAATAAGTAAGATGAGACAAATGTGGTTTCTTCTGTTCATTTGATATGTTTCTTTGGGTCATATTTGTTGTTATCTACTTCTTATGATTATAGATACTTGACAGAGTATAACATGTAAATAATACAATGAAATATTCTACTGTTTTAAATCTTTCAGTAATGTTGAACAAGACATTACCAATTTGATCGAAAGTGCAAATGCATAAACGGGGATACAAGCTATTCATAACAACAGACCTAAAATGTTTCCTCAAAAGCTGTTTTGTAGAAGACAGAACAGGGATGGCTATTATGACCTCCATATTTGTGTTTTCCCTTATCAATATTTTCTTCGTCCACCTTACGTAGCAAAAGTACCCCTTGTTTATTGTGCGCCGGCCGGTCACGTAAACAGATACTTTTATCTTTTTCAGCGACAATTTGAAGGCAGCGCGCGGCGACTTTTTGCAACCCCACTCTTAATTTTAGGGGGAAAATTTTGACGTAGATAATACTTTAGTACGGCTTAATTAACTTTATTAGAATTTATTTGGTAAAACGTGCCCCGGAGCGGTACAGAGCCCTTTATCCCTGGCGATGGCAAACCGGCGAAATCTGCTTTCAGGCACGTTAATGCGTTAATACGCTTAGGCCGTACATTTGCTATCTTTTAATTGCTTTATGCTGGCTGGATAAAAGTATTGCTTTGAGAACACCTAGCAACATTTTTCAAATTTTGTTTCTATTTTGTTTGACGTGACAACGTCTAATAAATCGATGAACGCCGGCTGTATACACGAAAAAGGATGACGCAATGTATCGTACATGTACGGGACATGTTCAAAGGGGGGATGAAAATTTCATTGATTTTGCCGTAGGATGCACCGTTTTCAAGATATTTGACAAAACACCGGTTCTCGTCCGATCACCGAGGTTAAGCAACGTCAGGCGCGGTCAATAGGTACTTGGGTGGGTGACCGCCTGGTTTTTGAATGTTTTGTTATGACGTTGTCACGTTAAACTATCGCCCGTAAACCGACTTTACAGACAACTGGTTTTTTCTTTTGATGCTGATTAATGCAGTACCTAGTACGATGATTTAGGCAAAAATTGTGTCGCATATTTGTACTTTTATTTGTACTTGTGTAAACAATTGAAATTCTAATACCAAAACGTAGTCTAGCTAGAGCCTACTCAACTTTTTGTTCTAAGATTCGAAGCAAATAGTGAACGAAACGCCACAACGTACATTTTAATAGAACACCCGTACCTTTCAATGATCGGCGATATTTTTTTGTTTCAATCTGACCGACGAAATTGTTTAATTACTGGTTGTTTCCAAAAAATAAAAAAATCTGATATGCTTCAACCACAGAATGTGGGATGTGAAAAGGGTTTATCAAATCTATCCCGCCAGAAACTATTACCCCGTTATGAGCTGTCTACCTCCGCGGTAATACCTTAATATAAATTAGTTTTCGGGGGAGCAGCGGGTAAATTGTACGTACTCGAAATAAAATGAACAAAGGGCTGCCCTAACTTTGTATTCCTAATAGCTCATATTGCTTTCTTGATTGTTTAAACGCTTTCCCCTTTTATGTATACAATTGGATGGGATTCGTTTCATTCGGAGATACTCGTAATATAAATTTTGCGGACGATACTCGTAGGTAGGTATTTGTTTTGAATTTTGCAACAATTTATAAATAATGCTGAAATAAATTATTTCATTGTCATTGTTAACGGTTGGAGTTTTGAACAAAGCATGCTCTGATGAAAAATAAAGCTTTGGTACATGATGGATGGGTAAATTTTCCTAAAAGCTAGGCAGGAATATTGAAAAGCGGACCACTAAAGCATTCCACTCCATCCTGCCAATTTTAAATTGTCAACCGAAACACGGTTTACGCTCTATAAAATCCACACGCGTTTGTTTCAGTTCTTTTGTTTACGTAAAACAAAAAGGCTTGAAACAAAAGCGAATTCGCTCAACTTATTGATGTCATTTGCATCAGAGTCTGGCTCCGTCTGACCGATGCCTCTTTGCGGGTTCAAAGCCAGTGATTTACCATGACAGGGGAGGCAAACACTAGACGCGGAATTTCGGCATTAGTCAGTGTTGAGCGCAAGGGCCCCGTAGTTTGTTATCCCTGGATGCGATTATTTGACCATCATTTGGCATTCAAGCCACGTATTCGCTGAGGAGGTTTTATTCTCAGCACTGTCTCGTCTTATCATTCTGTGTCTCGAAATGGTACCGGCTTTTTTGTTTTGGCCGTTATTCGTTTGTCTTGGTGCTTTATCAATCTGGTGCAAGTAATCGTCACTATAAGAACCCAAGATTGAATGAAAGTTGTCGGAGAGACGTTGATTGGATTTTGGTACAATTTGTAAACAATAGTTTATAAATATAAATGGTAGTATAATGGGCCTGGGTATCGTTTCAGTATGTTGTATAGGTACCTACTTGTTCGCCGCTGTAAATTAAATATAATTCCATTAATACAATAAACTTGAAAGTTTGTATGCATGAATAGATGAATGGATGTGTGGATGTTTGTTACTCATTCGCTTTAACTGTTTGACGGATTCTGATAAAATTTAGCACACAGATACTTTATAATAACCTGGATGAACTTAAAGGATAATTTTGATCTTGCAACATTACACAGATTCCGCGGGACATCGATAAACGAATTCTTCGCAGACGGAGTCGGGGGCATCAGCTAGTGTTTCATAGTTTTAAGCTTAGCCACGTATTTCTAACCGCGTGTGCGTGTGCGTGTGTTAATAGAGTATTGGTAATTTTATCAAGTAATTCTATCAGACTATGCTTAAATAATATCACCAGTTCATTGAACAAAAAAGGTTGCCAACCCTTGTTTTGTTTTTGTGTGCATGATTTTGTTACAAGTACATTCTTCATTCTGTCCGATATTTTATTAACATTTTTTTACGTTTCAGGTACACATCATAACAAATTGGTAACATTCTTCACATCGTGCCGCGCGTGAGTACCTATTGTGCCGGCCGAGTGCACGACAGTCATCAGTTTAAATTTGTACCGACGTGCTCCGAAATAGGAAAATGGATGGATGGACTGGACCGTCAAATACAGTACAATACGAAGCCTACGAGGCACTCGCCTCACACGATTCCAATCTACCATCCCACGGGAAATAGTAACAGCGTGTTTAATATTCCTGCGTAACATTCGGTAACATACCAAGTCATATTTGCTCCCAGAAACATGCAACGAAATCGACTCCATTTATGAGCAAGCTTTCATACGGTTTTCATTCCCATCTATCCACGGAATGAATGTGAAATTTATGATTCCCCGAACACGCATTGCCGGATACTGTTAAAACAACAAATTGCACCGGATAAAGTTGAATCCCTAAAAACGAAAAAGGGGTTTTATTGGAGAGCAATAACGTTGGGAATCCCGCTCTTTCGAGTACAACGTCTGCTACCCTGATACTCTTGTCGCGATTAATATTAAGAGGATACGATGCGCACCAAAATCATGGTAGCCTAGTGGGTGACCTACGGCTTCTCAAGCAGAAGGCCCTGGATGGGGGTGCGAAATTACATTTGAAATTTACCATGGTCTTTACGTTGAAGGAAAACATCGCAGAGCACCTGCGTCCGTACATCTGACGAAATTCAATTGTATGTGTAAAGTTCCCAATCCGCACTGAGCCCGCGTGAGAACTACGGCCCAGGCCCTCTCATTCTGACAAGAGGCTTGTGCCCTGCAGTGGGATGTATACTTATAAACGGGTATGATGATGAGCATGAAAAAGGTTTTAAAATCGTCTGTTACGCTGGGAATTCTATTTGTTCTAAGTTCGCAGCGCGCTGTGTTCTCGCTACGCTACGTCTCTAACCTAGTAGTTGAGTTAATGAAGGACGCACTGACCAACAAGCCACAGGCCCCCTGGACGTTTCCGTTAGTCTAGTCTATATCGTTTGTTTGGCGATCACGCGGCCCCACAAGTGGCGGGGTGTAATTAATCAGGCTTAGTATGCATTGCGCTAATGCCTGATGCTAATGAGTGCTGCGGAATGGGCTTTCCATTAATGCATACGGATTGAACGGGATAAAGAAATGTTTTGCTACCCCTTTTTTAATCATCATCATCATCCCAGCTTAAATACATGTTACTGCAGACCACAGTTCTCCTCTCAGAAAGAGAAGACATGGGCTGTAGTTTCCATGCGGGCCCAGCGCGGATTGGAAACTTTAAACGCACCATGAAATTTCTTTGCAGGTGTATGGGGTATCCTCACGATGTTTTCTTTCACCGATAAACTCACAGATTAAAAATTGCAATGAAGAAATGGAAAAATAAAAGAGCTGCCAAGTTTATAGTGGACTAAACTTATGCTCGCGACTTCTCGTACCTGAAAGAATATACCTAGGTACGATAGTTCCGTATCCCATGGAAAATTTGAAAATTACGCTACAAAGGGTTCATTGAATACAGTCTAAATTTTAAATTTTTAGTCGTCTTTTTTTGATCAGATCAGTTAGAATCAACGAACCAAGTACATAATAGAATAAAAAAAAGAAGACAAATCGATTAAAAATGCTGCAATTTTATGTTTATTATGGCATACCATCAGAAACTGTACCTGACCCAGAGCAACCGACTAAGCACAACACATGTAGACAATCTTCTTAAATACATACCTACTGAAACTTCAAACGATAATGCAAAAAGCGATGTTTTTTGTATTGTAATAATATGATTTGTTTCTTTTTAATTATTAGAAATTCTATGCCCATTGTTGCGGATCTTGGCTACGTGCATCATTGACTAGTCTATTCGTCATCTGACGATGCGACGACGGAGAGTAAATGGTGCGCGTCCGAGGGGGCTGCGATACTAATAAACAGAGAAATTACTGTAAAAGGTAATTTTGTAAAAACATTACTTATTACTCTTGAGACGACTTTCAAAAAATTACGGGCAAATACCGAAACAGGTTTATTTTTTACGTGCGATCAAATTTATCGGTTTCGTGTGAATAAGCCGTGGGAATACAAAGGAATATAAACATAACGTTCAAATGAAAGTCTACTGTGAAATTAAAGAAACTGGAAATATTTGCTAACTCTGTTGGCATGTTATTTGAGCTAAAACTTTCCTTGCTGAGCAGCCCGTCTGACAGCTTGATTCTCTCCGGTTAGCTGCAAATGTCAGAAAAAAAATTAGCTATATTTTTCGTAATTGGGTCTATTAGACTTACGATTTATTCAAAAGCCGCGAGTAATGAGAATCGCCTAATTACTACTCTCATAGGTACCTACATAAGTACCTAACCTTAATTTGAGTAATAAATTAAATTATTCTGACTATAGTTATATTGTCAATTTAGGTAATAAAACTGATTGAAATAGGTATGGGTTGTAAGGGGCACGTGTCAAAATATATAAAGTTTAAAATTAAATGATGGACGAAATACATAATTGTTCTTTGATAGAATATTATTTTCGATGAAATTGTTAATTAAACGTTTTTTTTTATCGTGTACCTAATCTACAGATTGGTTTAGGTTCATTGTTTAGGGTTCGGATCATGTGAAGATGAGAATTTCCGAAAATTTGCATTATGTCAAATGACCATTATGTATTTTGTCCGTTATTATTTTCAAACCTTATGTGATTTGAGACGTATCCGTTGTAAGTACGTACTGAAATAAACGTCGCCTAATTCAATTGCTTTTATCAGCTCTCAATTAGTAGCAAACTTTACAACGATGAATCATCTCATCAGCATCGACTACATAATATTAATCATCAACAAGTATTACAACCAAGACAACGTGTTCAATGCCATGACATAGAACTTCAAAATACCTGCGTTACGTTTGTCAACTAAATCGTTTACATCCACCCAGTGTTCGTGCTTGTTCTAAACGGAAACGGTCGACAAAAAATTGACAAGCAACAGATGTGCGGTCCGTTTTTTGCGGGTAGCAGGTGCTCGGCATCTACTCGTACATCGATAGAGTCCGGTCTGTTTTTGTTGTTATCAGCTAAAAGGAAAATTGGATACAAATGTGATGGTAAAATATTCGCACAGATTCACAAAAAAAGAGCGTGTCTGTTGATGTTCTGTAAAAGGGTTCCTCTACGCGTAATTCGACAGCAATGTTCTTCTTGCATTAAGGGACTCTTATCGATACAACTTTATCGATGATCACTTTTTGCTGTAATGTAACAATTAAAAAATATACATATATCCTATCTAGACGGAATAGACTAGTGATTTAAAGGTAGATATATTGTTTGAGGATCTTGAGGTGCACCATGAACGAATTTTTCATAAAGCTCACGGGATAGACAATTTGCCAATATTTTATTCCTCCACCATTGCCATTATCATCATCATCATTTCAGCCGAAAGACGTCCACTGCTGAACATAGGCCTCTCCCAAGGCTCGCCAAACAGATTGGTCCCGCAACCTTAACCAGGTCGTCGCTCCAACTTGTTGGAGGCCTACCTACACTGCGTCTTCCGATCCGTGGACGCCACTCGACCTTTTTGGCCCATCGGCCATCCCAATCCCAATGGCTATAATTACTCTGCAGGGCTAAAGTAAACCAAGCATACGGTATTTTGCAAGTAGCCAGGTAGGTATTTACAAAGTCATCATCACTGGAAAGGTTTACCGTTCAAAATTTACGTCACGGATCACCAAAGATAAATGAAACGGAAAAAATACCTTTCATGTTTATGATTACGATTGTGAAATAAGAATCGGAATGAGTAATGGAATACAGTTTGAAAGTTCAAGCCCAGTGATTTAACGTAACGGAAGAAATCTGATTGTTGAAGCGTGTCGTCCATTGGAATTACAATAGATTAAGATGATCCCGTTCGATGGAACAAAATCATTGAAGTCATTAATGACGTTTTGTGTTCCACTTAAAATAAGGTTAGTAATACCCAATAACGCCATAACTAATAGTTGAGTGCCATGCGGTGGTAAATTTTGCTGTTAGGCTACCTTTTTCCATGGCTTTCTGAAATATAGAGACGATTCTCGCTTTTTGTAAAATCTTGGTATCATGAATTAATTTAAAAAAAGGTAAATGAACTGAAACAATTACTGTGCTCACCCGCGACCTTACTTAAGCCAGTGAGCAAAGTAATTGTTTCAGTTCATTGATATGGACCTCCGCAAAGTAACGCCAGATTCAATAAATTATTTTAAAAATGTGGTGTGCTCTTCTTAGAGCAATGTTATTTTTTTTTACTGTTTTAAGCCGGCGATATTTATTTTTAGCATAACATTTAGCCGTAGGCTGTGGCTGAGTGCTCTATTTTGCTTAAAGTTACTTGTGTGTTGCTTTTTAATTAAAATTATGTTCACTTTATGTTGCCTTCGCATAGCTTCTCCTTTGTATAGCGTAGAAAAGAGTACAATGTGTCAGGCTCAAAAGTCGTTTAACACTTTAGTACTTTGCGACAATAAAGTAGGTACAATACTAATACAACATTTTGACATTTTTCCAATTACTGAATGGGACTTGTGTAATTGACTATAAATCTTGAAATCATTCTGGTCGTACTATTAATGTTATTTTAAACTTAACGTCTCATAATTTATCGACCGGATCAGGTGGTTTTTAAACCTAAGTCATCCATCACTCCATCACCCACCTCCAAAACGTTTTTAAAAATCTAAAACGTACTTATTTTGCCATTCATCAACAAAATTGTCAAAACATATCGTAGTGAATTTTTTAGGAGTGAAATCCTCAAAACGCATAACTCGCATTGTCAGAAAAGATTTACCTAATCGAAGGTTGTTGTACTTTTACACGGGCAACCTACAAAACCATCGAAGCTCTCTACAATGCATTAGCATATGTTTACTCTTGCTTCACGGTTTCGCAAACTAACCCAGTATCCTATTGTTGCGATAAAAGAACAAAAATTCCACAAAGCAACACCAGTAGTTCATTCACAAATTGAGGTACAATGGCCAGCCTTGTGCGGTGCGTCGGGCTATTATACTGGCCTATGATATAACCTTTATGTTTATTTAACTTATTCAATATGCAAAATGTGAACTAGACTAAATATAGCTTTCAAATAAATATAATGCAAGAGTAAGCGCTATAATTTTAATCTTATTTTAGAAACGGTTAATGGTGTTTTGAAATTGAATACTTATTGTAATAATATGCTGAGGTAGTCAACTTCCTTGACGTTTATTTATTGTGGTTTTATTTATGAAAGTAATATTTAAAACACATAATAAACAGTATTACGTTTTTTTTCGTTTTAGAAAATTTATACCTAGACTAGTTTTTATTATTTCTTAAAAAATTAATTAAGTCTTTTTATTTCATATCTTTATGTATGATTTTTCTAAAAGCTAAATCTTAGGATTTCCCGAAATTCCCTCGGGTTAAAGGAATTTGAAACAGGAAGTAAACCACGGATATACACACAATATCAGAATCTATAATATACTAACTAAGTAGACTTCGTCTGCGACTTTTTTAATCGCTATCCCGCGTGATCTATGTGTTAATCTAGGTTATCTAGTCGTTTAAGCATAAAAAATATATACAGACAGAAATAGACACACAAACTCGTATATGAGTAGGATGACTCGAAGATCTGACCTAAGCACTGTGTCTCATCCTGACTTTCCTAAGCTCGTAGACTTCGTAGTTCAGCTCTAGGGTAAAGTGATCTAGTGACAAATGAGGAGCGGAGCACCTGAACCAGTACATATGGGACCGAGAGGGGACTGACGTTGTCCTTTAATAAATTAAATTGGGCCGTTTGCGCAAGGGATCTACGTGTGAAGATAATGCGAGCTGTCATACGAGATGGATTGATAATTATGGTATGGTTATGCGGGAAGGGATGAGTGGGAACGATCTGTTTCTGTTGCATTTTTGGCTTTACAATTTTGTTAGTGAGAAGCGGCTGCTTCATTTCTTCCTGATTCGTCATATTCCTAATTCGTCACTTTCCTAACTGGTCATAATATGCCTAACTCTTCATATTCCTGATTCGTCATATTCCTTACTCGTCATACCTACATTTGCCTGCACACACTTTACATTATTTGCCATTTCTTTTGGACTCCACCTTAAGTAAATATTTACTGTTTAATAACCGTAGTACTTACAAAGTATTAACGACACGCGCACACACACGCACGTGTTCATTATTTCATTTGACTGTACAATGACGAGTTAGGAATATGGCGAATCAGAAATGTGGCGGGTTAGAAATATTACCAATTAGGAAAGTGTCGAATGAAAAATATGACCAATTATGAATATTACTAACCAGGAACAAATCAGATGCTTGAACGATGAAAGCCTTACGTAGGTATGGTTTCCAGATTAGGTTTCCTAGCCTTAAACTACGAAATTCGTTTATCGATCGTCGTATCGTGCTATTTCGTTCATGTGAACAGTATTAATTAGAAAAGTGAAAGGGATGCCACGATACGAACTTCGAATTTCGTAGTACCCCTCTGTTCATGTTAATAGGTACTTATTCATATTCAGAATTCCGTAGCCCTAGAGCAGAAGTTCGATTTCCATCAGAAATATAAATGTGAAAGTGTGTTTGTTTGTTTATCCTTCTTTCACGTCGAAACTGAACGACAAAGTTGAAAGGCTGGAGAGTGACATAGGTTATTTTTACCACGGGAAATTATCTCATTCCACGGGAAAAAAATGTTTTAATCTACTTCAGCGGGGCTAAGCCGCGGGCACGGGCATCGGCTAGTAATAAAATATCTAACATATGAATATTGTTGAATATTTTGTATTCATGAAAGCGCATTTATTTAAGAAATCCGACTCTGAATATAGGTCAGGAAATCTTACAAGAAAAATGAATGTTTGAGCCCACCCTACAAGAGCTGCATGCTTTATTGATGTCACAGTTTTTAGTGCCTGCAATACATTTTAAGAATTTCTTTGTTTGTAAAGTAAAGTAAAATCAATAAGTTTAGAAAACGTAAATATAAGACTCGCAAAATGTAAATTATGATGGCGCAATACTTAATTTTATTTTTATTGTTGATTGAAAAGTAAATTCTGCAATGTTGATTTTTTTTTATTATGAGAGGGAGGCAAACGAGCAAGCGGGTCATCTGATGCAAAATGATCACTACCGCCCATAAATATCAACAACTCAAAGAAAGTCACAATTGCACAGGGACTCAAATGTTTCGTTACACTTCCTTTTTGTCGCAGTCGCAGTTGGTTGTGAACTCTATGTACATATTTAAAACAAAGGCGCTTTTGCATCTATCTGTCGTCTGTGTCGTCCTCTTAAACAACGCGACGGATTTTGATACGGTTTCCACCTTCAGTTAGATAACTTTTCACGTAAGGTATAATTATAATAAAACCTAAATTAAGTTTTTATGCAAGTAGAAAAAGAACAATATTTTGAAATCAAGTCACTAAAGTTAAATTTACACGGCTTACGGAGGCTAAACTTTAAGACAAAGATACTTAAAACAAAACTCTCTTAAAAAAATTACAACCGTGCAATGCCGGGGCGGATCGTTAGTGTAGATATTAAATTAACTTGATCCGTTTTTTACACTGTGTGAAAAAAGTAGGTAAGTACCTAACTAATATTACAATAACGATCCAAAAGCAAGTACAAGTGCTACATTTCTTCGATTGAAATAAGTAACTTGTTTATTTGTTAATGGTCACGACAATACTCTTTTGGCAACTTCAACATGACGGTTTAGAAATATCGAAAACTTTCACTGATTATGATATTGCTAGAAGGTTGAGACAACCTGACTCACAGATGACTCACGGACACTTGAAAGTAGTTTTCTTATTTAAAAACATGTAAGTGCCTACAATTTTAAGGATCACAGTAGATTAAAGGAAGGAAGGAATGTTAAGTTGTTTTGGCATGTGGAGACGATGGATGAAGGAAGAATATTATGAAAGATATATATAATGCGAGTGTAGATGGAAATGTTGGAAGAGGGAGACCAAGAAGGACATTCCTTGATCAGATTGGGGATGTTTTGAAGAAGGGTCAGGTCAAGAGTACCCGAAACCGGCGAGCATGTATGAAAAGACTAATGAGTGTTGTGGAACGAAAGATGTATGTCAGGATCGTGGCAGGTGGAAACGAATAGTCTCTGCCTATGCCTTTGCTGGGAAGGAGGCGTGATTGCATGTATGTATGTAAGGTCAAATGTCTGTCTCATGACTGAAAGTTTCGTATGTCAAATGTTTTTTTCCAGAAGTCAATATTCTACATTATTATTTCATCATCATCTCTGCTTATATACTTTCCACTGCTGGGTATAGGACTCCTCTCGGCTTGAGAGGCCTTGGGCCGTAGGTAGGACTTTCGAACTAAAGTCACCGATATTGCTCGAATAATCTCTAGACTCAAGTGGCAGTGAGCAGGGCACATCGCTCGTAGAACTGATGGCCGATGGGGCCAAAAGGTTCTCTAGTGGTAGTCTACGGATCGGAAGACGCAGTGTAGATATGCCTCAAACAAGATGGAGCGACTACCTGGTTAAGGCTCCGGGAACGCGTTGGATACAAGTCGCGCAGGACCAGTCTGTTTGGCGAACCTTGGGGAGGCCTATTTTCAGTAGTGGACGTCTTCCGTCCGAAATGATGACAATGATGAAGATCCCTATTATTAAATTGTGTTTTATAAACTTCAACCTTAACTAAAACTTAATATAAATTGTTATGATTAACAGTGTCCCCTGTTTCGGGGTGTTTCTGATCCCCTTATATTTAAATAACACCAATGTCGCGACCGTTCTCAAGTTCTAATTTCACACCGTCTCAAATTGTTATGTTAACAAGTGCAATTACAATTAGGCTAAGTCGAGACGTCGGCCATTAGCCACAGTCATTTTGACCACATCCCCAAGTCTTGGCAATTAGTTGGCAGACGCCGCCGCGCGTGTTGGGGCGCCACTGTCGCTCGTTACAGATACGTGAGACCAACTAAACCTTGTTACCGTGGTACTGTAATTTGTGCCTCTATGTTTGTTTTGTTAATCGAGAGGGGACATTATAAATATACGTAACTGTGAACGTGTTTCGAAGAAATTGGTGTACATATAAATTGACTCGAGGGATCATAATATCATCTACTATTTATTTTATAATACACCACCTGCTGAAATCCGTTTTTTGCCTTCTTTCCATTGTAACCTGCCTGGAAGAGATCGCTTCGTAGTCTATATATTTTTCTATGGACTTGTTTATCTGTATTATTTTCTTCGTGGTGTACAATAAAGACTCATTTTATTGTAATTGTATTGTCATAAGTATATACAGGGTGTAATCAAAACGGTGATCCAAAAGTGGTTATTAAAAAATATTGTGATTATTAAGAGCGTTTATACCTGCTGAGCTGGCAACGTTGCATTTTTGTTAGTTTTCTCGATTAGTCCATAAAAATTGAATGAAAATTAAAAATGTGGTGTATACATACGAATTGTTCTAATATATAAGTTAATGTGTCTACTGCAATAATTATTCGTGATAGACTTTTATTTTCTTTAACGAACAAATTATTACCTAACGGTTTTTAAAGAAAATAAAAGTCTTATCACGAATAATTATTGCAGTAGACACATTAACTTATATAATTAGAACAATTCGTATACACCACATTTTTAAATTTCATTTATTTTTATGGAATAATCGAGAAAAACTAACCAAAATGCAACGTTGCCAGCTCAGGCAGGTATAAACGCTCTTAAGAAACTACTTTTTACAATGAGAAATAAAATATTATTCATTAAATTTATTTTGGTACGATACTCAGAATGTCTTATCATCTCGTCTAAGTACTACCATTACTTTGCCCGAGGAACAAAATATTTCAGGTTTTGTTTTAATAAAACGCTCAAGTAACATTTATACTCGTGTAAAAACAAAATATTAAGTTTCCTCAAGTAAAAAGCGACCTATTTCCAGAGCAATAAAGCGGCCTTTTCGCAGGGTTTTCTTGAAATTAAAAAAACCGGGGTACCTCTATTCGCGATTAACTTTATTACAATTCTTTTGGAGGAACGCCCACAGCCTACTAATGGCACCCTTATCCTTATCCTTTGCCTGAATCAGGACACGGGCCTAAATGTCTTTAATATAAGGAAATGTTAAAAAAAAACAATGTAAACGGTTGTTAATCGCTCTGCTGATGGAATATCCGTGAGTATTTGTGGTTAAAGAATTCATAAAACAAAAACTGTACGGGTACTACCTTTAATGCTGTGTACATCTAATCACACAAAGTCTTCCTTCTTTCGCAATCTCACAATCGAATAAAAAACACTCTGACTAACTCATTACGATGCCATAACCGATCATTTTCTACATTATCGAACCATGTTTTCTCAAGCGGAATAAATAACAGGTATTACTCAAAGTGGCTCATTGTATTTATTTTTAACTCCAATGCTACTTTCATTGATAATTAGCTGGAATGACTTTTCAAGTATTTACCCCTATGTCTAGGTATGTACAGTCAGCCTCAGAAGTAGCTGAAAATTAAGTACTTTGTCGCAACAACCATGTTACACTGTGAAGTTTGAAATATATCACGTTAGTGAAAGTGACAAAGTACTAAAGTTTTCAGTGACTTCTGAGGCCTACCGTCCCTTTAAACGAGCATTTCTTGTTTATTAATTTATTTCGGGGATCTCAGAAATAGCTCTAATCATTTTGATGAAATTTGCTGTGTGAGGGTTTTTGGAGGCGAAGAATCGATCTAGCTTGATCTTCTCTCTTCTCTGAAAAAACGCCGTTTTTAGAATTTTGGCCCGAGCTAAGTTTCAGTCGCCGAGGTAGGTACTGATATTATGATATCACTTCCAAGTTATTTAATCAAAGTCAATCGACATAATGCCGATATTTTGAATGTTAATTATTTTTTGAGCAAAATACATATTTAAGATGTTATTCTGGCTCTCAGCTTATAAAGGCAGGATACAGACATACCTAATGTTTCTATTGTAATTTAAATAACTAACTACATTATTTTCTAAATACGTACCTACATCTATTTAGTTGCATAAATTGAATGTGAATTGTCCCGTGATATTTATTATTATTATTATTATTATAAATAACAACATTTAGAATAAAATAAGTTCGAAAAGGTAGAAAATACATTTACTTAGGCGTAAAACACGATACATGTCCATAGTGTCCAATACAACAACGTTCTCAGAATGCTGCTGCGTCGGCCAAAGCACTGCAGTGCCTCTGTTATCTTCGCAGAGGCAAGGGCAGGTGACTTCTTTGCAATTAGGCGCAAAAGAATTTCCTCACTGCAGAAACGAGTGCGCGGAGCAGTAACAGCATGCTGAGAACGTTGGCAGAGCGACTCGACTGCTCGCTTACTAAATACTGGGTCGATGTGGTGATTGGGAGGGACAAATAGGGCAGGGCCTCATTTCTTAGTATATAGATTCCTTAGAAACCTTAGATTAGTTTGTAAGTAATTAACCTACATAGATATTAAGTGTACCTACTAACAAGTACTATGGATTTTTATTGGTCCGAAATAAACAATTTTTTTTTCTTATTGGACGGTTGGTATGTGGGTGAAAACCAACAAGTGTGACCACGTCAAACTGTAGTTAGGCATACGAAACTGACTGGAAAAAGTTCCATTTTGACACGAAAAGTATCCATAAAAATTGTAATATAAGCCAAAAGACGTCCACTGCTGGGCAAAGGACTTCCCCAAATAGTTTCACAACGATCGGTCCTGCTTTGCCCGCGTCCAAATGGTTCCTGTGGGCTTTACTAGGTAGTCGGTTCATCTTGTTAGGGACCTTTCTACGCCACATATCGACCATAATCTACCTATCGATGTCTGTCTCGATGTCTTACGGCCCATTGTTTGATCAATAGTTAAACAAACTAATAGTCAAATTGCCTTTGAAATGCGTTAACTATTGTTATGTTTGCCATATATTTTAACTATTAGTTTGTTTAACTATTCATCAAAAAACGGGCTCTAGCGGCCTTTAGTTTAATGTAAACAAAAGATTAAGTCCAAGTAAAATTAAATTACTTAACGATTGCTCCGTTGATGTAAACTTCGCGATAACTCAACCAACAAAGCGCCAGTAACTTCAGTGCACCTGACTCTTGCATTAGAGACAGGGTTCTAGGTTATCGCGAGGGTTCTGTTTAAACTTATACGTAGGGTTCCGCAGGGCTGCATTTGACGAGAGCCGCGGGCGGCACCTCGGAAAATTGAACGGGAAATATAATTGGAAAATTATGCGGCCCCTGCCACTTTCCAGTTAGTGCATCTACCGGTTATGGAGTGCCGTGGGGTAAATATTGTTTTCGCGTGTTAATAGGTTTAAAGGTGACGAGAGGATTTTAAATTGAAAATTATCAGTTATTTTTTAAGTCTGATTATGCTGGGTGATATGATAAAACATTCAGGGCGTCTTCTTTAAGAGCTGTGCTCTTGTCGGTGCAGTAACTGTGGTGGAAGTATTCGGCTAGCCGTTTGGCTTCCTGATACGACACGATATCCACTTTCTGTTTCACCAGGTCAAAATAGGTCAATCTTGGCCTTCCTCGGGCTTGTCTTCCTTCTGCTTTTCCTTCCAGGAGGTTTAAAAGAAATTAAGAGAAAGAATTTAAATGAAATTGCGTATCATGTGTATTACGCAGCCCGAATGACGCGATGACGGCTGGACTCGTATCTCATAAACTGTAAATTATTTTGTGTTGAAAATAGTCCTATATCGTAGTTACGCTATCTGGAATGTGAAATACAACACAAACTTGCTATACAAAAAAATCCACCCCACCAAACATTTCCATTGACACACTGTCACTTCCTTCTTTTTTGACATGTCACATTTTCCAATTTCCCGACTGCCGTTGTCACATTTGTCGCGAGACTTTGTAATAAAGTTGCCAGAGTGGTAATAAAGTGGTTCGCGTTGCTTCAGCCAATTTCACTTGCCGTAAATCAACCCGTCACTTCGGAGAAAGTGTGTGGAGTATTAAATTAATATAACCCTGTTTTTCATCGACGATGTTTCACACTTTTGGTATCGATAATACTCGCTGAGATTGTACTCCAAGGAACCGAGAACTCTTTGGTTGTTTGCTTAGTTGTGGTTCTATTTGTTTAGTCGATGGCGTCATGTTAGTCGTTTACTTAAACGGAGTCAAGTGGACCGACACTGTTAATAAACTGTTTGAGATCACTCTCTATTTTACGCCGAATACCCTTTAACTTGTTACAAGCAAATAACAATTTTAATCTCAGCCAAATTCAAACCAGAGCTATATTTATAATGTATTAAACTTCGTTATATAATGTGTCCCTAACTCACGAGATTCCACAAATCACATTAACTAACACGGCCAATAGTTTTAAAACACCCAAATAAATTACGGGAGGATCCACCACACCAAATTTTCCAGCCACAATTACAATTCCTGTCTCAAGAGATTCGTGTTACTATCCTCATACGTCGCACTTAAATAATGGGAGGTATCTTACGGCCACACAATTTACGGGTGTTGGGTTGGAACTAAACTTGTACTTAGTTATTTATGCCGTAACTTGGTTTGAGTGGGAATTTGAATTAAGGATTTGTTTCCAAACTCTGTGATCGTTTTAGCTAGTACGCTGTCAATAAAGTGGAACATCTTCAGAGTTTAATGTCTTAACAGAGGCGCGGGGCACGTTCCGAGCCCCTCGGCTGACAGTTAAATGTTCAGCAAACAACACGTGATCGGAAGCGTCGAGATCAGCTTTCTGAGTCTTTACATACGGGCACACGCCGCTGAAACTGTTTGACTCCGGATTACGGAATGCTAAAAAATATCGGTAAGCTTTTGGTAAACATGGTGTGCCAAGGAAGATTTGGCGCGTGAGCGGAGAGATAAAGATGCTTACGATAAAAATAAACGTTTAAGAGTATTCTTATTCGCGCAAATATTTTCGCAGCCTTGCGTTAACAAGCTGACAACCGAATTCGACACAGATTGCATCGTAAATCTGCATTTTGTCAAAGTTTAATACTGTGAAGTCAGATGCCTTATTGGCAAACATGGGGGTGTATAATTAATCTGGTCAGACGGATGGTCGGGTGCGAGGTGCAGAATACAAATCACTGACGCCCAGGGACGTAGGACGTGCAATGAACGATGTTGCGATGATAATGAAATTGCACACGTCGTTGTACAGTGCCGCAAATTAGCAGTTGCGTATAAATGAAGCCCCCTTTATGATGCAGAATTTGTTGACCATGGCATGTGTCTAAATTATCACAAGCCACAAGAGACCAAAATTTGTTAATTTATGTGGACATTTTGTAAATTTATTAGTGATATTTTTTAAGCATCAATTTATCAGCACTAGCAGACCGTCACGTTAAAGTTTTAGTTTATTTGCCATTTGTTCATTGTGAAGTGATCATGGCAGGTTATTAATTAATAAGTACTTAGCAAGTAACTCTCGAAGGACTTCTCTTGTGTTTTTGTTATTATCGTTTAAGTACGTAGACTGTCGATACATGTTTAATATGCATCTTCAAAATTTGGTTCCCCCAATCAATATGTAAGTAATTAAATATTTTTAATTACGCTTTTCTGAAATCGGAGCGTTTATCTTCGCAAAACAAATTGGCATTCCGCGCGGGTCGGCGTTTCCCTTTGAAGTTCCAAGTTTTATTGCAATGGTAGATGTAGCCGTGTACTGTAGACGCAATAATTAAGAAATACTTTCACATTAAATACTCACAAAAATGCATAAAAACATTTTTTTTTCCAAACCTCCAACGCGTTTGGAATTGAAGATTAATTTACATCAGAAAACGATGGTGATAGCAAATTAGTGTCTGTGACTGCATCAGCTAAAGTAAAGCGTAGAAACTGTAGCATATGTTTGGTAGTTCACGGTCCGTGAATTAGTTTCATGTTCATGACCAAAGTGAACTTAGCGGCGAGAATTAACCGTAATCGCCGCGTAGGTGGGCTGCCAAGACGGGCGTCAACATTAAACTTCATGCATCTTGTCACACTGTAATAAGGTTCCCGAATTGACCATTCAGAAATTTAGTTTGTTGAAAACTGTATCTTTATTGTAATGGCGGCGGTTGTCCCTATTGGGACCGTGTCGTGACGTCATCACATTCCCGAGACCACCCGACATTCCCAACCGCAATCTAATTCACCAATCAAACTCATCCTTCTTTATACAACCGAATATCTTCGTGAAAGTCAATTAATGTTGAAGTTCAGGTAATAAACAAATGCGGGGAAGGCATGTCGGTTTGTTTGCGGGCAATAAACTGAGCGTTGCAGCGGGCGGCAGGCATCAACTAGTAATTAATGGTCTGACAACAAAGACAGGGGTGAAATTGGATCAATTTGCGAGATATTCCGCGATTCTGAAGACGCTTATTGGCGAATATAATGTAATACGCTGAAAACATTGCTTTGCTGATTAATTTGTTGGTTTGTTTGGCTGATCAATGTGTAAAATGTTTTGATACACTTATAATTTCCATACAACTGCCAAAGAGAATAGAATCACTATATGTTTTCGATAGCTGTACAGAAGTAATCTAATGATAAGTTACTGCAATGAGCACTAACTACCCTTGCGATGAGACTTTTTGCTGTCTGTCTTGAAAACAACTGTTGTTGGACTAATGTGGTAGTTTGTTTACCTAACAGTAGCTTGAAGACAGTGGTTTTAGCGATGACGCTTTGTCACTTATTTACCTCTTTTCTACTGGATATGTCAGAAAATGACAAGCGAGAAAATAGGGAGCGTCCTATACGTTCTAAAACAGCTTAAAATGTAGTTTGATTGGAATTGCAATATCTCAAACAATAAGCTTCGTACTTTTAGTTCCCGCGGTACAGTCAGAGCGGTTTCTAAAAAACCGGCCAAGAGCGTGTCGGAACCGCCCAAGGTAGGGTTCCGTAGCCATTACGAAAAAATAATATTAAGTAATATTTTTCTAAGGATTTCGTATGTGTACGGAATCATCCAAGTTTAGGTATGTTTTATACCTTAGGCTACTATTTACTCTTAAACTACAAATAATTTCCAAGCAATCTTAGCCGCTATAATTTTCCTAGTAAATTTGATATATTTACTACCCTTCTGAATTTTTTCAAATTTTTCCACCCAACAGTTTAGATTTTAGAGGGGGGGGGGACGGCCAAATTTAATGAAAGTTTTCACTTTAAAGTTGAATATTTCGCAAACAGATCACTGAATAGAAAAATCATGTTAGCAACCCCGCAATGATTTTAAAAGACCTATCCAACGATACCCCACACTATAGGGTTAGCTGAGAAAAAAAAATCACCCCCACTTTACGTCTATGGGAGGTACCCTAAAAAAATTTTTTTTACTTTTTTTTATTCAATCACTTTGTCGGCGTGACTAATATATATATATTGATGAGAAATTACAGCTTTCTCATACTATCAGTCTCTGAGCTTAGCCGCGGACAGACAGACAGACAGACAGACAGACAGACGGACAGACATGGCGAAACTATAAGGGTTCCTAGTTGACTACGGAACCCTAAAAACGACTCAAATTTATATATCCCATGGGACGCCGTAAATATCCAGAGCAATAACGGAGTCTAAAATGTTCCCCATAAAAATTCCACAAATTCAGCACATATTGAGTGGTCTCCGTTTTGAGTAGGTACAATGGGTTTCGGAGGTAGCACCGACCCTCGTATTTAGCTATTGTTTTAAGTGGGCTACACTTCGTTACGCCCCTGCACTCAGCAGAGTTTTTGAGATCAGCCTTTTTATATTTTTAGGAGACCCTCACGCTAAACTGATAATGAAGGCGGAGGGAGCCGAGTTTAGTAGCATTACCCCGGAAATTTATTGTGGCGGATGTACTTTCGTTTACCGTAAATAGGTCCGTTAATGGTAATCCCAGGAACTGTAGCACCTGCGAGGTTCTAAGGTTGTATACGATGCTTTTGTGCGGAATCATTTCGCTTTTCTTCGATTACAAGGGCTTTGCAAGATGAGTAACGTGTCTGCCGCAGGTGCCTTTGCGGCGCGACCCTCGCAGGAAAACAAACCAGTGGAGTAATTTATCTCATTTCCTTCAATTACGGCCTTTTTGGAGTCGGAGTCACATGTCAGATGGGGTGAACTAGGTTGTCAAATTGTATGTATTCGGTTTACAATGTGTAATAATATATTATAATGTCTTTGTTTTGCCGTGAATTTTGACGCTGCCTATTCTTAAATTAAAAAATCTATGGGTAGTATCAAAAATGCTACGTAAGACTAATCAAAATCAAAATTTGACAAAAAAAAACTTTTTATTTTGGAAAATCTTAATATAACACGAATTAAGAAGTTTAATGCATCTCTTAATAATATTTTGTATAAAATTTACAGTGAAGATTGTAATTTGATAGGAAGCAAAGCTACTTATGTGCTTAGCTGCAAAACCAACTTAACCGCTTCCCTAGTTCCCGTTTTAATTATGCACGCAGCATTAATTTTCGGCTTTTCGTCTATCGTCAACAGATTTCGGGATTTTCGTCTGCTATAGAAGACGGAGTACAAACGTGTTTGTTCCAAGTTTGCCGAAGTTCCCCCGGGCTCATCGGAGCCGAGGGGAAGGTGGTCTTAATTAGGAAATAATGCCTTCGCGATTAATCACAATACCCTGTTCGTACCCGCAGTGTTTTATTCTGAACTTGTTCCAAAATAAGGCCCCGATTGTCGTGCGGTCTTGAGACTGATTTCCAATGGGACATGGGCAGGGGACGTCTCCGGCAGACCTGAAACTGTCTCGGTTCGTTGCGCCGATGTATTACGATTTTCCTATTGTAGGAAAGTCAAAAGGTGATGTTAAAAGGTGTTTAGGGGAAAAGGGTCGTTTTTTATATCGAGTCCTTTTTCTGTCTCGAAAAGGTTTCATTGACTTATTTACACATGAACTAAAGTTTAACATTTGGTAGCATAGCATACGGTTGTGGTAACTCTGAAGATGAGCTCTGGTTGAGTTCGAAACGCGTCAGTGTAGCTTGGTGGTGGTGATGGTTGGGTTTATGTGATTTGTGTGTGTTCGTACAGTGTGGAGGTGGAGGAACTGCATGAACGCACATTTCTTGCATAAACGTAACTATTGTAAGGTCGCGGGTGAGCAAAGTAATTGTTTTAGTTCATTAATATGGACCTACGCAAAGTAACGCCTGATTCAATAAATTATTTACACATGTAGAACGTGAGTTTGGGATTGGATTTTTGGTCTGTTCGTAATGATGTAGCAAAATGAGTTCCGCACACATCCACGTTTCGACAGTCATGTCTACGTAACAACAGAGGACTGATAATGAATTATCCGTCACGCATCCGCAAATCCAACCGAAGAGCTTGTTAGGAATTAAATGAACATAATTGGTAATACAAAACCGCGTGGGGAACCGGGGCCGTTATGAAGCATACTAATTTTCCGCAAACCCTTTAATCCGGCGCTCGCTTATTTCACTTGTCCCCTCGTTGGCGAATTTGTCCGCGTCCCCTCTCTCGATGCCCGTTGATGTAATTTCTGCGATGCCTCCAAGGTATAAACGTCTGCAAAATTCATAGAAAGCTTTGATGCGGCAGTCTAGTCCAATGTCTTTCTGTGAGGTGAAAGTTTCCTTGTTAAATATTGCGCTGGGGATCGTCCCAAAGTCCCAATCGAAAATTTATGGAGATGCGCACTTGTTTAGTTGTGAGTCGTGAAAGGTCATGAAAAATTGAAATAGTGCGGCAACAGGTACTTGTTAGATACATTCGTGTTTTATGTTTATGGCAACCCACGTAAGGTATATTTTCATAGAGTCGGATGTTCTTCCAATACAAAATTGGATACTTTGTACATGTACACTTTACCACAGTCGGCGGGAAGCCCGGTCTTTCATATGGGAATTCAATACAAATTCCCCTAGCCAATTTGCATGCTTGTGTGCAAGAGGTTTTCCTCAAACTTATTTTTTTATAATATAAAAGTTCACCTTCCACGTCCAACGGCTTTCATCAAAATCTTACTAAATCAACATAAATCTTGTTTTTCGCCTCGTTTATTTCCATGAAGACCGACACGCTTTTTGTTTAAGAATTACGTTGGAAATTTATTGCTGAAATGACTTTTTCTATTTGTTTTTTTACGTAGGTTACTTGTAGGTTGTTTTGTTGTAGACGTAATTTTCCTGGATGTATCGTATAAAATGCAGCTCGTTGGAAAACTTGTGGAGGAAGGGGCCCCGGCGACGCGGGTTGCATACTTAAAACATTGTAAAAAAACTCCATGCGTCTCGACTGCAGAAAAAATACATTTGTGATTCTGAACAACTGGCACTGTAATAAGTTTCTTGATGCCTACGTAGCCTCTCCCAGCGGGCGTTGCGATACTTGTCAACAGCTTAGAATGTTACCGACGCACGTTGAATATGAGTATGATATTAGATATAAAGGGCATGTCGTAAACCGTATGGAAATTTTATTAACTTTTCACGTTTTATATGTTTTAAAATTTGCAATTTAAAACGGGCGCGGGTAGAAATGTGCAGTGCCATGTGAACAGCAATTGTATGTAGCAACTTGAGCAACGTCATTGTTAAATTTTGTGTAGGTATCAAAATAAAAAATCCATGTCTTTTTCTCTTAGATTTACTAGCCCTTTCGGAAAGACCACATTGCAAAAGTTTTTTGTTAAAAAAAAAACAATTTTTATTTTACTACTACTTGAACATACAGGGTTATTTGTAATTCAATGACATCCTCTTAACCCTGAATTCCTATCACTCAAACAAATGTTTTTTGTTTTACGACTTTTTAAAATGAAGCACTTTTTTTCCGATACAAATACACAGAGTATCGTAAAAATAAGAGGTAATCTCAAATTTTCAAAACGTTATTACACCAAAAATATTAAATTATGTATGACAAAAGCCGTAAAACAAAAAACATTTGTTTAAGTGGTAGGAGTTTAGGGGTAAAAGGATGCTACTGAATTACAAATAAACCTGTATAGTACCTACTTATGAAATAAATGGAAAACATGTTTGGGCAGATAATTAGTAATCAATAGTGTAGAAAATAAAAATTGACAGCACGATATATTCAGTATAGAAGTAAACGCATGTATCAAGAACCAGTTATGTTCTGGTTAAAGCCCAATAATGCCACTCAACAACAAAAGTGGTCTTGATTTTCATTGAATAATTCCCAAATGAAAGTGAACGCACATAATTAGTTGGTCTAATTAGAAGGTACAAAACTTTTCTATTCATAAAGACCAAGCCAACACAACCCACGCCGCACATAATGTATCAGTGTGTGGGTGTAGTGAAAACCTCTGAAATAACGAGACGTGCTCGGTTGAATGGCGTAGACACCCTCGACTACATCTCACGTACAGATACGATCTCCGGTGCGAGATCTAGATACGAACAGCCCTAATGGACATAGGTGGGATATGGTTACAGGAATTTTGTTTATATTGCACCGCTGAAATGTGTGTGGACAGAAAAAGATTAAACAAAATGGTTTTTTACATACATTAATCGCTCAGACAACGCCATCTGTTGATTGGAGACGAAGTTATAGCGTCATCTTGAAAGCCAAGGTACAGTCGAAGAAACTGAATCTCGTCCCAGGGTAAACATGCACATTTTTCATTGCAAATTTCATGTTGACATTCTAATTCTAAAAGTTTAATGGTTACTTGATCTGAAATGTGTTTTAACACATTCATTTTTAATAATTACTAAACTAAACGGGACTTATCACGCACTAAATATTTATTTATTTACCTCGACGTTTCGGCCACATTGCAGCATTCATTTTTAATGGTTGTGACATTGGAAGACTATCTCCGATATTTTTTTTTTTTTTAACTATGGGACCCAATACATCCCTGTATTGTTTTTTTATATAATTATTATTATTTTTTATTTAATTCTATATTTGTATGGTTTTTTAGTTTGTAATTTATTATATTTTAATTTGAAAGATATATATATATATATTATATTTTGATTTATTTGATTTATTATATTTTGATTTTAATTTTGATTTTGATTTTAATTTTAGACGACCAGATGGCCTAGTAGGTAGAGAACCTGACTACGAAGCTTGAGGTCCCGGGTTCGATCCCCGTGTCGGGGCAGATATTTGTATGAAAAATACGAATGTTTGTTCTCGGGTCTTGGGTGTTTAATATGTATTTAAGTATGTATCTATCTATATAAGTATGTTTATCCGTTGCCTTGTACCCATAACACAAGCTATGCTTAGCTTACTTTGGGACTAGGTCAATTGGTGTGAATTGTCCCGTGATATTTATTTATTTATTTTATTTTGAAAAGATTACTTCCTGCCAAGTTTCTTGCGGCGCATTCTTCTTGGCAATGATGGTCCTTACGAAAGCGCTGGTAGTTTAAAAAGTGACGTGTAAAAGAGCCCTTTGCGGCGTAATTGCAGAATAAACGTTTTGATTTTTTGATTTTTTTTTAATGTGTGCAAAGTAATAAGTCAGTTATAAGAATCTACAATCTTTAAAATTTCCGACTCACGTATATATCAGTAACTTTTACACGTTTTCGATCTTATACGAATATGAATTTTAACTTCAAGTTTACCTACATCTCCTTGATATAACTAAGTTTAGTAAAATATATGATTTCTCGTAGAAAACGTGGGTCGGGAAATTGAAATCTGTATTGGATCACCACAGTAAGTTTTGGTCGTATCATTCCGGATCGTGGACGTCCGAAGTCTAAGAATCTTTACTATTCCTAACGTGTTTCTGATTTTTGATTTTATCTTATGAACATATTTTGAAACATTTTATATAAACTGTAATAAGAAAGGTATAAACACAAAAAATATAATAAAGGCACGCAAGTTTTTTATGGTGTGGATTACAAACAAAAACTACGCAAATTTTCCGTTTTCTAGGTCCAAGTGTTTGCGCTGGGCGTTAATGAGTCTCAGTCAATAATTTTATTTTTGAAATATTTATTTTTAATTTTCGGCCCCAGCGGCCATCTGTTCTGAGTGCTATAATGGCCTGCCCAATTTCCATTGCCATTTCAACGAGCTGGCTAAGTTGGTGACTCTTGTTCTTCTACGGATCTTCTCCTTCCTGTATTTACTGTTTTCCTGACTGACTATAGGTACTATAAAAAATAACTAATGGCAAATTAACTTTTAAATTCAATATACTTTTATTTTTGTTTATATTTTACAGTATAGATAAAATCTGTGCTTAATAACCACTAATTTACATACTTTGGCTGTTTTTAGTTTCGAAAACGCGAGCAAGCTTTATTCCTTAGTGCGGTAAGTATAACTTTTGCTGACACAGCACAAAACATAGAAGCACCATTATTTTCCACTTAGTAACAAAATATCTAAATGCCTTAGAACGTGTTAGTGCTACTTACAATCTGTAGATTATGTGTAATTATCTGTAAATTGCTCTAAAGTTAAATTAAACAGCTCGATGTTAAGATCACCAAATAAAGGCTTGTTGTTTTCTTTAAAATATTCTTCTCTAAGAAGCACTTTAATTTAGTAAAATTTTATCCTTCTTTTTATTGTTTTGGTACCTAATTGAGATGTTAATTAAATTACGAGCAAAAAGTAAAAAAATGGTTTAAATTTACTTATAAGCACAAAAATTACTTTTATTATCCAAAACACGACGACCAGATGGCCTAGTGGTTAGAACCTGACTACGAAGCTTGAGGTCCCGGGTTCGATTCCCGTGTCGGGGCAGATATTTGTATGAAAAATACGAATGTTTGTTCTCGGGTCTTGGGTGTTTAATATGTATTTAAGTATGTATCTATCTATATAAGTATGTTTATCCGTTGCTTAGTACCCATAACACAAGCTTTGCTTAGCTTACTTTGGGACTAGGTCAATTGGTGTGAAATGTCCCGTGATATTTATTTATTTATTTAAAACATCTTGTGGGAGGAGAAGGACAGTCTATTGAAAGCCGTTGATTGTAAGTAGCACAAAAGTGATTGCTGTGGACGTGGGTCCTGCAATCTATGACATCAGCTAATGACGCTTTTCCGCTAAGACGATGATGAATAGGTATGATGAGAGAAATGAAATGGTGACGTCATGTCGTTTAGTGAAAACAATTAAATAATATCTAGATACTATCAATCATTGTGATTCAATTGAAAAAAAAATACTAATACTATTTCTCTTGTCCTCAGGATGTTCGGGACAAAACTTGCGGATATTTCCGCTGCAGAAACAGCAGACGGTAGCGGTGGGGAAGTCAGTGGTGTTGACATGCCAGGCTGATGCACCGGATCCTGCACTGGTCACACAGCCACAATGGAAGGACCCTAAAGGACAGATCATCAATGAAGCTGCGTAAGTGCTAGTTAGACTCGATGAAGGAGTATCACACGATAGCATGAGGCACGCCTGCTGCCGTACTTATGGATCCCGCGATCGTCGTGCAATCACAATGGAAAAAGTTTACGGGTCAAATCATCAGTGAAACAGCGTAAGTACCTCCTGTGATAAATAAAAAATAACAGCAGCCGACGGCATTACGTAATAGGTAAGCCTGTTGTGCAGCCGATGTTACAAAATCTCACGCCCATCGTGCAGTTGCAAGGACCCTAGGACCTAAATCATCATTGAACCAGAGTAAGTCCTATTAGTACCTAATAGACGAAAAAGCAGCAGACAACAGCATTATGCAAACAAGAAGTGCGTAAGTACTAAGCTAAGCACGATGTCGGAGCGGAGCCTAAAAGACAAGTCGAAATTGAACCAGCGTGAATGGTAGGTACTGGTATAAAGGTAATTAGAAAAATTGCTGCCAACGCGACGCGAACCTAAGTAGTTGACCGACACGAAAAATAAAAACATTATGACATTATTTAAAAATAAGTAAAAATTGTAACGTAAACAAAAACTGAATTCTGAATTTTGTATAACATAGCATTTTGATAGGTGCTTAATTTATATTTGTTACCACCACTCTGTATTACAACGTATTTGGCTTATTTATAAATATATTTTTTTTATCAACAGCTCCGGCACTCGACCAGAAATCTACACAGAGCCAAGCCCTGCGAAGCAACTGCAGCTGCTGTACATCTCGTCTATAACTCCTGCCATGGCTGGGGAGTATACGTGTGTGTCAGCTTACACTAACGTCCCATTGAGTGCTAGCGTCGTGCTGGATACGTTCAGTATGTATTTGGAGTATTTGCACCATTAACTTTCATAAGTATTTGTTTTTAATTTCAACAAAATAAGATTAATCCAAGATAGAGAATTACTATGTACGCAACTAATTTTTTTTGACACTTTAAGTGAAAGTTAATCCTTATATACATTAGATCTAGAGAAAGTAAAAGCTCTTAAGGTCTCTTTTATACAAATAAATAATCAAATTCAAAGAATTCAGTTTTTTTTTTCAGTTGCCATCACGTGGTCTAATGCCAATGAAAATCAATTTGCTACGAAAGGAAAAGACTTCAAAGTAATGTGTGAAGTAACTGCTGAACCTGCTCCTTCGGTTGACTGGTTCAAGGAAGGAACCTCTGTAAGTTAAATTGATAAATGGAATTAAAAATAAAAAGACTGACCAAGATTTACAGATATGTACTTATGTACTTATGTTTTTTTTTAGATTATGACTGGAGACCGATACGTAATCCATGCTAATGGCCTTTTAATTAAGAACGTTGAGGAAAGCGACGACGGAACGTATACTTGTCGAGCTGTTGTTATCCAGACTGGTGAACTTGCCGAAAGAAATATCAAACTTGAGGTATTTTGGAAGCATTTATTATATATTGTGAAGTTTAATGAATTCTAAGATAAAATTATCTAAATAATGAATTTTAGGTTTATACTGCACCAGAAATGGAAGAACGTGAATCAAGAGTGGAGATTAAGGAAGGAGGATCAGCTGCCATCACATGCAAAGCAAGAGGAAAACCTGCGCCTACGTACTCTTGGATTAAGGCTTCAACACGAGAGGTACTTCTATTTTTTATGGTCTCATCTCAAATTTATATAACAAATAACTACTTAAACTCACACTGTAATAACTTTTCGCAGAATTTGGCATCAACCTCTCGGTTCAGTGTAAATGAAATTACTGGCCTTCTGACTTTTGATAGAGTAGAAGCAGGAGATTACGGAAAATACATCTGCAGTGCGGTAAACCAGGCTGGACAGAATGAAACAGAAATCGAAGTTGAAGTTCTTGTTCCACCAAAGATATTCGAGTTAAAGAATATGACCGTTGCAGAAAAAGTTGAAGGGAGATTAGAATGTCAAGCATCGGGTCGGCCGGCACCTCGAATAAGGTTCCGGAAACTATCAAACACCGAACCTTTTGTCAATGGTCCAAACGATGACGGAAGGTAGTAAAATCTCCTAATCTATTCTTCACTTACATCGTTCCTGATTTAACGATGTATTAGGTATAACCAATCACATTATTTCAGGATCAACGTCGAAACGAGCTTTCATCAAACTGGTGATCAGATGCAGACCACTGCAGTATTATCAATTTCTCAGCTAAACAGAACAGATGATGGTTTATACGAATGTATAGCAAATAATGAAGGTATTTTTATATAATGTATACAAAAAATAAAAAAGGCATATTACCTGTTGTACTAATACTCATACTATCAATTATTTTAACATCTTTTGCAGGTGGCGAAGCCAGGAAAAACGGGCATTTGACGGTTGAATTCAAGCCTGTGTTTAATCCCGAATCAAACATTCCTTTGACATGGAGCTGGAATGCTCAGCCTGTTAACATAAGCTGCATCGCGGAGAGCATCCCTAATGCCACAATTAAATGGAGGTACAACACTAATTCCTAATAAAAAAAACTGCTTTATTATTATTAGTACGTAGCATTATGTTGTGTGTCCATCTGCTGGACAAAACGTCCCCTCCTCTTCTTATCTCCCAATAATTTTGTTGTAATAATGTTTCAGGTTCCACGAATATGATTTAGTGGAAACCCCTCAGGTCAGGATTTTCGGTGCAGGACCTTACAGCAACGTAATCGTTACTCCTACTGATCGTAGTTTATATGGAGTTTACAAGTGCATAGCCACCAATAGGCACGGTGAAGCAGTTCACACCACTCAACTCAGGGAAGCATCTGTACCGGGGACAGTAGTTCAGGTGAGATCTGTATGAACAGACATACAGCATACGCTTGACATAAAAAATAGAAGATAGTTACTACCTAGTGCTTTTGTATTTTTGTAGGCACGTCAGGAAACACTCACGGCAACATCAGTTTCCTTCAACATTGTCGGACCTGCTGAAGAAATGAACCCACCAGTTAGAGCCTTTGCCACTCAATACAAAGAAAACGATAACTTTGACTGGAACTTCGCTATGAACCGATCGTGGTCGGTGAACTCTCCATACGTCGTCGAGAACTTAAAACCTATGGCCTCGTATGACTTTAGGTTTGCTGCCGTCAATATTGTAGGAGCTGGTAGCTGGGGAGCACCCATTAATGTTATCATGCCTAGGAGGTAATTTTATATAAATAATATTTATACTTATTTGGAACTGCATTATTTGTATACATTTTCAAATAAATAATTTACCACTCAGGTCACCCCCGGAGAAACCAAAATGGAGAGAAGAGCCTCCTAGTCCTGAAACATTGATTCACGGAAAGTATGCCGATAGATACGAGTTGCAATGGCGAGTGCCTGCTCACAATGGTGAACCCATTGACATGTATGAAGTTAGCTATTGTCCGGTAAGTGTTCAAAAAGACCAAACTCACTTAAAAACAAACTTCAATTTTTCCCTTTACTAATGAGTTAAACATTTGTTCATCAGGTGCTAAAAGTAAGCGGAGAGTGGCGAGTGGCGTCCGATTCCCAATGTTTCACTGAAGAACTTAAGTCCTACGAGGCAATCAATTATGAAGTGATCGGCTTGCACCCGGACACTCGGTACCGCATGCAAGTCCGGGCCCACAATATCCTGGGTTTCTCCAACCCTGCACATCTCTACATCCAGACAGCCCTCGGTGAGTACAACCAAGAGAATAACGAGGTGCCTCTTCGAGCTGGCTTTTACGATGTGTATACAGCCCCTAACCCAGAGCCATCTGCAGCATCCACTGCTGCATTTTCTTCATTTATGACTTTTGCTTTAGTTTTCTTGGTTTTGTGACGTGTGACTCATAATTTATAATACAGTGCAAATTACGGTTTGTTAAAAATCAATCAGTTCAGTTTGTTCTTGAAGAGCATTACAGCAAAGTTGTTTTTGTAGACTCTGATTTTGCTGTAATATGATTTGTATTTTTTTTTCGTGTAAGTACAATTTTCGTATCAATTTATTTGTAAATCATTTTGTATTGTCATGGCTCTCACCTATTTTTCTTCATTTATTTTCATCATCTGTGTAATGTTTAATTTTAAAGCGAGATAATCATTATTATTTTACTTTTGTAGTCCAAAGTTTTCGAAGTCTTGCCCTAGCTTAAGTAATAATCCATAATTTCATATATTTTTCGTTATGATTTAAAGTCAATAAAGGGTACAAAATAAAATAATAACATGATCATGTTTTTTGATTTGTTTTGAAGTTCAATTATGTTGGCATGTTTTTGTTTAAATTGTGAGTACAACTAACTGCAGTTTGAATTTAAAACATATAGCTATTTTTTAATTTTACAAAGTTCCATTTAAGTTGGCAACTCAAGATATTATATTATGTTGGTGTTAATTTATTACGAATGGTGAGTTAATTATTTCTTGCTTCATTTATTATTTTGGTACTTATCTAATTAATATTATTTTAATCATCGATCGTAATTTTATCGTATCAAATATTTTCTAGGTAACCCAAATGGAAGTCCACCGAATTTCAGTTGGACTCGCACTATAACGGAAACCCTGATCGCTATATCACTTTTCAAATATTTAGTATGAAGTAATTAGTCAAAAAATCATCAGCTATAATTAATATAAGACGACTGTTGTTAAATAAGAAAATACACTTGTGATAAGCAATACGTTGATTTGTAAATAAGTATTCTATTTCCGTTAACTATCATTAAATGATTTGATATGGAATAATTGATATGAAGAATATGATTATCATTATAAATAGTTAAATGAAATAAAAAGTTGCGGTTTTATTAGTGGAATCTTTGGTATATCTTTAATCAATAAATATTTGAATATCGATGTGTCAAAAGATTATGTACTGAATTAGATAGAGGAACCGCTAATAAATTAACACTGCCAAAATATAACGTCGTATTAGTGTACATTAATAAAATAATAATAAAATATGCATAATTTTAAGGTTTTGAAACTTCGTGAGTGGCAGATGTGTGTACGAGTTTTTGATAACTATTTTAACTTTTTAATAGATTATTGTGAAATAAAAGTAGGTAGTGATAATAATGAAGAATGTCGTCCAGCAGAAGGATAAAGGGGGAGATAAACTATTGAACGTAAAAAAATGTTAATAAACTCAGTTAGGGAATAGAAATTTTGAAATAAAAAAAGGATTCGATTGTGATCTGTTAGAAAAATGACCAATGTGAAAAAATAATAAATGTTTCCAAAACAGATGTTTACTTATCATTTTTGTTCAAATTAATAAATGAAATACTGTTACAAACCACAGTATTTCATTTGATGTCAAGTTTGATCATCGATATGTGTTAGTTTAAAGCATTTCTTAACCTGAGCAAAATTCAAAAGAAAGCTGTCAAGATGCTTATCAAGAAATTAATTGATTAACCCTTGAATTTCGATCACCTGACCAGTGTTTGTGTGGCCCTGACCGCCCCCGGGTAAATATACTTTGTATTGATAAATAGATAATAGTTAATAATTCTGCTGTATAGTTTCCTTTGGAATGATCCTAATTACTATACTGCATGATCCACTTAGCTGTGTACACCTATAAACAATTGTGATACCCTTCCCCCTTAGCATGGTCATAAATAACTACTTATAATCAGCGACTATATCAATCAAAATAACATTGTCATACTTCCATTTATTCATACCGATGTCTCTTGTTAAGTTATTTTAGATGAAGTAAAACTTAGTGTTTTTTTAAAAATAATTATTGGGTCTTTAGGTCTTCATGTAGCTTCTCTTGTTTAATTTATCCACGCATGGGTTGTTCAATCCCTGGAACTGCCAAAGAACTTCATTTGGATTGATAAAACTACACAACATATCTGATAAAAAACAAAATTCGCTCCTTTTCGTGAAATGGCAGTTTCACTTCATAATTATATTTTTTTGGATTTATCCTTTAATCGTAGTGTAACATTGTTGTTTGAAGTTATCAAAGTACTAATCCGTACAAGTTAATTTGGAAATTATTGATAAATTCAAACTGCAATCATCGAGTGTTATAAGTAGGGTTTATGACTAAGGTGATGGTTTAATAGATCCCCATCCATATTTGGTTTTTCAAACTCGATCTTCAGTGACAATTTAGATCTCGGTATACGCTTCAATAGTTCAAAATTTGTCATGGGGTTTGAACATTGTTTATGTTGCGTTTATTGAAATTAATTGGAATGTTTGCATCTTGACAACTTTTCTTTACACTTTTATAAACATTTTAAGTATTATAATTTGTGCATCATTGTCTATCATTTTTAATACTCATCGTATTTATATTTAATTTTCATTCAAACCCCATTTCATTCTAGCGGAGAGCTTTCTGTCTCAGACAATATGAAAAAATCTTAGTAGACGTCTTTCTCTTTAAATTGGTGACAGGGTGCACGTTTTCTTGAACTGAAAGCACTCCTCTTTGATCACCACGGAGATTGTAATGAATGTGCCTCGAAAATTTCACATATGGTATAACAATGTCTATTTTCGCACAAATGCTGATAATTGCATTTATTACAATCACTTTCATGTCATTAACATTACAGCTTTTGCGACGTGATGCACAAACTAACCTTAGCGGGAGCAGTAGACTGCTTCAGATATACCAATAGTTTTTATTCGAAGTTAAGTAAAAAAAAAAGGTGCCTGTCTTCTCTGAAATGTCTACTGCTCTTCTTAGTTTAAATAATATTGTAAATGTCTATAACTATTTTTAACTCTACAGGTGTCACTTACTCTGGTTTCGCTCCTCCTCAACTGTTGTCCAGTGGAGCCATCATAGGGTTGGCATTGGCCGGAGTCTTCATCTGTCTCCTCATTGTGGACCTGCTGTTGTTCTGCTTCAGACGCCAAGGCGTCATCGCTACTATCTGCGGTAAACGCACCAAGAAGCACAAGGACGACGAAGCGAAGTTGGGAAGGTACTGCATCTCTTATATATTTTCATTTATCAATGTTTTTTTTTTATTAATTATTATCTTTAGCACTTCATCGGCATCGTAACAGTCTTTCATAATGTCCTTTGTGTTAACGTGAAGTTCCTTTTATTCTATCCTTCGAGTGTTAGTGTCGATGAGAGATGTTTCTGCCCGCTAGTCTGTACGGTTGGCGTTTCCCGCTCCCTTATTGCAGCACGAAGCCGCGCGCGCCGCCTTCCCCCGCGCCCTTGCCGCCGCCCGTCAAGCTCGTACCAACTCCGACGTAAGGCTTTAGTTTTTCTGCATGCTATGTTTGTGCGGATGCCACGGCCAGCTAATAACTAAGTTATTATTAGCTCTCGGCCCTTGTAAATATTGACCGAAACATTACGCTTGCCAAAGCCTCTTGTAAATACCGCTCTGGATTTTGATTCGTTTGTTTTGCGTAAATATGAACTCTGCTTTCGATTGGATTATTTTATATAATTAGGTTTCTGTGTAAATATAATCTTGTATTTAGAATTGAGTCGATATTGAGATTCACGATCCTTTAATCTTAAAATCCTACGGAGAATTTGTTTGCTTGAGTGAGATTGCCTTGATTTATCTTTGAGTGTCCGTTCTTGCCTGGAACATCTCTTTCGACGATTCATCCTATTTCGTTTTCATTACAAATTTATGTTTGTATTATTCATTATTAAACAATTATTGCACCTATAAAATATTGCACTATTAACTAATATAATAATTGTTTGTCCCCACGCTGCCCTTGGTCACCGTAGCTATGTTCCGACCACGCCAGTGTAAGAAACCAAACTGTTTCCTAATATTTCACTTAAATTATTATTATGCAGTGTATAATGGCTTTGTAGCTATTTGTTGTGTGCTTGTTGTAGTCTATTATAAGCTTCAGATATTCACCCTTTGTTTATTCACACTACCCTTTTTGAAATTTTACACAGAAGCTACTTAAAGGTTTAATAAGCTGTACTTAAGCTGTATTTCTGTATCATAAGTACCTAGTTACATTACAAGTAAACCAAAATATTAGGTTTGCTTTAAGTGTCTACTGTGTATATTAGTTTCACCGGAGAGACAATATCACCATAACAAATCATGTGCTTGAGAAAGATCACTTTAGTCTACGGACACACCTGACACCTATTTCTTTGGTTATAAGAGTTAGTATTTACTTAGCCCGGTACCAGTAACTTAATTACTCAAACAAATGTAACTGACCAAATGCACGTTTGATTCACATATGAAAGGTCCCTTTACCATCGTATTTTTTGTATTATTATCGGTAAAATTAATTATATTTGAGATGAATTCTAGATCGCATTTATTATTTTATGTATTTCATCCATTATTTTTAAGCTTTGTATATTTCGATACGTTCGCTCTTATAAGGCGCTGAAATACTGTAAATATTTTGCTATCTCCGAATATATTGTAGTCAAATGTGGTCTAGAGAACCTTGGGTTGCAAGTTTTCATGTATTCAATTGGTTATTGGAATGTTGTGGTTCCTACCCATAATGTGTTTATGGAAAATATTAAGACAAGACAAGAAGTCAACTATGAACTATTCATTCGATATTATTTTTTCAATGAATATCTTTGTGATTTATTATCTATTATGTTACGACTTACTCAAATTTTTAAATCGAAATGTTAATGCGAATTAAAGTTAAAAAATGTAGATCTTCATGATAACGTTTGATGAACTACGATTAAACAATTTCAGTATTGTTTTGTTAACTTGTCTTCTTGTCTTTCTTTCCAACCCAACCCTGTGGTTACGGTGTTAACTATTTATATCTTTACAGAGATGAAAAAGAACCGCTCAAAGACACCGGCGATGATGCATTGAAGAGGAATTCTTCGGTTGAATTCGACGGGCGACGGGTTTACGCTACCAGTGGGGGACCGATCATTGGAAAGAACTCTGCTGTTTAAAGGAATTAATCTGATTTTTATTATGGCCAGAACGACATATTGAAAAAAGCGCGTCTTTTTCGGGATTTCCTCAAAATGTTAGCTATTAACTGCAATCTGATAAATCGATATTGTTTTCCCATTTAACTTTGTTTGAGCTACGGCAGGAATAGGTAAATAGTAAAATAAATGTGCAATATTTTACAATTTGTCGTTCTTAGCTCAAAATTAGATGACATCTCAAGTAGTTTTATATAATGTTAAGCCTTAGTTACGACAATGCAAATGTAGGATTATACATATTAATATACACGTTTAGTAGTGGTAGAGCCATGTTGTAGCTAGCCGCTGCATCACGAATGGGCCGGCTTGTCCGGAGCAGTACCACCCTCTCACAGAACACCGGCGTGAAGCAGCAGTAATCCTGCTTGCGTTTCGTACGGTCAGTGAGAGTGCCGGGGGCCCAATACCTCACCCCTTCCCTCTTCCCCTCCCCCACCCCCTTCTCCTGTTCCCTTTCCTTTAGGGCCGACAACGCACTGGCATCGCGTAAAGCGTTGCGGGTGTCTATTGGACAGTGGTGATCATTTAACATCAGGTGACCCACTAGTTCGTTTGTCTGGCCTTTATAGCACAAAAAAAAAAAACACGTGACCCAACTCTTGAAGATGGTCGAGGTTTATTTCTATCAATATCTAGTTATTTTTTAATGAAGGAAATACTTTTTTGACATAGTAATCGAATTTACGTTACAAATGTTATTGAATATCTCAAATGATTTAAAACTTCGTTAAATAACTTTTGGTGATCTAGAAACCGGCCAGGTGACCCATTCTACTAAATGATAAAACAGAATATTGTAATTCATTTCTCTTGCCTAAAAGTGTGTATAGATTCTGCATTTGCATCGTCTTCTTAATAGCGAGGAGGTAAAGCTTGTGTACATGTGATGAGCGCGACCAGTATTTATAAACTGCCAAAACGAATTTGTTACTTACCATTAAGTATATACATAATCAGCTTTACTATCCTGTCCTTAGATATAGTTTATTTATTGTCACTTATTTCAAATACACTCTAATATACCATATCGTTATATTTCGTAATATCCACCGAACGCGATTTTGATCACAATTTTAAATAAAATAATAAATTTCGACCTTTTACACCACAGCCGTTTGGTAAGGTACAAAACGTGCCTTCTAGAGTATCTTTATAATGAGGGTATTTTTATATTTAAGTGTATATACACGTTAATTAGGATTTCAAGTCACAATGCTGATAGTCGATATAAACTTCCATTTTTATAACATCACGAACTGCATCATTATGATAACGCCTATTACCTAGTAGATTTATACATATTATTTTCCAAGTAAAATATTTATGTCTCTCTAATTATAGTATGTTAATTCAAGTTTCTACGCCTTTAGTGCTTTGCAATGACCTAGCCCCGGCGCTAGTAAGTATTCGAGAACTCCGAACTCTACCGGGAACAATGTGGTATTAGCATTTGAAGATGGATATAACCGGTAAACTCAGTACCTCGAACAATGTTATAGCTTTTCAAAGATATTAATCGCTATTTTACTTTAGGTAAGAATTGTAAATAAAGTATATTTTAAGTTCTGTAAATATTCTCTAGGTTATCTCTCTAATTGTTTTATTTTCTAGATTTAAATGTTTTATTGGGGTGACCATATAAAAGTATTGCTGTAAATCAATATAAACTTGTTCGCTAAGTATGCTTTTTGAAGGATGGGTCGTAAGACATTAGTTACTAAACCCAAAAATTCATTAAACTACTTTGGGAAAAGTAATCTAATGACTTACGATTAGCCTTATGACCCCCGGTATAAAACAATAACATGCAAAAAGTAGCTTATTTTAGGTAAGCTTTTATAATGTTTAATTTTATAAACATCATAAGGTTTCATTAAAAAAGTTAATAAAACTGACTAAAAAATAAATAGACATGAAATTCGGAAGTATTTTGTAATCATTGAAATTTTTGTACAAGCAACGGTAGGTATATAAAATTAATGATTTTTATAAATGAAGAAAAAAGAACAAAAGGATTTGAAGATCGTTTTAAGTATGATTTGGACCTTTCGAGAACATTTTGGACTAACACCAAAGCATGCTTGTTTAATGGCGCCGGTTTCGAAATTCGAATAAAAAACACCGCGTTAACGTTAAAATTTTGTGTAGGTATCGCATTTCTTATCATGTTGATAGTTTTACTAGACTGAAGTAAATTAGCACACTTTGATTTTACGCGTCTACGAGTGTTAATAAAACAGACAAATGACCAATGATGTAACTACATAACCCTATTGTATAAACATGATTTAATAATTAACGCACGCACCATTGCAAATGTATTCACCATTTTATTTCCGTCCTTTGGTGTAAAAATGTGATAGAAAGAGGTGGTAAATGGGATTGTAATCGCTCGCGCTTAAGTTATGATGGCAACGTTATGTTATACAGGATTACAGTAAAATGTAAAAGTGGGCTAATTTACATCATAATCGAAATGTTCTAGCCAAAAAATGAGACCGAATTATCTTTATGGTATCCCTACTTTAAATTTATTAATCGTCGAAGCTTAATACGTTATTCGCATGTAATGTCTGTATGGATGTCTGTATGTCGGCTTGACGGATAACGGTGATGAATATAACTGAAGCACATTTTTATAAAAAATAAATGTCTTAAAAATATGATTTGTATTATTTTAACCCTCGTGTCAGCAAAACGAGAATAATCATTATTTTGAACAGTTTTTGAAAATTATTCTAGGTGTCCTAAAATAAATAAATAAAAATAAATAAATGAATTAGGTTAGGAATATTTCTGCAGGTGATTGGGTTAATTTTAACATTGATCAATGTATAGGCTTATATTGAGCGAAGCCTGATATAGAGCGAAGTAAAAAGCCGTGGCAGTCGAGTGGTTTGACCTATGGCCTCTCAAGCAGAGTGTCGTAGGTTCGAGCTTGGCCTTGCACCTCTGAGTGTTCCCTTATTTACGTGCGAAGTTACGTTTGAAATTGATGAGCTTTACGGTGCAAGAAAACATCGTGAGGAAACCTGCACATAACTTAAGTTTGATGGTGTGTGTGATATTCCCAATCCGCACTGGACCCACACGGGAATTACAGCCCTAGCCCTTGCAATTTAGGGATATCCAAGGACAGAGTGAAAAAACCATTATAATGAACCAGTGAGCTACATCTTCGGTCTCATCTGCACTTTCCATCAGGTAGGTAGGTACATAATTGGTAAAGAGTCCCGTTAGCACCCTTTGGATACGGAACTCTAAAAATCTCAAATTATGCACAACTTGCTTTTTTTAACACATTAGGCTGCCCACTCCATCCAAAGCTAAAGTACCTATTACTTTCACGCCCCATACAAATTTAGTGATCCTACCAGTGATGCTCACAGCACTGAGGTGCTAGCTATTAAGTATTAGCTAGGTATCTAAAAATTCGAAATGTTAAGTTTTTGTAAATAACTATTCTAGAGTATCCTCTAAAAAATAGCATTTTAGCCCCTCTAACTTTAGGGGCTCTAGCCCCTAAAGTAATCGCCTAAATGTACCCTGAAAAAAGAGCTTTTGATCCCAGCGGTGATGCACATGACAGCCAACGTGTTATTTAAACCGATACTAAAGTTTACGAGCCATTTGAAAATTTTCTTCACCTTCACTAGGGCATTTTAAAGCACCATTAATATTAATTTATTCTATTGAAGTTCCAATTACGAGCTGTTAGAGGTAGAAAAATGACAATGCCTATGATTTATTCTCGTTAGTGAACCCTACGGTGTTTTGCCGCCTTACTGATTACAATGTAACCTTTTGTATGGGGATGCGCAGGGGCACGCGGCAAACACAATAGAATGTTGGGCAACACTTGCTAACTTATTTAATGCTTAGTGTTGGATTTTTTATCGATAAAGGTCTAATTTTACGTTTGACAGGCGAGAGTGGAGGAGAAAGGATAGACTTTTGCTCAGCGGTGGGACGCAAAATAGGCTACAAGGAAAAAGCTCTTTTGCTCAAGTAGGTACAGACGAAGTTTGGATAATTTAAGGAGCAAATATTAGTGTAAGTTGTCTTATTAATATGTATAACTATGGAAAACAAAATAAAATAAAAAACCGGCCAAGAGCGAGTCGGACTCGCGCACGAAGCGTTCCGTACCATTATCTATAAAAACGGCAAAAAATCACATTTGTTGTTGTTGGGCTCCCCTTAAATATTTTTTTTTTTTTTAATTAAATATTCTGTGAATATTTCAAGCGTCTACTTGGTTGCGCTTATCAATATCGAGCAAACAAATCACGTTTGTTGTATGGGAGCACCCTTAAATATTCATTTTATTCTGTTTATTAGTATTTGTTATTATAGCGGCAACCAAAATACATCATCTGTGAAAATTTCATTTGTCTAGCTAGCACGGTTCATGAGATACAGCCTGGTGACAGACAGACGGACGGACGGCGGAGTCTCAGTAATAGGGTCCCGTTTTTGCCCTTTGTGTACGGGACCCTAATGATTGTAAGTACAATATCTGTACTAGCAGATTTCGATTAAAATGATTGCATTCTGTAAAAAAAATGTAATTTAAGAAAAATTATTAAAACTTTTGTAAAAATGTGTGTTTTAAGGAAAATAATTTAAGGTTTTGTAAAAGTTTCATTTTGAATAATGGTGTATGCTTTGAATCCAGAACTACCGTGAGAGTGCAAATACACAAAGACTTGAGTTATCCGCTTTATTTTACTGTAAAGTTTTTGCTGACTGAACTTGCATTGTCATCCAAACTATCGGTACCAAATCTAAATTAACCTGATAACTAGACGTGGCTAAATTTCAATTTGCAAAAATTTGACCTTAAAATACCCATTGCATAATGTTTGAAAATACCATCGGTATTGCATCGCCAAAAAATATCAATGAAGAGAAAAAATTGAAATAGTTTTTTTATGAATATTTATCGATGTTTCCCATCATTGCCGATAACCTATGCGTCACGGCGCAGGGCGCAGTCAATCGCCGCGGTTTAATACATTTTACCGACTACGTACCATGTTTTGAGAAATGGATGGAACAATGACACACCCCACACAGAGTAATTTATAATATGGGTGTAGGGGACCCACCCATGTCCTTTTAGCACCGTGAACTTGTATTTTCGAAAATACCGTGTGATATTTAAAGGTCAAGATTAAGTTAGGTAGTAGTTTTCAAATTGTTATACATATGTCCATACTAATCCGTAGGTTCTTATATTATAAATGGGAAGGTAACACTGTCTGGCTGCGTGTCACCTCTTCAAGATTAGGTACACAGCTGAACGACTACAATTAAATCTGGTATGTAGATTGTTTTAGATTCTGGGAAGGACACAGGAAGTTTAAAGTTTCCCCGAATCATGCTCAAATAGCGATTTACTCAAATACAGATGAAAAAAACTTGCATAAAACCATCATTACTAATTCAATAGGTGACATTGATCACTTGTTGCAAATTCCTCTGACGTTTTCAACACCCACTAAAAGGTGAAAGGTGCAATAGTCATTCGCAATAAATGCAAAGTCGTGATTCTTTATTGCAGTGTTAGCGAAATATCTTTATCTTTATCTGAGTACAATATTCCCTAAGTAGAGCATAAAGTCAAGGTCACCACAAACCTTGGATCCATTATTAATGTAAGTGATTAAGAACGACTAATGGCCACAATTACCGCGAACACTCCGTATCAAGATCGTAGTGGTAATAAAGAGTCCACGTGAAAATGGTTCACGATGTAACAATTAGTTTTTAGTTTGGTGAAATATCCAATTAGGTACGCACATACTTTTATAGTTTTAAGATAATTCTTTACTTTTTTTGCGTTTTGTGCAGTGAACAGAATTACCTATAGAATCAGTACGGTAAACCGGGGTGACTTTGAACTACGGGATGACTTTGAAAAGTAGTTTTCCGAGTTTTCCGACCAACTCACGCATTTGCTAAGTAATCGTTGTCGATGTCTTTTATCGATCTTATTTTTGTCTACATGTCAACCATTTACCTCATATGGACAATGTCGACTTTATAGCGACTTTCAAACTATCAAAGTTGTCCCAATTTGATCAAAGGCACTCCATTTTACGGTATTGAATATTGTCTCTGCATTAACTTGTATTTTTCTATTGCAGACTTCAAGCAAAATTTCGATACCGATGAATTAAGATCTTCGCCTTTTTTGAAGTCGGTTATAAAAAAGTTTAAAGGTTTAACTAAGCTATAATTCATTTAATTTAGAATTGAAAACCACAACATCATTATATTGCGGCTCGTCAACTATTTCTTACCTAGCAAATAGTACAGTACAATAGTCTGGGAGCCGCAAAATAAAATTGTTTTAATGTCACTTTATTTGCGTGTCGTCAGTTGTTACTCTAGTACAAATTGTAAAGAGATTACAGTTCACGAGTCGCAATATAATGTTGTTGTGGTTTATAATTCTAAATTAAATGGAGTATAGTTCCGTGGCAATTTCGAAAAAATCGTTGTGCGTGCACCTGTATTAGGTATCTTGCAAGAACATTTATGCCAAATTTCTACAAGTCTCTAGCTATAGTGATTCGCTTTGCATTGCCACGTCATTATTTTATTGACTGAGCGAGCCCAAGGCGCGAGCGAAGCGTCTCCGTTTCATTTCTTTATCTGTCTGCCTGTGCCCCTACATTCTCTTGAAACTTTGTGATCAGGTTCGATAATATGTATTTTGTTTTCGATACAGTTGTCGATTTTTCTTCAAAATGGCGCAGCCATAGGTCATTACGAATAACACACGGCGTCTGCAGCTCATAAAGTCTAGTACGAGTAAGTATGGATTCGGTACCGGTGCAGTACTAAATCGAATTAGAAAAGAAAACTTTTAGTTAATTTCGTAATCATCATCATTCGTGTTTCGCTAGAAACATTCAAACCAAGTAATAATAAAATAAAATAAAAATAAAACAAAAATCGTTTAATTCAAACCACAAAGAATCCATAGTTTTGTTAGTACATATACGTTTACATCCTATAAACTAGGTATGTTAGTAATAAATATAATAATAATCTCACTCTGACCAAAACAATACGACACTATCTCAAACTTCAAATTCGCAATAGACGCAAAATTGCCCCCGCAGTAAGCCGTATCGGAGAACGCAACAATTAGGGCGCGCACGCACAGGCTTAAGTGCGGTTCATACTGCTCCCTTTTAAATAATTACCAGGGTAGCAGATGATACGGATTAACCGGAATAGTGCGCCCCTAACGACCTATGAAAAATAAAATGTAGGTCGGACTTATTAAAAACGGAATGGCTTACAAAATGGGAGTGTCGTTACTTAATTAGGGGTTGTTAATTGGGAATAAGGGCAGGTCTATTGGGATGTGTTGTACTTACTTTATTTCCTTGAAACCAATGATACTGATGTGTTTAGGGAAAAAGTAAGTCATTTAATTAATTAGTATTAGGATTTTTTTATTACTTTAGCTCACTACAACTACGCGCGAAATCTACTAACACACGCCAGAAATCCACTCGTTTTAGTGTCAAGACAAGTGAGCCTTGGCAATCTAAAAGCTTATGTAGAAAAAAAAATTGGTAAGTACAATAAGTAAGTTTTTGTGACAGATTTTTTTTGTGGATCATGGTTGCATTGTTAAGCAAACTACATATATATCCGTACCAAATTTCAAGTCAACCAACTACAGTACCTGCCGTAAAGATTGCACACGGTCTTTGAAAAAAGACTGCAAATGTCCGACATTTTCCGAGTCTTTTTTCAAAGACCGTGTGCAATCTTTATGGCCGGGTACTGTACTCTCTGAATGAGAGGGCTTGGGTCGCAGATCCCATGCAGTCCCAGTGCTTATTAGGAACTTCATACTCACACACTATTGAACTTTTTCGCAGGTTCCTGTCGTGATGTTCCCCTCTACTTTACCTTAAACAATTTCGCACATAAATTCCGATAAACTTTAAAGTGAGAATCCGGGTTTGAACCCACGATCCTCTGCTATGACCCCTCCCTTTGACCTATGCCAAACAGGCTTATTACTTATTACACATACCTATTATTGTTTCTGTAACAATACAAATTCATTAGCTACATCAACTCAGTCACTCGCCGTTAGTGAATTGGGACGCATTATGCAAAACGAACCAAATCAATGTTCGAATAACGCTCTCTAAACACGTATGCTTCATTAGCTTATGCACCCATCAGACGTGCTCTATCAATTTAGTCCAGTTATTGACATCCGAGCAATGTGTTATCCATCAAAGTGCCAAGCAACCCCATCGCTGGGGAGCTCGATAAAACAGACCGCCGCAAACCCAAGTTCTGAAGCTATCACTCTTCTAGAACTTAACGATAATGCGAACGAAGAATAATGTTCGAGTAAAACTTTATAAAAATGGTGCTCGTTACTCTTGGACGGAATTAAGTTTTTGGTTAATAATGCCTTTGCCTAATTTTTTGAGATTTTTTTTCTGTAGAATGTAAGTGTTGGTTTGAATTACAGTGCAAGTAATATTGCGTTTGGTGCGTGACATTCCGGCACTCGATCGATCATTTGTGATGCCTTAGCCTTGTGACCAGGCAATGTAGTGTAACTATACCCAATGCCAGACTATTTTAGATGAAGTAGCTGTGACTGTGTCTGAAGTGAAGGATTACAAAATTGAAAGTCTATCTAATTATCTGAAGGCAACAATATGTAGGTACTTATTTGGGTGTAAAATAATATAATGTTTACAAAATATATTATGGAAAAAATATTCAGTTCAAATTCGAATTTAATCAAAATTAACAATGAAATTTATTATAAAATTTTAGTAATAAGAACACAAAAACACATAAAGAAAATAAATAACCTAAACAAAACAGCGCGTCCCATAGGGACAATGTACCTACATGTGTGGATGATTACAAAGAAAAACTAAAATTTAACTGTCACAAGTTTATCTGAGGCTAATAGAAATAAAGCTTCCCATCAAAATAACCAAATAAATATTAGATACTCTCATATTATACTACTTTTATACGGATATTTTAGTTTATTAAGCAACGAATAAGTAGGCAGAACTACCTACCCTTTTTAATTAACTCTGATCACTATGGGCTGTCAATACAGGATGCTCCGTTCATCGCTCAGCGGAGATTAAACTTTTTGTAATGTACCTACCTAAGTTATTGCTTCAAACTGCCAATATAGGGTGGGATTATTAAAGTAAAAACTTTAGTGACGTAGAATTAATTTATGTAAAGAACCCCATTGTCACTAAAAACGTTATATTCAACTTCGATGGTTTTTTTTTCATTGTTTATCGAGTCCTCTCATAGCTATTTCGTTTTCTACATTTTTTACCAAATAACGGCAAAAAAGAGCTTAAAGCCACATCAAAAAGAAAAACTAACTGACTAACTTCGAAGGATTAGATTCAAGAAATTATCTGGACTAGCGAATAATTAGAGGTTGAAATGTTATTGTTTGTATTTAATTTCAGAACTAATGACGGTTTACGTCTCTAAATTATTAATTCACGGTATTTTTTTTTTGTCATCATCATCATCATCATCATTTAAGCCGAATGACGTCTTTTGCTGAATATAGGCCTCCCCCAAGGCTCGCCAAACAGATCCGTCCAGTGCCATCCCATAGCCTTAACCAGGTCGTCGCTCCATCTTGTTGGAGGCCTACCTACACTGCGTCTTCCAGTCCGTGAACTCCACTCCAGAACCTTTTTGCCCCATCGGCCATCAGTTCTACGAGCGATGTGCCCTGCCCACTGCCACTTGAGTCTGGCGATTCTCCAAGCTATGTCTGTGACTTTGTCGGTATTTTTTTTGGTATGTCTACGATATTACATGTAATTTTGAATTGCTTTTTGATGCACAATCTCAGCAATAACACGGGTTAGTAAATAAATACTTTTACTATACTTTTACTGATCCAATTGAAAAGCCAAGCGGCGGTTTGACGCCGTTACAACTCGATTCCGACCGGGTTGCCGAAATTTTTAAGTTTGTTGATTTTGACTTTTGATTCTTTTTTTTTGAGTTTTGTTTGTGGTTAACAAACACCAATAGTTGCAATAAATAAATGATTGAATTGAATTGAATTGACTGCGAGGTGTTGCATCCGAAGAAATATGTAACTCACGCAATCTCTCACTCCACAGAGGCCTTAATTGTTTGACGTACAGACCTACTCGGAATCACAATCGTTCTCACTATTTCTTTCGCCATGCGGTACAGAATGAGGGTAGAAAGAGACAAGGAATGCGATTGTTAGCGTCCGCGCGTTAGATAATACGGCCTCAGATTGCCTAGCAACAATTTATATTCCTAACATTATTAGTTTTATAGGTTTAATTTAATGCCTACTATAATAACGCTGTATTTGCAAAAGAACAGGTCTTATTTCCAACGATAAAGTATTGCTAAACTCTTCGTTAGTAACAGGCGTTTGGGTGTCAGTGTAATTACCACCAATTTAGAAATGTCCTTCGTAAAGCAAAGCCGGCAATAAATAAACATCGTAGTGACACGCCGAAACAAAGTTAAAGCTCCTCGGCGGTTGCGGTACGAATCGCGAAATTGAACGATAAATAAATTCTTCGCGATAGCCGCCAAGAAAGTTTGAATGCATATTTTGTGGGTGTCCGATACAGAACACATTGAAATTTTAATGAATTATTAGAAAAGTGAGTATTCAAAATTGCTTCACCTGTAGCTTTAATTCTTTAAGTGTCCTTAGGTAGGTTTATCCAACTATAAATGTAAAAATAAACATTCTTTACGCGTTACTTGTGATTACTATTTCTGTCTTGATACTGTTCGTGAAATATAATTAAAATGGCTACTCAAAAACGCTGAAATTTAATAAATAGACTAGGTTCCCTGGTAAAAACACCTATTTCTAGAATAATGTTAATCAATGTCTGAAAGGGTCATAGGTCTATCGCTTACTAGCAACCGTGCCGTATCGATGACTAGAAATGGACATATTAATCCAATCGTATTTGCCCCGGCCGGTCCTTCGACAAACATGGGGCCGGATTATGACGTTACTCTAATTGACGCCATTTGGATCGGCGAAACAAAGGGGACACGGTCTAAGGATAACAGTTGTTACAATTCTGGATTCTCGATTTGTGTGAGCTTACATAAGTAGATATAAGTAGGTTATTTCTGTAAATGTTATAGATATTGACAACTTTTCTACTGTTATTATTTCATTATGTAACTATGTACAGTCACCACGGGAATATTAATCCACTACAACTGTTCATACATAATTTAGCTGAGTAATACATAGTCGTAATACAGACATCAAAAATATTGTCATTATTAAACTTGATTTGATTAGCTCCTGTAGTATACAGGGTTATTTTTAATTCACTGACATCCTCTTAACCCTGAATTCCTATCACTCAAAGAAATGTTTTTTGTTCTACGACTTTTTAAAATGAAGCACTTTTTTTCCCATACAAATACACAGAGTATCGTAAAAATAAGAGGTAAACTCAAATTTTCAAAACGTTATTACACCATAAATATTAAGTTATGACAAAAGCCGTAAAACAAAAAACATTTGTTTAAGTGGTAGGAGTTTAGGGTTAAAAGGATGCTAGTGAATTACGAATAACCCCGTATAGCTAAGTTGTTAGATATAAGTGGTATGTTGTAACTATAGTTGTGGCAATTTGGAACTCGTCTATCCAAGATTAGTTGTGGCACTTGCGGCTGATACTCTACCGAACACGGACAGCTCTATCGTACTTGACCAAAAGTCGTCAGCAGGCAGTGTCTTATCCAACTTCGATATTGGCAGAATCATCGCACCGTTCGACAGGGCCAATCCCTATTGCCAATTACTATTCACTTATCCTAAAATTTTAATTGAAATGAAAACCTGTTTAGTATTACACGGCCAAATAACAGTGGCCAGTGGCTCAATAATCCTGCGTTGTGACTGTACTACTAATTGGCGGCGCTTGTTTTTGAGACAATGGGGCCATGGCCAGAAAATTAAAGATGTCCACACGTTTGGTTATGGCCTCAGGCGACCTCAGGGGGGCTACTACGAAATTTGAAGTTCGTATCGGGCCGTCCCTTTTATTCTTCTATTTAATACTAGGTATTAGCGTGAAGCTCGAAAATCGAATTTCATAGTGTAAGGCCAGGGCACTTACCTCCCTGAAAGACTAGGAATAAAAGTTAAGTATGAAGTATCTTTTTCTATTTTTTTTTTTTATTTTCTTCAACTTCATTTTTTTATTACTTTTACGGTCATCCCGTGAAACCATATATTTCAAACTAAATACAAACTGAAACATAGATGCACAGAAAAAACCCCAGAAAAAAACTTACACTTAACTTGTAAACTTACTTAACTTGTTGTTGTTAACTTACTTATACTTAACTTGTAAAAGTTGGCCTAGTAGCGCCATCTCTTGGTCCAGGTGAGCGGGTAGCTCCGAAGGAGTGTTGAAGTCTCTCGGTAGAGGGCATAACATAGATGCGCTTTATCACTGCCTAAATGTGATTATAACAGACTGAAGTGTACGATGTATGGCAAAGATTCGTCGCTAACTTCTAGACCAGTGATGGTGTAGGGGTAAGCACGCAGCACGGAACGCTGAGGACCTGGGTTCGATTCCCAGCATTGGTCTTTTTTCTGGGGGTTTTTTCTGTGCATCTATGTTTCAGTTTGTATTTAGTTTGAAATATAGGAATAAAAGTTTAGAGAGATAATGCGGCCAACATCTTGGGGTCGATGCCTGTAGCAGAAACCCTTAATTTGTAGTTTTAGTTTAGTATAAGAATTTTACAACACAATGACTCTTTATTGTACACCACAAAGACAACTATACAGAAAAACAAGTACATGGAAAAAATATACAAGGTAAGCTATTGCGGCCTATCGATTCGAAGCGATCTCTTCCAGGCAACCATTTAACTTCTTATTTATGTTAATTGTACTTCAATTACCTTGTACCTAAAAATCTACTTGTGGATAAATTATCTTATCTTATCTACTTATCTCTATCTCTCTATTACGGTTTACATTAGTGAGTTTCGGCGAAAAATTATTCCGCAAAATGATTAATTTAGCAAATGTTTCATCTGGAAAATGTTTATTTTTTCTGAAACTGTAAATTTTTCAGGATTGTTATAAAAAAAAACCTAACCTAACCTACAGGATAGCACTGAAATAATTTCTGAATAGTTTACAGTTTCAGAAAAAATAAAAAGTTGCCAAATGAAACATTTTGCGAAATAATTTTCACCGAAACGGCAGTACCTGTTCTATTACATTTAGTGAAAAGAACATAATTCAATTTAATCTGATGCAAAGATAATTGAAATACCTAACTACATTATGATCGTGAGTTTATCAGTCCATTTGTTTACGTTTTTAAGGAATTGGTTACATAAATAGTTCGTTTCATGGACAGAAATTTATTTGTCATTCAGTTAAGTACAAAACATGAAAAACCGCAAGTGATCTAAGCTGCAGTCAGAAGGTAGAGCTAACTTGTTGCTCGATTCTTTGCACGCGTTGCATTTATTTTTCATAATTCCTCCGAGAACTGTGCAATTTCTGCAACTGTTTGTCTAGGATATAAACTATCACACGTAGGTAACACATTTAATCCAAAGCAATTTAGTATCATACGGTTAGCACTTTGTTAGCAATATTTTGTTGGTTCATGGTTTACAGTTTGTATACTTTCTCGTTGTTCAATTGCAATTAGATGATGAAGTTTATAGATACTGAACTTATAAAATAAAAAAAGCCAAAGTTGAAGTCCAAATGTATATTTTCAATTTAGGCTATAACAATCGCTCATTAATGTCGAAGAATCTGCCACTAGTTTGGAAAAACCCTCTTGAGAAGGATCCGGGGAGAAACTCAAAAAAGTTATTTTTTTTTTTCAAACATGTGTTGGTACAATGTTATTAACTTACACACTCTTAAAGTATTTAAACAAATACATTTTTTAAAACAGTTCATAAGCTATTTGAGACTAGAGTTTGCCAATGCGGATCGAAATTATTTCCAAACAAACCATAATAATTATAATCATTTATTTTATCGTACGCTTTAGATATTAATGTTGGCTTGTCGATGGATATGAATTTTGCATCTGTTGACAATGACAATGACTCTTTATTGAATACCACATAATAGCATATACCTACTTAATACAGAAAATTGTGTTCGATTTGCTAACAAAATGGAGTCGGTTTAGATCGGTGTAAACAACGCCGCAATCCGGCATCATTGGAATTAATTATTAGATTTATTTAAGCCTTGTATAATTACTCGTTAGTTTAGTGTACTAAAGCGGAATTAGCCGCTAATTAACTACTAGATGATAGGTTTGTTGTTAATTAATCCGAAGCTGTAGCCTGCCGTTCAGCTTTTGCCCATCGATAAACTGCTGATCTATTTAAGGTCTACATTTTGTAAAACTAGTGGACCGGCAGACGTTGTCCTACCCACAGCTGAGCAGCGCCACCTACCGAGTGCAACTGTATTTTCAAACCATTCAAGAACCTTTTTGAAATATACACACAAAATTTCAGTCGAGTCGGTCCAGGCGTTTAGGAGGAGTACAAACAAGCACAATTTCTATATCACAGCACCTTAGTAGGCATTTTCCGCTTCAAGGGTTCCTAATATGATTCTCATTTACTTATCAGAAAACGAATCCTAAAAGACCTACTTGGTACCGCCATCAAAAAAATAATCTAATAAAAAATAACCTCAGCGTGTAATATAATATGAAAACCATTCTGCGTTATTTTTCTTGTAAACGTTTTTCATATAGATACTTTGTCTCTCTATTTACATTATGTAGCCTTCCTTCATATTTATTTTTTAAACAAGGGATAAGATAATTTATTCAATAATTTGCAAAACAAGATAACTAGAGATATAATGTTTTACAAAAAGTCTATTAACACGTGTTCTTTCATTCAACCTTTTGTGCCATCTCGTAGCCTTTACCTTTAGGTGACAAAATTCTAGTATACCTAGTCAACAAAAGACAGTCAGCAAAAAAATGTGTTAAGTAGTAATTATCTATATTTAATAATAATCTATATTGTGTATATCATAATTTCATTTTTAAATATTGTCTCTAATGAAATTAAACTTTTACCCGTCACTAAATAATTTATTACTAGTAAATAACCATGTCATGTGTCGTGTCAACTTTGCTACAGCACTTTGAATTCAAAAGTACGTCAAATCGACTTGGTTTTCATTAGCTGCGGGTGCACAAAGGCTTAGTTCGGGGTTAGAAAATCGGCGTGACCACACATTTATCAAACTCGTGACCAGTTGGACCCCACCGTATACCGGAGAAAGGGACAGTAGGCGATGACTTAAGGCCCTACCGAGGTTTTGGCGCATTTATTGCATTCATTTAATTCCTTGCTGTATCATTATTAGCAAAGCTTTAGTTCTGAAATTCATGTATAAGATATTTGAAGATTCACTCTAGTGACCAGTGTTTTTCGAAACACGATTACATGTAGTATGCTCGATAGAAAAAAAATCCAAAGTCGTCTCTAAAAAACAAAATAAATGCTTAGTAAGGCGTAAATAATGCAGGTCATGACTTTTAGAATGTTAATAAAACAAGATTTTTCTAGGGCCTAGTATTGCTATATTTTTTTAAATATTATTATTTATTTATTTATTTCATACAGTTGACTATTATATAGGTTTACAGTAAAAACCAAAATGCCTACGTTGCTATTAACAATATGTATTCGTTTTAGTACTATGTACAATGAAAATAGCTAAATACACGCGCGGTCTGACCAACCTATCTTGAGCCGTCGTGCTTCCCCCTTGTCCGTGTACACCTTTCACTGTAGCATGGTGCGGGTAACACCTGACACACCGTTTCGTTACACTTAGACAAAATTGCTGCGGTGTATATACATGGCGAATTATTTAAATTCCAGTCCGAATATTTCTGGAGTTAAACATTCAAACTACGAAAAAACTATCTTACACGAAATAAATTTAACCTAATTAATTTTTATTGTCAATGAAAGAATTAAAATACAATTACAAGTTAAGAAACGTGTAACGAAACATTTAATGATGGGACACAATCTACCACGACTTTATCGACACTTATTAATTTGTAACGTAAATAACGAATGTGCTTTAAAAAATGCAGTCCATGCCGTGGGTTACCATGTGTTAAGGTTGGTATGTCCGACAAATACGTAAGTTTATGAGTAACATATCAAAATGCTCCTTGGAAAGAGGCACAGTTAGCAATCTATGTACGCAACAATGGAAAGCAGCTAGTTTATGCTACGTTAATATGTGTGTATGTGTGTGATAATTGGGTAAAACACTTAATAATTAACAGGTAGGTACATTTAGTTTAATGCGGCTTGGGTCTGATTTCTGCAATAACAGTTAGTATTAATAAAACTTGTCTTATCAATAAATAAACAAATCACAGAGACATCATTGAACACCCGTCTCTTGCCGAAGACTATCTATCGGCCTATTTTTGACATACCTAAAAATTTGTGCGGAACCCTAGACTAGACTAGTTTTTTAGGGTTCCGTAGTCAACTAGGAACCCTTATAGTTTCGCCATGTCTGTCCGTCTGTCTGTCTGTCTGTCTGTCTGTCTGTCTGTCCGCGGCTAAGCTCAGAGACTGTTAGTACTAGAAAGCTGTAATTTGGCATCAATATATATATCAGTCACGTTGACAAAGTGATTGAATAAAAAAAAGTCACAATAATTTTTTTAGGGTACCTCCCATAGTTGGGGGTGATTTTTTTTTTCTCGGCTAACCCTATAGTGTGGGGTATCGTTGGATAGGTCTTTTAAAATCATTGCGGGGTTGCTAACATGATTTTTCTATTCAGTGATCTGTTTGCGAAATATTCAACTTTAAAGTGAAAATTTTCATTAAAATCGGCCGTCCCCCGCCTCTAAAATCTAAACTGTTGGGTGGAAAAATTTGAAAAAATTCAGAAGGGCAGTAAATATATCAAATTTACTAGGAATTTCCGCTGCCGCTAGCCGCTAAGCTAAGATTGCTTGGAAATTATTTGTAGTTTAAGAGTAAATAGTAGCCTAAGGTATAAAACATACCTAAACTTGGATGATTCCGTACACATACGAAATCCTTAGAAAAATATTACTTGATTTTTTCGTAACGGCTACGGAACCCTACCTTAGGCGTGTCTGACACGCTCTTGGCCGGTTTTTTGCATTATAATAGAACTTTGGTACTTAGTTTACTTTATATGATTTCATGAAATAATCTTAATCGTAAATTTATATTACTAACTAATTACACATAATTGAAGTTATAAATTTATAATTTTATCGATTCGAGTTTTAAAGTATTCACTTCTCTAGTCTGTGGTTTTGACACCTGCCTGCCACCCGCACCATGCTACAGTGAAAGGAATATAGTTACGTTAGTTCTCCTTCGGCCATCGGACGAGGAACTTGTGTCGCTCGCGCTTACGCACGCACGGCTTTTATTCTGGCCGCTCTCACGCACACATACACGAGTGCATGAATACCTAAAATCGATTAGCACCAAAAGCTTGGTAGGGCCTTAAATATGAGGTGAATTTTTTACAAAATTGTAGCTCAGTTAATGCTGGATAATATAATATATTACTAAATTGTTAAAATTAGTCTGATAAAATTTAGGAGGTCATACTTTGTTAAAATTAAATCATAAAGGGTATATTAATTAGGATAAACGTTTAAAGTTAAAAGCGGGTAAAAACAGCGACAGCACAAACACATACACGGTTTATATTCTTTCTGCTCCCGTTATGAAAGGCATACGGTAGTTCTTTACTTTGGCATCAAGTACCTAATGTCAGAAGCTACCATTGTCGCCTTTTTTACGCTTTATTTTTGGCGTGCTGAAACATAACATCTACCTACCTATTTTATTACATAATATTTTTATGTAATACCATTGGATTAAGGACTATTGCTATGACAGGAGAATCACTAACGAGCGACAATTTTTGCATTGGTTCGTATTTTCAGCCTACTGTGGGTTTGCTACACTACAGAAGCGACCGCCGCAGATGGCCAGCCAATTGACCGGATTCATTTCTATAGAAAATCTCACCTAAATCTCGAATATTGCTAGCAACAGATGTTGTTTGTTCGATAGTTTACCAATTTGTTTGCCCCCAGACTTATATTTAGTTTACAATTTTGCATGTTGCTTAAGCACTCATACATGATATCTGATTCTTACAACAAAGATAGTTTTTCAGGCGTTATATTATTTTTGTTGTCCATTTTTTGTGATATATCTATCTATTATAAGGGTTTCAATACAATCCAATGCAATACCTAGATCTTTCTCTCTCTCTCTCTCTCTCTTCTTCAGCCCATAGCCACCCAATGCTGAGTGTAGGCATCCTGCATTGCTCGCCACTCATCTCTGTCCAGTGCGCTCCTCATCCAGCACCTATCTATAGATCTTTCTATTGAGCGACAATTGTGTAATGAATAGACTGTGAGTGTATTGAATAGTAGGTAAATGAGTAAAAGTGTGTCCTAGAGCTTCAGAGTGATCTTTTTACGACAGTTTTTGTGAATTTATAAAGTAAAATTTCTGTATATGCTTCATTCAACCCTTCTAAATTATGACATATTTTTAAGATAGGTACATCATCTTTTTTTAAGGCACCGATCACAGATATCTTTCATTATGAGGAATAGAATAGAACGTGAGCTAAAAGCGCGAGGCGCTTAAATCTGGCTCTGTTTTGTTAGTTTTATTACTGTGATTGTAATTTAGTAATTACTAGTGAGTTCGTACACTACCGTAACAACATACAAAAACGCGTGTGCCTTAATAGCAAAAAGAGTAAATAAAGAGTGACATCGTCGATTCTAGAAAAAAATAATAACGACGATAACATTTCTTGAACATAAAGCTATCATGTGACTCACTCATAGTGGAAAAAACTGTGCAGTGCGCATTGTGCAGCAGCCGCCATGGCGTGTGTTTCGAGAGGAAGGGCTTAGAATTGGTCCGAAACATCGCTAAACTTAGCCAGACGAGCGTAATTTTTTGAGTCGTTAGGGCATAATTTCGCCCGCGTAATTTCTGCTACATTTGGTTTCATACAAAACTCCTGTTTCGTTCACACGGAGACACAAAATGAGTTTTACACAAATAGGACTTATATGAAACCAAAATTACGCGACTCGCAACTCAAAAAATTACGCTCGTCTCACTTTTCACCCTAAGACGTAATTATCCGTTTTTTTTCACTACGATAACTTTTCTATTCCTATTAATATAATTATTAGTACTGTGGCACAACAGTAACCCGTCATAAACACAACCAGCAGCTATCTTCCACGCAAAACGTCTCATTCACACCTTATTTTATTTACGGCAGTGTTACAAAAGAAGACCACCTGACAACTTTCACTGCTCCAATGGATCATTCATTACACATTCACTCAACACAATAGATTAGTTGGCTTTCAGTACTAATATTACACGAGAAATTACCTTACCACAAGGTTTGATGTTATTTACACATCTTTAACGTCACTTTTTGTTTTGAAATCGATTGTCTATTCGGCAGCTGTACGATACCAGTACCTCTACCATGAGTTTACACTAGTTTACGTGACCGTACTCGCTAGCGACGGCGTAAATTATTTGTAGCGCCTCTAGCGGTCACTTACGGAAGTACAATTCCCCATACAAATCATTTACGCCGTCGCTAGCGAGTACGGTCACTGTAAACTAGTGTAAACTCATGGTAGAGGTACACAAATATCCAAAGGCCTATCGATACTTATGATAGCTCGGAACAAGACAATACTATTAACAGAGTGCTAGACTATTATTAGCATTAGTACTATCGACTGTTCTGGATTTTTTACAGCAACACATTGTTCAGTTGATAACTATCGGTAGATCAAAGTAGATAGTTCGCATTTATAAAATTACTAGGATAAATTTAATTAGGTATCCATTAACTTTGACTTTCCTCAAAGGTAGAACGTTGCTATAGAAACGAGTTAATAAAGCCTCAAGTTTCAATAATACTTGGTCCAATAAGAATTATCCAATTTAGATAGAATTTTGTAAAAGCTTCATAGGTGTCCCTCGTACAAAAGATATTATGCGAACTAAATAAGCTTCAATGGTCAAACTCTCGATAAAATGAACTTTCCATAGAGGTACAATGAGCCACAAAATTAATAGCAGAATTAGTGATAGTTTTCTGACAAACTAGAAGTATATCGCGGTGGAAAAGCCAGATGAACGTAACATCAAAAATTTCGAAAATCGTTTTTTTTCATAAAACTGTTCTTAATGTGGTCCTGCATGAACTGCCAAAAGGACGTAATCGTACAGTTGATATTTCACTAGTTCCAAAAAAACGAAATGATATAAAAAGCAATTTCAATAGAACCAGCTAAACGTATTTTGAAATCCATTATTTATTGCTGGTATACTAGCAAGTATAATTACAATATTTCTTAACTTTTCTTTTGTGTATGTATGTGTCAGTATTTTTTTTCTTTCTTTAGTGGCTTAGTCACTTACCAAGAAGCTCGTAAAGTTGAAAGTGGTAAAATTTCGCAGTTTTTTGGCTCTCCTGCACAATTTGGATAAACGATGTTACGTTCATCTGGTTTTTACACCGCGATATTGTGTATCACTTATCTATGTATGTTTTATGGTGTGTACCTATTGTATGTTTTTAGTTGTTATAATAAAATGTCTGTTACTTATTACTATTAATTTTATACTGCACCACCTGCTGAAATATATCCCTTGGTTACGTTTTTAAGGTTGCCTGGAAGAGATCGCTTCGAAACGATAAGGCCGCCCATTGCTTACCTTATATATTTTTTCATGTACTTGTTTTTCTGTATTGTATTATTTGTGGTGTACAACAATAAAGAGCCATTGTACAGGATGAATTAAAATTGGCAATACAAAATTAGTGTTTAGTACTCAGTTAATGCTGGACAATATAATGCGCTAACTCATTTGTTTTAATTAGTCTTATAAAATTTGGGGCGTCCATACAATGAGTTCGAAAAATCAGGAAATTTTCAAAGTCAAAGTCAAAGCAATGAGTTAGCGCTTTATATTGTCCAGCATTATTTGAGTACGAAACACTAATTTTGTATCACCAATTTGAATTCATCCTGTATATTATTGTATCGCGAGATGGCACGATTGACGAGAGATTGTTTGATGTTACAGTTTTGTATAATGTTTTTCTCAGAATGAGAGTATTTGAACCGTAGTTCCTCGGAGGTCTAGTGTGGTTTCGGGAATTTCAACCATATCATTGAATTTCTTCGCAAGTATGTGCAGGTTCCTCACGATGGCTTCTATCATCATGAATTACATGGTTTTGAAATGTATTTCCAGTTGTTGGCTCATCTCGTCAAATATCAATCTCAAGGGAGCGTATCTGGTGGCATAAGAGTAAATTAGTCATAATGTAATGTTTGTCATAACTTTTGTTAGTCATTATTTAGATGGGCTTCACATATAAGCCTGATGAAAAGGCTCAGAGTCGCTCAACGAACTATGGAGACGGCTATGCTCGGAGTTTCTCTACGGGATCGAATCAGCAACGAGGAGATCCGTAGAAGAACAGGGGTCACCGACATAGCCAAATATATTAACTCGTTGAAATGGCAATGGGCAGGCCATATAGCACGCAGAACAGATGGCCGTTGGGGCCCAAAACCACGGACTGGCAAGCGCAGCGTGGGACGTCCAACAACGAGATGGATAGACGGTTTGGTTCAGGGTGGATGCAAGTCGTTTCCAACCGTAATGATTGGGTGACAATGAGGGAGGCCTATGTCCAGCAGTTGACGTCCTACGGCTGAAATGATGATGATGATTATTTAGATATCATATACACGTTACCTTTTTTATGTTGTTATTAAACGTCGACATGCCAGTATAACCATACATTATTCTGCGCAGCCAGAAAGCGCACCTGCACAAGAATACAACTCACAAGTACTCACAACATCATTTATTCACATGTCACTCGAGAGTCATCACCAACAAGCATTGTCGCCGACTGTACGAGTATATCAATAGGCTTTCATTCGCTTTGTAATCCAATGACAATGTGGACCCATATTCAATACTGAATGAGATGGATTCGCATTATAGGTATAAATAGATATTTAGTTGGACAATTTCGCCGGCTACAATAATCCGCGATGATAATACTTTAATAGGCTTAACTAGTAGGTACTTATATTTCATTTGCTACAATATATTTTTCACCTCACTAGCTCGGAAAGCCCTTTTTGTTTGTTTGACATCTATTGAGAAAATCGCTTTTTATCCACTTGTGAAGAAAGAGTTTTGACATTTGAAGGCAGCTTAAGTGATATTTGACAGCTAACAAAACGCAAAACGTTAAAAGTGCTGAATTTTGAACATCACATATTAATTGCGTCGAGTAAAAAACACTAAATACAGTCTTACAACTTTATTTTAATTCATATATATCAGTATTCAACATTAACCTTCATTCTTGTTGTAAAAATGGATAAAATGTTCTGACAGTCCAAGTAAGTCGATGTGCGAACCAAACGCATCCGAAATAATAAAAAAAAACTTAAGTCAATCAAAACTTTTCAATGAATTAAGCCGTCAATGTTAAATATTCGCATGTTTTTCTAGTTATTTTGTTATTAAAAATGAGTGATTCGAGTGAAGAAGACGTATTAACACCTGTGGAATTACGGGAAACCGTGCAAAATGCGGAATTGAGCTTGCGGAATGTCGGTATTGGAGTAGTTCCATAAAGACTGGATATGCTTAGGCTATTTTGCATTATTTTTGATTTTACCGATACTTCAAAATTAAAGTATTGACAAAGAGGTAAATAAATAATAATTGATAGTACAAACTCTTTTTCTTATTTTCCTCGCTGTAGTGAGGTGAAAAGTTTTGTGTTATACACGGGTGAAAAGTTATTTTACGTCTCGTGTGTTGAAACACTCGCTATCGAAAGGATTCTATTTTTGAACCACTCGCTTCGCTCGTGGTCAATCATAGAATCCTTTCGATAGCTCGTGTTTCAAATGAACACTCGCAGGTAAAATACAACTTTCCCCCCTTGTATAACAAATAACTATTTTTTATTTTCGTTAACTTGGATGCATTACTGAGGCACTCACAGAAACTACCACGTATATTTTTTGTTTTAAGAATTAAATTTAATACTCAACTAATGGTCGATGTATAAGGCACTTAATAGGTAGCATTTAGTGACAAGCATTAAGACTTTTACTTAGAGCATTAATCAAAAGGAAGGAACCACGCGCACTAATTTCTAATCAAAAAGACTGACACTTTCCAATGGTAAGGTTTAATGCTGCCAGGATGATATAGACTGGATTGGCAGTCGCCATAGTACGGATCGGCCGCGGTTTTTGTACTTCGATTATTAAATCTAGATGGCGCTGAAATATAGCCAGACGCTTTGAAGGTAAAACAATAAGACTACAGATGTTTCATATTACTACATTGTATTATTTTTCAAAAATATTGCATAATAATACATTTGCAATTATATGAAATATCTGTAGTCTTATATTGTTTTGCCTTCAAAGCCTCTGGCTATATTTCAGCGTCATCTAGATTTAATAATCGAACTACGAAAACCGCGGCCGATCCGTACTATGTCGATTGCCAATCCAGTCTATATCATCCTTGATGCTACTAACATAAGTAACATGACATTGACGTGACACATCAAAGACAGATTAATGTTAAACAAACACACGTATTTAACTTTCTTCTTAATGAAATTTAATAAAATACTAGGTCATCCAAAAACAAAATCATCTTCGGCTTATATACGTCCCATGCCAGCGTAGTAGTACGGGTCTGAACCTTCATTCAGACCACAGCGTCGTAGATGTGTGGTGGTTTCCTTTACCGTTAAGATCATGGTAGATTTCAGGATTCTGTTTTGCAATAGTGTGTTAACCCTGATTAATGTCGCACATAAATGCCGATAAATTCAGAGGCGCGATCCTTTGCTTGAAAGTTCTTAATTATCAAAGCACTGGACTACCATGACTGGCCTACTTACATACTCATGAACTCACGAAAAGGTGAAAGAAACTACTTAACTGAACGTAATTGACCCGTGATCTTTTGAGTAATACCTACTTGTAAATCGTCATACGGCACTGAGCTGCTCGCTGGCTAAATCGAGGAGGACTAATTCAGTAAGGGCCGTAAAAGAACCTGAAATAGTTTCTTTCCGCCCCAAAAACTCCATAAAACTTTCTTTAAATATAAGAGTAATAAAGCGTGTAAAAAGGAGGCCACATATTAGGTAAATAAAAGTGGGGAAAAAACCTACCTCTTCGGTCCCTCGAGCCGTAGTTTTGATGGGGTCACGTACGAAAACTTTTTCGGTATTTAGCGAAGGCTTCAGTCGTTTTATTCGAGCGGAAATAACTGAAGAATGATTTGAAAAGGTAAAAGATTTCGTCGGATTTATTGAAAAGAAAAGCTGTAAAATGTTCGCCAGATTATTATCTGAATGACGGATTCGGAATACAGTGCGAGCATCTAAAATCTAAAAGATGCTATATTTTTTCTTTGAAGAAGCTTTTTCTAAAAAAAATAATTTCAATGCATGGTTCTTTGCAGATGGATCTTGATTGCGTTTTCATACATGAAAAATTTTACGACTGAAGTGATCAAAACTCATCTGTAAGATTCGTTACGGAACATTTAGTACACGAACATTAAAAAGTTATATAAAAGCTTGGAAAACAATATTTCGTGTTAAGGGAAGTACCGGTTGATAAATTAAAGCACTGCAATATTTTAAACACTGCGAATTACAAGGAGTTCCTGTTTTATTATCTTAATATATAAAGCTGAAGAGTTTGTTTGTTTGTTTGTTTGTTTGTTTGAACGCGCTAATCTCAGGAACTACTGCTCCTATTTGAAAAATTCTTTCAGTGTTAGATAGCCCATTTATCGAGGAAGGCTATAGGCTATATATATTATCACGCTAACTCCAATAGGAGCGGAGCGGAGCGGAATAATGTTTCAAAATCGGGGGTTTTGAAGTAAAACTTCTATATAGGCGGTAATCTCAGGAACTACTACTCCGATTTGAAAAATTCTTTCTGTGTTAACACCAGGGGGGGGGGGGTTGAGGAGGGGTGGTGTGCGGGAGTTTTAAGGGGGATGAACATTTCATTGATTTTGCCGTAGGATGCACCGTTTTCAAGGTATTTGACAAAAACACCAAGGGGGTGGGGGGGGTGCGGGAGAGGGGGGGGGCTTCGGAGGGGGGATAAAAATTTCATTGATTTTGCCGTAGGATGCACCGTTTTCAAGATATTTGACAAAAAAAACTTGAAGTAAAACTTGGAGTAAAACTTCTATAGGGCAAGCTTGACTTGGAATGGGACGAACGCGGGTGTGCGGGGGTGCTGTGTGGGAGGGCGTGCAGGAGGTGCGGAAGGGTGCGGGGGGGGTTCCGGGTTGCTGTGCGGGGGGAGTGCGGGAGGGAGCGGGTTGGAGGGTGCGGGGGGTTGCGGGGGGGTAATTTTTTTATTATAGAGGAGCTAAGGAGAGCCATAATTGATGAAAAAGCAAATTGGATAAAAAAAATAAGCTGCCCAAATTACTAATTCCACGCGGGCGGAGTCGCGGGCAAAAGCTAGTAAAAAGAGAAAGTCATATTGTTCTATCTCGTACTTATTTATTATTAAATAAATATTAGGGGACAATCTTACACAAATCGACCTAGTCCCAAACTAAGCAAAGCTTGTACTATGGGTACTAGACGACGATAAACATACTTATATAGATAAATAAATACTTAAATACATAGAATTATTTACGTCTTGGTTATTTACTGAACAACTTTAACTAAGCAAAAAAAAATTTCAAAATTAATCTTTTCATCTAAATTATGCTCGCCCTCACTTGCTACCTTCAATACTATAAAAGAGTTATTAAAATCACTGTTTAACCAAAGCATATTAATTTCTAATGGTGGGCGCAATTCTTTGTCTCAGCGCTGTCTACAATCCATTAAATCCCTGCAAACACGCGTGATGCTGGCACTACACGATGGGCCATTGCAATGGTCCACTATGATGAGCCAGCGTGTGAAGAGTTTAATGGTGTCGGATGGCTTATGGCGCGTGCGATGGTCGTGAGATGGCGTCGGTGTCGGTTTTTGGCTGCATAATCAAAAGAATCAAAAGATCGCAACTGAACGTTGCCATTGTGAAGATGCGTTACAGCCATCGCTGGGCCATGGCACCGAACATTTAATGGCCCATCGTGCAGAGGAGCTATAAGGGGGACGCGACTCCGCCCCGCACCGCGCCTCGTAGTCGTCTTTTCTCGACGGCCAAGTTACCTCACTAGTTGGTATCACTAAGCTATGGTAGAGCCATTCGTTAGTCAACATGTTTACTGTACTATAATGCCATAAATACTATTTCAGGTTAAACGTTCAGGGTAATAAGCACGTCACGACAGAAAAGAGAAAAGGAACCAGCGGAAGTAACTCACGCTCCACACTCCGGCCTAGTATATGGCAGCGAGAAGCAGGATCTTTGTTTCCTCATAACATAAACTACCTATAAATTTCCCGGAGATAAAACGCACGGATGTTCAGTAAAAATTTAAACCGTGCACGAGAGCGCAGTATTAAAAATATCACAATGGAAAATGTGATAAGGTGTTTTTTGTTTCACGAATCTAAAACGGCGATTACTTTTGCAATTTACTTTTACAATCTTACCGCGTACAAAACAAATGTAAAAGTTTACAACCCTTTTATTTGGCACGTAATAAAGTTTTACGATATGGCATTTACTTAACGGTCGAGTTGACCCTCCATCGCCCCCGGCTAGAAAAGTTTATAATTTAATTATAACACCCTTAGGAGTCGTTATCTAGCGAATCTCTTGCTTAGTTACTGTTGCCGTTGCCATGGACCGCACGCAACTAACAATAATAATTTGAATTTAGAAGCTTAATTTTGGCATAGGCTTGGCATAGGTAATCAGTTTTGATGAGCAGCCTTTGAAAGTTAGTAAAGGTTAAACATGGATTAGACGTATAGTGTGAATGTAAGCTAAATTAAACGGTAGGTTACTTTATGTTCCAAGATTGGGAGTTTATTTTCGTACATTACGACGATGCACAGAGACGTTCATTGTTATAATTAGCTAGTGTTGACATAATTAGTTAATTAATTACGTACATAAAAGGGATGATGACGTACTTTTTATGAGTTGTCAGAACCCGATTCGTTTCATACAAGTTAGAATATTACAACCGTCACCGCCACCGCACCGCCACGCCTTCGCTGTCTGTGTGTTTGAAGATTATAACAGATAAGTACAATACATTATAATGAATATGTATAGCTAACTAATACATATTCCAATAAATAAACTACATAACAATTTATTAATACAGCATACACACAAAACAGAGAACATCTCTAGAGGAACTTTCAAGCCGGCACACCCTGAAGCGATTCCGCAAGATGGCAACCGACTGCGGCCGCTTGATGTCACTTGGCAACCGGAACTTGGTTTATTACCAGATTCTATGCACAAGAGCTTATACCATCATCCCGGCTAAAATCCGAATGTAATAAATTAATAATACAGCTACAATCTATACGCTAATCTATAATCTATCAGCTATATGAGTGAAAATCGTGAAAGTTTAAACTAAGTACAGTCGCGAGCTTTAATTTGGGACCCACATAAAGGTTGACAGTCCTGTCATATTGTATAGGAATTCAAAGAATATTTTTTCGAAATAGGTCCCAAATTCAAGCACGCGACCGTACTTATGTATCCTCGTAAATCCTAGCGTACTTTTTAAAGAACAAAAATCAATTGTAAAGACTTAGTGCCGAATGTACTATAGAAATTACAAATTATTCAATGAATCATCATCATCATCTCAGCCTATATACGTCTCACTGCAGGGCACAGGCCTCCTCTCAGATGAAGAGGGCTTGTGCTGTAGTAGAACCTCACATACACCATTGAATTTCTTCTCAGATGCAGGATTCCTCACGATGTTTTACTTCACCGTAAAGCTCATGGTAAATTTAAAATGTAACTTAAATTTTGAAAAATTCAGAAATGCAAGCCCGGGCTCGAGCCCGGGGTCGAACCTACGTCCCTCTGCTTGGGAGGCCATAGTAATTAAGAACTTTAGCTGTACAAAAAAAATTTCCAAAATTACTTAACTTATGACTCTCATCTGGGTTTTAAGCACCAACGTACGGTACGGTCGACCAAGAAAATGTTCTACCAGTTTTGACAAAACTTTGTGTGAGATTTAAATATCTCTAAGGTTGATTTTTCTGAGTGAAGTCATTATTAGTCACTGCCATTATATTATTGCACGGGAACATCGACCTCGTTGTATCATGACGTGCAAATGAACTTCAACTGTGGGTGGTAGACCACATTTTTGGCGGACTGTACATCACTAAGAAAAAGTCGGAATTCAGTAGGATATTTAAGACGTTTGGGAAGTCTACTTAAATTTGGCAGCTCTCTCCTTCAATATTTTATTCCGAATTTACTGCACATTATCGTCCAACTTTGCTAACTTTAAAGCTGCTGCAGTTGCAAAATACCCTAGGGAACTATAAAAGCTCATTGATAAAAGTTTCACTTCATAGAGATTTATAAACCAGTTTACCTAGATATGGGAGTAGGTATCTAAGCTTTAAAGGATCGACAATGCAATGTAGAAACTAAGTAACAAAGAAAAGTAAACACATAGATAACAGGATAAAAATAAGTAGCTGTGTGATTCCTAGTCGACTTATTAAGGAATAAGTGACTTCTGGAGACTTATTTTTTCCGTAGCTTTGTTTGTATATACAATTGTTTTTCCATTACGTACTCTCTGGGGAAATGTGCAGTTTCCTATGAAAAACTCCCCCATGAGCTTTATAGACGCAGGGTATCTATTATAATGAAGGGAATAAAATTGAATTTAATATGATTGTTGAAAAAAAAGCCCAGTACAATGTCTCTCGTATAATATTGCCATACAAGAAAACTCAGCTAGCCTTAAGGAATCCTACTTAATGGCATACCTGGATCTGAGCAGCAGCACTTGAAAAATATTTAAGAACAAGGTGAAATTTTAAACGTGATATAAAATGACTGTTTCTAGCTTAGTTAATGCTTCATCATCATCATCATCATCCCAGCCTATATACGTCCCACTGCAGGGCACAGGCCTCCTCTCAGAATGAGAACGCGGGCCCACTGTGGATTGGGAAATTCACACACACCATTTAATTTCTTCGCAGGTGTGTGCAGGTTACCTCAAGGTGTTTTCTTTCACCGTAAAAAGCTCATGTTAAATTAACGCACATAAATTCCGAAAAACTCAAGAGATGCGAGCCGGGATGTAAATAAAATATAAAAAATAAACAAATAAATATCACGGGACAATTCACACCAATTGACCTAGTCCCAAAGTAAGCTAGGCAAAGCTTGTGTTATGGGTACTAGGCAACGGATAAACATACTTATATATAGATAGATATATACTTAAATACATATTAAACACCCAAGACCCGAGAACAAAAATTCGTATTTTTGATACAAATATCTGCCCAACACGGGAATCGAACCCGGGACCTCAAGCTTCGTAGTCAGGTTCTCTAACCACTAGGCCATCTGGTCGTAAATACGTAGTTTAAATGTATGTATAATTTAATAACAATGTAGATCGGTTTGAAAAAAATATACCTACATGTTCCACACTGTTCCGGTTTCATATTATTAAACTAGTCGAGACTATTGTACTAGCAGTTCAGGTGAGAGCATTAGGTTATTAAGGGATCGCTAAATGACAGCCAAGACCAGCGCACTAGGGATCTAAATGGCCGTCTTTACTCTCGGCGGCGTTGCACAGCTGGGCTCTATTTTATCGAGCTCTGTGAGTACTAGGTGTAAGAGGAGATAAGGGCGCCTGCAACGGCTTTTCTCTGACTATCGATGACTAAAATGTGTAATCATCGTTGAAATAAATTATAAATAAATAAATATCACGGGACAATTTACACCAATTGACCCAGTCCCAAAGTAAGCTAAGCAAAGCTTGTGTTATGGGTACAAAGCAACGGATAAACATACTTATATAGTTAGATACATACTTAAATACATATTAAACACCCAAGACCCGAGAGCAAATATTCGTATTTTTCATACAAATATCTGCCCCGACACGGGAATCGAACCCGGGACCTCAAGCTTCGTAGTCAGGTTCTCTAACCACTAGGCCATCTGGTCGTCTAAATTATGACGACTATATGCTTTTTTTCATTTTTTTTTACATAAAAATGACCCGTGAATTGACCACTATCTCACCTGATGAAAAGTGAAGATGAGGCCAAAGGTTCTCACTCACTCACTCCTTCCTCACTGGTTCAGTAACAGCTTACTGGTAGAATTACTTTTGGAATCACTTTTATTATAACTCAAGTTAAAATCCAACATTAAAATTTTGCTGTGCCCGAAGAGTGACGAACGGAACCCTATTACTGTCTGTCTCCATCACAGAGTTCTATCTCAAAAAAAAAACAATGATAGTTTGACAGCTGAAATTTATACATATTTAATGTGTATGCAGCTACAGGTAACGCCACGAGAGTTGACGCGAATGATTACACACACAGCTACATAAAGTAGTGATTGCAAAAAAGGTAGTGAATGAATGAAATGAGTGAGTGAATGAAAATGTGAGTATGATCATTGATGAAATACTTACGCAAATACTAACGAAATGACGAAACTTAACGAAACGAAATTGATTGATTGATTGAAATTGTGTGAACTTTCTTGTATTTGTGTGTCTTGTAAAAGTGAATAAATGTCTTCTTTCTTTCTTTCTTTAAACGGGTTGAAGAAATTTTTAGCCAATTTTGTAATTCTATCTCGAATCTATTGAACTTGCTATCACTACGAATAAATGTCAAAATCCCGCTGTCATTACATGACGTGTTGTTGTGTGCGTGACCTCAACTCTGGTGGCGTTACCTATACAAGAACAAATTATAAAACTAAATAAAAATAAAAATTAGAGGGGTCAAAATGACAACACTGTACATTTCTAAGGCGGAAACACATTATTAAAATCGCGTCGGATGATCATAGTGTGATTCTCGTCTATAGAAAACAGTACAATTTGATTTGACTCATCCATCACGTAGCCGTATGCGTAGATAGCGCTGGTAGCGTAGCGTCGCGTTTTAATAATGTTTTTCCGCCTTTAGACGCACTGCTACTAACACTAAAATTGGATTTCAGATACGGCCGTTTAAAGCATATATTTTAACATATCTACAAATTTGTACGGGACCCTCGGTGCGCGAGTACGATACTAGTTAAGTTATTCATACCTGTACGCTTAGCATAAGTTTTACTTCACCAAAATACTTCTCGATCGCGTTTACGTAAAAATTTCAATTCTATGGAAACATGGACGCGCGGCCGCGGAGCGCTGTCCATGTTTCCCTAGTAATTGATTTTTTTACGTAAAAGCGATCGAGAAGTATTTTGGTGAAGTAAAACTTATACTAAGCGTATTAGCGTACAGAGGCCGTGTTGCCTAACGCGCAGGCGCCCGCGATCAAATTCACCATCTCTTTCTACGCTCATCTTATACCAAGTGATAGAAAGACGATGGTGAAAAATATTGTCATTCTGATTGCGTTAGACATTAATGCGCAAAGAAGAGACGTGGGACGGGGGCGCGTCGCAGTCGCGGCGCCCCTTGAATCAGTTTTCATACTCAATGTAGAAGCGTCGCGATCCAAAGCAGACAAGAGACGCAAGAGATTCTATGATTCTAAGTAGATAATTTAACAATGTATTAATTTGATTATTTATTTTATTGTAATTTGTTTGATTTAATGTAATTTAATTTAATTTTATTTGATTTAATTTAACTTGATTGAATTCGATTTGATTTAATTTGATTTGATTTAACTGAGTTTAATTTTATTTCATTTATTTATTTTAATGTAATTTGTTTGATTTAATTTGATTTAATGTAGTTTAATTTTATTTTATTTGATGTAATTTTATTTGACTTAATTTAATGTATTTTAATTTAATTTAATCTGATTTAATTTGATTAGTCTTAATGAATGTTGCATGTTTTTAAATTATAAGTTTATTCATATATTTGTACGCCTCACGGCAAAACATAGCGATCTATAAAAAAAATTGTATCACCTTCATACCTATGTTTTACAAATAACAAATGATTTTTAAAAAAAAGAGACGGGGCGGAGACGCGGCCGCGCACTAACGACGCGGACTGCGACGCGCCCCCGTCCCACGTCTCTTCTGTTGGCACACGCCTAAGGCTTTAGTTTACAAGTTATGTAAATTGCCAATTTGTCAAGTGTTATCGGCTTATTTTAAAGTACTGCGCCGTGTGCTGTTACCCTAACTGGAATTTTCCTGGAAACCCGAACTTAGGAAAGCATCGTTGTACCGCTTATTTAGGTTTAGGTAATACTGAGTGCATTAAAAGTGGAAGTTATGTGGGGTCCGACAACTAGAAGTTAGCTAGTGCTAATGGAAAATGTGAGTGCAGTAAGCATTTTGCTATGTCGTTTTAATAGGCGTTGTAATTAATTTGTTCAACTTATATAGGTAAAAAAATTTGATAATTACTTATATGGAGTTTTCTAACCGAAATAGTAGCTTATCATCATTTAAATAGTAGCCGAGTAGCTATTAGATTTTAAGTAAAGTTGTTTTCCTATTCTTGTAAATGTATAATGGCAAAAAAGAGTTATTTATTTATTCATTTAAATCTTGTTGTTTTCAGCGTAAATTGCTTGATATTAATAAAGGAACTATAAGGTAAACGTCCCTGTGCTCGACACTGACCCAATACATAGCACCTTCAATCTTATTCCATAGTAAGAGAGGTGACAGATGGGATCATCTATTGGGTTGGGCGTTGAGGTGTCGAGCATTGATACGTTTACCTTACGATGTGTATGATAGTGTCTGATGTAAGTTATGATTTCAAAATATGCAAAATATTTTTGACCACTCACTACATGCTATCACAAAGCATTAATATTTCCTCTGGATTCAAATTAAAAATCAAATATTTAGAGAACCCTATGAAATATTTTACGACCTATAAAATCTTATTATAAAATTGGCCTTGTTCAACACAAACAAATCCCACTTACCGCCTATTGGGTGGAATAACAGATACAAAAGTATTCACCCGGCATTCATTCAACATAATGCTTGTAATAAAATTATTCTTTCTCTGAGCAATATTTAATTTTATGGAGTGGAAAACGTCTCCGCGAGGGGCCGTATAGGACAAAAGCATGATTTGTTACGGAGATGGATATCTCTAGGAAAATTCATCTAACAAAGCTTTTTAAGCATTAAAGAAAAATATTTCCCAACCTTTATGAGTATTCATTTAGCCGGTACTTTTGAAAATTTTTGCTACTTACCCATTTTTTGCTGATATTAAAAAAATCTCGATTTTTCATTGTTTGGATAACCTTCGTATTTTTAGGGTTCCGTACCCAAAGGGTAAAAACGGGACCCTATCACTGAGGCTCCGCTGTCCGTCCGTCTGTCCGTCTGTCCGTCCGTCCGTCCGTCTATCACCCGGTTGTATGTCATGAAACGTGATAGCTAGACAGTTGAAATTTTTACAGATGACGTATTTCGGTTGCCGCTATAACAACAAATACTAAAGAACAGAATAAAATAAATATTTAAGGGGGCTCCCATACAGTAAACGTGATTTTTTTGCTCGTTTTTGCTCGATATTGATAACGGCAACAGTTAGACGTTTGAAAATTCACAGAATATTGAGTTATATATACACTTTAACAATAATTAATTAAATGAAAATAAAACAAATATTTAAGGGGGGCTCCCATACAACAAACGTGATTTTTTTTGCCGGTTTTATAGATAATGGTACGGAACCCTTCGTGCGCGAGTCCGACTCACACTTGGCCGCTTTTTGCTAACGATATTTGCGTTGTTATCCAACTTATATAGGTTCATAATGTATACCAAATTTCAAGTCAATCTGTCCACTCGAAAATGGTTGAATTCGATTTCAAAGATTTGATCCATTCCTATTTTTGCGGCAGGTTAAATAAAAACTTGTATAAAAGTAGGTTCTTTTGTGTAACTTATCTACGTCATTATTTGTCTCTCACCCTTTCAGAATAGGATTAAACTGTGGTTATGAAATTAATTCTCTGTGTATTCTAAGAGACTTAAAATTTACGAGAGGGGCTTTACAAGGCGAAATAATGGGTTTTTGGGAGAGATCCTCAAACCTGCCTTACGTGAGCATGTATGTACTTTTAATTGAAAGCCTCTTAAGGACTTACTGGTATACTCAAGTTAGTTCTTAATATATTTAAGCTACGGTTTTAATACGAACAAATTTTTGTTTTAATATTTTTAATGCTAGCTTTTTCTTGATGACTTTTGTTGAAAATCGTCTTAGTGTAGTGGTTTGACCTATGGCCTGTCAAGCAGAGGTTGTGGGTTTGTATCCGGGCTCGCACCTCTGAGTTGTTCAGCATTGAAGTGGGAAATTACATTTGAAAACCATGAATTTTATCGTGAAGGAAAACATCGTGACGAAAAAACATTACGATTCACATTATGATGTGTGAAGTTCCCGATCTGCATTGAAGCAGCATGGGAATTTGGGATCCAGCCCTACATTCTGAGAGGCCTGTGCCATGTAGTAGGACGTATACGGACGAATGAGTTTGTGTTGAATTTATGTACATTCGAAGAAACTGAATCACGTAGAAGGGTAAACCCTTTTCATTGCAAATGTCATGTTAACATTCGATACAGCTGCCAAACTACCCTGGTAAGCGGTTCAGTTTCCTTGAACTACCTGCATTGTCATCCAACCAACAAATATATACCCTTTCAAGCCAATCTGACCATTGGAAGTGGGTTAAAATAGACTTCCATGACTTGATCCACACGGCCAGTTAAAAAAAAAGCTTGAAAAACAACTTCAAAATCCGTACTAAGCTGTTATTTAATTGAAGTTTCTAATCTTTTTATTCCAGCACTTTGGAACCATGCGGTTTGTTGAGACGACGGAAAAAGGCCCGAAACATTTAAACAGAGCATTGTAACGCTTAATTAACGTATAATGCAGATACGCAACTTTGAGTTATGGAATTTTGTATGAAAAGTAAGCCCGTGTAAAGTTAAAGAACCGTCTTTTTTAATCTATTTGTAGCACAGTATTAAAATTAAAAATACATTGTCACACTAATATTTCTAACCTACTATGTAAATTTCAAATTTTAAACTTCATTAGTAAATAAGCAATGAGATGTGGATTAGCAAAAAGTCATCGCGTTTTTCTGTAATCGTCGTGTTTGGAGATACGTTACTTAGGCGTGACACGGCAGATTGGTGTCCAACTTTGGGACGACCCCTGGTGTGTAACGCGCCGTGTATCGACTCTTGCCGCTCCCACATTCCTCATTCAGGGCTGGAGCGGCTGCCAAGCGGGGTCAAATTATCAGCCGCCGCAAATATTCAGTTTTCGGCGCTTGCTTTTGAGACAATGGGATCATAGTCAGAAGTCACTTAACTTTTTAGCCTTTTGCCTAAGAAACAGGCTACCTACTTTAGTATCCTAGTTTAGACATTTAAGTTATTTCTGAATGTAGCACGGTATTGTATTATATTTAGGTTGTTAGTGTTCCATTAAGGTCAAATTGTAGGTATTATATCGAGTCAATAGTTTAGTATGTCGGTCGTTGTTTACTAACACATGGACATAATTTCAGCGCTTACTAACGACTTTTCGTGTAAATAAATAAATATATTTTAATAAAGAATTTGAATTTGAATAGTATTCACAACATCAAATATATAAATAGATATATTTTATCAAAGATTTGTCATCGCGTCTGGTTTAGACCTCAGGCGACCTGGCACTTACCTCTCTCAAAGGTTAAAGCAGTTCACAGAGGTAATGCCGGTGTCTTGGGGTCGATGCCTGTGGCAGAAAATCTTGACGACGTTTTTACCTTGGAAATACTTAGTTTTAGTTTAGCTTACATTCAGTTTTAGTTTTCTAATTGTATTTTGTAATATTTTTTAATAAACATATTTTTTGTCATTTGTATATATTATGTTAGAGTTAAATGCAGTACCTACTTATCAGAATCAGAATCAGAATAATTTATTGTATAACTGTGTCACATAGGTACAATTAGGTGGTAGTACATATACTAAAGGTAGTTTCAACAGTTACCCGTTCCGGGCGTACAATATTGTTAGTAATACATATAATGTAATTTGGTACTTTAAAGTTAAGTCTAATTTTAATACTTAATGGCTATTTACAATTAGTTAACTAGTTCTATAATACTCTTTTATGTTATAAAATGCTTTCTCCAAAAGCCAGTTTTTGAGCCTTCGCTTAAATACAGGGTTATTTGTAATTCACTAGCATCTTTTAACCCTAAACTCCTACCACATAAACAAATGTTTTTTGTTTTACGGTTTTTGTCATAACTTAATATTTTTGGTGTAATAACGTTTTGAAAATTTGAGATTTCCTCTTATTTTTACGATACTCTGTGTATTTGTATGGGGAAAAAAGTGCTTCATTTTAAAAAGTCGTAAAACAAAAAACATTTGTTTGAGTGATAGGAATTTAGGGTTAAAAGGATGTCAGTGAATTAAAAATAACCCTGTATATCACCTTCCATAACCTTCAAATCAACTGGGAGATTGTTAAAAACACTAATAGCTGTTACATAGGTACTCTTTTTATATATAGAACTATTTACTTTCGGTAGCTGTATATTATACTTATATTGCGTCCGTACATTTAATTTCAGTGAATTATTTTTTGTAAAATAATGGGATTGATTTTTAACAAATAGTATCGACAGAGCGTAGCAGCTTATATGTTTATTTGATAAAACGCAATATGTAGAGTTAGAATTTACCGCGGTTACATCCTTTCAGTTTCAGACGTTTTAGTATACGTACTAAAATCGCTGTCAATTGAAATTGCGAACAATGTAAATAAACCATTTAATGAAATATCCATATTCTAGCACTTGTTTATTGTTTTAATGGTTTAGGATAATGTTGTGGTAAGTATTGATTAAATAACACTCGGATTTAGCAGTATTTGATGAGGGAAAATGGAAATTAAAGACATATTAAATATGTACAAGGTTTGTTTACATTGTTTGCAATTGCAATGTACTTGCGTTAATTGCAGAACATTGTCTAATACAAAATATAACCACGGCAGACAAATTTTAAGTAAAGAACTTCCTTAATGGCGTTAAACGATTTTAAGAGTACAAGGATTGTGCTGCAGGGAACATCAAACATAGCTTACTGAACCGAATTTGTATTCGATTAGAAAACCATTAGTAAACTAAGTGAACCAAGCTAGTTGCGACGCTGTTTCCATCTTGCTACATAATATTGTTTGCAACTATTTGTACTTACTGAACCGAAGGAGTCTTGGACTGAGAAAATGTTGCAGAAGTAAGAGTTTCTGAATACTATTAAACATAATATATCCTCGTGATTCATAAAGAACAAATCAATTGTAAGAGTACTCGCCGAACTTCTGCCGAATTTACTAAGGTATGTAAGGATAAATGATTCAATCAATAAAGAACTTACAATATGCTTAAATATATACCAAAATTAAAAAAAAAACTTTTAACTCTACACACTACGTCAGTTGGAAAGGTTGAACTTCCCGAGGCTCTGAGGCCCACCTCAGGAGGATGTTTTCCCGGAATGTCTACTGCAGTCACCTTAGACGAGTTCTCGATATATCAACGCGTCTATCACAGTCATGTCTAATGTAATAAACGAACTTGTCACGCCGCCGTGGAGGAAGCGATTAGGTTGTATTTACTGACTATTTTGTCGTTCAAGAAACGAATAATATATATAAATACCGTGTCAGTAATATAACTAAATATAGCAATAGTCGATCGTTGACTGTTCACACTACGGCCGGGGCCGCAATGGCAACGCGATGGTGACGCGACAGCGATGTGACTAAATCAAACATAGTTCGAGTTATGTGAGCAGTCACATTAATTAAACAACAGGCGACAAAAAATTTGATTTTGAGTCTCAAGTATTCAAATGTTTAATAATATAGGTACCTACTAACGTGTCCGCATTGCATGTTTGGAAACAACGACAAGCGGCGATATTTTGATTTTCGCAAAACTACAGCGAGTCAACAGCGACTGAACGGCAATCAGCAATCAAATGTATTACACTACGTAAAGGCATCGGCATTGCAACGTAAAGCTGCGTACGGACTGCGCGCACTCGGGTACGCGTACCCGGGCTTGCGTGTCCTGGAACGCCATGTCCGTACGCCATGTACGCGTACACTGTACGCGTACACTGTACACGTACACGTACACGTACTGTACACGTACACTGTACGCGTACATGGCAAACGGACATGGCGTTCCAGGACACGCAAGCCCGGGTACGCGTACCCGAGTACGCGCAGTCCGTACGCTTCTTAAAGGCGTCCGCGCTGACAGAGCGTGAGGTTTTGCGTGCGACAAGAGGCGATAGAGACGCGTCGCCTTAAATTCAAATCAATTCGAATTTGTCGCTCGATCGATTACATCATGTTGAATATAAATATCGAGTAAACCCGCGTAAAGGTGATGAAATTCGCCACAGTCATTCCTTTTTTCACTTATTTTTATTTCATGAATCCATTTTCTCTTGAGTTTCAACGATGAATTATCGAGCAGAAACATTAATCGGGTCAGAAAAATCCATGACGATCACGTTTTTCGACTGTTCACTATGTAAAATGCAACAAAAATAATAATATAATTATATCAAAACTTCACTGACGGCTAGTAGGTACCTCGCTGTTTATCGAGATACCTTCTTCGCGTCGCATGGACCGCGTCGCTGCGTAGGACACTATTTTATTTTCTGTCGCAACTAAATATAAAATCGTGTCGCCTAGTCAATGCGGCCAGCCAATTCGCGACGTATTGGCGATACGCTTGTTCGTAGTTGCTGTTAATGCGGTCACTAATAATTCACTTCACCATCACATCGTTGTCGTGTCGCCGTCGCCTTACCAGTACAGCCTCAGCCATACCAAGAGAACAAACAGCGCTTAATTTACTCTACTCGCTCGTTGCACTCGTACATTCGCTTGGAGCTCAACGACAAACTATCTAAACTACACACTCGCTTCTCGCTACTCGCCAACTCGTTCAGTACGCTTAGTATAAGTTTTACTTCACCAAAATACTTCTCGATCGCGTTAACGTAAAAAAATCAATTACTAGGGAAACATGGAAAGCGCCTCCGCGGCCGCGCGTCCATGTTTCCATAGAATTGATTTTTTTACGTAAACGCGATCGAGAAGTATTTTGGTGTAGTAAAACTTATACTAAGCGTACAGTTTGTAGCTCTACTCTCTCCTCGTTCACCGTCGGCGGTGCGACGAGTGCCTAACCGTCTACCATTAAAAATAGTTTCTAAAGGCTTGATGTTTCAGTCGTGGTCTAAATTTAATTTGCAATCCGCATGTTACTGTCGCCGCAAAGCGCGATTTGGACCGAATGTTGAGTGAACTAAAACTGTCATTGATTTTGTGTATTGGTAACACTGAGTGTGAGAGGGTGAGCGATCTTTTTTGTCACTAGACAACGGTGACTAGTTTGAAAGTTAACGGCGAAGGCGCGACTGGTAAAAAGGGCATTAACTTGTATTGGGAGTATGTATGAAGGATAGGGGAGAAAAATTGAAAAATTGCACTGTGCGTTTGTGTAGTGAGTAAAAGAACAACCAATGGTGAGTCCCTAAACGTTCCTTATGTAATGTCGTGCCTATTGTAGAGCAATATGATCACAAGAATGAACCGTATAATAATCAATCAAGTTTAAAGAACAGTACATGTTAAGCACACAGCACAAGGTAACTAAACCTTGTATCACAACCCCGAACCGAGTGTTGGTTCAGGTGGTCAGGGCTGGCTATTAGGGGATTTGTTGGGAGGCCAGTGGGCGGAAGCCCGGTTGTGATTGTAGATTATTAAATACAAACAAAGTAAAAATGATTAGGGTTCATTCCACGATCATATTGTGCTATAAATGTGGTTACAGTTATCGTAGGTATATTGCGAAGCTATACCATACACCCCTAGTAGAAGGCGTCGCTACAGTTACGGCCCGTACAACTTCGGGCGACGGGCGACCAGCGCCGCGGCGAGCGTTTCCTCTGTTCATTGCGAGGCCGAGACTGCCCGAGACGCTCGCCGCACAGTAGTTACGCTGAACCTTAGATGAAATAATTATAGTATGGAGATAGTTTTTTTATTATGAGAGGGAGGAAAACGAGCAAGCGGGTTGGGTCATACACAGCGAAAGAAACAAAAGTCGTCTCCCCTGTGGACATAAAATTAGCGACTCCGAGTTAGCAAACTTAAGATTTATTTAAACGAGCCGAAAGTTGGCCAGGCGTCCCACACGCCGATATAGACTTGACTAAAAAATATTGGCTATGGACCCTTAATTTTTGCAATGTCCACAGGAGAGACGAAAACAAAATAATGTGTATGACCCGGTTACCTGATGAAAAAATATCAACATCGCCCATAAATATCGACAACTCAAATAGAGTCACCAATCTGTTGTAGGGAATGATAGAAAATAGTTTTATCGCTGAAATTAAATGGAAAGCTTATTGGATAAAAAAAAACTACACAAATTATATGAATACCACGCAGACGTAGTCGCGGACAAAACCTAGTTAGTTATAAATCAAAACCAAACATGGAACAAATGACCCAATGAATGAATGAATGAATGATGTCCTGTCACAGAAACCCTCGTTGTCATTTAAATAAAGTAACGTCTTCAAAACAAACAATCCCTCATTGAAAGGCATGTAGGTTTTGTAGTTTAACGTGTGCTGGTCAGAGTTCATTTAATTTTTGAACAAAGCACTCGCTATTCTGGAGTTATCCCTGGTACTAACTTTGTACAACTATGGACACTACACGATACTTAGTTGGTAAACAATACGAACTGTATCGTGTAGATGCACAGAACTAACGTTATTATTAACGTTACACACTGGTGCTTGTTAATGCCAAATTCTACTAACAGGAAGCTATATAGTAAATTTGGCGTTGTCTGACCTCAAAGAGGGTGCGGGCGTAATTCACTAACTGATACCGATGATGATGATGGATTTTCAGATGTCGCTCTACAGGATTTTTGCTTTATTAAGAAGAGATTGATGAAGCTTTACTTAAAATTAAAATTTCTTGAAACCATCTAATATACCTCTATAAAAATCTCGTGTCACGGTGTTTGTTACCGAACTCCTCCGAAACGGCTTGGCCGATTTTTATGAAACTTTTTTCTCTATATTCGGTAGGTCTGAGAATAAGTCGTAGGCTATTTTTTATACCCCTACCTATAGGTGATATGGCAAAACAACGTTTGCGGGGTCAGCTAGTAATGCTATATAAAAAACAATATATTAGAACAAAAAAATATTCGATGACCTTATATCAAGCCATTTACTCTTAGCTAATGTGTCACAAACACTATTCGACCAATTTCCCCTCAACATTAGTATTTATTCCAAAGAATTAATACCCAGTATATTAGGTACTCCTTCAACACGCAAACTATTGACATCGAAAGGGCGAGCCGTGCGCGTTCCAGAATCCACATTTGCGGATTAAAATTTACTTCCAGTACGCAATCCATAAAATCGATAGCATATAAATATTATCAGCAATACTGACATGTGGTGATTAGTCACGCAGAACAAACTTTGCTGCTATTAATATCGGAGTGACCCACAGTAAAGTTGCCCTCCCCCTCGGTATTGTAACGGCAATTAATTAATTATCAACGGCAAAAGCCAGACGGATACGATATCTAGGTAGCAAAATTTAATTAGAGAAATTGATTTTGCCAGAAGAACAGTGTTTGTGTACCTTATTCAAGTAGGTACTAGCTTTAACTCTCGGCATCTTTCGCTTTAGAAATAATACATTTAAGAGAAATATTTACAATCATACAAGACAAGAGTAGTAGAGTTTATGCGGAAAAAGATTACGGTAACATTTTGAAAGCTCAACGTTCGTAGACAACGTCATCAGAATTTATTGATTGCAGGTGAATTTAACAATTCATCTTCAAAGCAGAGGTACAGTCGAAGGCATTTATAAATATCTATACAGCCATCGAGTCAAAAATATATAAGCACCAACCTTATGTTTAGTGGCATAGAGTTGTATAGATATTTTTGAGGACTTGTTAACGTACATAGGTATATTTATTCCCTTGACTTTACTCTTGGATAGCGGCCTCTATTCTTGAATAAAGTTAAAAAATATCTCATTATCATTAGCTGTTGTCTGCTGTTGTTGTTCTGTCTGCGAAGAATTCGTTTATCGCTATCCCGAGAGAACTATAAACATTTTTGGATAAAAAGTATCCTTTGTGTTAATCAAGGTTGTAAACTATCTGTGTGCCAAATTTTATTAGAATGCGTCAAACCGTTATAGCGTAAAATAGTATCAAACATCCACACATTCATCCATACAAAGTTTCATGTTTATAATGTCAGTGGATGAGGTCGCATTACCAGGATATTAAGTATCCGTGTCTCAATCTAAATAAAAGATGTCAATGATTTGTTTCATAAAGGTGAATCTAATATATAAAAATCTCGTGTCACGGTGTTTGTTATCGAACTCCTCCGAAACGGCTTGACCGATTCTTATGAAACTTTTTTCTCCATATTCGGCAGGTCTGAGAATAGGTCGTAGGCTATTTATTATACCCCTATTCTTTGCAGACAGAGTCGCGGGCAACAGATAGTTATTCAATAAATGTCTTTGAAATGATCAGTAAAGAAATATGTTTGAGTAATTAATTAGAGTAATACTTATTCACCGTTAGCGACTATACTTTTGTAAAGATTGTTAGTCTGAAAACAGAGCTTACAAAACTTTCTTCCGTCTCAATCGCCAGTAATCAGCTATGTAAACTTTGTTATTATTCATGGCAAGTTCGAAATCTAGGAACTAAAAACTTGAAACTTTCTGGTTGGTTAACAGTTGCAGGAGCTTCTATAATTTGTTCAGCTCGGTAACTTTTCTCAATTGGTGTTTAGCGTTAATTTTGAAGTAGATAATGAAGTTCTCAGATGCTTAAGTCTTGCGTGAAGTTGGAACTAAATAATTAAACAACAAGTTAGTATTAAGTTGAAGTAGCCCATTTTACACGGACTGAATAAATAATTTAGAACAGTACAGAATAGGTTAGTTTAGTCCACTGACGATAGGAATATTCATTATTGAGAAGACAAAATGTTTCATTGTAAAACTACTGCTATATAATATTTTATAAACATACAAAACGTTATTCAATGATGCATAAACATTAATTTGCTCAGTCGAAAATAAGAGGAAATATATGTAATTAAAGTGTATAATGTAGATATTTTAAAAAACGGATCACCTCATTTCGACGATGATTTTATTTTTTAAATTACATTTTCGATTAAAGGGAAAATATTGACATATTAACAAACTAACAACAGTTGATAAATGAATTTATCGCATGGCAGTGTCATCTTTGCCGAAGTTTGATGGTATGTACTGAAAAAAAGTTACTCGCTGAATAAAATACATTTATATAAATCAAGATCAATAAGAATTGAGTCTCTGCTGTCCACTTAAAATTACTAGTACGCACAAAATTCCTACACAGGTTCTTTTAAAAAAATTCAAAGTCTGTCTCGATTAAAACAAGTTACAAGCAATCTGATAAAAGACGGAAGTTTGCCAAAATTTCTCTCAACGTTCACACCTACGCCTACGCCTACGCCTACGCCTGCTAAGGGAAATATTTCGGTGAACGAAGGATATAAAGAATTTATTTAGGGACACCGGTCTGTCCCGACTCCCGATGTCACTTCCTGAGGGACCAGCCACTGCCCTTTGTTTTTATTATACAAATAAACGAATTTTATTACGACGCTGATACTTTCGGATGAGTCAATTATTCTCTAATTTTTAGTAAAAAAATATCTATCTATTTTTAGTAATAGTAGTTTTTTTATTAGTCAGTTAATTGTCTTTAGATGTTGAATATTTTTAGTAGTAAAAAATGCTTTGGCATTTTCAATATTCGGTCCACAAATACCAGGTTATCTTCTGAGAAAACCAAACTTTATATGAAAAGCTTAATTAAAATAGCACAAACTTATCATAACTACTCGATCATTAGAAATTCAGACCAAATAAAAATGAAAGACGAAATTTAGCAAATAATAAAGTGAGGCTGAAGGCGGGTAAAATTATGCCTCATTCTTACAGGTGTGCGTCACTCAACTGGTGTGCTTGGTGTAATTTTATTACAACTCTATTGTATATACATGGCGAGTCGTGCGTGAGCTCGCCACTTTGTCATTCGCAGATCTCCGTCCTTACTTTTTATTTACTTCAAGCTTACTATAATTTAGCTTAAAAATATTACAACATAAGCTCACGCTTTTTTAATTTTTCAATCCAATGGACCAAAGTTTGGACCGTAAATCGAAATTTTCTTCCAGGTGGCGGATCCTGAAAATTACTAAACTTATTTCATAACGTATTAAGCTACTGTTAAACAAGGGCTCGCTTTCTCTTTGAAGTAAGGAATCCAGTAGCAACTTTTCCAATTGTTAAAACACATTCAGAACTTCACGTATCTCCAATCTCACACGGTCAATTTGCGATCCGCCGTACGTTTCAATAAACCCAAACTTCGTAACTTGTTAACCCCTAGCCACAGTTCGTAATAAAAGGCTAAGTACAGTCCAGAGGTGAACGACCCTCATCCCTTCGGACACCTGCTGATTTTATTGACAACATACCTTGTTGTTTCTTCCCCCTACCACCCCAGTGAGACTAAAATTGTTATTTTGGTCACATGAGTGTGCGGTTTGTTTGAAGGCTCTGCGTAATGAGGAAGTGTTTTTGATGTTTTCTGGCCGGTTTTTGCTAACAAGTTCTTTTCTCTCATTGTGGGGATGGAAATTGAGCTATGTCTGACACTGAAATTGATTTCAATGTTTTTTTTTGTTAACGTTGTTGCGCTCCAAAACTTGCATCCGTTTCTTTTGTTAACTGTTAATTTCATGTTTTTAACTTGTACAATAAAGAGTTATACACACGTATGTGTATCATACATAATAGACAAAGCAACCGCCAGGTTCAACTGAGACGGGCTAGCTACATCTGCCGCATGCACCCAGAGAATGGATGCCCCACGATGGTAATCGGCGTCGCGGCAGGCCAAGGCGAAGATGATGGAATGACCTAGATAACTTCTCGAGTGACTGGCCAAGCATAATTGCAGACAGAGCAAGTTGGAAGTCCAGAGGAGAGGCCTTTGCCCAGCAGTAGGGAGACTGACATGAGCTAGTAAAAGAAAAACTTTATTATAGTAGAATAAAGCTCCAATTTCAAAAATATAACAGGCAAGGTGACGCTAAAAATTCGATCTCCTGCCACTATGATAAAGGAGCCATCAGTTTTAGTGCTGCTCATGAGATTCTATACAAATCCCTAAAATATGGATTTTCGGCCAATATTGCTCACCTTGGTCTTTACGCAAATACAGCCCTTGCGTACAGCTGAAACAAGTAGTAGTTCAAGAATTTGAGTACCTAATGATGCTGATCAATTTAAAAAAAATCGTTGTTACCTACTACTTCGGCTTTATGTTCCAGAATTAGGAAGAAAGTGTTACCACAAATATAATCTAATTTTCCACTAAGTAGAGTAGTGTTACCATAATAATTGGACACATACGCACGCCGCACGCAAACACGCACGCACGCACATTCGTACGCATGCTCACACTCACACACGCATGCACGCAGACACGCACGCACGCTCGCACGCTCGCACATACACACATTTCAGCAGGTGCTTTAGTTAGTTTATCTGATCCCCCTTATAAAATTTTTATAGATATTTTTAAATTATGTTTGACAAAAATATATCAATAGGTACACTGGATAATTCATGTTCAAAGTGAACCGCATCAAAAGCGTGACTATGTTTTTAATAAAAAATTCCGATGAAATTTTTGTACCTACACAGAGTGTGCAGTCAAACTAAGAAATATTTCGGATTAATTTTGAAATCTGATGTAGGTATACCTACATTATGATTTAATCATTTTTAAATTAAATTTTGTATGATGATTATATTCTGCCTCCCAGGTCTATTATGATTAATTTTATCGCAAAAAACTGCTGTCGTACAAATTAAGGAAATGTTTAACCTAGAAGACGCCAAGTGAGGTTTAGTCGTTCAGATACTAATAATTATGAGCGACCCTTCCCCATGGGCTTGTGATACGAAAAGTACCGACATAGTAATAATAGTCCGGTTTATATTCGCCCAGATGTTAAATATAGCTTTAGTTTGTACCTCGGAACGAAATTCCCATTTGGGAGTTGATACCATCCTATTCCGAAATACGAGCATTAGATACACGTTTCTGTAACGAATTATTTACAAAGGTATATAATTAGAAAGTACTAGGACGACTTAAAACTTCGTTCAGGTTTTTATCTAATGCAACTCGCTTTATCTAGGCACATACTAATCCTTGAAATAACACCAAGCTAAGTAGATCTAATGCTCGCCCAACCCCCACATAGCAATTCACATCGAAATTATTAGAGCCGATTCCAAGATCTCTGAAATTAATAAATATACAAGACATACAAGACGTCACGTAACTCAACGATAGCCTGGTACCGGGCGTGAGGCCAAGTTATGCCAAATAGGCCAAAATATGTACCTCAATAAAATTTTGTTTACAACTTTATTTTGGCACTAAAAAAATGAGGATCTGCCGAGTCACAACAAAACTTAGGGATACTAACCCCTTCCAGGGGGTATGGGCAAGGGGGAAATTAAAAAAAATGCAAGTTTTACAAACTAGGCGGCAAGCGAGAGACTTAATGGCAGTGGGCAGGGCACATCGCTCGTAGAACTGACGGCCGACGGGGCCGAAAGATTCTCGAGTGGCGTCCGCGGACCGGAAGACGCGGTGTAGGTAGGCCTCCAACAAGATGGTGCGACGACCTGGTTAAGGTGGTGGGAACGCATTTGATGCGGATGGCGCAGGGCCGATCTGTTTGGCTAGCCTTGGGGGAGGCCTATGTTCAGCAGTGGACGTCTTTCGGCTGAAATGATGATGATGATGATGATGTATCATTTTCTATGTATGTACGCACACCCCCACCCACACCCCCCCACACATAAACACGCACGCATGCACGCACGCACGCATCGCACGCAAGCACACGCACGCACGCACGATAGCACTCGTAAGGTTCGCCCCCGAAACCTACTTCTTGACAAAAGAAAACACGACCATAAAATACGTTATCTCTTTGTTTTACAAGTCGTTTTACGTCCAATGAAGCCCAAAGTGCAACATCCTAAGAAAATCTGTCTCTTAATGCTGAACTCCCATAATGCACCGCACCGCACCTCCTGTATGGATACTTCAATTTTATTTTATGTTGATCCCGAGCTCCCAAAAATGACTGCTAAGGGAACAGTAAAGGCAGTAAAGCTGAGGCTTACGCCGCCAAAACACGTTTACTAACCTGCCTTACCGAAATAAAGAATTCATGGCAAACAGAATTTTAAATGTGCGACGGAACTATGCGAAGAGTTCGCTTGTCGTCTTTCTTTAACGTAAGCTTTATGCTCTTTTTGTGCGTCCTTTGATGATCCGATATTTGACTTATCTATCGGAGTTACAATGGCACGATAAACGTTATATGCCTCAGTAATATTCTATTATTTTGTAATAAATATTATCTATCTCCCGCGGCTTCGTCTGAGCAAAATTCAATCTTGTGATAAAACTTCCTCATCTTTTTCATTGCATAAAGCAAAAATCCATCAACGGCAACATCCGAACAACCATCATGTCATCATCGGTATCAGTTAGTAAATATATAAATCTTGTTTTTTACTTATCCCGTGGGAATTGCCAAAAACCCTGAAATCAGTTTTTTACTGTTGTAATTAGCCTACTTGCAGACCAAAATTTGAAGAGTTTAGCCATCATAGTTGCGGAGATAGGGTTACTCCGAATCGAATATCATAATAGCAATTTCAACGAATCCGTCCATATTCCTTACCTACATCATAAAAGGCAACACGTATGCAAAATGCAAAATGACACCCTTCTAGGACCAAGGGTTTGAATTAGGCGTTGATAAATCAGTCAGTCAAATAGTCAGGACTTTGCCTTTTTATAGTACCTATGCATATGTATATTGTTATTATCTTTCAATTACACAACATTTTCATCTACAATAGAATTAACGCCCACACCTTGGCCACAGGTTCTTCGACGATGATATAACTTGAATCATACCGTGAAACTTCTGCTAAAATATTTTTACACAGAAAGTCGTAATAATATCTAGAAAATGTTTAAGAAAATATCTCCGGAAACGTATTCTGCGGCGCGTAAAATCGGAAATAGCGGAGGCTCGCGTCGCGGCCACCCCCAAATCGTTCGACACTAAATCAGTCTCACTATAAAAGTCTCGCTCGCGATAAAATAATAAATATTGCTTATGCATTTTATTGTACTCGTACTTTCCTATCACAAATCTCTTGCCGCGTTTACCAAGCTTGATTTAGTATGGAAATAAAAATAATATTCTAGTGAACATCGGCGATGTTACGACCGATTGGAGATGTTTTGCATGATTAAAGATTACGATGGATTTTTCGTGACTGTCGCTCTGTTTGTCTGTTTGCTAATAATGTAAAGGTACTTATGTAACAGAGGTACATTTAGTTTAATTATGTTTTTCTAACCTCGTAAGTGCTGACTTTTTTTAAAAGACAGTGCAGCAAATCGAGCCGAGAATACCCTGATTTATGATTTTGGAAATTATTTCAACAAATTTAAAGTATTCGTTCATTGATAAAATTGTATTCCACATACTTAGTTACTAAGATACGTTGTGAAGTTAAAAACTCAATTAAAACTGTTAAAATACGAAAATATATTAGGAACGAACCTATCTCTTACGTACACGGGAAAATTTCTTAATGTATTCACGAAACAGTTTTTTTATGCCTGATGCCAATGAGGCATCATCATTATCATTTCAGCCGAAAGACATCCACTGCTGAACATTGGCCTCCCCCAAGGCTCGCCAAACAGATCGACCCTGCGCCATCCGCATCCAATGAGTTCCCACCACCTTCACCAGTACGCTTAGTATAAGTTTTACCTCACCAAAATACTTCTCGATCGCGTTTACGTAAAAATTTCAATTCTATGGAAACATGGACGCGCGGCCGCAGAGGCGCCGCCCATGTTTCCCTAGTAATTGTTTTTTTTACGTAAACACGATCGAGAAGTATTTCGTGAAGTAAAAACTTATACTAAGCATACTGGTCGTCGTCGGCAAACGAGGCAAGTCTCACTTAAATTGATTTGAAATTTTTGAATAAAATCTATTTTCAAGTTAAGCAATCTTTGTATTTATTTTTACAATTTTCCCGTATCGTGGATCAATCAGGAACTTGATTGGATTCTTAGCCTACGCTGTACTTTTTTTTTCGATGTGTTCTACATAAGTTCAGTATAATTCGAGAAACAATCAGACAGCAAGATAGCGAAATTCAGTAGTATAAGCCATAGCTATAGAGAATAACGACAACGCAGTGGGTGTCGAGATGCGTCAGCTTGTTAGGAGTAATTTCATCTCAGCGGGAAGTCTCTGACTCATAGGACACAATAGTCTGAAAAGAAGGAAAATTAAGTAAGTATTTCTCCTTGGCATGAAATAACAAGACGTCTTCGTACCGAAAATGTTGAAAAATTATATCAAATGTTTAAAATATCTGAACTTCGTAATGGGGTTTAAAAATGAAACTTTATGAACCTATGACTTCATAGACATTTTTTTTGTACTGAAAACTCAATTATATGAAACTGATTTCAGTATTTTTTCGTTTAGTTCACTACTTTTTTGAAAATAAATTATTGAAACTATTTTGATTGCTGACGTCAAAGTTTAACCTAAGTGCTCCAATACAGCTGCTTATTTCAACAATTTGTCTAAATGCGCATATTTGAGTACAGGACTTATTTATTTTTTACCTGTGGTGAAGTGGTTAACTGTTAAAATTTAGGTATCATGCGTAAATTATGAAAAAATATAAATAATTTAATTCCTCACTGTATAAAGTATGACTTGGACTATCTACGGAATAATTTTCAAAATCAAATGAAGGTCATTGCTTATTTATTACGTAATAAATTGATGATAAACATAGGTATATGAAATAAATAAGAAAGAAAGAAAGAAAAACATTTATTTATAACAACAAAAACACGTACACAGGCTAAAATTAAAAGTACAAACATAGACATAGGTAGGTAAATGTTGATGTTGCTATTAAAGCAGGGGTTCCCCACCTTTTCTTGGTCAGGGACCACTTTTATATTATTCTTGTTAGCAGGGACCACTACGGTAGGTGTATACTTTATAAAAAATAATAAACTGATCAAGCTGAAACTTTAATAAAAAACTCAATGGGAAATTAAAATTTAATATCATTCGCGGACCATATTTTGTCTTCTGCGGACCACTGGTGGTCCACGGACCACTGGTTGGGAACCACTGCTATAAAGGGTCCCGACTCAACGTGTCGCTGGTTAAAAAACCAGCACTGGTAAGCATAACTACAGGAAATGGTTTAAAAAGTGGCTAACCGTGCACCACAGGTGCGTCAGTGCTATACATAATTATATGTTAACTTGCAGAACCCACCGTGGTGTAGTGGTAATTACTAAACCGATTCAAAAACTTTCTTCACTAGTAGAAAACTAAACTATCCCTGAACTGAAACAATTAATTTGCTCACCCGCCGTTCAGTTCATTAATATGGACCTCCGCAAAGTAACGCCTGATTCAATAAATTATTTAAACTATCCCTGATTAAAAAAGGCTAAATTTCATTCCGAAAGTTTTGTGTCGCAAAAAATTGCTACCTACAAATTCTTACAATTGTTGAATCTAAACGTTCGCTGTGAAGGAACTTTGTATTAAATTCCGTTAATTAGTGAGCGTGGATCAGTAAGGGCTTAAAGGGTGATAATTTATGGTAGAGCCCTTCACGCTAATTAATTTCAACATTTGTTACGGTTATCAAACGTTAGATAAAGGTTAACTTATTTTTGGAACGAAATTTTACAAATTATCCTATATAGAGCCCACGGCTTTGCCTGCGTTAGAAATACCTATTCGAGAAACATATGAATACAATCTTAGAATTTAACATTTTTAAAGTACGACGTTCGCTCCGACAACGCCATCTATTGATTGCAGACAAAGTTAATGTGTCATCTTGAAAGAAGAGATACCTACTTCAACGATCTGGTACTGCGCCCTCTATTCTTGTTTAAAATTAAAGTATACTCAGCGGCAAATCTAACTGTCAATTCAGATTTTTGTCTATGTGTACGCCAGGTTTCATTCAAATTCATTCAGCCGTAGTTGCGTGTTTGGCCAACAAATATCCAAACATTTTCATAAATTTTCTCATATAAAATATGTATTACAAAAATAATGGTAGGTATAATGTTTCATTTCAGTCAGTAGACATCCGTGGCATTGCGCCGTAACGACGCGATTCCTATGGGGGCTGTCTATTTTTTTTTTAAGTAACTTCAGTGATGACGAGTATAACAAAATTTGTGGACTGGATCGTAAAGGAGAATAGACAGCCGAATATACAAAATCATTTATGACCAATACGAAACAGAAATGCCTAGCTTGCGCTTCGCCCTTTATCGGTCAATTAATACGTGCTTTTCTCACTCTCCGAATTTCGAAAATTTTCACGTCATCCTACTGGTAGGCATCATATTATTTACGGACAGTAAATAACACTTTATCTTATTAATTGGGAACGTATTAAGTCAAGCCTTAAAGGCTGCAGAGAGCCAAGTTTTGAAATGAAATCAACATATCATTTGAAAATGTTAAAAATATCTACATTGTTACAAAAGAATAGATCTAAGTTTTTTTGGACTAAGTAGTTGATATCCTACGTTAGATATTCTGCCAATAAGCCAGGGACCACTGCCGACCATCCTCAGACAATCTTCTTAGCTGCGGCATGCGGCATTTGTAATATTTTCATACTTTTTTCCTACTCCAGTACTTTTATCTGGTTTTTACATGGTCGCGAACAAATATATAAGAACATAGATAATATGACTTCAGAAAATCTATACTTAATCTATTCGCCATAACAGCACTTGTGTCGTAATGTCGTTATTACGATACACCTAGCTGCCACATAATATTAAACGTAGGGTACACTCAACAATAAAGCTCAGTTTAGACCTGCTGAGTTGAGTAGAGTATGGTACAGTCGGGTACAGTAGGGTACAGTAGGGTAAAATAGGGTACAGTCGGGTACAGTCGGGTACAGTAGGGTAAAATGGGGTACAGTCCGGTACAGTCGGGTACACTAGGGTAAAATAGGGTACAGTCGGGTACTGTAGGGTATAATAGGGTACAGTTGGGTACAGTAGGGTAAAAAAGGGTACAGTCGGGTACAGTAGGGTATAATAGGGTACAGTTGGGTACAGTAGGGTCAAATAGGGTACAGTCGGGTACAGTCGGGTACAGTAGGGAAAAATAGGGTACAGTAGGGTACAGTCGGGTACCTACAGTAGGGTAAAATAGGGTACAGTAGGGTACAGTCGGATACAGTAGGGTAAAATAGGGTACAGTAGAGTACAGTCGGGTACAGTAGGGTAAAATAGGGTACAGTAGAGTAGTCGGGTACAGTAGGGTAAAATTGGGTACAGTCGGGTACAGTAGGGTAAAGTAGGGTACAGTCGTGTACAGTAGGGTAAAATAGGGTACAGTAGGGTACAGTCGGGTACAGTAGGGTAAAATAGGGTGCAGTAGAGTACAGTCGGGTACAGTAGGGTAAAATAGGGTACAGTGGGGTACAGTCGGTTACAGTCGGGTAAAGTAGGATAAAATAGGGTACAGTAGGGTACAGTCGGGTACAGTAGGGTAAAATAGGGTACAGTCGGGTACAATAGGGTAAAATAGGGTACAGTAGAGTACAGTCGGGTACAGTAGGGTACAGTAGGGTAAAATAAGGTACAGTAGAGTACAGTCGGGTACAGTAGGGTAAAATATAGTACAGTAGGGTACAGTCGGATACAGTCGGGTACAGTAGGGTAAAATAGGGCACAGTCGGGTACAGTAGGGTAAAATAGGGTACAGTAGGGTACAGTCGGGAACAGTCGGGTACAGTAGGGTAAAATAGGGTACAGTAGGGTACAGTCGTGTACAGTAGGGTACAGTCGGGTACAGTAGGGTAAAATAGGGTGCATTTGGGTACTGTCGGGTACAGTAGGGTAAAATAGGGTACAGTCGGGTACAGTCGGGTACAGTAGGGTAAAATAGGGTACACTAGGGTACAGTCGGGTACATCGGGTACAGTCGGGTACAGTAGGGTAAAATAGGGTGCAGTCGGGTACAGTAGGGTAAAATATGGTACAGTAGAGTACAGTCGGGTACAGTCGGGCACAGTCGGGTACAATAGGATAAAATAGGGCACAGTCGGGTACAGTAGGGTAAAATAGGGTACAGTAGGGTACAGTCGGGTACAACAGGGTAAAATAGGGTACAGTTGGGTACAGTCGGGTACAGTAGGGTACAGTCGGGTACAGTAGGGTGAAATAGGGTACAGTAGGGTAAAATAGGGTTCAGTAGGGTACAGTCGGGTACAGTCGGGTACAGTCGGGTACAGTCGGGTACAGTCGGGTATAGTCGGGTACAGTAGGGTAAAATACCCTATTTTACCCTACTGTACCCAAATGTACCCTACTGTACCCTATTTTACCCTACTGTACCCTACTGTACCCTATTTTACCCTACTGTACCCAACTGTACCCTATTTTACCCTACTGTACCCGACTGTACCCGACTGTACCCTACTGTACCCTATTTCACCCGACTGTACCCTGCTGTACCCGACTGTACCCCATTTTACCCTACAGTACCCGACTTTACCCTACTGTACCCTATTTCACCCGACTGTACCCTACCTGTACCCGACTGTACCCCATTTTACCCTACTGTACCCGACTGTACCCGACTGTACCCTACTGTACCCTATTTTACCCTACTGTTCCCGACTGTATCCCATTTTGCCCTACTGTACCTGACTGTACCCTACAGTAGGGTACAGTACAGTACAGTAGAGTCGAGTCGTAGGAAAAATATTGTATGCAACGGTGTATAATTTGGTCTTAACGGCTCGTGCCGTCTTCCATTGCGATACTCGCATTCGCTCGTATCGCAACTCACGTCACTCGGCTTTTAAAGACCTCACTTATACAACAGTTGCATAAAATACTATAAAAAAATAGGTGTGATTTCAAACATCGGCCTCTTAGTACGATTAAGTCTTTACTAGATAAAAATTCAAATTTTTATTACAATGAAAGGATAGGGTAACCATTTTATTAGAATTTTTATGCAACTTGTTAAGCTCCATGCAGTTTTACGACTGCAGTTATTATAATGCTATTTTATGACACCGTCAACATTGTTTTCCAACAGTATTTTACATTTTAGTATCAGAAGCGCTAGTTTCACGAATGAAACCGTTTTTAAAAGGATAATAATGTTTTTATTTTAATCAATTGGATTTATGGGCTTTGTTTGTCTTTACCCACAGGTATACGTTTACATTTTGTCCATTATTTAAAAAAAAAACCGCCTGCATACTCAAACGTAATTCATGAAATCATAAATTACGATAAATTAGAGGTCCAAGCTAAGATTTGCATTCACGACCCATTGATTGCGGCGCCGAGAGTAAGGTCAAATCACTAGACTACTACTGCTGCTTTGGTGTATATGAAACTAGCTTTTACACGCAGCTTTACCCGCGCATAGATGATGCTTTGTCCGACTGTATTATTTTGACTTACTCTTTGTCGGTCCCTTACTATTATGCTCCTTTCATCCACTCAAGGGTTGACTGGTAGAGATCCCTTAAAGGGATAAGTTCGCCTTTGTACATGCATTTCAACGGTTGTCAATAATGTATTTCTTTTTTTCCTTATTTTTGTACAATAAAGAGTTTACATACATACATACATACATATATTATGTATTTGGTCAATTCCCTTTCTCTATCCCGCAGGAAATCTTGAAAGTCTATTTTACAGCATCTCTAGTCTCTACTCTATGATCCTTAAGGATGATCTGCTAAGTATTAAATCTCATCAGTTAGTTAAAAATAATCTTTTTTATGCCTCATACCACGGGAATTTCAAAAATCCGGTTCCAATTAGCATGGTTATGGAGATAAGCATTTTGAATCGACCCCGTCTTTTCCCTATCCCGTGGGAATTTCAACCGAAACACGAAATTTGTTCTTATACCTTCATAACGCAAAACACTTCTAACCAAAATTTCAACCTTCTAGGGCCAAAGCAGGGCTTGGGCTCGGTGTTGATAAGTCAGTCACTCAATCAGTCAAGTAGGTAGAACCTTTCTTTTAAATATATAAATAAACAAAATCAAAACAAAAAATAATAAATTGTTAAACATTATACACCGGTAATACTCTTAAAAAATCATAACCCTAAATTTCACGCGGTAATGTATTTCCGTTGCTGCGAACAGGCAAAGTTTAGAGGCGTTTCGGAATTTTGAGTATCAGTATGCTGGCGATGTTTCGCGGAGGGGCGACATGAATACCTATAGCATTTCATTACGGCTCGGCTGCGCTCCTAGGGGGCGTACGAAGTGGCGGCAGTGAGGTGAGATTTTGAAAATGTGACTTATTTTTTTATTCTTTCGTATGCAGTAAAAACTGGACTGGACTGGCAAGCGCAGCGTCCACAACGAGATGGACGGATGATTTGGTAAAGGCCGCAGGTTCAACGTGGATGCAAGATTCCAACCGTCATGATTGAGTATCAATGAGGGAGGGAGGCCTATGTCCAGCATAGTGGACGTCCTACGGCTGAAATGATGATGATGCAGTAAAATAACCTATTCTAGCATATAATTATTTAGACGACCAGATGGCCTAGTGGTTAGAGAACCTGACTACGAAGCTTGAGGTCCCGGGTTCGATTCCCGTGTCGGGGCAGATATTTGTATGAAAAATACAGATATTTGCTCTCGGGTCTTGGGTGTTTAATATGTATATAAGTATGTATTTATCTATATAAGTATGTTTATCCGTTGTCTAGTACCCATAGTCAAGCTTTGCTTAGTTTGGGACTAGGTCAATTGGTGTGAATTGTCCTATGATATTTAATGATATGATATTTTATTTATTCATTGTCAAGATCCCACCAGGCGGGTTTTGTAGGCAGTTATCGCTACAAAGCGGAAAAACGCTACTATTAGGTTGCGAGCGTAGCGCGTGCGTGGCGATAATATGCGGACGGGAATGTGCTAGACTGTATATAGTCTATAATTTGTCAAATTTTACGAATAAAAATAGAATAGAAGCCTTACATTAGCTCTGATCCGTCTATAAGCGTACGAAATGTTAAGAGCCACATGAAATGTCAATTTCTATTAAAAATTACAGCGAAATGACATTTACTCGGAAATTTCGTTGCTTGTTGTTTTTAATGATGTTTGGTTGATTCTTAAATTTGAGACATCAGATTCTGTCTGCATTTTAATCAGGGTAATCGCAGCCTATATATATCCAACTACAGGACAAAGGCCCCTCTCAGAACGAGAGGGATTGGGCCGTAGTTCCCATACGGGCCCAGTGCGGATTGGGAACTTCACACACACTATTGAATTTCTTCGCAGGTGTATGCAACTGGTGTATTAATCAGAGTGAACTAAAATAATTATGTAAGTACGAAAATGTGAATAAACCTGCCTAAATGTAGATGAATATTTATATAGGTACCCACTTTAAACTAAATGTTCGTGTTGAAATGGTATTAAGTACTTAATTTTACATCCCAATATAATAGGGTATTTGACATTATTCACCAATCCAAAATCTAAACATGTACAGCATGTAATTTAAACTCTAAACCCGTAAAAAAGATTTATTTTCATTAAACTGTAATAGGTATTTGATGTTTAGTAGCTTTAAAATAAACAGTTGATTTGGCTAACAAATGGCATCACAGGCCACAGGCCAGCATTACCATATTAAATCTATGGGGTACAACGTTTTGACTGCCCATAAAAAGTATGTCTATTGATTGTTGGTGTTAAGTAGCCTATAATAGTGCCACGCGTCGTCGTATGGCCTTGTTGTGGAGGCGCCTTTAGCCTGTCGTAATTTATATCGGGGAAGATATAGGTGCAGGAGGCGCGTCAACAGCTTGGACGAGCGAGGGTTTTTTTGGGGAAGGCCCTTGTGGTAACTATTTTAGACATATTTTCTGCAGATGTAGACCGCGATTACCTTTAATGAGCTTCCAATATTTCTAGGGTTAACGTCGGGTACCTACTCAATAAAAACTGATCGCTAATTTAATATTATACGATTTTGTTATGTGTGGCGAGTAAATTATTGTTCTTCAATCTTAAAACAAAAAACGACGTTTTGTTCTAAACTAAACAAAGCTTGAACTATAGATTCTAGACAACAAACAAACATAGTTAAATACATACTTAAATACACATATTGAAAGTCCAAGACGCGAGTACAAACGTTCATTTTTTTCATACAAAATGAATTATCTGCTCCGATCAGAGACCGAACCCGCAACCTCAAGTTTCATAAGTCAGGTTCTCTAACCACTTGGCCAACCTGTCTGTCATCTAAGTCAAAATATTAAACTGAACCTTCGGTAATAAAATAAAACAATTAAATTAGTAAGGTAAATACCCCAGTGTTCGACTCTTTAATTCGAATAATCGGCACCTTGCTTGTCGTCTTTATTGCTACCGGCTATTGGGGCACCGTCGGGCACTGGGGTATTTACCTTAACTGGTTTAAGAGTATTATCAAAGTTATATAGTGCGTCTTTAAACATGCCAAAACTAAAACGGGATAAAACAGTTCACCAGCTGTCAAATAAAGCTAAATCGACCATTAAGAAGATGTCGCAGTTTTCGTGATATTGGCACTTTTATATAAGAACGATATAATTATCATCATTTAACAACAACCACATAACACAGACAATCACTTTTCATAGTGCATACATCTTTAATAAAAAGTTACTTACAACATTGGGTTAGTAATGCCCCGATAAAGTGCACTACAATACTTACTTTGTCAAAATTTTGCCTCAAAAATAAGACGATAAATATTTATAGATAGCATTTTCATTCCTCGCGCATTGTCAAGGATTTGTCTTCGAATGCAGATCTGGCCCCCCTGCATTTCGGAAAGGAAACCACTGAAAGTGTTATTCCTTGCACGTCCTCAGTTTTATTGGAATTAAGCTATACTGAACCCTTTACTTGTGTCGACGTTTTGGCTGCCTTACTAAGGCTGCAATTTGGACGGGAATTATAAAAGCGGCGATGGTTAAATCCCTGTTATCCATAAATTCGTTTGTTTCGTGTCGGGAGTTGTTCATGTCGTATGGATTATGGGTAAGGGTGATTTATTGTTGTTAAGATCCAATTTAGTCAAATAAAATAAATAATATATAACGAACAATAAAATTTGATGTAATCAAATGATACTTCGCAGACAAGTTTCGATGACTTCATGGACCATCAATAGTCTTCGAAACACCGGTAAAGAACACTGGTCTAAATAATTATTTTCATTCCTTAAATTTACATCGTCCCGTCGTTTTCCTATCACATTTTTAATTTTAAGGAAGTCAGTACCCATCCTCAAGTCATCGAATTAAAGGAACTGCACCCATAATATTTTGTCATGCGGTGCAGTAACGGTATTCTATAAAAAAATTTATGATATTTTCATTACTGAAGTTTTGTCAACTGTAAAATAAAACACCGGCTTACGGAACGATTGTCATAAAGTTCAGTGCGTGGTGAAGTATTGTACGTTTTTATGATTCATCTCCTGTGTTTGCGAACCCTCGCAGACGGAACGGCGGAAAGATGGTGAGAGGTACAGAGGCGAGTAAAAGTGAATCTGTAGGTAATATTAATTTGTAAGCATTCTTTGTCTTAAGACCCGGTCATTAGAACGCAGAAATATGCACGAGGAACCTTCTCTCCCGCGCGAAGATATCAACAGCAGAATATGAAAATAAAAAGTAACATAATGTAAGAACTTTTGAATGTAAACAGTTGAATCAAAAAAATGTCCATACGTTACCTAACATTTTTAAGGAGCAGCAAAATGGTTAACATGCCATGTCAAGTCAGATTTAAGCAGACATTAAACTTGTTAGAAATTATAACTTGTTTTATATTAGAACGGCTAGTAGGTACGCGCCCCATTTTCTTGCTTGTCTTACAGTGTGTCTTTTTCTGATTGATCCAATAGGAAAGGGATAGACATTCAGAAAAGCGCAGTAGCTAAAATTACTGTCCTCACGCTACTCATAAGTAACAAGCCTCATAAGTCTAACAAGACAGACACTAAAGTCTCACTATAACGTGCCGTATTACTTGCGTAATGATATAAGCGTCTAATAAAACTGTTCGCGCAACCATGCGTCTAAACATACAAATATCTTCCTTTAGGAAGCATCATGTAATTGCACGACCGTGAATTAGGACTAAAGTCCTAAGAGCAGTTTTATCGTACGACGACATCGCAACGCTGCATGAGCAATGGCCAATTAGTACGAAGTTTACGGATTTTCTTGTCAAAAACAGACAGACGCCGAAAAATCATTACCTATTACGACCGTGACAGTACCACATCGGTATATTGGTGCAGTACTCGTATCTAAGTAAATTTGGTCATCTCACCCAATCTTCGTTTACGAGGGGTCAGTCCCCCGTAAACTATCGAGATTTGAGGGCACTAACAATGAATCATTGCCCGAAGACGTTGCTTATTTAATTTACGCCATGTTTACTGCAGTCGCACGTGAATAATATTCTTTTGATTGGAGTTGACTGCAAGGGTAACTTAACTGTAAATTCAACCACGTAAATGCTCTACAATTTTTTACGATAGTTCTATACCAGAACGACAATAAGGGTGATTGTGACATTGACTTGTTAGTGAAAATAGCTTTTGATGTTTAAAGCAATACAATTGATACGAACCTGGGTTGTAAAGTACCGTTTTTCAAGGATTGATAGTAAACGCACAGACTTAGAATATAATAGCAGACTTGACATAACGAGTCCAAATAATGGCAAAAACGCACACATCTCTATCACACAAACACTTACCGGTGAAAGGTTAATCCTGGTATATTTCCATATGTAACACTTTCACAAAGGTAGGCACTACATTTCACCATCTTGAAGTTCTAATTTTGATGAGAAAAACATTAAAAAATCTCAGTTTACCAAAAAATTCGCTTGCAGCTTCGGTAGCTTATTTAAATGACTAACGTTCAAAACATAGTAATTTTTTTAAGGTTTCTTGGACAGTGTTGCGATACATGAGAAAACGGGATGACAATATTCCTGATCATTGTAGCGAGAGGGAATAGGAAATATGTACGCACACACACGTAGTTATGTCAAGTTTGCTATTATATTCTAAGTCTGTGTGTAAACGGAATTCTTTAGGTACATTATAACAGAGAATGAGATAAGGTTTTTATGTGTAAAATTCTAGTACACACTAAACTTGGTACACCGTTATTTGTCGAAATATTAAATACCTATACAAAATGAATCCCGAATATTTCACCTTGTATTCGAGTAAGTTTAACTTCGGACTCGAGACCTACCTACCTACCTACTTTGTAACAACATAATATCATAACTATATTCTTCACCTTACTAACAGATGCAATATTGGAAAATTGAATTCTTCCATTCCATGTGCATAGTGAGAATGGGGACATTGGTCATAATCATAATTAAGCCTACTAGCTGTTGCCCGCGACTCCTTCTGCGAAGCTATGCAATTTTACGGGATAAAAGTTATGTTATGATCTCAGGGTCTATACTCATACCAAAACTCATTTAAATCTGTTCAGAAGTAAAAACGTGATGAGGTAACAGGTAGACATATTTACATTATTATTTAAAGGTTTTACTAGTAAGAACTAGATGTGTTAGGGTACTAGGGATAAAAAGTATCTCATATATGTTAATCCAGGTTATGAACTATCTGTGTGCCAAATTTCATGAACCTGTCAAATCGTTTTAGCGTGCAAGGGTAACAAACAGCCATCCAGACATCCATACAAACTTTCGCTTTTATAATATTAGTATGATAAGATGCAAATCAGTATTCTTCATCGTTGACAATTGAAAGGATATATTTATTTCATACTAACTTTCTTTCTTTTCTTTGAGCTTTTTACGGGATGACCGTAAAAGTAATAAAAAATTAAGTTGAAAAAATAAAAATACAAAAAGATACTTCATATCAAACTTGTTAAATTTAAAGGACACTTGTAGATTAACAATTTTAGTGACAACAGGTGTCTAGTTAGTCATGTTGTTTCAATTCATCATCATCATCATCCCACCCTATAAACGTCCTACCTACTGCAGGGCACAGGCCTCCTTTCAGAATGAGGGGGCTTGGGCCGTAGTTCACACGCAGGCCCAGTGCGGATAGGGAACTTCACACACACCATAATAAATAAATCCCATTGGAAACAAAACAAACGGTACCCGCCTATGCTATCGAATTTTGAACAGAGCAGTTTTCGATCATAAATACGTAGAACAAAACGCACCTGTGATCAATGTTTATTGATATAAAATATGCCCGTATGGCGGTTTACCAAATCCTACCCAGCACTCAATAGTATCGCCGAGTATTCCCACAGAGAATTGCGGTTAACATTTTGGCAGTCACGTATTTCCTTTAATGCTGAAATCCTCAATATTCAAATATCATACGCATGGCACATGTCAAATGTGTTTTTCTACCCTTTATGTATCGTTACCTGAGCCCGCAAAAATTTTGTTTTGTCATCATTATGGAACTATTCTCTTGGATAATCTTGAATTTGTTTCAGTTGGGATGAGTCGTATTTTTATGGTTCGCTAAACACAGTGGTGGTGCTTTAGAATGCTCACCCGTTTACTGAAAACATTCTTGTTTTCATGAGCGCGAAAGCAAATTATGAAAAGAACATGAAGGTGAGTAATAATAACGTGCAATGCATAGAGAATACTTTAGGGTGAGTGGGGGTAAGATGAAAATAAGATGAAAGGCAGTGTAAGATGAAAAACAACTCTTAGTACCGGGTGCTACGAGTGGTTTTTCATCTTACACTGTTTTTTCATCTTACCCCCACTCACCCTACTACTTTATTGCTTCTTACTTAAAATTTTTGTTGTTCAATGTATAATATTTAATAATCATAAACATCTGAACTTTGTAATCAAATCATATATAAGGCAGCTGTAATAAACTCTTTTTCGCTGTAGTTTTAAAAATGAAAATAACAAACGAAACAGGAATCGTGAAATTTTTATAACTTAACCACATTGTAGTTTTTATTTCCACTGAAACGTATAGATTAGAATAATCGCGGGAAAGCTTGAATTTCAAATGAAACAGCAAACAATGTAGGGAAATGAGATATAACCATTTATGGTAATTTTAAACATGGACGTTTTCGTTGTACGGAAGCGAGCGGTCTGCCTGTTTGACAATGTGTTGCAGCTTCCATCTAGGTGGAAGTAATATCACCATTGTTTATACGTATCCGATGTTTATAACACACTCTAGCTTGTAAATCATATAATTTCTATTAGTCTAAAAAAGAGGCTTTGAGTTTGATAATTTGAATAAAATTAAACCGACCGCTTTAGCCTAGTTGGTAGTGACCCTGCCTACGAAGCAAGAAGTCCTGGGTTCGAATCCCGGTAAGGACATTTATTTGTGTGATGAGCACGAATATTTGTTCCTGAGCTATGGATGTTTTCTATGTATTTAAGTATTTATTTATCTATATAAGTATGTTTATCGTCGTCTAGTACCCATAGTACAAGCTTTGTTTAGTTTGGGACTAGGTCGATTTGTGTAAGATTGTCCCCTAATATTTATTTATTTTATTTATTTTATTTTAATTTGCTTTAAAGTAGATTGAACTGGACGTTTCTTGAAACTTGGTTTCTTTTTAATTTATTCCGTTAATAACAACTATTTGATTTTAACTCTGCCGTTTTCTCTTTCGGAATTGTCTCTTACATATTAACAAAACTGATTATTCTGTTGTAATTTTTTTTTAAGTCACGTAAATCTTTCCATGTTCATAACGATATATTTTTCGACAAAAGTCAGTCAAAGTCGACAACAAAGTAAATTGTAATTTCTCCTCATCCATTTCAAATTCAGCGAAGAACTTATAAAACATTTTATAAATACCACCGGCTCGAAAAACCTATATTTAAATAGGTATGGTAACAAGTTCAGCGACAATACTTCAGCAACAACGGGATATAAACAAAATGCTGTATTACAACAATCAACTGTCCTCTTAACCATTGGCTTATAACTGTATTCGTATTAAACAAAAGCAACGCTGTCGGCAACACCACAAACGTGGTGTGGTGCAGCGGTGACTGCGTTTGACGTCTGCTTTGCCTTATGGGTTGAGCGGACTTCTAGGTCAGGCCGGGCTTCCATAATTAATCCGTTTGAACGATGGACACAAACGGTAAACGGACTCTTGGGGATGCATTCTTGTTCTGACCATCGGTTAAATTAGCCTTATACACTTGACAGCCTGCCAAGCTGGCTTTATTTGAAGCCGGCCACCTGATATAAGGAAAAAGCAGCCATGTTAGTTCTATATTCATCATCACGATCATCCCAGCCTATATACGTCCAACTGCAGGGCACAAGCCTCCTCTCAGAATGAGAGGGCTTAGGCCATAGTTCCCACGCGGGCCCAGTGTGGATTGGAAACTTCATACGCACCATTGAATTTCTTCCCAGGTGTATGCAGGTTTCCTTAAGATGTTTTCCTACACACTGTAAAGCTCATGGTAAATTTCAAATGTAATGTCGCACATAAATTCCGAAAAACTCAGAGGTGCGAGCCGGGATTTAAGAGGGTACGATGCGGACCATTTCTCCATACAAACGTAGTCCCCTGTTTCCTCCCTGGATAATGGTTTTAGAGCCAAATTTTTTTTACTGTGTAATTTGTATCTACACACACAGCTATGCCCCTATGTTTCGTTTTTTCCATATTTCAATTAACATAAGAAATACAAGCTTTAAAAAACTGAAAAAATTGCCCAATTTCAACGTCATTTTCAGACACTCATCAGAAAAGAATCCCTCCTATAAACAAAAAAAGGAAAACATAGGGGCATAGCTAAATCTGTCCTCTAATTATGTATGAAAAAAATAAATTTATTGGTCCAGTTTTCGAGAAGAAAACAGGGGACTACGAAATGCTGTTTTGATCAATTTTACGCGCCTATTAACGGTCTGAGCTGCAGTTGTTCCGCTTTCGCTGTACTGACACGGAGGGGTTCGGGCGAGACAGCGACATTTCATTAAAATACCTATTTCTCAAAATTCTCTCAGCCATCGTACCCTCTTAAACATAGACTAGTGTAATGTGGCCACAACTCCTGAACATATTAGTCATGCCAGTTGTCAGTGCTCGGTCGACACAACGAATAAGCTTTGCATAATTTTAGTGCAGGCTTGACTGTAACTTCATGGGTTAAGTACCCAAACTAGTAAAAAAAAAGTTCAAAAATAACTCTTATTAGAAAAGAGTGGTGCGGGTCTAAAACGTACTCAAGCTAGGCAAGAATCTACCTCCAGTAATTAGATAATTGACTGGTTGTTGAGTTGGTTTTGTTTATTTTTTTTTGTAATTGTTTGTATGTGCCGAATTTTATGAATAAAAATTATTTTCCTTTGTTCTCTTTCAATATCACTCATTCACATAACCGTATCAAATTAAAAGCTATCCTGATTTGTGAAATATATTTGTTATTTTTTTTTTCTTAACACTGTTATTATATAGTAACTGCACACTAATACACACACAATCTGTACACTAATTTATAATTTATTAAACCTAAGAAAAGATAGAAGAATTGCATTGTTTTGTTTTAATCGCTGTTTATTTAGCAAAATATCCAAAATTGCGATCGCAAATATAGGTTAACAAATAGACTTTCCAAGCTGATAGACAAATATCATCTAAATGAACGCTCGATTCCCGGCAAAAGCACAATATTTGCGAGAAGGGGAAAAGTGACAAAGGATATTTCATTGCATTTACACTAAGGGAAATAAAATCACAATTTTAGAAAAGAAATGAACTGAGCAGAAAGGGTTGAGTCGTACGCGGTCTGAATAGACAATGTTCAGTCAGTTGTTGATTTTCGGCCCGCTGCGCGCATGCCAATGAGTTTGGTGCAGTCGAATTAATTTTTAGACTTGAAATGTAAAAATGGCGAAATTGTAAACTCAATTTGTCATACGCTCGTGATTTCGCTTTGAATAAAAGTAACTGTGGCTCTATTTGCTTTAATTTTAGCATACCATCTGTGACCGTAACAAATTTTCTCTGTTCTTTAATAAAATTAAATTAGAGCCTGAAATTGTTTTATTTTAGTACTAGCTTTTGCCCGCGACTTCGTCCGCGTGAAATTAGTAATTTGGGCAGCTTATTTTTTTATCCAATTTGCTTTTTCATCAATTATGGCTCTCCTTAGATCCTTCCGGAAGAATGAAACTTCATAATAAACCAACCCGCTCCTAAACCGCCCCCAAACCGCCCCCAACGCGCCCCCAACTCGCTCTCAACCCGCCTCCAACCCGCCCCCAACTCGCTCCCAACTCGCCCCCCCACCCGCTCCCAACCCGCCCCCAACCCCCTCTCAACCCGCCCCCAACCCGCTCCCAACCCGCCCCAACCCACTCCCAACCCGCCCCAACTCGCTCCCACCCCGCCCCAACCCGCTCCTAACCCGCCCCCAACCCACTCCCAACCCACCCCCAACCCGCCCCTAACTCGCTCTCAACCCGCCCCCAACCCGCTCATAACCCGCCCTCAACCCGCTCCCAACCCGCCCCCAACTCGCTCTCAACCCGCCCCCAACCCGCTCCCAACCCACCCCCACCCCGCCCCCAACCCGCTCCCAACGCGCCCCCCACCCGCCCCCAACCCGCTCTCAACTCGCCCCCCCCACCCGCTCCCAACCCGCCCTATCTAACTGGGCTAACTAACACTGAAAGAATTTTTCAAATCGGAGCAGTAGTTCCCGAGATATAGAAGTTTTACTTCAAAAACCCCCGATTTGGAAACATTCTTCGGCTCCGCTCCGCTCCTATTGGTGTTAGCGTGATGATATATAGCCTATAGCCTTCCTCGATAAATGGGCTATCTAACACTGAAAGAATTTTTCAAATCGGAGCAGTAGTTCCTGAGATTAGCGCCTATAGAAGTTTTACTTCAAAAACCCCCGATTTTGAAACATTCTTTCGCTCCGCTCCGCTCCTATTGGTGTTAGCGTGATAATATATAGCCTATAGCCTTCCTCGATAAATGGGCTAACTAACACTGAAAGAATTTTTCAAATCAGAGCAGTAGTTCCTGAGATTAGCGCGTTCAAACAAACAAACAAACAAACAAACTCTTCAGCTTTATATATTAAGTATAGATTGAAAAACAATTTTCACATAAGGCCTACATAACAATAGCCTTTCAAATGCACTGGTTTGGGGCACATCGGTTGGATTGATTTAAACTTAAAAGTCTAGTCGTCTATTACATAGAAACATTTTGTGTTTTATGTATATAGATGTAAGTAACTTTGCTATAGTTTAAACGTATTAACTAGTGGCACTATAAATTACAACGAGACTACAATTAATGTAACTTACTAAATTGTTTTGTTTTCTTCTCATAATCGGTAAATACAATGTCTACGCAATACTTTTGACATAAAAATATAGGTATGTACCTAAGTCTCTTCGTAATTTGTAATCTTAGGACAAGAACATGTCAAACACCTGAAGCTGAACATAGAAACTTAGTTGTTAATTTAGCCAAACTTGTCTAATTATTATACACAAACACATCGTTCGCGCTTTATCGCGCTTTAGTAATAAATATATTCCTTTTCAGCGTGAAAAGGAAACACTGGCAACATTTTGCAGACAGGTTTCGGAAGTGGCGGGAAATGCACTATTACATAGAAGGACTGCCTGCTAGACTGCTTTGCTACACAAAAGAGTGTATCTTTACAGGTAATTTACAGCAGTTACGTCTTTTTGTATTTAGATGGCAGCGTACCTACGTCAACGTGGGACGGGGAACGCTTTTATTTTTCCACTCATCGGCCATTTTTATGGCTTGGTCGAGTTCGGAGTTGCCATTAATGTGGCAATTTATGGCTAGTACTTTATGGTGGAATGAGGTATGAGTTTAAGCTTTTTTGACCGTTGATAAAAATTTAAGACATTGTATAAAGCATTTGTTTGCTTGTTTATTGTACTTAATTTAAATTCTAAATGTAAAGGCCGACCGTAAAAAGTAAATTTGAAAATTTGGCATAGCTGGGTTGTTATTTGGATGCACGCATAAAACTTTCAAAACATTGATGGATCTTATTTTCTCTACAAAAGCTATCGTCTGAAATAAACCTACCAAACTAAACACACAAACTTCACATTAAGTTTAGCATCTTTCGCTGAAGTATTACGTCTTAATCGTCTTATTTAAGTCCTCCGAGCGCTACCTAAAGTTACTACTTTCACGCTATTTGCTCTAGATGCAGTACAACAAGATACTTAGTCTGCAGTTTAAACATAAATTCTAGAAGGTACCCGCCATTCGCTGTTTAACTAGTTTTTGTCTTAGTATTATTATTTTGTTCCATAATAGGTACTAAGAAATTTTAAGGTAGAAGGTACAAAGCTGTGGTCAGCATGAGACCAAGTAGGATTCATAATAATAAATACGAAAGTGTATCTGTCTCAATTCAAATTGCTGAACCGATTTAAATGAAATTTGGTGATACAGATAATTTGAGCCATGGAAGAAAGCCCGTGGGATAGCGATAAACGGGTTCTCCACAGACAGAGCTTAAAAGACCCTAAATGCGCATTATTTGTTATATGTACTATTTGTTGAAATAATATTACATCGTAATTAATTAAAAATGTCAGAACTGCCAAAAAATAATGAAACACATTATGTATTTCAAAACCAAAAACTTAACTGTTTCTAAGTCAAAATGGTACCCAACAATCACTTCTTGGTGAGGGGTTTCCAAAAAAGAAATCGTCTTGTTTGAAAACCAGCCAGCAGTGAAATTGATTCAGGCATCAGACTTTACGGGTTTTATTCCAATGAACGAGTTCATTGTCAAAGATACATTACATATACCTAGCGCACAACCGTTACCAAACAACAACAGATACTAGTAAATATTTGAGGATAGATAATTTGGTATAGAGTTTGAAACGCGTATGAACTTATGACAAATAATTAGTTATTCACCAAGGAATTTTCAATAAAAAGTGTTTCCCTCATTTAAAAAAAATGAGGTATTTTGGGGTTTTCTTACTCAGAATCAGGAACGCTATTGGTTTTGATGCATAGAAAAGGGTCCCTAATTTTCTTTATAAAAATTTGTGTCAGTTTTGTGACGACCCATGTACCTATAAACTGTATGAAAAAAACGTCACAAAACTAAATCAAAAAAGGACACTTTTTCTGAATGAAAATGAATGGTAACGTGATTCCGAATAAGAAAACTCCAATATTGTCACATAAAAAAAAGTAAAGGGACACTTTTTATTCAAAATGCCCACAAACAAAAACAATTCGAAGTGATAAAGAGGTAATTCACGCAGTGGCCAGATTGAAGGCATTACACAACCTACTTGAAACAGCAGATTCCGTAAGAGATTCCCGTGATGACGGCGATAAATTCTTTAGCCATCCGCTCGGAAACATGCTTTTAACGTAGAACAGCGCAGAGGAAAAGGCACCGCTGGAGATAATGTAGCCACTTAGCTGCTGTTTTGGATTTATTGACATTATTGTGTTGGAATAAATTGGATTGAAAAAATATTTATACCTGGCAGTTGTACAAAGCACACGAGTGGATGGGGTGCAAATTGAATATATCCAAGACTGCGTTGAAGTTCCGTGATATGTGCAAAAGCTATGTGGGCTTTTTTAAAGACTTTGCTTGACTGAGACCGTTATAAAAACAAAATAAAATAAAAGCTAAACTAAAACTATAAAGTAAAAACCTCGCAGAGATTTTCTGCCATATAGAATTCAACACATTTTAGTTTTAACCCGTTAAATAAATTGGTAAAATAAATAAATATCATGGGTCAGTGAGGGTTACTGTGACAGGCTAATATTAGGCGCTAGTATTTTGTGCGTTTGTGGTTGGTTTATCAAAATTGTCCAATGGCAATTATATTAATTATATTTTTATTATTATGGCTTTTATTTTCATATATGCAAATATTTGACCCGACCGAGACTTTATTTACGCTTCAGAGTCAAGTTCCCTAACTACCTACTAGACTATCCCTATAAGATGTAGAGTGTTGCCCATATTTTCGGAAAATGGTTTTTCTTCGTGGCAATTATTCCATTCCCATATTTTCCCAGTGGCATTTTCCCCAATACTTTATTTTCTGTGGGCATTATCTCTCAAAATTGTTTTTTTTCTATTGGCATACTTTTTAAATCTTTTTTAATCTCAATGGACACCTGTTCTAGTATATACTATGTAGGTTAGGTTAGTTAGGTAGTTCCTTGTTCCTGAAGGGCAAACCGCCCAGAAATAGTATAATTATCAGCTTTAATCGAAAACTCTATGTTAATCGAATAATAATAATAAAAATACTTCCTGGGTAATTAGAAGTATAGAAAAAAAAAATAACAGTAAAATTAAACAGTGATAAAAAATAATTATTGGGAAAAATGTCACTGGGAAAACATGGGAATGGTATAGGTAATTGCCACGAAGAAAAAACTAGTTTCGGAAACTATGGGCAACACTCTACATACGAGTATAAGAACTTTTCCAGACGGAAATTAAATAATAGGCCATATTCATTATTAACTTCAACATCATTGTTCTCACTGAAAGTTACCAATAGTAGAAATAGTTTATAAAATTTTATTTTTTGTCATCTTAAATTAGTAGGTATACGGTTTCATACTTTAAATAAAAAATACAGTTTTGTCCAAAAGCACCTACTGTCTCCATCTGCATTGCGGCAGCACGGTCTATCCAGAATAGGCCATCACACGAGACACGAAGTCCCTCACCCGAGGTAATATCACACATTTTTCATCCCCGTTGTGTATCTAAGGAAAACATTTAACTTAATATGGGCCCCTGTAGACTAATGAATGTTTTATGTATTTAAACAAGTCCATTGGCAGGCAGGCCTACCTTTGGCACTGGAAAATAGTTGTTTAGGTTTTGATAATGCGCTGCTTTTTGCTCATTTTAGTAGTCAGCAACGTGCGTGGTGGATAAAATAATAATTTATTTAATCAGGCGTTACTTTGCGTCGGTCCATATTAATGAACTGAAACAATTAGGTACTTTGCTCACCCGCGACCTTATATAATATTAATTTATTACGTTTACGCAAGAAATGTGTGTTCATGCAGTTCCTCCACCTTCACACTATACAAACACACACAAATCACATAAACCCAACAATCACCACCACCAAACTACACTGACGCGTTTCGAACTCAAACAGGGCTCATCCTCAAGAAGAAAAAGATGAGAAGATGAGAAGTCACAGTGACAAATTAAAACGTGAATATGTTAGTCTAACATCTGGTAGCATAGTGAACGGTACTCTAAGAATAAGCGCCGGTGGAGTTCAAAACACGTCAGTGTAGTTTGGTGGTGGTGATAGGTAGTTGGGCTTAAGTGATTTGTGTGCGTTCTTACAGTATTGAGGTGGAGGAACTGCATGAACACACATTTCTTGCGTAAACGTAACTATTATAAGGTCCGGGTGAGCAAAGTGTTTTATGTTTCAGTTCAATGTTCAGCCAAGTTGTGAAAAACGAAAGTGAGGCGGATAAAAAGCTCGAATAAAGGCCATTATAAGGTCTTATTCCTATTCGTTTTATATTCTTCGAATTCAAGTGTTACGTACCTAAGATTATTCCTACATTACTGCTAGCTATTTCACGTTCGGTAGTACGACATAGCGTCTTTTTTAGTTTAAAATTGTTTGGTCTAAATAACACAAAAATAATACCCATTAATGCAATGAAACCGTATCTCTTTAAAAGTATGAGGTTTATTACCAATTTAGACATTGAGCCGGCCGTTTTGGTTTTGAAAGTAATTAAAAGTTGAAGTTATCAATAAGTACCTAATTCAAAAAACAAAGCATTTTAAACGGCGTTAAATTACAGACGGGGAATTACTTAGGGTATGCAAATGTATTTAAATTGAAACAAAAATCCATTAAAAAGTCATTGAGCAGGAAAGATGAAAGAACTCGGGTCCGTTAACGCTTTCATAAAGGCTATAATGGAATTGTGTCGCTGTCCGAATGTATTTTTGATTTGACTTCCATAGATGGGTCATTTTAAAATTTTGCGCAGGCAAACTTGTCCCAACCTGAAAAATGTTTCCGTTTACACTGTCTATTTTCTGCGGAACGGTTATTATAGTGAAGTAATATTGATGATTTGCAGTCAACAGATAATTACAGATAATTATTGACAATCGGAATCGAAAAAAAATGCTTAGTTTTTATGTAATATTTATTATAATGCGAGGTAGCAGAACTAGCAGAGTAGTAGCTCCATACAAAAAGTAACAGAATAACCGAGTGTACATACCATAAGTTGTTTATTGAATCAGGCGTTACTTTGCGGAGGTCCATATTAATGAACTAAAACAATTACTTTGCTCACCCGCGACCTTACAATAGTTACGTTTATGCAAGAAATGTGCGTTCATGCAGTTCCTCCACCTCCACACTGTACGAACACACACAAATCACATAAACCCAACCATCACCACCACCAAGCTACACTGACGCGTTTCGAACCCAACCAGAGCTCATCTTCAGAGTTACCACAACCGTATGCTATGCTACCAAACGTTAAACTAACAAACCAAAACAAATGTTTTAACTTGTCACTGTAACTTCTCAAGTACCCACTTTATTTTTCTTATTCTCAAACTACCCCACAAAAATTAACTTTTATTGACATATTTAAAACTACCTTGAATTTTTTTGTTTATTTATTTATAAGGCATATTTAATTAATACTAACTGTTCAAATTCGACCCAAGCCGCAGTAAAGGAGAAGATACTAAATTTACCTGTTCATTAATAATAGACCCCATAGTGTTGTACCTAATTATTTCCATGCATTCCAGAGCATCCAGACGCAACCCCTTGCCGCAATAATGTAACACTTCATAAGAATCTGAATCTAACAATGAATGATTTGATTCCAACAAATGTTTTGCAAAATTCGATCTATCTGGATGCTCATTCCTATATGCCGAAACATGCTCTTTAAATCTAGTATTAAAACTTCGCCCTGTCTGTCCTACGTATATCCCATTGCAGTCATTACAAGTAAGCTTGTATACCCCCGATCTAGTTCCCTTATCTACCTGTTCTTTGTGGTTACATAGCCTAGAGTACAAAGAGTTGTTAGTCTTAAAGGCAACATTAATATTGTTTGATTTTAAAATGCCATAAATCTTATCAGACAAACCCCCGACGTAAGAGATGCTAGATCTATATTTGTTAGTAGACTGAGAAGGTAACGCAGCGTAAAGCATGCTATTTACTAACCGTGCCTGCTTCTTTTGAACTAAACTATCTACCATTGATTTTGTATAACCATTTGAGATCGCTATCTGATAAATAGTACTCAACTCTAAATCATAATGTTCCTTAGAAAGAGGCACAGTCAACAATCTATTAACATAACAATGGAAAGCAGCCAGTTTATGCTGCCACGGATGATTAGAAGATGCTGGTATAACAGCATCTGTGTACGTGGGCTTACGGTATATGTTAAATTGATGTTTACCATTTAATTTTGAAATCGTTAAATCCAAAAAGTTCAACGAACAATTTTCCTCCAATTCTTTTTTGAACCTTATCTTTACGTGCTTGTTATTCAAACCATTAATAAACACGTCAAGCTGTCTCATACTCCCTCTCCAGCATAGGATCAAATCATCAACAAACCTAAAATAGTACACAATATTACTATTACCCACAATATACTGATTCTCAAAATGATCCATAAATATATCTGCCATTAAAGGACTCAGAGGTGAACCCATAGCTAAACCATCACTCTGTAAGTAATAAAGACCATTGAACCGGAAATAATTTTGTTTCATGCATAAAGTTACCAAATCTATTAATTCACAAACTTCACCCGGATGCAACCGCTTCCTTTCTAAGTGGTCTTTTAGAATTTCTAGTGTCTCACTATATGGTACGTTAGTAAATAAACTGTCTACATCCAAAGAAAGCAACGTTGCATTCGGCGGTATGCTGATGTCCTTAATTTTACTAACCAAATCTAAACCATTTTTTAAACTATAAGAAGGTTTAAAGGAAGCCTTCACACGAATAATACTATTTAATTTCTTCGCCAATTTATATGCTGGAGCACTCACGTATGAGACAACTGGACGAACAGGCACATCATCTTTATGAATTTTAGGTAATCCATATAGAATTGGCGCCTGCGGATTCATGGGAATTACAAAATTCTTTTGTTGTTCGGTTTCAAAGGCAAACAAAGAACCCTTTATTAGTCTCTTTAGATCTTTGTGAAATGTAATTGTAGGGTCCTTACGTAAAACTGTAAAACCGTCCCCTTGAACGATATCTAAAACTTTCCGATTATATTGATACCTATCCAATAAAACAATACAATTTCCTTTGTCTGCCTTTGTCACCACTAAATCATTATCATACACTTTCTCCTGAATAGATCTCAAAGAATTTAATTCGGTTATATTGACAATACACTCTGTGGAATTGGTATTTTTAAGTGTATTTGCCACTAACACTTTTGTTTCAAAATCACCACAGTTACTTGTAATAGCAACCTCAGAATCTACCGCCAAACCTTCCACTATTTTTTGACTAAATTTAGTGGGTAGATTATATTTTAAACCTTTTTCCAATAACTGATTCTCATTATCCAAAAATTCCACATTAGTAAGATTTTTAACGCGAGGGTAGAAATTATGACCGTTAGTAGAACCTCGATAATTATTGTTCAAAGAAGAAAAAGATTCTGTTCGTCGTCCTGTAAGCCAACGTAACTTTTTACACTGAGTCAAATACTTTTTATGAGCGTCTACTGAAGCAAAAAACCGGGCTTTTTCATCCAAACGATCGAATTCAATTTTATGTAACTTAAAAGTAAGTTCAGACTGCAATAATTTGAGATGTAATGTTCCGTGTTAGAGATAATTTAAAATTACATCTCAAATTATTGCAGTCTGAACTTACTTTTAAGTTACATAAAATTGAATTCGATCGTTTGGATGAAAAAGCCCGGTTTTTTGCTTCAGTAGACGCTCATAAAAAGTATTTGACTCAGTGTAAAAAGTTACGTTGGCTTACAGGACGACGAACAGAATCTTTTTCTTCTTTGAACAATAATTATCGAGGTTCTACTAACGGTCATAATTTCTACCCTCGCGTTAAAAATCTTACTAATGTGGAATTTTTGGATAATGAGAATCAGTTATTGGAAAAAGGTTTAAAATATAATCTACCCACTAAATTTAGTCAAAAAATAGTGGAAGGTTTGGCGGTAGATTCTGAGGTTGCTATTACAAGTAACTGTGGTGATTTTGAAACAAAAGTGTTAGTGGCAAATACACTTAAAAATACCAATTCCACAGAGTGTATTGTCAATATAACCGAATTAAATTCTTTGAGATCTATTCAGGAGAAAGTGTATGATAATGATTTAGTGGTGACAAAGGCAGACAAAGGAAATTGTATTGTTTTATTGGATAGGTATCAATATAATCGGAAAGTTTTAGATATCGTTCAAGGGGACGGTTTTACAGTTTTACGTAAGGACCCTACAATTACATTTCACAAAGATCTAAAGAGACTAATAAAGGGTTCTTTGTTTGCCTTTGAAACCGAACAACAAAAGAATTTTGTAATTCCCATGAATCCGCAGGCGCCAATTCTATATGGATTACCTAAAATTCATAAAGATGATGTGCCTGTTCGTCCAGTTGTCTCATACGTGAGTGCTCCAGCATATAAATTGGCGAAGAAATTAAATAGTATTATTCGTGTGAAGGCTTCCTTTAAACCTTCTTATAGTTTAAAAAATGGTTTAGATTTGGTTAGTAAAATTAAGGACATCAGCATACCGCCGAATGCAACGTTGCTTTCTTTGGATGTAGACAGTTTATTTACTAACGTACCATATAGTGAGACACTAGAAATTCTAAAAGACCACTTAGAAAGGAAGCGGTTGCATCCGGGTGAAGTTTGTGAATTAATAGATTTGGTAACTTTATGCATGAAACAAAATTATTTCCGGTTCAATGGTCTTTATTACTTACAGAGTGATGGTTTAGCTATGGGTTCACCTCTGAGTCCTTTAATGGCAGATATATTTATGGATCATTTTGAGAATCAGTATATTGTGGGTAATAGTAATATTGTGTACTATTTTAGGTTTGTTGATGATTTGATCCTATGCTGGAGAGGGAGTATGAGACAGCTTGACGTGTTTATTAATGGTTTGAATAACAAGCACGTAAAGATAAGGTTCAAAAAAGAATTGGAGGAAAATTGTTCGTTGAACTTTTTGGATTTAACGATTTCAAAATTAAATGGTAAACATCAATTTAACATATACCGTAAGCCCACGTACACAGATGCTGTTATACCAGCATCTTCTAATCATCCGTGGCAGCATAAACTGGCTGCTTTCCATTGTTATGTTAATAGATTGTTGACTGTGCCTCTTTCTAAGGAACATTATGATTTAGAGTTGAGTACTATTTATCAGATAGCGATCTCAAATGGTTATACAAAATCAATGGTAGATAGTTTAGTTCAAAAGAAGCAGGCACGGTTAGTAAATAGCATGCTTTACGCTGCGTTACCTTCTCAGTCTACTAACAAATATAGATCTAGCATCTCTTACGTCGGGGGTTTGTCTGATAAGATTTATGGCATTTTAAAATCAAACAATATTAATGTTGCCTTTAAGACTAACAACTCTTTGTACTCTAGGCTATGTAACCACAAAGAACAGGTAGATAAGGGAACTAGATCGGGGGTATACAAGCTTACTTGTAATGACTGCAATGGGATATACGTAGGACAGACAGGCCGAAGTTTTAATACTAGATTTAAAGAGCATGTTTCGGCATATAGGAATGAGCATCCAGATAGATCGAATTTTGCAAAACATTTGTTGGAATCAAATCATTCATTGTTAGATTCAGATTCTTATGAAGTGTTACATTATTGCGGCAAGGGGTTGCGTCTGGATGCTCTGGAATGCATGGAAATAATTAGGTACAACACTATGGGGTCTATTATTAATGAACAGGTAAATTTAGTATCTTCTCCTTTACTGCGGCTTGGGTCGAATTTGAACAGTTAGTATTAATTAAATATGCCTTATAAATAAATAAACAAAAAAATTCAAGGTAGTTTTAAATATGTCAATAAAAGTTAATTTTTGTGGGGTAGTTTGAGAATAAGAAAAATAAAGTGGGTACTTGAGAAGTTACAGTGACAAGTTAAAACATTTGTTTTGGTTTGTTAGTTTAACGTTTGGTAGCATAGCATACGGTTGTGGTAACTCTGAAGATGAGCTCTGGTTGGGTTCGAAACGCGTCAGTGTAGCTTGGTGGTGGTGATGGTTGGGTTTATGTGATTTGTGTGTGTTCGTACAGTGTGGAGGTGGAGGAACTGCATGAACGCACATTTCTTGCATAAACGTAACTATTGTAAGGTCGCGGGTGAGCAAAGTAATTGTTTTAGTTCATTACCATAAGTTGGGTTGCATTAGTCCTGAATGGTAACATTTGGTCATTGGGATTAACATGGCCCGTACTTTATTATTACATTGAAATTAATTCTTTAAATTAGTCTTATTTTAGGATGTCCATACTTTGAGTTTACAATTTAATTCTAAAAATGTACGTGCCGTGCCCTAAGTTTCAACAGAGTAATAATAAATTAAGATAATCTATATTTGTTAAACAAAAAAATTGTTACCTGTGTTCGTTATACACTTTCAAACCATCCAACCAATTTGCCCCAAAACCAGTTTAATTTGAAAAACAATAATGCGAAGATAGTTTAAGACCACCAAAACAATGCATTAGGCACATTCGATCCATTTATGAGTCGATTGCGACGAAGTCGCCGGCTAAAGCTAGTAGTACATTATAATTATGTAGGCGCAGTGTAGGTAGTCCTAATACAAGATGAATCGATGACCTGGTTAAGGTTGCAGGAACGCATTGGGTAGGTAGGTATGGATGGCGCTGGACTGATTCGGGGAACCTTCAGGCCTAAGTTTAGCAGTGGACGTCTTTCGGCTGCAATGATGACAATTATCCAGCAGTAACTGAGCTAGAAATACTAATTTTGTATCACGTACAAAAATACCATGTTTCTTATAATAACAACCGTAGTGAAGTGTCGCAGCGTAGTCGTGTACAGTCTGTAAAAGTAAAGGCTTGCTTCCATTAACACTGTAATGTCACGAGCCTCGATACTAAGGGTCAACAACACGGCACCAGGGTTGCTAGGCGACGGCGGCGTCGCCCCGGCGCGACATTGCGGCGCTTCCGGATGCTGGAACATGAGGACATGACTCACTTCAATGAGTAATGTATAAAATTGTTTGACTTGGAAATTTAGATTTAAAAGGTCCACTACCCCTCGCTAGCTAGGTGTTCACGGCTTTGTATTGTACTCGTACCTGGCCAAACACGTGGCACATAAGCACTATTTATAAGACCAACATTAAACGTTTAAAAGAAAATTAACTTCATATTCTGAGAAAAATAATAAGTTTATGTAAAAAAATTTGTAATTTTTTGACTGTAGTAGGTACCAAATTTCAATTCAATCCAATCAAAAGAAATTGGTGAAATTTGACATTTTTAAGATTGATCTCAACACGCATTCAAAGCAAAAGCTTGTAAAATATTTGGCTAGTTCTCTATCCCGTAAAAATGTAGGAAAATATTTATTAATACCTATATTAATATTCTATATACCTATATTAATATTTATTAATATTCTATGATCCTCTAAGACTGTCTGCCAAGTTTTAAGTCGGTATGGGTGGTTCTGGCTGTGCGTTTTGTCAGTCAGTCACTAACGTAACTCTTATAAGTATCTACAATTTAGATAAATACACGTCAGGGTCATACACAGCGAAAGAAACAAAAGTCGTCTCCCCTGTGGACATAAAATTAGAGACTCCGAGTAGGCAACTTAAGATTTATTTATATGGGGCGAAAGTTGGCCAGGCGTCCCACACGCCGATATAGACTTGACTAAAAAATATTGGCTATGGACCCTTAACTTTTGCAATGTCCACAGGAGAGAAGCGAACAAAAAAATGTGTATTCATGACCCGTGAGCGACTTATTTGGAAAAAATAAATTGTATCAAAATATTAATTTGATTGTTTTTTTAACCGATTTTATACTGTATTTTAACTAATTTGGAAGCACCATTACTCATGCAAAGTTGTGTCAAAAAGTTTCATCCATTAATTAGGATTCCGTCGCAACAGTGCCGCAGAGTCGTTAATCCCGTTAATCCGACACGACGTGTCACCGCCCTAATGTAGGTGTCCCCGGTGGACCCGGATTACCGGACTGCTATGTATTTGTTCAGTTTAGACCTGGTTCTACGTTTGTCGACGGATATAGATAATTTTCAGTCTGTAAGTAGGTACGAAGTGCGGGGAATGCTGCATTCCGATTTCATCGATTCAAACCAATTGTACCTAATCCTACAAGGAACAAATTGAGTTTGTAGGACTTTTTTTTTCACTGGAACTCAACGTTATCCTTCCAGAATGTTATTAGCATAGAAATTATACTAAGTATTCGCTCGACCAAGCGAATAATGATCGGCATCTTTTGAGATAGTTCAGCTATTTGTCAAAAGATGACGCCATAATGTTATATGTCATTAAAATATCTGGGTATCTAAAACACACTGTCTTAGAGATGAGACCAGGGGCCTGTTTCATAATAAAGTACAACTAATATTACAAGCGGAACTCTCACTTCAGTTATAGGTATTAACTAGAAAGGGAGTTCCGCTTGTAATATAAGTTGTATTTTGTTATGCAACAGGCCCCCGGCGTGATCAGATTAGCGAATTGGATCTACTTAAATCATTTTTGAGATCGAACCTAGATCTAAAAGTAAGTACCTAGTTATGTAAAGCTTTTATTTAGTAGAATGCTTGCGTAACATTTAAAATTTTCAAATATGACAATGTTTCGAAACACGTTCTAGTAGGTAATAAAACATCAAAAAAATATACGGTGATAGTTGGGCTTGTGTGATGTGTGTGTGTTCGTACTGTATGGAGGTGGAGGAACTGCATGAACACGCATTTCTTACATAAACGCGACTATCGTAAGGTCGCGGGTGAACAAAGTAATTGTTTCGGTTCAGTTTTTAAAACATCCGTTGCAGAAGAGCTTTTAGTAACGCTTGAATTTAATTCCGCACATAAATTTAGTGAAACGCAGTGGCGCGTGCCATGCGTGATAATTGAGAAAACAATAGGAGAGACATACAAACACTGGCAGCAATGTTATTTACTGTTTCGATTGCGAGTTTCCCATTTCTTTTCTACGTTTCTTTCTGTTCGCAGACCGCTGGATTTTTGCCACGATTAATGAGAATGTTCCATTTAGAAAGGAGCATTGCCTTAAAGTAAAACAATAAACTTTGGCTAAATAAGTAATTTACTTTGCCATAGTTGTTCAAGTTTAGTCTTGTTGCGTAGCCGTGGTAGCCTCGTGATTTCGCCTTTGACCTCTCAAGTAGGATGGTTCGAATCTGAGTTTTTTCAGAATTTACGTGCGAAATTACATTTGAAAATTACCATTCAATGAGATTTACGGTGAAGGAAACCTGCACACACATGCGAAGAAATTGAATGGTGTGTGTGTGAAGTTCTCAGTGGGCCCGCATTGGAATTACGGCCCAAGCCCTATCATTCTGAGAGGAGCCCTGAGCCCTGCCAGTGAGACGAACATAGGCTGGAATTATGATGATGATAGTTATCCAAGGAAAGAGTGAATAGGCTGTTACTGAAGCAGTTAAATAAATTTACACCTTTAGCCGCATCTGCATTTTTCATCAAGTGTGGTTTTTATGTATAAAAAAAGTTGTTCATTACTTTCAAAATTCGAATCACTTATGAAGTAATTTATTTTTTAATCTATCATATTTTTTCTCTCTTGTTTTATTATGACTACGTGACGTGAAAAAAGCTTTGTAATGCAAATGGCGATGACGTTGCTGCATGCGTGACGTCATTACTCGTATTATTGTTCATCGCACCCATCCCGAGAGCATTGTATGTATCCCTCAATAAAGGTTTTATAAAGTACTCATTTGCATGATATCAAAATTTCACTTCATTTTTCTAGGTTATTATTATAATATACACATCTGCTGAAAAGTTGTTAATTTTATCAAACTAATGTTATTTTATACTAACTAATTGTTAACTATGTAGGTACTAATATTATTAATGCGAAAGTAACTCTGTATGTCTGTCTGTTACCTTTTCACAATTAAACCGCTGAAATGATTGGAAAGATATTTATGTAGTACAAATAATGGAGATAGTTTAAAACTGTGGGAAGGGCATGAGATAGACTTATCCCTGATAAGTACATAGTGCTCGCGGGATATCGATAAAAGGGTTCTTCACAGATTGAGTCACGGGCAAGCAGCTAATTGTACCTTAATATGTAATTACAATACAATACAATACAATACAATGAATCTTTATTGTACACCAGGAATAGTAAGCAATACAGAAAACAGGTACACAGAGAGTACGTTACAAGGTAAGCAATAGGCGGCCTTATCGCTTAAGAGCGATCTCTTCCAGGCAACCCTTTACCAGAAAGAAGGAAGGACTAGTTTACAGCAGGTGGTGCATCAACAGTGGATCAGAAAATTAAAACGCAAAAAAAAACAGTACATCTACTCATACATATATCGTACATATAATAAGTACACGTCTAAAACAAATATAAGCATTGGGATAAACAGCCACATATAAATAAATAAACTATAACAAAGCTAATTATTACAAGAAGACAATTAGTACACCTTAAGCATAGATTTAAAGATTGACAGAGATTAATTAGTCTAGATATTAAATAAATAAATCGTGGGACGATTGACACCAATTGACCTAGTCCCAAACTAAACAAAGCTTGCACTATGGGTACTAGACAACGGATAAACATACTTATATAGATAAATACATACTTAAATACATATTAAACATCCAAGACCCGAGCACAAACATTCGTATTTGTCATACAAATATCTGCCCCGACCGGGAATCGAACCCGGGACCTCAAGCTTCGTAGTCAGGTTCTCTAACCACTAGATCGTCAAAATATTACGAGTACATGGCCTACAGTCGCAAACTGAATTATCGTACCGAGTTTATTATACAACTCTATTAACAAACAAACCAAACTACCATATTCTTGTTAAAACTAGCCTCTATTCGCGGCTTTGTATGCCTAAACCATTAGATCTGGCAGTTGATTATGTAATTTTTAGGGTTCTCCGTACCCGAAGGGTAAAAACGGGACCCTATTACTATGGCTCCGCTGTCCATCCATCTGTCCGTCTGTCCGTCCGTCTGTCTGTCACCAGGCTGTATCTCATGAACCGTAATAGCTAGACAGTTGAAATTTTCACAGACGACGTATTTCGGTTGCCGCTATAACAACAAATACTAAAAACCGGCCATGTGCGAGTCGGACTCGAAACGTGATTTTTTGCAATTTTTATAGATAATGGTACAGAACCCTTCTTGCGCAAGTCCGACTCACACTTGGCTTGTTTTTTTTTCTAATTTTGTACTCGTAAATTTATTACTCGTCATCATTTATATTTTCATAGTAAAAAAACGTCACTACTTCGTAAAGGTATCTAATAATAGTTCTTTACTCAAAGTCAAAATACCTTCATTCAATTCAGGCACTAACCACTTATGAATCTCGAAGAATAGACCGGTTCGGAAAAACACTGTTGAGAAGAAACTCGACAAGGGCTCTTACGATCTAAATTTGAGCCACTTCCTCTAAATTTTTTGACTTTGAAAATTTGTATGATAGTTTAGTTCAGAAACAACCTGATGCTGTATCCAGGACTGTCTTCTCACGTGGACGCTCCTCAATCGTTAGGGTTTTAAGTTAGACACAGGCACAATTCACACATTTATGCTTATAGCTAAACTAAGCTTAGCATATGCTAACAATAGGACTGACTCCCCGCCGGGCCAGTTCTCAACTATGTTTACTTAAGTATATACGTAAAAAAAGTGATGACAAAAATCTGTCTCGCGTCAACATTTACATATTTTTGCATAACGACCTCGTCAAATTACAGCGATTTAGTTGCAGATTAAATTAGGACAATGCTAGTAACTATTTATGTTTGTACCTAGTTCCTTCATCTCCATTTTGCCTACGGACATCCAGACGGAAGGAGTGTCTGCACGCCTTACGTGGTTGGGTCATACACATTTTTTTTTCACGTCTCTCCTGTGAACGTGAAAAAGTTAAGGGTATAGGGTACCTATATATTTTAGTTAAGTCTACATCAGCGTGTGGGACGCCTGGTTAACTTTCGGCCCATGAGTTCGCTAACTCGAAGTCGCTAATTTAATGTCCACAGGAGAGACAAGTTTTGTTGATTATGCTGTGTATTGTCATCCATCATCATCCTAGCCTGTAAACGTCCCATTGCAGGGCACAGGCCTCCTCAGAGAATGAGAGGACTTGGGCTGTAGTTCCCACGCGGGCCCAGTGCGGATTGGGAACTTCACACACATTTGAATTTCTTCGCAGCTGCGTGCAGGTTTCCTCATGTTGTTTTCCTTTACCGTAAAGCTCAGGGTAAATTTCAAATGTAATTTCACACATAAATTCCGAAAAACTCAGAGGTGCGAACCGGGATTTGAACTCACGACCACTACGGCTTCTGTATTTCCAGATAGATACAGCCTAAGGCTCTTGAAGTCTAGAGTCAATAGGCTGCTACTGAACCAGTGAGATTGGTTTCATCTGCACTGACATATAGGGCCAACCACGGGTCAGTTTCGCGTAAATAAAGAGGCAATGTCAAAAACCTTATCTTTATCCAACCTCGTGTCTAATTTTCCGTGCTGAAAATTCTCATAACATCGCCCCGTTTAAACGAGTAAGTGTGTATCTTCCGATCTCCGCCAGGAGTTTAGTGACCTGCTTTCCCTGAGGGTTCAAAGTGGAATGATCCACTTATTACGATCGAGTGGCTACGACGATGAACGATCACGATGTAAGGGCCACTACTCGATTAAAGCTGCCCTACAGACCTATTCATTACACGCCTTTAAATGCTGAATCGAAGCTGTTAAATGCAATCGACGGTTGTTAAACGATGAACCTTCATGATGAAAAATACAAGTGTCCTATTAAGTATTACTACTTAATATTACATACTAACAAGCTGACCCGGCAAACGTTGTATTGCCATATCGTCACTACTTTGAAAAAAATCTCGTATCTCAAATCAATAATATGTAAACCAAACTGAACTTTATTGTACACTCAGTAAAGTTCATTTAGTCAGATTATCGATTTTGAGATACGAGCTTTTTTCAAAGTAGAGACGATATATCACCTAGGGGTATTAAAAATAGCCTACGGCCTATTCTCAGACCTACCAAATATAGGGAAAAAAAGTTTCATAAAAATAAGTCAAGCCGTTTTGGAGGAGTTCGATAACAAACACCGTGACACGAGATTTTTATATATTAGATATTATTGATGAAAAATAGTAAAAATGCTTAGATGTTTTTAAGTCAATCTCACAGTAACGGCTGAACGGATTTGGATGAAACTTGACGTACAGATGGAGAAAGATCTGAACCTCTACCATGAGTTTACACTAGTTTACGTTACCGTACTCGCTAGCGACGGCGTAAATTATTTGTATGGAGAATTGTACAGCGCCTCTAGCGGTCACTTACGGAAGTACAATTCTCCATACAAATCATTTACGCCGTCGCTAGGGAGTACGGTCACTGTAAACTAGTGTAAACTCATGGTAGAGGTACCTACTGGATTCTGTTGATGACGTGTTAACTTCACCTGCAATCCATGGATGGCGTTGTTTGAGCGAACTGTGTGCTTTAATAATGTTACCGTAGGTAACTAAACCAAACTCAACATCGAAACTTTGAGCAAACGCAGACCGAAAAGGAGAAGGTGGATTGATTTGAATGTAGATATTCCTAGTAATGAAGGCCTTTGCCCAGCAGTAATACACTTATGAGAATTGTGGTAAAAGCGAAAACTAGCTTTTACGTACAAAAGGTAATAACGGTTTCCAATCCCTAAACGTATACACAAATAAAAAAATTTAAATAAAAAATAGAACCGCCTTCAAAAACACCCAAAAAAAATAAAAATTAAAAATTTAACCGACTATAATGAGCATTATAATATCTTTCTACTAATCTGTTTGAAGTCGGGCCTCAGCACGAGCTAGCAGGAGTGGTAGAAGCCCAACAGGATAGTAGCTATAATAGGGATAATAGGTAGGTAAGTTAAATTACTACTATAAAGTTTGAGGTCCCAGGTTCGGTTCCCGCGTCGGGGCAGATATTTGTATGAAAAACACGAATGTTTGATCTCGGGTCGTGGGTTAAATATGTATTTAAGTATGTATCTATCTATATAAGTATGTTTATCCGTTGCCTAGTATCTATAACACAAGCTTTGCTTACTTTGAGACTAGGTCGATTGGTGTGAATTGTCCCGGGATATTTATTTATTAATTTAATTACTAGGTCCACTCCTGCTGGCTCGAGCTGAGGCCCGACTTCAAACAGATTAGTAGAAAGATATTATAATGCTCATTATAGTCGGTTAATTTTTTAATTTTTATTTTTTTTGGGTGTTTTTGAAGGCGGTTCTATATTTTATTTAAAAAATTTTATTTTTGGCTTTTTAGTTGTATTGGTATAAAAAGGATGCGTAGGCGTAGCCAGTAAACGAAGCCCCGCTTCTGTTTACGCTCTGAGGATCGCAAGGTAACTAACGAACTTAACCAGGTTAAATGGGGGTGCCCCCCGAGCCCCCTTCCCCTCCAAGAGCGGGGCTTTTATTTTCACCCTGAAGGACGCAAGACAGCTAACTAACCTAACCAGGTTAAACGGGAAGTGATTTGAAGGTATTTTTTATTACGGGAGCTCCGCCGCCCAAGCCCCTCTACCGGTACCGAGGTTTCTATTTCCACTCTGAGGGACGCAGATAACTGTCGAATCAAACCAGGTTAAACGGGAAGTGGTTTAAGAGTATTTTTATTGCGGGGGGCACCGCCCCCCGAGCCCCCCTCCAACAGCAGGGCTTCTGTTTCTACTCTGAGGGACGTAAGATAACTAATGAACCTAACTAGGTTAAACAGGGGGTGGTTTGAAGGTGTTTTTTATTACGGGGGCTCGGCCCCCCGAGCCCCCCTTCCAGTACCAAGGCTTCATTTTCCACTCTGAGGAACGCAAGATAACTAACGAATCTGGTTAGGTTAAACGGGACGCGGTTTAACAGTTTTTTTTTATTGCGGGGGGCTCTGCCCCCCGAGCCCCCCTCCCACCTAATATCACTTTGAGGAGCGCAAGGTAACTAACGAACCTAACCAGGTTAAACGGGGGATGGTTTGAAAGTATTTTTTATTGTCGGGGCTCCGCCCAACGAGTCCCCTTTCCGGTAGCGATGCTTCTATTTCCACTCTGAGGGACGCAAGATAACTGACGAATCTAACCAGGTTAAACGGGAGGTGGTTTAAGAGTATTTTTATTGCGGGGGGCTCCGTCCTCGAGCCCCCCTCCAAGAGCGGGGCTTCTATTTCCACTCTGAGGGACGTAAGATAACTAATGAACCTAACCAGCTCCGCCCCTAACACTTTGTTTTTAACAGAGGGTCGTTTGAAGGTGTTTATTATTACGGGGGCTCCGCCCCCCGAGCCCCCCTTCCAGTACCAGGGCTTCAATTTCCACTCTGAGGGACGCAAGATAACTAACGAATCTGGTTAGGTTAAACGGGAGGCGGTTTGACAGGTTTTTTATTTCGGGGGGCTCCGCCCCCCAAGCCCCCCCTCTAATATCACTTTGAGGAGCGCAAGGTAACTAACGAACCTAAACAGGTTAAACGGGGGATGGTTTGAAAGAATTTTTTTATTGGGGGGGGCGCCCCCCGAGCCTCCCCTCTTTAATATCACTTTGAGGAGCGCAAAGTAACTAACGAACCTAAACAGGTTAAACGGGGGATGGTTTGAAAGTGTTTTTTTATTGCGGGGGGCTTCGCCCCCCGAGCCCCCCCCCCTTTCATATCACTTTGAGGAGCGCAAGGTAACTAACGAACCTAACCAGGTTAAACGGGGGATGGTTTGACATTATTTCTTTATTGCTCGCCCCCCGAGCCCCCCTCCGCTGACTAGACTTCCATTCCCACTCTACGGGACGCAAGATAACTAACCTAACAAGGTTAAGCGAGAGGTGGTTTGTAGGTATTTTTTATTGCCCCCTTTTCTTTGTACATAGGTGCCATACCTACTTACTATAGTTTAGGTGAATAACTTACACAATTCTTAGGACTGCTTTGGCCAATTAATATTAGTAATGAAACGTTGTAGGTAATTCGATGTTCTTGTTATCAATATGAGGACGAACAAATATGCTTTAGGACTTTTAACAGTATGCCAAACATTCTTCGCCAGAAAATTTTAGAACAATCAACATTATGCGATACAACAGGCACTCATTGCTGACTGTACTTTTTGATCCTGGTTACCAAAGTACTCGTCAAGACGAATCAAACGAGCCCAAACTTGATGGGGTAATGTCGTTTTATTACGGAGTTCTTATGGTCATCTTCCAACTCCATCTTCAGACCCTAGTTACCATCTAGGATCAAAGTACTCGCAAAGACAAATCAAATGAGCTCAAACTCAATGCGGTCGTATCGTTTTATTAAAGAGTTTCTATGGCCATCTTTCAGCTATATCATCAGATCAGCTCCATGTCATAATAATATTGCATTGTCATCCAATTCACACATGTCTGCAAAATTTCAGCTCAATTGGAAACCGGGAAGTGGGTCAAATTTAACTTGCAAGATTTGACCCGTTGAGGAGTTCCGTTGGCCATCTACGGTCTTCTTCATCAGGTCCAGTTTACCAAATGATACTTTCTGAATGCAAATACTTCACTTGATACTAAAAATGCTAAAATCACTATAGGTTTGCCTGTAAAATTTGAAGGTTGCCCTCAATTTCTCTAGGATCCCATGATCAGATCTTGACTTAGTGCCAATGGGACCACCTCAGGAGTATACTGTTTCAAACAAAAAAAGAATTTTGAAAATCGGTTCACAATTGAGGGAGTAATCGCGTAACAAACATACAAAAAAAAAACATAGGTACAGACGAATTGATAACCTCCTCTTTTTTTTGAAGTCGGTTAAAAACAAGCCATGTTCGTCTTATAAAACAGAAAATTTTCTTGTTAATATAGGTAATTAATTTGCTAAAATACTCGCCAGAACAATTAAAAACAATTAGCTGTCCACATCAATACGAAGAAAACTGAATAAAGATAATGAATTTGAAAGAAAACCAACAAAGCAAATTAAACAGGCAATGATTAATTCAGCCGAGAACGAGAAAGAAATCCTATTAATCAAATGTTGAAGACAAATTAATGGAGGAAGCCGTCGTTTGTTCGGCTTCTCGGCGTTCTAGCCAGACAATGTCAAAATAGTAGGTAGTTTATGAATGAGGGTAAATAGTGAATTAATTTTGATACAATGGATAACTAAGTAGGTACTTCGTGACTAACTGCTGAAAGACAGATGTCGTACTTAGGTACGCTCTAAACCGCAATTCAAAATAATGTTGGTACACTACACTTGGTATCATACAAATATTTATAGAAGTGAACAAAAAAAGGAATTCCATAAATTCCTACGGACGAAGGGAAGGAACTGTCCTCAAAACCGAAATCAATTTCTAATGGCCAACAGGAAAATACAAGAAAATAATAAAATTAGATTTAGTGTTAAGATCATTTTAATACTTTCAAGGTTAAGGAACTGTCAATCTTAAACTAAACGTGTACACAAATCTAAATATTATTTTACTAGTTGTCAAAATTCAACTCCGACAGGAACAACTATAGACCGATCTCTTTGGCTACCGTTATCTCTAAGGTTCTGGATGGGTTGCTTGATCGCTGTATAAGTAAACATATACAGTTAAATGAAGCCCAGTTCGGTTTTAGGCCTGGGCTCTCCACTGAAACCGCTATACTGCGACTCAAGCATACCGTTCAGTATTATGTTAAGAGAAAAACCCCTATTTATGCGTGTTTTTTGGATCTGTCGAAGGCATTCGATCTGGTATCGTATGATGTGTTGTGGTCAAAAATGTACAAGGAAACCAGTACACCTGGGGAAATTATAAATCTGTTTAAGTTCTGGTACAATAATCAAACTAACAAAGTAAGGTGGGCTGGTTCTTTTTCAAAGGAGTACGGATTGGAGTGCGGGGTGAGGCAGGGGGGGTTGTCCTCGCCTCGGCTCTTTAATCTGTATATGAACGGTCTTCTCGACGGGCTCAGCAGCGCTGGCGTCGGCTGTTCTATAGATGGCAAGTTCGTCAATAATATCAGCTATGCTGACGACATGGTGCTGCTGTGCCCGTCGATAAGAGCTCTGGAGACCCTACTTGGTATATGCGAGGCCTATGCGGTGACTCATGGGCTAAGGTACAATACAAAAAAAAGCGAACTGCTTGTTTTCAAGGCTGGTAGCAAGAAACCTAAAAGCGTTCCACCGGTAAACCTGCTGGGAATTCCTCTAAGAAGGGTCACAGAATTCAAGTACCTTGGCCACTGGGTCACCGAGGACCTCTCGGATGACCTAGATATTGACCGCGAGCGGAGGGCGATGGCAGTGAGAGCCAACATGTTGGTCCGCAGGTTTGCTAGGTGCTCACGTGATGTTAAAATTACTCTTTTTAAGGCATACTGCCAGTCTTTTTACACCTGCAGCCTGTGGACTAACTACTCTCAAAAGTCTATGAACAGGATACGTGTTCAATATAATAATGCGTTCAGGATGCTGTTGGGACTGCCTCGCTGGTGCAGTGCCTCAGGCATGTTTCTAGAGGCTAAAACGGATGGTTTTAAGGCGGTGTTGCGGAAACGGGTGGCCTCATTATTAAACAGAGTGCGAGGTAGTGTTAGCGGCCTCCTGAGCGCAGTACTGCTTAAATTTGATTGCCCTGTGGTGAGACACTGGAACTACATCCACATGGGAGACAGGCCTTTAATTTTTAATATTAAGTAATTTTGTTAATTTTTTGTTCTATTCTGACATCTTTTCAATGATTTGTAATAATATACCTACTAACCTAACCTTAAGTGCATAATTGTTACTAACATCTATGGACCATGCTGTTCGAAATAAAGATTTTTATTATTATTATTATTATAAAAACCATTTTTTTAAGTTTAGAATCATTTCTTTTTTAAATATTACCTACTTACATGAAAAAAAAGAACAGAACTGAATTTATGGCCTCCTTTTTTGGAAGTCGATTAACAACTTTGATGACTGTCAGAACAACCCTGCATTATAACTTATGACTTAGAAATAGAAAAACGCCCAACAATTTAAATTTTTTAACTCTGTTCCGTGTAAATAGATGAAACTTCTTTAACAATACACTCGTAGACTGAAGCAAGTAACTTTTTTGACTCATTAATTAATAGATGAGTACCTTTGGATGGAATTGTCGTCGTTACGCACTCAAAAATGCAATTATGCGCGTTTCTGATCATTGATAATGGCATGACCCAATTTTCCTAACACTGTTCGTTCATATTAAACTGCATTATCAGCTTCTGGGGGCGTAAATTTTCGACTCAGTGCTTTTTGTCGTATTTTGTGCACCAAACCGACATTCAAGGTAACAGCTTGCATTAAGGTGCGCCTACACTGCGCACTATGTCCCCGATGCAAAGTAATGCTTTATGAAATTAAAATTTTATTGAATCATAATCTTTAATATACATAGAAGCAACAAGTTCGGGAAACCTGCATACACCTAACAAGAAATTCAATGGTGTATGTAAAGTTTCCAATCCGCTGGGCCCTCGTGGGAACTACGGCCCAAGCCCTCTCATTCTGAGAGGAGGACTGTGCCCTGCAGAGGCACATATAAAGGCTGGGATGTTGGAGACAAGTTCGGGACAGAACAAAAAGGAAAACTCAAACCTTGAAGAAATCCTGTAAGAAGGAGTCCTCCAATAGACGCAAACAGGAGGAAAGGAGGAAGACAATAGAAACAAACTTAATAAATACAGAGAAAGGTTAGATAGATCCGAAACATGAAAATAACCTCAATATTTTGTTAATGATTCTCATAATGGTAGGTAAGTATAATAATGTAAATAAACTGATAATAATGTAAACCAGGGGCCTGTTGCATAACAAAGTACAACTAATATTACAAGCGGAACTCTCGCTTCAGTTATAGGATTAACTGGAAAGGGAGTTCCGCTTGTAATATAAGTTGTACTTTGTTATGCAACAGGCCCCAGGTTAAATGAATTGTTTTCAAAAAAGTAAAAGTGGAGTATACCAAGCCACAAACTGATTTTCAACCACGCCGTTCACGTTAGATTCCCACACAGTTCATATAAAACGAAAAGTTTTGTAATAAGATTAATTTTAATACAAGATTTTTGCTGATTGTTATTTATGTTGACTTTATTAAATTTCAAGTAAATCTAAGACTTTGATGTCATTCGTCTTGTGAAATTCGGTCCGATCCGAACAAACAAACATTGCAAGTTCAATAAAAGCTTCTAAAATGCATTGAAAGTTACATATATCATGAGCACTTTCAAAATGTTATTTACTACTCTGATAAACAAAATTACGGAGAACCATTCAATAGATGTGCAAACAACGTTTATAGGGAAACCTTAACCTGACACATCAAGTTAATGATGCCCCATATTTAAGCCATAACGAAGGATTACCGTAAGCCTAGTGGTGGATAAGCTACTGACAACATCGTTAGCTCCGTTTTAATAACGCTTCGTTAGCTCAAGGCGGAATTAGCAGTGAGTGTCACGTTAACGTTAAAGGCAGCGTTCGTTCCAAACGACACCACCAAAACGACACCACCGTTGGTGTCGTTTGGAATCACTATTCCGTTTAATACTACCGCAGTTTGTGTAATTTTTTTTACAAACTAGCTGATGCCCGCGGCTTCGCCTCCGTTGTATTTTTTTAAATTTCTTTCATAAAAACCTTTTCCTGACAATAACAAACGCAACAAAAAAAGAATTGTCCAATTTGGTGCATTCGATCGGAAGTTATGCGCTTATTTTTTTTTTTCTTTTTTGAGGAAAACAAACAGCAACAATCATACATAAAAGTAATACAAGCAGGTAGAACATAATCCAGCAAAGTTTTCACTAGTATATCGATACTTATAAGAAAAAATGTAATGCACAAAGTAAAAAACAATAAAAGTAATGAAAATAAGACTTAATTAACTGAATGCATGCAGAAAACGGATTCCCCCATCTTGCACATATGCGTTAACAAGGGGAACCGCGGAAAAAGCCACCAATAAACTATACAGCGTTTCTTATTGAAAGCAACACATTCAGCGATTCATTTTTATGTTATAGAAGAAGATTAGGAAATTCCTGAGCGACACAGAATAATAATAGATTAATGATGTACTGTGAGTATCATTTTAATAATGATAACAAATTTTATTTCAAAACTCATGGCTTCATTATGGCAAAAAAGAAAAAAAAACTTAAATTACAAAATCTTAATAAAATAATAATTACATGTCACAGTTAGTAATTGTCTTACATCTAAAGTATTAGTATGCATTATTGCCTATTACCTATATGCAGCGCCACTGGGTTGAGATAAGCTCCATCCAGCATGCCAGCAAACATTGTTAGGATGGTGTTGGTGCTGGCCCTCACACTGCTAAGCAATGAGGCTGTTCTTTTGCGCATTGGCAGAGAAGCTGTCAACGCGCGCCTCCGCGAACATTGCTGACGCGCTGCAGCAGCGAGGTAACCTCATCAACATCCTAAATGCATTATTATTATATTGGGCTCGCAAAGCGCTGTACTGTTTCTGCGTGTAGTTTACCAATTGAGGTAGGTATTCAATACCTATAAGCTGTTACCTGTCACTTCGCCAACAAGCTATTCAACACAATCCTAGGATAGTGTCGAACGGAATAGTGATTCCAAACGTCACCACCGATGATGTTGAGTGGAACAAACGAAAGGTAGAAACTTGTAGACCGTTGGCAATATTTGTGCACCTGGCTATAACTGTAGGAAATCTTTAGAAGATCTCGAGTGCTGACCATGAACCGGAAGACTATGAGATTTGCAGGACTCTCACTAGGTGGACTGATGACATCGCGATTGTTTCTGGCAACCGGTGGATACAGATGGTGGTTGTCGTTCAATATGACGTTCTAAGCAGCCCTGTGTTCAGCAGTGGACATCTTCCAGCTGATGGTCACACGTCATAGACAGTGGGGAGTCAAAAATTAGTAGTTACTAAAAGATAATAATAATACCTAAAGATCGTGACTTAAAATTTGGTACCCAAAGGTACCAATATATATGTGGTTGAATATGGTAATGCATGTTCAACCACGAGTACAAAAAAAAACTGAAAATTACAAGAAAAAAGCTTCCACTGAAATGGTATTTTTAATAAAACTATAGCCTCGCCTGGCCCACTGGACCACCGCCCCGCTTCAAGCCACGATGGATATCACTGTTTGCCGCAGCTGCGAGGAACTTCGTCCATGATTTGTGCAATATGTTAGAGCCCGCGATGCAGCGGTGGATAGTTTCCCTAAGAGTGACGCCTTGGGGTGACGGAGTTTGATAGCACTCGGTAATGTTTAGGTACGGTTCCGTACCTCGACAACCAAAGAGGAACCCTTATGAGGAACACTGTTGTACTTCCGTATATTTGTTATGACCCTTTTTCTTAGAAACAATCAATAAGTTTCCATCCGCTCATCATAACCACAAGTAGGTAGTACAAAGTATCTACATACCAATAGTTCCCAATATCTCTAAATAGGGCAAAGTAATTCGGGTAATTCGAGATGGCCCACTAATATCAATGAAAGTGTCCGTTATTGGATAAGCCGTGACGCAAAGTCCCGCAAATAGCCCGTTTGGCTTAATTAATTTGCTTGTACCAACAACGATATTAATAACAGCTTCGGTATTGGATTTCGGATAAACAGATTAAGGAAATGTTCTTCTAGACCAGTGATGGTGTAGGGGTAAGCACGCAGCACGGAACGCTGAGCACCTGGGTTCGATTCCCAGCATTGGTCTTTTTTCTGGGGTTTTTTCTGTGCATCTATGTTTCAGTTTGTATTTAGTTTGAAATATAAGGAAATGTATTATGAATTACAGTAATTACTAACGAATTAAATTTGATGCGATGAACGCTGTAAGTAGCAAAAAGTTTTGAGACAGCTCAGATTAATACGGGAAAAGTTTTTATTTTTAATACGCACAGAATTTTTTGTCAAAAAAAAATAGATGTCATTTAAAAAAAAGGAAACTTTCTTTATTTCAGGTTTAGCATAAAAAGACCTAGCTCGAGGCTCAAGTTTCAATGTTTATTGCACATTGCAGAGTTTTCAAAACTTATTCTAAATGGAGAAATGCAACGCTGTTGAGGTCGAGTCTTTGTTGAAATTCTAATTTCAAAATTAAGGTTTTCGTAGCTTACATTATTTAAAAATAGATTTTTGAAGAATTTTGTTGCTGATTTTGATTTTGTATTTGCGCATGAAATTAATGTTATTTTACTAATAGTGATTTCTGTATAATTACCTGAACGAATACACAAAACAGAAGCGTCGCGGCAATGTTAAAATCATTTGTACAAAAATTAAAAAACAGCAATGAGATAATTTGTAGGTAGGGTCAACGTCGTAAATAAGTGATCACTTTTGTACCTTGTTACCTTAACGTCATTTTTGCAAAGCCATTCGAAATTATATAACGACTGAAAGCGACAAGGTAGGGTAATCAGCATTAATAAGTGGTCATTTCTGTACCTTGTCGTTTTCAATCGTTTGACAATTTTGTATGACATTTCAAACATGACGTTAAAGTGACAAGGTACATAAAGGATCACTTATTTATGCTGTTGACTGTACAACAGTGATCACTTATTTATGACGTTGACTGTACCTACCTCTAGAAACCTCAATATTGTATTATGCTATAGGCCAGTCCAGGGCTGCTAGAAATCGCCAAAATTGTAAACCAACGACTAGTTTTTCTAATGCTACGAGGCTAGCACAGGTCTTTCGTAGCTGCAAATGTACATACATTACTGCTAGTGGTCCCTAACAACACATACAAAAATCCGAACTTGACGTTAGTTTGTGATTTTAAAGATAGGTAGTATGTACATGTCTGGCTCAGGGCATCGCTTATTATTGGATATCTATAATCTTTGAAGTGTTTAAAGCTTACAAAGAAAAATCCACTTACTAAAAATGAAATGCTCAAATCAAAAACCTACCTAAGCAAAAAAGATCTCGTTTATCGATACGCGTGTTTACTTGTTTACCATTTCTCAGCATCGTGACCGATGTTCGATATCAAACGATCCGTCTTGATCCCTTGAGTGACTCGAACAATACCTCCAAAAGCCTCCGTATAAATCATGGACGGGCCAAGCATGTTCATTTATCAGTCAGGTTTTTCTCACAGTGACAGGTCTTTGCCCCGATATGTTATCTCGTGACCTTTCTGTTGTCACGTCGCGGCAAACTTATGTGTTCCGGTAAGACAGCTTCTTAGCCAAATGGTTGGTTGTAATTTAGTGGGTCAAGTTGTTGGTTGGATTTGAATAGCTGCATGGATAAGTTGGTAGACGATATCCCAATTTCAGATAAAGTAAGCCAGTTACAGTTTCGATATGCGAGTTGTTTTATTGTTTCAGGAGCTAACTAATTACCTGGATTTTACTACATTCACGTGGGAATTCCCAAAAGTTACATCATGGTTTACAGTTACATTGTATGACAAAATTTCACATCTCTAGAGTTGGCGGTTAAGTTTTTGGTATTTTACACGGATTTCGTAGGAATATCGGGATAAAAAGTAACCTATGTGTTATATCAGACGTACAGCTACCTACATATTAAATTTCATTCAAATCCGTCCAGCAACTAGCAACTTCTCGTGTAATATTAGCAGAGGCAGACAATAATGTTTTCATTTAATGACTGCTTTTCAAATATTAAAATCCAATTCAATTTATCATTTTAGTGTCTTTTTATACCCTAAGAGTGATGGAATCATGGAAAGTATAAATTGTAATGTTAAAGAAAAAAATCTGAATACATAGCTTCATTTGATGGCAAATAACTAATTATCATTTCTTTGATAGCAAAAGGTTACAAAAAATGCTCATTTGTTTTAATTTCAAATTCGGTACTAAGTGGGTATTCCAAAAAGTAGAGCAACCGATAAGAAATTGATTGGCAATCCACGTGTCTCACCTCCCCTAGGGGATTCAGTAATAATATTGCACCATCTGTGGCCACCCTAACAGATTTCATATATGGCGGTATACATGTTTGCGTACCTCATTTACACCATTTGTGACGAGCTCGTGGTTGCTGTGTCAATTGGCAAAATACTGTATTACCAAAATTACACATTAACAGGAACCGAATACACAAAAAAATGTCCTATTAATAATTTAACTCCGAATGCTTGCGAGTGTGTGCGGGCGTGAGTGCATAATGTGTGTGCTGTACTTTCACGCTAAAAAATTTTCATAGATTTGGATGAAAATTGGTATTTTTGGGATAACAAACACGATAGGTATTTTCCGATATTCCGGCGGAAACATGTCATTTCTCACGGGTGCTCTTCATGCAATGTAAATGAAGAGCGCCATGAAATTTTTGGGAATTCCAAAAATAATTTAGTTAAAATCCCGGCACTGAAAAAGGCGTATAAGAAAATAACTTGTTTATGAGTCATTCAAAAATGTACACAATTAAGGGGTGTAGCGACTACTAGCGCCATCTAGTCATCACATAAAGAACTAATTACTACAATCCTACATCACGCTATCGAAGTTTCTCAACTCGGCTGCATAAATACAACTTCCAACTTTCATCCATTGGACTTCGGTCCCCAGGCATAACATCTGCCTGGAGAGAGATCTCTCTATTGCAACTACCCCCAAATTGGTGACCCACGACATTGGACAAAATCGCAACCTTCAGACACACAAGACGATGACGCAGTCTCACAGCAAGCCACCTCACCGCACTGTGCACCATTAGCATGTATCTATTATCTGCCTGGTGTCTACAGTTCGCAAATCCTCCTCCCACTAGGTACTTTCACTTGCCAATCAATCATCCAACGCTCGCCAACAAGGCTCCGAGCAATCCCGCAACAGGCATGCATCCACAAGTAGCAGAGGTATAACAATGCTCGCCGACGAGGCTCTGAGCGACTGGCCCTTGCAAGCGCCCACATGACGCACAGACTGCACTCCACTGCAATTCTAAAAGGGGGGCTGATGTAGCGACTACTAGCGCCATCTAGTCATCACATGAAGAACTAATTAGTGCAATCCTACATCACGCTATCGAAGTTTCTCAACTCGGCTGCATAAATACAACTTCCAACTTTCATCCATTGGACTTCGGTCCCCAGGCATAACATCTGCCTGGAGAGAGATCTCTCTATTGCAACTACCCCCAAAGGGGTTTAATTAAAACAAAAAACAATTTATTCCTTTGTGTTACGGTAGTTACCCAAATAGTTTGCATGACTAACTTTCGTTACACAAAGGACGCGATCGTGAATTTATTTTCTTTGCTTGTCAAAGATTTGTGAGACCAGAACAGAATTTTAAATAGAACAAAATCAGGACAGGTTTTTTTTTTATTTTCTCTGTAGCCAGCCAGCTGTTTATATAACATGAGTGGATTCAAGACCTACCTATTTGGAATATTTTCAGCAAAAAGTTTAACTATCATACCGGCACTTACTCTCGCCACGGTGACATGACAGAAGACAATTTAAGTCATATTATTATCCCTAAGGACAAAACCGTCATGTAATTCATACACATCAGCTGGCCGGCTTTTAATCTAAAAGCCATTTTGTGTAGCGCCATGTCACTTCACCACAGGGAAATGAATAAGTGCTCATTTTTGTGATGAATCAATCATCGTCGAGCCGGAGCGCGCCGGTCTAACAATGGTTCCTTTTTCAAATTTCGATTTTTATTTTGCGCCAGTTGCAAATGGCGATGGCAGTTATTATTCCGGAATAGCAATCTTGTTCTGGATTAATTTCAGGCGTGTTTATGTCGGAAAATATTGTGTATGTGGCAGATAATTTTTGTGCTTATTATTGTTAGTCAAAACAAGTATTTTTCTTCTATTTGTCTGTTTTTAATTACGAGGTTTTTAATAAATATATAAAATAAATAAAATAAAATAAATAAACATCAAATAAACATCTCATAATCTATATTGTTATCGACCTATCTACATGTAATATAAATAAGTCTGGTTTCCAATACATGATCAATAAGCGCCAACATTCGACAGAAATAGTAGGTAATTGATTAACTTCGAAGATATTTTACCTTGCTTCACCAGTCACCACTACCAATCGTTCACCACAGGTATGTCTGAGCGACACTTCACGCGCAGAATCCCCCCTCCTCTTTCACATAAAACAATACCTATTTTCTACTAAATACAAACTGAAATATAGATGCACAGAAAATACCCCAGAAAACAGACCAATGCTGGGAATTGAACCCAGGTTCTCAGCATTCCGTGCCGTGTGCCATACCCCTACACCACCACTGGTCTAGAGATTAGACACGAATCTTTCCTATACATCATACATTTCAGTCTGCTAAATCATCACCTTATGCAGTGACAAGCGCACATCTATGTTACACCCTCTATCGAGAGATTTTAACACTCCTTCGGAAGTAACCGCTCACCTGGACAAGAGATGGCGCTACTGTGCAACTTTAAACAAGTTAGCTATGAAGTATCTTTTTGTATTTATTTTTCAACTTCAATTTTTTTATTACTTTTACGGTCATCCCGTGAAATCATATATTTCGTACTAAATACAAACTGAAATATAGATGCACAGAAAAAACCCCAGAAAAAAGACCAATACTGGGAATCGAACCCAGATCCTCAGCATTCCGTGTCGTGTGCCATACCCCTACACCACCACTGGTCTAGAGATTAGACACGAATCTTTCCTATACAACATACATTTCAGTCTGCTAAATCATCACCTTATGCAGTGACAAGCGCACATCTATGTGATGCTGAGGACCTGGGTTCGATTCCCAACATTGGTCTTTTTTCTGGGGTTTTTTCTGTGCATCTATATTTCAGTTTGTATTTAGTACGAAATATATGATTTCACAGGATGAGCGTAAAAGTAATAAAAAAATGAAGTTGAAAAATAAATACAAAAAGATACTTCATAGCTAACTTGTTTACAATACATAATTGTCACGCAGGCCGAACGATCACAGACACCATACAAAATACTAACGTGTTTCGAACTGAGCTGCAAATAACCAGTTAACCAGGCACACAATCTGTTGCCCAACAAAACGTATGTGATGTTGAGTACGACAATCGTTTTTATTCATGTTATACTTATTTCTTTTTTTTAACACTACAATTATGGGTATAACATTCGGGCTACTTTTTCAATAACGCAATATATGAAGTGAAAATCAGTAATGTAGTGTCAACACATAATAATAATATTAAGTAAGTTGTTGAATAATATTAAGTAAATTATTCTAGTAACACCTTTATTTTATTAAGTTGATTAGTGAACAAAAGAAATAAACCAAAATCAGACAACAACAAAATGTATATCAACAAAATCTAATCATAATGAACGAATTACCTTCAAAAGCAATCCTTACTCCTAATAATACACCGATTTAACAAACTAATTACCATAAGGTAACGTATATTAATGCGCGAAAATATTTCTTGCTCATAGATGGTTTAAATTTCGATCAGTCGTAATCCTAACTTCATAATGGAGTGAGGGGATATTAACCATTTTATTGTGATCTCCCAGCAGCTACTGTAAATACTCGGAGCTTACACGATTTAAAAGCCTGAGGGGTTCATGTAACACTGGCGTTCCATAACGCAGGATTTCAAGCATAGATTTTCGTCATTTGTATGCGAGATACGAGCTAATAAATCCGGGATCGCAGAAAGATTTAACTCACTTCCATCATTCGGATTTGCGATGTGAGACGTGCACGTTTGAAATTTTGCTTCACGTAAATGTTTTCAAATTATAAATTAACTACCTGTTGCCTGCGACTGTCCCGTCATCATCATCATTTCAGCCTAAAGACGTCCACTGCTGAACATAGGACTCCCCAAGGCTCGCCAAACAGATCGGCCCTGCGCCATCCGCATCCAATGCGTTTCCGCCACCTTAACCAGGTCGTCGCTCCACCACTGTCAGTTCCGCGACTGTCTGCGAAGAATTAATTTTTTTATGACAATTTTTCGAATGAAAAAACGTTTTCATTGTTCTTTTCAGGGTCTCAAATTATCTCTAATTAAGTATACCAAACGTTATCTAAATCAGTTCAGCGATCAAAGTTAAATATTAGTAACGAGTTGGGATACGGAAGTGAGAATTAATCAACATGTTAAACTTTTAATTAACACGTTTTTGAAACATTATTTCGTCAGGAAGAGCAACAAAATTTTCATAATATCAACATAACCAACAGTGAACTAGAAGACGAAGTAAGTACAGGAGATGAAGATAGAAAAATGAGCACAAAAGACTAGGGACTCGCACGCAAGTAGGTATTATTTCCTAATCATCATTAGCTAGAAGGTGTCTACTGTTGAACAAAGGGAGCGGCCCCTGAAAATGCCACAACGAACGACAACTTCCCATCCATATCCATCGGTTGTTTGCAAGGCTACCTACGTTGCGTTTTCCGATTCATCCAGTAATGTAAGTAGGTATACACGCCTGTATTGTTATCCGAATCATTAAATTTCGTTTCTCATAATTTCATTTAATATGAATTTATAGAACCGTTCTTTATTCATGTTTTTTTTTAAATGTCAAATACATAGAAAACAATACGAGGTTAGTGTAACCTACGTGCTTAGCTATACGTCAGTAAGCTTTCAATGTCAGTCCAGTCAGCTTTACCTTGTTTTAACCATAGAAAGTACAAGCTTAACCAAACTAAAGTTATAACTATTTTTACGTTATTATTTTGCATTCGATGCGTCTTACCTCGGTTAGTTTTAATAACAATTAAAATTATGCTACACGGATACGTATATCATATAAAATCCGGGCAAACGATAGAGAACCCAATTTATCATCGCTTAATGACAACAGTTTTTTTTTTAATTTATTCTTTCTAACATACTTACTAAGCGTTGCAAAAATTCTGAAACTTGAACGTGGTCTTTAATAAAAATGACTTGGCAAGCACTGCCACGTAGTGCCCGTTTGATAAAATATGCTCATAAGAAACTTTGGGCCCGAACTCCACTCCAAGAACTTGACGAGTTATTTTCGATGTGTTCTACTCGAACCAAAATCTTTGAAAGTCGAAATTCAGGTCCCCGAACAATGGCTACAGAAAGTCGGATTCGCTCACAAATGACCACGAATGTATTATAGTGTTCATTATTCCTCCATGGGCTAGGGACTTGTAAGAAATAAAGAATCTGCGACATCGGATAATAAGGTCTTTACTTCATTTAATTTAGCATTAGAAAGAAGGTAAGCGATCCTGAAGAGTCTTATTATTGAAAGACACTTTTGAAAAATTAAGTCACAGCAAATAGGTATGTAACAATTAGCAAGAACATAATGTATGGTCATATATTTTTTTTACAATGCATATGCTCGGAAAGTGCCTCTTGACGCGAGTCAACATATCTATAGAAAGTTAGTCATCCCAGCACACTTTCGCAAGTGTGAAAAAAAATTGTATGGATTTTACTTTCCACACGCGTGCGGAAAAGTAATTTTTTAAATTGCCAATTCTTTAAAAGTTGTGTCCAAACTAGTGTTTAAAAAATAAGACTAGAGAGTTGTTTGTGTCTTCATAATTCAGCTTTGCACAAATAATGATGCAACCAAATGAATATTTACTGATAAAATTATAAAACAGATTGTTTTAGTATTAAAACACACAAATTTTAATTTCGTCAAAAGTTTTGAAATAAAAAATTTAGTACTAAAATAATTCCTTGAGTCCATTTCGGACCGTACGACATCTGCGCTTTCAATGCGCGCGCATGGCGTAACACGAACCAATCATGTTTACCCGTTCGCGCCTGTCAACCAATGAGCTTTCAGTGCGCGCGCATGGCGTAACACGAACCAATCATGGTTCGTTCCGTTCGCGCCTGTCATAAAAACCCGCCACAGTAATGTTCATGAATTCAGTCCGGAGAATTAATTTAAGTTTAGTAAATTAAAATGGAGAGTTCAAGTGATGAATTTACGTAGGACTTAACGCCGCCTGACGTTCTAGACCAAGCACAAAATTAAATGTGATAGCCTCCTGCTGACTAAACCGATGCTGAAATATGTAAACATCTACGAGACTTTCCCTCAATGAAAGGTAAATAAGAACGCAACATCTTTTTCCGAAAATGTTTATGAGCGCGCGCAGACAGAGAGTGGTCTGGAGTTCCGAGTTCAGAGTTCTGCGTTCTTTCGAATGTACTGAGTCTCTTACGATAACGCACACAGCAGGCGACTGGAACTCTCGAGCGATGAAAGCACAGAACTTTGAATGCGGAACTCGGTACTCCAGACCGCTCTCTGTCTGCGCGCGCTCTTAGCCCCAATTTTTTTCCTCGCTTAATGCATTGTAAAATGTTGTATGATATACGTGTCGAAAGTAGGAAATTCCCAACTCATGTCGGCTAAACCAAACTCGCTTCGCTCGTTTGTTTAGGGAATAGCCTACTTTCCGCACTTGTATCATAAATAACTATTTTGGTTTCATATTTTTTTAAGTGTTTTTCAATAAAGACTTCAAGATTATTTGAAGGGTATTAGAGTAGGTGCACGGAAAGAACGTCTTGAAAAAATGTTATTTTAATTTCAAAATGTAGAGCTTGCAAAGTACTATAATTATAATATATTTATGCTGTAGGTACATAATTACTGAATACACTCGGTCGTTGAAAGTAGCAAGAACGTCGACGTCTTAAAAATAGGTATTGTGACTGAAAAACTCCAGACTTCCACCTAGACTCTGTATGCATGCATTTCTATGTTATGAGATATGAGAATATTTGTGTAACTTAATAATTTTACAAGAATAACATTTTAACAGTAAGCAATACAAAAGCTTCATTGGATAACGAATTAAAATTACATACCAAAGTAGTATCGAACAAAGGAATTCAAAATAGATACAGTGATATTCTTAGAACAGACGTTGTTTAATGGTGCATTTACACAGTAATCTGTAGTGTAAGCAAATCGTCTTTTTATCTTCTAACTCAAACGAAAGGTTTGATTTATGAAACATCTCCATTCATGTTTCTTGTACCTATAGTCCAAAGCAGAATCAGATTATGGTATTTTATTTTTCTTCTTCCGGTGCCTCAACAATACCTCTAACTGAATGCATCAACTGCGGATACTTTATTAGTTTGGATCCCTTCGTTTTTCATAATTTTATTTGTCATAATTTCACTTGTAATATCAACGTTTGCCATAAAATATACAGAAAGGTGCCTGCTGTTTTCAGCGTTTTTCGAAATGTCGTCTTATATGTAGAATAGGTAGGTTAGTGTAATAACAATTCTGAAGAATGTACTGTTTCAGAAATACTTACTGCAATTGAACAATAACTTAATGCTATCTAAATAGGTGTAAATGCATTAAAAAAAAGTGTATTACCAAATGTAAAAGTGTAATGCTTAGTCTCCGAAATAAGGAATACATTAAAGTTTTTGCAGTATTAAATATTATTACCGAATTTTAATCTGCATAATATGCGGTACCATTTCAGGAAAATCCTTTTTATTTCTAAACTAATAAACCAAATATTTTTATTTTCCCTAAATAAAATCTATGTTGTCATTTAGTTCTCATCACATTAAAAAAAATCCCCTATAGTAATATAGAAATATGAGAAATACAGCGTCAAAAAAAAAGTTTGGCTCAGTCGTCAAAAAGATTTTGGCTTTTTTGATCTTACTGTGTTTTAGGGTTTGCAGGACAGTACACCACTGGGTCCCAGTTTCTCATCTGAAGAGAATACAATTGGCCAGGCGTAAGACTGACCAATACTGAATCAAATCAAATCAAATCAAATCAAATCAAATCAAATCAAATCAAATAAGTTTATTTGCTAGAATACAGTTATTAAGGTGTTACAAGAAAGTGGTACAGTGTATTCAGCCTGCATGCAAGCGTGCAAATATTTGTTGAATTTAAATAATTAAACATGTCAATTTATAATTAAATTAATTAATACAAGTATATTTTTGATAAATGCAAATAATAATTAATAATCATTCGTTTCCGTTATAATACATCGTCAGTAATAATAATAATAAATTATAATTGATTTATCTTAAATTCTAAATAATCCCTAACACTATAAAAACATTTATCCAGAAGCCAGTCAGTCAATTTACGCTTAAAAAGGTTCCCTTGAAGCAGCTTTATGTCATCCGGTAGATGGTTATAAATGTCTATGCACATGTTATACACATTCCTACGATATATCGCCTTGTTACAACGAGGCCTATACATTAGGCACATCATTTTCCTCCTTGTTGACCTTTTAGGAATATTATTGCGTTTTTCGAAATGCGTCTGGTGAGTACTGAGTGACCTTAGGAGGACAGCGGGCAGTGGATGGATGAGGGAAGCCCAGGATCGCGAATGTTGGCGCAATATGAGGGAGGCCTACGTCCAGCAGTGGACGGACAATGGCTGTAGATAGATAGATAGATAGATAAGACTGAATAAGGTGATTGTACAAACAAATACTGTTTTTCCAACAGAAAAGCGTTTATGAATAATTCAAGACATTATGATTGAGTAAAAGGTTTCGGTTTTTCTATTTCGCTAGATACTTAAGCCTAAAAAAATGTCCGTACCGTACCTATTTCAAAAGATGACATTCTATTTTGGTCTGAGGCGGGTAACTAAATATTTTATCTTTTTTTTCACACGTCTGGTAGAGAAAAATTCCATTGGAGAAATTTCGGGATGATCATGTCTGTCTAAGGGTTGGAGAGTGCTCCCTGACATCTTGCTTTCGTATTTATGTATGACGTAAACTTGGATTTTGCGCCTGTGAATTTCATCAAAATAGAAATATTTTTGATTAGAGTCATTGCTATTTTATTTTATCAGGCTCGCCTTTTATTTTAAGTAGATCATAAGTAGATACAATGTCGATGGCTTTTGTAGTGTAGTTAACTTTTAATGGTGTCCCGTTTTAATAAGTATATTCCGTAAATAATTGATTCATTTAACTACACATAGGTTCGTATTTACGGTTAATAGTCTCTGTCATCAGCTGTACCGTCTTTCTCATAGGAACTCTCATATGTACTTCAAGGGGGCTTTGAATTCAGATATACTTATTCGTTTATAACTTTACACGAAAATAATTACTTTTTGTGGTCATTGACATTCAATTTAATACTTTCCAACGGGGCTCTGCATTCTTTGGCGGTTACGGAGATTGATATGCTCTAAGACGGCTCTGGACATCAGTTAAGTATCAGTATTATTAATATTTACGAATTGGAATCTGATATTATTATATGTAGGTACCTAAAGTACCTAATTGCAAAACTGATTTTATTTGTACAATATGGTCTTGAATTTGCCCACAATCATGCATAATGGAAAGCGAAGATGAGGTCTGTAATGGACCACGCTTGCCTAGTAGGTAAATATTCATTCACCTGAGACACTTAAAAACAACCAGATTAAAGTGTAGAACACAGACAGAGGTAGAGAATTTCACTCTTTAATTATACGGTTGATGAAGGAAGAGCTGGTGAAGATGGATTTTGGGCATGCTCAGATATGGTTAAAAGACCTTCTTTCTAACCAACAACTTTCACTTTCACTTTCTTCTTTCTAAACATTGTTTTACCTATATTATCTCCTTATTAATACAAAGTAGTGCCTGATTCAATAAACTATTCAAATTATAGTGTTTAAGGAACACAGACAGAGGTAGTGAATTCCACTCTTTAATTATACGGTTGATGAAGGAAGAGCGAATACACTGGTGAAGATGGATTTAAAGCATGCTAAGGTATGGTTAAATTAAATGACCTTCTTTCGAACCAATTGAGATTGCACACAAACAGTTTGAAAGTGTGAAATTAATGTAAATAAAACAGCGTTTTTATTCCAAAAACAAAACCTCGTATCGAGAATGAGGGCTGAATAGAAGCCGTAAGCCAAAGGTATCAGATAGAAAAAGAATAACCGAAAGTGATATAAACATTGTTTTACCTGTATATCTCCTTATCAATACAAACACGCTAATACGCCAATACGCGGGAGCACCAAAAAGGCCTGTCAAAATGTTTGGCCATCGCTCGGGGCGTTTACCTTCAATTAGGGTAAGGTGGCCAAACGCGGTCCGTGAAAGGGGACTATTTTCCTTCGAGAAAGGTCTATGGCGCTTAGGAATAATCAGCTTTTCCCTTTCATTTAGTATGTTATTCTAGGCAATTGGGTCGAGAATATTACTATATTTTTTACTCTTATGTGAAAACTTGAAAAATGTAATATGGCAGTGTACATTTTATGCGTTGTATGAATTTGGAGCGTTTGTTTTGGGAACTGAAACAATTAAGTATTTTGAACACCCGCGTCCTTACGATAGTTACATTTATGTAAGAAATGCGTGTTCATGCAGTTCCCCCATCTCCACACTATACGTAGACTGACCATAGATGACTTTGCATAGTGAACGGTTGTGGTACCTACTCTGAAGATGAGCTTTGGTTGAGTTCAAAACGCGTCAGTTTAGTTTTGTGGTGGTGATAGTTGGTTTGTGGGATTTGTGTGTGTTTGTACAGTGTGGAGGTGGAGGAACTGCAATGAACACGCATTTCTTACATAAACGTAAGTATCGTAAGGTCGCGGGTGCGTGTGCAAAGTAATTGTTTCAGTGGTAAAAGAAAACATCACAAGGAAGGTGCACATAATAGACAAATTTAATGGTACGAGTGTGACGTTCCCAATTCGTACTTGGCTCGCGTGAGATCTATGGCCCAAGCCCTCGCTTTCTGTGAGGAGGCCTGTGCGCTGCAGTAAGACGTACGTATGTTGTACAATCAGCAACAAAAATATGAATACACTCAAAGTACCAAAAATATGCATCAACGAATCTATTACCAGGGCATAATGGCGTGTATTCATATTTTTGTTGCTGACTGTACAAAACGTAAGTCTTAAAAACTTGTCATCATCATCATCTCAGCTTACAATATAGTAACCTAGGTACTTAGGTACTTTTTTTGGCTGTGCATAGTCAGGGTGCCTGTCAATCTCTCAGTCATTCACATTTTTTTATAGATAAGGATTCACAAAGCTTTTTTAACTGTCTGAATTCACAAGCCATATCATGAAATGAAATGAAATGAAATGAAATGATTTATTCATGCATGTGGAGATTGGGTTACAGATGCAGTCAAACTTGCAACTTTATAAGTCTCACCAAACCCTACCTTTACAGGTGTACATACATTTTTAAAAACTAGATGAGAAACTATTTATTTAAAAATAAATAAAAAATGTCATGCATAAAAAGTGCCAAGGGTGCTGAAGGTATTTTCTTATAAAAATCGCTGTACCTATCTATTTCTAACAAATGGCTGAAAAAACGTCTAAAAAGATTAAAATATCAAATTGTTAAACCTAATATTACAAGGTGCTTTGCGTCGGCCACCTCCTTTCGAAGTAAGAAAAGATCTCGTTATTTTTTACGGGAACATAAATAATTTCACCCTAACAATGCCAGATATTTGATGGGAAATTTGTTCCTGCCAGGATTTTCGTATAACTTTTAAATTATTCCGGTTTCATTTTAACGGTTAGTTTAAGCTTATCTATCTATCTATCTAATACCTTTAAACGAGCAATTCTTGTATATATATATATAATCAGGATCTCGGAAACGGCTCCAACGATTTCGATGAAATTAGGTAAGTGCGGGTTTTCGGGGATGAAAAACTGATCTAGCTATGTTTAATTTTCAGAAAACCGCTTTTACTCGTGTTTTCCGGCTATTTTTGTTTGCATTAGAATACAAAGCTAAATTTCGCCGGCTTCGAGCAGGTCATAATAGCGCAGTAGAAATCGGGTGGTCGCGGGTCCAGCCGACCTCGGTTCGATTCCACGTTTTTTTTAAGGATTTTAGTTTTTTTTTTAAGTTTATTTTTCATGAGAAAACGAAGTTTCTTCTTTTGTGAGAAAAAGTATTATAGGGAACGTGCAGTAACTATAGGCGGCAGCACTAATGCGACAAAAGAGACACTATGCGGACAGTAAAACAAACTTATCAAGGTAAAGCATTCAAATTGATGGCACCCTTATGACACCAGTTGGCAGCACCGTCTATGTGCACGTTCCCTATTGGGAGCAAAGAACAAGAAAAACCGGTTGTCTGTAAAGTCGGTTTACGGACGATAGTTTAACGTGGCTCACCCCCCCACCCCCTCCGGTTTTTTTGTCAAATATCTTGAAAACGGTGCATCCTACGGCAAAATCAATGAAATTTTCATCCCCCCTTTGATGCCCCCACGCTCCCTCCCACGCATCCCCCCCGCACCCCCTCCCCCTCTCACCCCCCAACCCACAGAAATAATAATAAATTATTTCTGTGTCCCAACCCCTCCGGTGTTTTTGTCAAATATCTTGAAAACTGTGCATCCTACGGCAAAATCAATGAAATTTTCATCCCCCCTTGAAACCCCGAACCCCCTCCCCCGCAAATATAAAATCAGGATCTCGGAAACGGCTCCAACGATTTCGATGAAATTTGGTATGTGGGGGTTTTCGGCGATGAAAAATTGATCTAGCTTGGTCTTATCTCTGGGAAAACGCTTGGTACCGAATTTCTGCCCGAGCAGAGCTCGGTCGCCCAGGTACTACTTACTGGTGTTCTCTCTGTCTTCTGTATAACCTGCCGCAGCATGTGTAGTGTAAATGTTTTACAACATTCCTTTTTGTTGGGATGTGTACTTTTGGAAATAAGAAACGTTTACTGACGTACGTACGTAATTTTAGTACTTAATAGTCATTGATGATTTCAATATAAAAATATTAGATTTTAAAAGAAACCTATTTTTTGCGTTTTTATAGTTTAGGTGTTTTCACAAGTGCGTAGCGTACATCCACTTTTGAAAATAAGTTGCGAGAACTCGGGGGTTAACTGGACTACTAAATTAGGTAAATTCATTAATTTGTACGTCCTGTAAGTATTCATCGACCTTCATCAAAATAGTATAAAACAAAAAATATGTATACTAAAAAATTGCGTAAAATCAAAACAACAAAAACAAATTATTATGCTAAGTCAGTGAATGCTGCATTCAAATAAGACGAGCGATTAATCTCAGATTTGCACAACAAAATGATTAAGCAACGTTGCATCTTTTGTACTACCCCTTCCTTATCCGAGGTTATCCCTCCTTAGTACCATTAGTAACGTTCTTTTTAGTAACAAGGCGATTTATTTAAGTAGAAAAAAAGCACATTGCTGCTTATAGCCCCTCTTTTAAAAAAAAAGGGTTGGCTGGATACAATACCATGCATTAAAAATAAAAAGGGAAGTGTTGGAAATATTCCGCTATGACAACTTTAATAAACCAGCGTTGACTTTTTAGTGCTACCCAGGATAATTTAAAGCAAGTGCAGTGTCATTATAACTACCTAACGACATTACATTCAAGTGTGCCGTATAATTTTGCCGTGTCTCTAAAAATAAGCGTGATGTTTACACTACGAAATACGTCCTATTTCGGACCGTGTCGCTCAAGCACAAGCTACAAACGTCAGTCGTGCTATGCCACGCATCAAGAGATCACCGCATAAGTAACTTAACGTTTCGGAACGCATTTGTTTTCGAAATTTGAAACGCATTTGAATGAAAAAGGCGCGAAAGTAGAATGTGTAATATTTTTAACATAACTAGCCAGTTGCTTTTGTTTTAAATATTTGTGTTTCATTTGAGTTTTTTATTTGATGTTTGAAAAATGATAACGAAAAAAGGATTTAATGTCTTCATTGCGATTGTCGTAATTGTTTCGTCTAAAGGTGAGTTTTTGTTTTTATTTCTCGAAGTTTAATTTGTTTAATTTCAGCCTACAGGTTTTACTGACGTGGTTTTTCTTAAAACCTTAAAATTAGCTTAACGATGTCTTAATAAACTGTTGTTAGCGGTTCCTTTTGATTTCTGTTCGTGTTGTTAATTGTTCAAATGATGATGCCGACGCTAGTCGCTTGTCAAAGAAAATTATATGATTGAAACAGGAATTCTTAAAATAGTATTCTTTTTTATTTTACATTCATTCTGTTATGTACTAATAGAATGATGATGATGAGATGTATTTAATAGAATTATCAAATGCTTTTTATTAATTAGGTACTTACTTCAAATAATGTCAACAAATTAAGTATAAAGTTTTAACATCTAAATATATATTCATTCTAAAGTTGAAATATTGACAAGTGAAATCTACTTAGGTACTCAAGAGTGATGCTTTCAATTAAGTACCAAAATATGACACAATAATATCTTCGGTACCAACTAAACTGCTTTTGGAATAGTCTTCGTGTTGCTGCAATTGCGTTTCAAGTGTCAATTTTGCTGACAAATTGACAGTTATCTGCGGAACCAGATGAATCGAAATAGTTTATAACTTGACAGTGCGGATAAACCTTTTGACGGGGCTTTAGTGTAAGTTTGGGGTGGAAATTGGTTACTTTTTTACCACTTGTCAATCAATTATTAGAGAAATAAGGACGTTTAGTAAATTTCAAAAACGATACAAGAATATCGTTGCAAAATTCCATCGTTATTAACCGTGCGATTACATGTGTTTTGTTTATGTTATGTGAAATATTTCTATGAAAAACAATTACTTATTATTATTATTATTTTTGTTGCGTTTTAATTTTCTGGTCCATGTTGATGCACCACCTGCTGTAAACTAGTCCTTCCTCCTTTCTGTTAAAGGGTTTCCTGGAAGAGATCGCTCTTAAGCGATAAGGCCGCCTATTGCTTACCTTGTTACTTACTCTCTGTGTACCTGTTTTCTGTATTGCTTATTATTCCTGGTGTACAATAAAGAGTCATTGTATTGTATTGTATTGTATTATATTTTTGTGGATAAGTGATTTTCAAACTTATTCTTTATTTGTACGTCTTTTCCTTACTTGCTGCCGAATTTCATTAAATCTATTTCCACAAAAAGTTATGTAAGTTTTGATTGACATCCTTTTTACACAACTACGGCATTCTATGTTTGTATTTATATACAAATAGATTTCCAATTGATTATAATATTAAGCGATCGCGAAAATTCAGAATCTCCACTTTTTAGGTTGCATAATATCATAGTTAAGACGTGTTTCATATCATTAATAACAATTGGATACCTCCACGCTTTCCTGAGATAAAGGGTAATTATAAACAGACGGACAATTAATGATTCTATGAGGATTACGGAACCCTGAATAACGAATCCGTTTAGTCTAAGACAAAATCCAAAACGGTAAATCAAAGGCCATTCTTACAACTCACTCCGCCATATGGCACCAACAGCGTGTGATGCTGACGCACGCCTAATGTTCAGCTATGATATTTCAAGGAAACACTTTGATAGCGTTTCCGATATGAAGTGTTATACTTTTAATTGATTAATCTAGAGCTGAAAAAAAAGCATTATCTCAGAGCTTATGTAAAGGAAAAAATTTGTTAATCTCTAAGCCGCTTTATCATGACAATTCTGTAAAGCTAATGTTTAATTTTGCTTGCGCATCAAAAGGAGCTGGACTCTTTTACACCTTGTCACTCTACAGTTACGTGCAAAACGTCATACTTGATTGACAAATTTTGTATTATTAGGACAAAGTGCAAAAGTGACCAGATTCTTTTGACGCTGACCGTATTTGGCCGGCTTTTTTTAATTGTGATCTTAGAGTCCTCAGCAACTAGCTAAAGCTACAGGTAGCCAGCTTCTGATTAATTTCTGGATAAACACGAATTACAAAAATTTCAAGAAAGTGCAAACAATGTTGAATGAAACTTGTGAAATGTATTTCAAACTACTAACATAAGAACAATTACTATAACTAATAAATAATAATGGGCTCTGGACTAAAATTTCTAATAACATAGTGTGAAATGCCAAAGTCGTATAAATGTAATGTGTATTGCGCTTCGTGCTCTGCCAATGTACTCAATATATATTGCTGACCTGAATAAAAGTCTGACTGTCAATCACAACCTGAAGCTAGCTTTACGATGTCGCTTTTTGTAAAAAAAAACATTAAAAGTTTAAAGACTTTTTGTAAAATAAAATTAAGCATTAATTGTCTCGATAGTATTTTTTGCTGGCAGTACAGAGGAACCATTTGATTTCTGACCAGTCATAGGTCGTTTTCACATTAAGCGTCATAATGATTTTCCTTGCAATGTGATGTCACTGTGACATTTTCTGTGAAAAAGGTTCAAAAGTGGGTCACGATTCATTTGGTTCGACTATACTAGTTATATTTTATATTACATTATTGAATTATCATTTTCATCGGACATAAATATAGGTAGTTGAATTTTAAAATGGATGTGGGTCAAGATTTGAAGCTGAGAAATGAATAAACAAACGTACGAAATGATGTTAGAAAAAGCTAGTAAAAATAACAAAATTGCCTAATTAACGGATGTTTCTTCTTATAGAAAGTTCAAAGGATCAACATAAAGGGAAACGATTCAAAGAATCAAGTGGAAACTATTCTTCCCAGAAATGATGCAAAGGAGTCGATGTTCGCATGTTCACATTCAATAGCAGAATAGTATATTTGTACCTATATAGACTTACATAGATAAAGTACAAAACGAGGACAAGTTACGTAGAAGTTGATGATAATATAGACTGTAACATGAGGTTTCAATAGCTGCGCTTCGGGGCATCCTGTATCCGGCACGGTACAAAAATCGTAGCAACAAAAAGAGAATAATGGAATTCAGTGCTAAAATACATGTCGTAATTAATATGTGCTACAAGTTTTTCTATCTGTATTAATAAGCTTTTGGGGTTTCGGCTTTTGTTATCGACTTACCAATAGGTAGTACATTATTGCCTAGGCTTAGAGTTAGGCAATTACTGACTGAGAATTGATCTAAAAAAAACGAGCTGCCGACGCCTTAGCAAAATAGGATGCACTTTTGCCGCAAAAGAAAATATTTGCCTTGGAAAGAGTTTGGCTCAGCGTAAACGTTTTAACACCGTTATCTAGATTCTTAAATAAAGCTCTTTCCGGATTGTCGAAGAGAAACATTTAATACCAATATAATAGACTTTGTTATATGATATCTATAATTAAAAAAAAACCTGTGGTAGCCCGAGTGGTTTGAACTCCCACGTAGAATATTGTGGGTTCCAACCAACGCTCGCAATACTGAATTTTCCAGAACTTTGCATCTTGCAAAGTATTGAGCAGTAATTCCCGCACCAAAACATATATAATAAGTAATAATAACTAGCTACTGCCCGCGCCTCCGTTTGCGAAGAATTCGTTTAGGTATCCCTATCCCGCAAAAACTAAGTATGCAATTTTCCGGGATAAGAAAAATTCTATATATCCAGGTTCTAAACTATTTGTGTGCCAAATTTCATCAGAATCCGTCAAACCGTTTAAATATGAAAGTGTAACAAACACCCACACATCCATCCATACTTCCATCCATAAAAAATTTCACGTTTATCAATATTAGTGGGATGTAATGGGATGGAGACTGTAAGAACTTTAAGATTAAGTAAGGTAAACGTACCAATCCTCGACACCTCAACTCCCAGTAGATGAGATCTCTCTTAGGCTGCGGCTCCACTGAGGCGGAGACGAGCGGAGCTGAGAGGAGACGTGTGGGGATCGACCAATCATATTACATGAACGGAGACGAGATGTGGATTTCATGTAATATGATTGGTCGATCCCCACACGTCTCCTCTCAGCTCCGCTCGTCTCCGCCTCAGTGGAGCCGCAGCCTTACTATTACAAGATTGCAGGTGCCATGTATTGGGTCAGTGTCGAGCACAGGGACGTTTACCTTACTCCACGTTGTTTCTTCATAAAAAAAAGTGCCCCTCTTCTCTAACTTCCGTTGTTCAAGGATTATTATTAAAATAAATTGTTTTATAGTCACGTGTACAGTAAACAGCGCATATTCCACGTGTTTTGCCACCATCCACCGTGCTGTTTGTCTTCAGTAAACTGCCGCATTATTAAAATGCGTAACCCAATAGGCCCGTATAGACTATTTGATGCGGTCACCAGCCAGTTGAGCTCGTTAACGGATGCCGAATTACTCGCTGTTCGTGTCGTATCGTGTAGCGAGTTATGACGACACGCCGAAGCGTCGAGGTTGAGATTATATGTGAATAGCCTTAACTTGCGTTTTCGCAAGCGTTAACTATAAGATCTGGCATTTGAAATGACATCGGAATTACCCAAAAATTATACCTACTCTTCATTTACGTTACATAAAAGAATACCCGTGCCATTATATCTCCAAACCTAGCGGTTGAGATTTCGGGATTTTGTTCCAATCCCGTGGGAATATCGGAATAAAGTAACCAATGTGTTATTCCAGACATCCAGCTGTCTACATACCAAATTTCATCTCCAAATCCGGCCAGCTGTTTGAGCGTGAAGGAGTAACACACGTACCCACGCGCACGGACGTACAGTCAGCTGCAGAGAAAAGTTACCACCCTGTAACGGCGCTAACCATACCGATTAGGGGGGGGGGGTATCTTTTCTTTGCAGCTGACCGTACATACAAAGTTTAGAATTATTATTATTAGTAGGGGTAGAATGATGAGAGGAAAATATTGTCGAAAAATTCATCATTATCCTCTCTACTCTATATGTATACGTCCCAATACTGGGCAAGCCATCACTCAGAATGAGAGGAAAGCTGAATTTTTCGTTCCCACGCTGACCCAGCGCGCAATGAGAGCTTCACACTAACCTTGAATTATTTCGCAGATATTTGCAATTTTTCTCCTGATGTCACCGGGATGCTCATAGTAAAATTGTAATTTCCCTTCATTGCAAGGTGAGAGTTAAAAAAGTTTAAACTCTAGATACTTTGCATGAGAGGTCATAGGAAAAACTACTCAGGTACTACGGCTGTTTGAAATGACTCATTCCTGTCGCTTTAGTACTCCTTCTTCAATTTTAGTCTTTCAACTAGCAATGTGTTTCTTGTCGTTGTTCTTTACACCAAGCTCATAGATTTCAGCAATCAACCTGGAAGTTAAAGAACTAACCTTACAAGCTTTTTTAGGCTCAAATCTTGCTAGTCATATGCCACCTACTTTTACACATTTGATTAACGTAAAATTTGGGTGACAATGCAAATTTATTCAAAAGAAAATTGTGAATTTTTTTGGTCAGCAAAAAAGATGAAATCTTTTTTTACAAAAATCTATATTTTCAGCATCTAGAAGGAAACATGACAATTATCATCGAAGACACGACGATTGCCGAAGAATCTTAGTAAACAAAGGGATTGTTATTAAATGTACCTTCAGATGACAATGCTGCACAGTATTTGAATGGCTTAATTGCTTTTGTCATTTAGTTACCTCTAGCTACAACAACCGACCTCACCAACATCTTATTCATTCAAGAAGCTCTTGGAACCTTTCTTCATATAATATTTACTATAAAGTTATCTTTTATGAATAAGATGGTTAGTCTATCTTGTTAACAGTAACTGTGCCGAATCGTCGTTTTATAGCCAACAAATTGTGATGATTTGTCAAAGCGTTTCGTGATGTTCTCAATGATTATCTTTGCTGATAAGTAAAACGCTTCACAAAACTTTTAACGACTTCCATTCTCAGAATCTTTATTAAAACCGGCCAAGTGCGAGTCGGGTCGCGCACGAAGGGTTCCGTACCATATTCTATAAAAACGGCAAAAAATCACGTCTGTTGTATTATATAGAAGCCCTCCTTAAATATTCGTTTTATTTTAATTTAATTATTTATTCTGAGAGGAAGCCTGTGCCCTGCAATGGGACGTATATAGGCTGGGATGATGATAATGATTTATTTTTAAAGTGAAATAACTAAAATATTCTGTGAATAGCGTCATTTCAAGCGTCTACCTGTTGCCGTTATCAATACCTGTCGAGCAAAAACGAGCAAAAAATCACGTTTGTTGTATGAGAGCCCCCTTAAATATTTATTTTATTCTGTTTTTTAGTATTTGTTGTTATAGCGGCAACCGAAATACATCATCTGTGAAAAATTTCAACTGTCTAGCTATCACGGTTCCTGAGATACAGTCTGGTGTCAGACGGACAGACGGAGGGACGGACAGCGAACTCTCAGTAATAGGGTCCCGTTTTTCCCTTTGGGTACGGAATCCTACAGACTAGGTTCACAATGGTTATATTTAGTAGTCCATACAAAGTGACTCTTTGTTTTTGCTCGTCAGTATAGTTCAATTGTCTTATGTACCTTGTAAGTAGGATACAGCCTCCACTTGACATTGAACTGTGGCTTTATTGCAACTGATATTACCGTTACTTCTCTGAAGTTTATTCATTTGTAATTTGATTCGTATATCGGGTGTTACTTGAACAGAAATCATAAGATTAAACTATTATGCCATAAGTTATTATGCAGTCATGATCTAACTAATATATAAAAATCTCGTGTCACGGTGTTTGTTATCAAACTCCTCCGAAGCGGCTTGACCGATTTTTACGATTTTTTTTCTCTACATTCGGTAGGTCTGAGAATAGGTCGTAGGCTATTTTTATACCCCTATCCTTCGCAGACAGAGTCACGGGCAGCAGCTAGTATTCTATGTATATAAAACACAAAAAATGTATGATGACCTGATGGTCCCAAAGGAAGATCAGCGCCGTTCGCACAGACAGAAGACCGGCAGTTTGCCAATTTGGTACCATTTCGGTACATGCTCATTTTTTATTTCGTACTTATTTTATTTTATTGTTTTTGTCTATGTTTTTAGGAATAAATGTTTTCTTTCTTTATTTCTTCTATGTCCGTACCGTAGTAAAGTAGACTTTGAAAACATCCAACGGATGTGCCCCAAACCGGTTTCATCTGAAGAGCAATAACGCGAAGATAATTTTAAAATCGATTGCGCGGACGAGGTCGTGGGCAAAAGCTAGATAAAATAATATTTTGCTAAATCCTACAATTTGGAAAAGAATAACCATTCAAGCAAGTTAAACTTCAAGGCAATGAATAGCATCGTGATGTAGATTTAGTCATAATCATGGTGATTCTTTTTCTTTTTACGTGTTTTTGATGTATTGTTGAATATGTGCATTGTTGGTGCGACTAACTAAGAAAATAACGCAATTAAATTAAAACCACTTGGACACGTTAACGATAAGGTAAAATACCCATAAATTAATTTATAGGTCCTGTTATAGGGACCACCAGTATAAACAAACAGAAAATATCAAATATTCTGAATCATAAATTCTGATGCCAGTAACAAAAGTTAAAAAGTAAGTAATTTTTATAATTTTTCTCTGAGCAAAATAAAGTTTATTCACCCAGTTAATACTCATAACGCAAGGAGAACAAAGGTCTTATTATCTTCAGAAAAATAAAAACACCGTTTACCAAATTTATTCAATTGGTTGATAAAGTCAGGCGCTCCTTTCGGACCCGCCGCGTAGGTAGAAGGGACCAAATGTTAGCCAACTGTATCGTTTTACGTATCAGCGTGTTTCTGGTCAAATATTCCCTTTGATGCTAAAACTTGTTGAAGGGATAAGGTTAAGTGTACCTACTAGTTATTTTACTAGCTTTTATTTAACTTACAACTTTCATATGTAAATTTAAAATCTGTAAACGAGTTTTCGACCTGGTATCCACTTGAGCTGAAATTTGGATACTTATGTAAGTCTGGTGGCAATGCAATAATCTGGTAGTGAAATTGTGGTGGTCTAGCCAGGATCGTCTCAGCAGGACGGACTGTTTAACGGTTAAGGCCGGGCCAGACCAGATGCATGTGCGTGACACGTCACGCCACACACCAGTTGTGATAAATGAGTTTACAATACAATACAATACAATGACTCTTTATTGTACACCAGGAATAGTAAGCAATACAGAAAACAGGTACACAGAGAGTAAGTTACAAGGTAAGCAATAGGCGGCCTTATCGCTTAAGAGCGATCTCTTCCAGGCAACCCTTTACCAGAAAGAAGGAAGGACTAGTCTACAGCAGGTGGTGCATCAACAGTGGATCAGAAAATTAAAACGCAACAAAAATAGTACATCTATTCATACATATATCGTACATATAATAAGTACACGTCTAAAACAAATATAAGCTAAGTATGAAGTATCTTTTTCTATTTATTTTTTTATTTTCTTCAACTTCATTTTTTTATTACTTTTACGGTCATCCCGTGAAACCATATATTTCAAACTAAATACAAACTGAAATATAGATCAAACTACTACTTCATACTTAACTTGTAAAAGTTGGCCTAGTAGCGCCATCTCTTGGTCCAGGTGAGCGGGTAGCTCCGAAGGAGTGTTGAAGTCTCTCGGTAGAGGGCATAACATAGATGCGCTTTATCACTGCCTAAATGTGATTATAACAGACTGAAGTGTACGATGTATGGGAAAGATTCGTCGCTAACTTCTAGACCAGTGATGGTGTAGGGGTAAGCACGCAGCACGGAACGCTGAGGACCTGGGTTCGATTCCCAGCATTGGTCTTTTTTCTGGGGTTTTTTCTGTGCATCTATATTTCAGTTTGTATTTAGTTTGAAACAAATATAAGCATTGGGATAAACAGCCACATATAAATAAATAAACTATAACAAAGCTAATTATTACAAGAAGACAGATAGTACACCTTAAGCATAGATTTAAAGATTGACAGAGATTTTGCCCGTCGTAAGTCAATCGGCAAGGCATTCCACAACCGAATAGCCTGGACAGTATAAGAATAGATATAGAATTTGGAGTTAGAGAGAGAGGCACGGTAAGGAGAAAGTTCTGAGAGCATCGAATAGAAGTTACGTAGCTAAACCGCTCTTTGAGGTAGCGAGGAGTTGCAGGGTTAAAGAGAATGCCGTTAAGAAGGTGGAGAACGTGAGAGTTACGGCGAAGGCGGATTGGGAGCCACTTGAGCTGTGATCGAAAATTAGAGACATGATCGAACTTACGCAGACCAAAAATAAACCGAATGCATAGATTTTGAATTCGCTCAAGTTTATTAAGCTGCTCTAAGTATTGTATTTGAGTTTCTACCGATTTACTAAGTATTTTATCGAATTTAAAGGTTATCAAAGAAAAGACGGTGTATATTGTTTTAATAGTAATATTTGATATTCTTTTAACATGCTTGCACATTATTATTTTAATTTTGATGATTCATTTTTTTTTATGATACGTATAATGCTAGAAAATGTAAGAGTAGCTCGATGAATGCACACGAACAAAATTTAATGTATATGGACTTACAGGGTCGAGATTTCGAGATTTTACATGCACATACAACCAAATCCCATGGCAAGTAAAGTAGCGTACCTATGTGTTATTCCTGAATGATATCTACATGACAAATTGCATCCAAAGTCTGCGAACAAACGATGCGGACTGCGACGCGCCCTCATCCCACGTCTCTTCTGTGTGGCTTGCACCTAACAAACACTCATGCACGCACGCAGGCACACAACTTTTACGGGTCTATAATGACTCCCATAAAATTTTTGTTCCGAATTTTCAAGCCCATAACGTTTTCTGTCATAATTTTTCTTAGTCATATTATCGGAAGTCGTAATATTAAACAACATAAATTGGAGTTACGATTTTCTTAAGCCATAATTATTGTAAGGAACAATAAGTAAAGTCATATCATTCAGTGCCATGAATGCATCACTCTTCATAATGTTAAAGGTAATAAAGTCACTCATAATAATTATTGCATGGTCTTTTTTCGCAGGTCATAATTATTTCTAGGCATAATATTACTTTGTAATAACATTCAGTGTCATGGTTGTATGACATTTCATAATATTAAAGGTAATAATCCTTTTCTGTGCTGTCATAAAAAAAATACCTAACATCGAAGGCTAAGGCGGGAGCTACGCTACGCTTCGCTCCCGCCTTAGCCTTCTAGCCTTCTGAACCTAACCTGTCCGAGGCGCTTCTGCCCTGAAAGGTCTTGCTCGCTCGCTTCGCTCGCTCGCTGCCAGCGATATGCCTTACAATGTTTCTGAATAATAATCGATATTCCTTTAGATGTTATAGATTTCGATGTATATGCTTAGTGCATTTTAGGTAATGCAAAATTATGACTGAAAACAATTATTACTTTAAGATATATGCCTTACAATGTTTCTGAATAATCAACGATATTCCGTTAAATATTATTGATATCAATTTTATGACTTTTTAAAGTTATGATCAATAGGATTATGGATCATTGCGATATGCTTTAAAAAAATTATGACCATCGATTTTTATGAGCAAGAATATTATGGACATCGTTTCTGACGTTCAAAATTCGGAAAAAAAAGATTATGGGAGAAAAGGGGCTCCCAACTTTTACATTTGTACGCGTTCGTTCAAATAAATCTCGTTACCTTGTTATTTTGGTAATCGATGACCTTAATGGCTTCGGAAACTTCAAGCTTACGCCCCAATTAGCGCGTAAGCAGATAATTAACAAGCTCGCGTCATTGAAAGTTATTTATACTTGAGTTTCGGGATGACTGAATCGCTTCATATGATGCGAGTTGAATTTAAAATTAATAAATTGTTTTTTTTTTTTTAATTTTTTAATTTACTACTCGTTTTCCGCGACTTCGTCTGTGAAGAATTCGTTTATCGCTATCCCGCGGGAACTATGCAATCTTCATACCAATTTTATCTTAATCGGTTCAGCGTTAAAGAGTGAAGTGGTAACATATAGACAGAAATGGTATTGGATTTATAAAAATAGTAAGTATTTTTTAAATAAATAATGATTGTAAACGTACTTATTATACTTAAGTATTATTTATTATATAAATATTTCGTGACGCAGTACCTATCTAAAAATGTCATTAACCAGTAAAAAAAAATATTACGAGAAATTTTGCAACTAATTAAAAACCTTTCTTAAAAATCAATTTCCTTTGGATTGACTAATCTTCATCACAGAAAACAAAAAAAAATGTAATGTAATACATATTACCAAGGATGATATAGACTGGATTGGCAGTCGCCATAGTACGGTTCGGCCGGGCTTTTTGTAGTGCGATTATTAAATCTAGATGGCGTAGAAATATAGCCAATCTTTGCCATACATTTTAACTATTAGTGTATTTAACTATTGATCAAACAACGGGCCCTTAGTGACTGTAATAAATTCTTTAGAACCCAGTATTCGAAATATGAAATCTTCTCATAACGATAGTATCGTCGAACCTTACTAATAATTTGCGCAAGTAAACTTAACTCTCATCTATGAAACTAAATAAACCAATATCCATTAAGTACCTGCTTGTACTACTATAAAGTGCAGCTGGTTTCCAGTTTTATAAATAACTGGTATTAAAAGAACCAGTCAGTGCATGGCTTAGCTTTTTGCTCTCGCAATCCAAGACTAGCGAACTTACTTATTTTTATTAAAAAAAGACAAAGTTTATTGGAATATTTATTTAATTCAGAAAACATGTCGAATACGAATAAGCATATCTACACTTAGGGGATGTTTCACTACCCATTGATTAATTTTAACTGACGGATAAATGTGATGCCGTCTCCGTCTATCTATTCGAACAAAACAAACAGAGATGGCATCACATTTATTCGTCAAATAAATTAGATCAATGGATGGTGAAGCAGGGGGTTAATCTTGTATTTTTTGTACAAACAGTGTCTTGGTTGTTTTGTTGTCTGTGCTAGATTTTTAATAATCTTTGTAAATCATTTCACTAAAGTATATCGAGTCATCTAGTGTTGAGTAGTGCATACAAGAGGCGCTACATCTGTCCCGTACATGATGTCAAAATGTAAGGGGCTCAATATTTTAAGGTGTACACTTCAAATTTTATGTCGTAGCGGCAGCCGCGTTACGCACCTCCGTACGACCGACAATAACATCAAAATATTTTACTTGCACTTTTAACTTCAAACATATTGCCAAGCTTCAGTACAGCTCGCCTCATTTGAAGTAGAACATTGTACTGGTTGAGTGCAAAAAAGAGGCTACTCTTACAAACTCTTTTGCAAGTCGTGTCCTGCCCGACACTGTCATCTACCAAAAATATATAGTGGACGTATACAATTCCTTGTTTCGTATTCTATCAATAAAATTGCATAACTTATATTAACGACGAAACTTGGTCTTAAATTGTATTTACTACTTAGGAATGTACCTAATTAAATAACATTGTAAATTTATTTAAAAAAAATAGTACCTAAGTACCTCGTTCTTCTTATCAACAGACATTACAGCCTAAATTGAAAAGAGATATTTTGACTTTTAACTTAAAAAAAAAATATTCAGTAAGCTACTACCGTAGTTTATGGTTATATCAGTACAAGCGTAGTCTTCATAATAAAGCAAAATTATTATAACTCTAATACTCGGTGACATTTGTTTGACATTCCATTTAATCAGCGTCAATCTACATAAAGCGAGAATAACCGCAGCGTCACGGTCTAACATAACACATGACCTTAATTAACAGCACCAAAATTAACAATAAACGTTGCATAAGCCAACAGACCCACTGGCTTATATCATAAGCTCAGAGAATAAAGCCAAACAGAGGGAGCAAGTGTGCTAATTTACAAAAAAAAAACTCAATACGTACCAACAACGATTTCTTTTCGAAGTCTTTTAACAGGGAGTGAGGCAGTGTTGTAATGTTAGTGTTAGAATTTTTGTGTTTTTTCTTCTGAGGTCTAAAAATTAGATCGGTTTCACTTGTTTGTTTGTTTGTTTGTGTTTTCAATATATATGATGGTCCCAAAGGAAGATTAGTATTTACTTTATAATCTCAAAGATTTCACTTTGCATAAGTGCTAAGAACATCGGATATATGTGTTTTTTTCTCTTTGACAGAACGATGGGTATGGGTCTATCCTGTCGTTGACTTCTCCGATTGGTTTGATTCTCTAAAATCATAATCCATACGTTATAAATACGCATAAGTCTGTGGGCCCCGGTTTATGAACGCTAGATTAAGCTTCAGATTAAGCACGGCGTTGGGATTAGCAAGTTTAACTTGGCATCGCTAAATCTTAGTTTTGTAAGTTATGAATTATTTATTGCCTTTCGTGGTTGCCGGATTAACCCTATCTTTTGATCAATGAATCACACTAGTAACAGCACTTAAGGTGTTGAATAATTTGCAAGCCATCTATGCAGCCGGTCCTGGTCCTGGTAGTGGTCCTGGTCTAATTCATATTTTCTTTTTACATAAAACTTACTCGAGTTTGACCTTTATCTGATCTGATGAAAAGTGTGGATGAGGCCAAAGGTGTATCTCACTGGTTCAGGAACAACCTGTTCACTCTAGCCGTTAAGAACCTTAGGTTGTAGGTACTAGCCTTCCGTCCGCAGCTTCGCCCGCGATAAAATAATTTTCCCGTAGGAAAAGGTATTTTCCCGCTGTAAAAAGTAGCCTATGTCACTCAGTGATAAATGTATCTTTCGAACGGCAAAATAATTTTTGAAATCGATCCAGTAGTTTTTAAATTTATTCGTTACATACACCCTCCTTTCTTCTTTATAATATTAGTGTAGATTTATCTGGAACTACAGGCAATGGGACTATTCCATTCCTTAGCTGTTCGTAATTAGGAAAGCTGAAGCGGTAAGCTCTTATAATCATCATTTTCAACCGAAAATCGTCCACTGGAGACATAAACATTCCCGGAGAATTCCACAATGCATGACCAGTCTTGAGCCACCCGCATTCATATAAATCTCGCGACCTTCATCAGGTCATCAGTCCATCTTGTGGAGGGCCTGCCCACGCTCCGTCTTCCGGCACTTTACCGTCATACGTCATAATAACACAATAGTTAATTCATCATCATCATCATCATCATTTCAGCCGTAGAACGTCCAACCCTGGACTTAAACCTCCCTCGTTGATACTCTATCACGAACGTCCCACGCTGCGCTTACCAGTTCGTGGTCTCCATTCGAGAACTATTTATTACTAAGAATTATTTTCCCTGTAAAACATCATTTTCATACCAACAACTTCGTTTTAGGCCGTGGTGGCCTAGTGGTTTGACCTATGGCCTCTCAAGCAGAGGGTTATGGGTTCAAATCTAGGCTCGCACCTCTGAGCTCTTCGGAATTCATGTGCGAAATTACATTTATAATTTATCATGAGCTTTACGGTGAAGCAAAACATCGTGAAGAAACCTGCATACACCTGCGAAGAAATTCAATGGTGTGTGTGAAGTTCCCAATCCGTACTGGCTATACAAACCGCTAAACCTGCAACGTCTAGGTACTCACAATAAAAACTTGTAAACATGGTAAGTAAACATCCTGAACCGGATCTTCATGCATAACTGAATCTAATCTAACTAACTAACTAATAACTAAGTAACTGTTACGTAACATCTCAGAAATTTTAAGCAACAAAAGATGACGAATAAGGACAAGAAACAAGCCTAATAGGACCTAATTGGTGGAGTGAGATGCGCACGCGAGCCGACCCATCGTAATGATAATATTTTATGTCACTCCAATAACAGGCTCGTAGATACGGTCGCATAGAGCAACGGCGAAAACAGAAAGAACAGAAGTTTTAAAAAGTTCCATCTCCCAGCAAAAGTTACACGCTACGGCAAATAACGTGTTTTGAACTATATGAACATCTTGCCAAACGGAGTTCGGACTGTTGCATGCATGTTCATACTTAGGTATATCGGTATATGAGATCGAAAGATTGTCCAATCTATTGTAAGAATATCTGCATCATTCTCAAAATCACAAAACTGGGTGTTCTTGGCTTGGACTGTACTATGTATGTTAGAAAAAGTCAGGAATTACGAGGTAAAGTCGAAATTTATGCACTGGGATTATGGTTTTACTTGAAATCATTGGATTATTTTTACTGGGATATAAACAGATATCTGTACCTATAACCCTTTGAAGAATTCGAACCGATGTCACTGCTCTTAAATATGTGCGTTTTCAATAGTGTTAAGGTCAGTTTAGTAGCGTCAATGTGCATGGAGCTAATTTAATAACTAATCCTAGATTTATTTTCCCAGCCAGTTGCCAAGTAAAAAATAGCGTTGTTTTAAGGTAGGTGTGATAAATGTTTATTCTCTACATATTAAATGGGACATACATATTTTATTGTTTGCATCTCACCTGTGGCCATGGCAAAAGATACTTAATGGTCTATAGCCAATATTTTTAGTCAATTCTACATCAATGTGTCAGGCGCCTGACCAACTTTAGGCCTATTTAAATTAATTTTAAGTTTTCTGACTCGGAGTCGCTAATGTTATGTCCACAGGAGAGACAACTTTTGTTTCTTACGCTTTGTATGACTCAAATACACATTTCGGTCATTATGATTTTGATAGAGTTATCGATAAAAGCTCAGCAATATTATTGTACAAGCACGTTCGACATTGATGTTAAGCTGAATTGTACCCTATTGAATACAATAGGGTACTATTGCGTGCTTGTAAATAATAATTTCTATGTATTTTTGAGTGCAATAAAGGTACTCAAACAGGACGGTCACGGTCACACCTTTTAATTAACAATCCGTTCTCCTAACATTATAACTGTAATGTTACAACGTAGGTAACATCAAATACAACATTCGTACATGAGATGTCTACTTTCAAAATCAATAAATCTTTTTTGAGTTTACCAGCGCTTTCGGAAAGACCATAATGCCTAATTGCCAGGCTGAATGCGCTGCAAGAAACTTGGCACTAATTATTTTGTTCCAAAAACAGCCTACAATTTCATTCCAAATTTTAAAAATAAATTTATAAAATACATTTCGTATTTTAAATTAGTATATTTACTCTTCGTTTCGTTTCGTTTCGTTTATGTTACTCTATGACCACGTGATATTACGATTATATTCATAAGGATCGTCGTGCATAGTAATATCTATTGTGACTATTGCTCTGATTCGAAACAAGTAGCGCAGGTCAAGTGTTCTGACCGTGAATGTATTGGATATTACACCAAGTAGGGTGCATTTGAAGTTCAGGAAATTGTAGCCATTTAGAATTGTTAACAAGATGAGTCAAGTAAACTTGAGCCACTATTTCATATGTAGTTATCACGTTTTTCGTTGATATGGGTCTACAGATTGCACCATAATGCGCCTGGCTAGGTGCATTATGGTGCAATCTGCAGAGAAGATGGATCATACACAGCATAAGAAAAAAAACTCTCATGTGGACATAAAATTGACTCAGAGTCAACAAACTTAAGGTTTATTTAAATGGGCCAAAGTTGGCCAGGCGTCCCACACGCCGATATGGACTTGACTAAAATATATTGGCTTTTGTCGTGCCTACAGGACAGATACAAACAAATAAAATGTATATGACCCAGATGACAGTCCAAATAAATATCTACCAGTAATTAAATCGATAGACGCTAAAATGTTCCACAAAATAACCTAACCTAACGACTCTATTGGTGATTGTGACAATACAATCAACCCATTTTGTTATACATAATGTACAAAATGGTCTCTCAATACTTTCATTGAAGTAATACCAGGTTATCCGCGAACATTATTCAGTATTACACCAAGAAACTTGCAAATCGATGTTATTTATATACATTTTTATTCCTATTTACACAGCAATATGGCAGGGGTCCGGATGTTTTCCATGTGCTAATTCCTCCGCCAGGGAGAAATAACATTAAATCCTGAACCGCGTTTCCAATGCTCTTCTACTAACGAACCGATAACTTAGGGGAGGAAATGTATTTCTTTAAATCGATTTATTTTGTTTTCGTAATATTTAGACAAAAAACTTAACTTAGCTTGGAATTAAATACTTTACCAATTGCGTTGAGCAGTCTTCGCGGTAAGTTACGTACTTATTGGTATTTAAGTTATTTCCTGTATATTTGTTATTTTTAATATGTAAAAGATAATTGATAAAACAAATCTGATTGTTTAATTATCTTTTTACTTGCCTTTTTGTTTTTACTCTTCTTGTGTCTTAGTCTCTGGAAATACGGAGCGAGTATTTTGAAGATGAAACGTATTTTCTTTAAAATTGGAAATGCTGTTACCACCGTTCCAAGTGACTTTGAATTTCTGTTATAAGTACGATAACCTTAAGATAAAGTTTCTATAAAAAAACAGTTATTCTTCTTAATTTTTTTCAATAAGTGAAAGTCAGCAGACAGTTTTGAAACTCTCTTAGTCTAGAGTTAGCCTAATAGCTTTATCGACAGTCTGGAAACCTAAAGAAGTGAGTCTACTAATAGCAATTCAAATTGATAAAGCATGATTAATAGCTAATTTGCTTAAAATAACCATCGTCTTCGACATTAGATACAGACATCTAATATTGTTAAATAAATGGAACAAACCATAGCACATATAATATTAACACCATTAAATCATCTTTTAAAAGACGGATATAAATAGTCCCCCACCGTCAGGTTTAAAACGAACTGACAGGTTCTTAAATTTAAGAAAGAAACCGCAATTAGTCTACGCGGCTTCCTAATAAAAAGCACTTTACTTTTATGTTTAATCCAGAGCACAGCAAGACATACCTTATAATGTTGTAGCCAAAAGCCACTAGGCCGCAACCCATGGCCATTCTTTATTAAAAGTAATAAGTTTCGTATAGTTGTGCCAAATTATATTGGCGCTAAACGTACCGTGGTTGAATTAATTTAGCCTTGGCGACCACTAAGTTCCTTCGACGTCTAACACTTGTACAATTCTCTTAATTCGAGTTGTGAAGTCTTGAGACAAGTGTGCACTAGATAGTTCTTGCTATAGCATTGGCGCCAATATAATCTATCTGTCTATATAAATAAAAAAAGGAATCGCCAAATGTGTTGCTAAGCGTAGAACTTGAAAAAGAGTTTAATTGATTCAATTCATCTTTTTTTGGAAAGATTTTTAATAGGGTACTATGTAGAAGTTTCTTGCGGAAAAAACCACGGGATAAGAGATAAACGAAAATATATTGGATTCAAAGTATCCTTATTTTGTAGCTACAGTTGTAGCTATTATAGAAACTTGATACTTGGTAGATATATCATAGAGGTGCAGAGAGAACGGGTTTTTGGGAATTTCCCGCCGGATAGAGAACGGGAATTGTCCATAAATTTAATCTCTGCGCGGACGAAGTCACACGCAAGAGCTAGTTTGAAAAAAATCACTTTAACTAAATTATTTCCAGAACATGTATCTTTGTCTTTCATTTTCATTATGCATATTATTTCGTTCTATTCACTATCTAAATGACACTACATATAATACGGACCGTACGCCCGCGCCAGTAAGATTTTTTTTTTATACAATATAGGCTTGCGTTTGGCCACAATCACGCCTGATGGAAAGCGAAGATGAGGCCTATGATGGAGCACACTTGCTGTGGCGTCACGGAACCACGTAAAAGAAGTTTGAAACAATGGACTGTATATAGGAGAAAAACTGGCTCAGTTTAGAAACGACCTAAGCAACTGGACTTAAAAGGATGGGCTTGCGGTTTATACTGTCTAGCATTCCAGATTAATTACAAAGCACTCACCTTGCCTTTCCTTGCGATAGCGAACCCAGTAAAGTTTTCTGCTGTCCAGGCTCAGGTCAGAATCCAAAAGTCTTAAAAGTCACACGTACGCACGCATCACATTAAATAAAATGTTCTGTAGCACATAACACATAAAATCTTCTCTTGAGATAGTAGGTTTAAATTAATTATTAGAAAATGTTGAAAAATAATGTGCCGTCTTTTGGCGAGTTCAAATTGACACTAATTGCGCGCGCAGACCATAGCCAATAACTCTGTAGGCCGCGTTTCGTTTCAGCCAGACTTAGCGCAGCGCTTTTGCAAATTAAAACTAGAATGAAAAAGGCAGTATATCGAACACCCCCCACCGAAAGCACCATGGAGCTTTCCCACTAAAATAAGAGGGCTTCATTCAATGAAAAAGGAAATAAATATAAAGAAAAAAGGTTTTCTACCCCTGATAACTAAATAAATTAACGTAATTACTGAAGTATCAGTTAGCATATGGAAGAAAACTAAGTTTATTTACAGGTCTTTGGAAGAGCCTTCCTTTGGACCGAAGAGTTACCTTTCGGACAACTCCATCCAAGCCAGGATGAACAACTTCAATTTTGGCCAATGACATGAATTGACTTGCTCATCTTTGACAAGAACAATGTTACCAATTTTTGTATTAGGTGATGATGTGAACCAGTTTAGTCTTTATTGCAAATAGTCCTGGCTCCACTTTTTCCAAAACAATTGAGATTTTTTTTTAAATATTGCCAACGTGACAAATGACTCGTGGAACGTCCGCGAGACGATATTCCGGTACAGCAGTCAGACTCTTGCCTATCAAAAAATGCCCTGCAGTTAGAACATTTAACTCACTAGGACTGTCACTAGCCGGTAGTGCGTACAATTGACGCGAATTCATTATAGCCTTAATTTCATAAAAAAAACTGTCGAAAACTCTTTAAAAATGAGAACTTATTTACCTACCGCGCGCACTAGATAATATTGAAAGAATCGACTGAATTATGCTACGAGCAGATAAAATCCAGTACCTTTGTGAAATAATATTTGTAACGTTCGTGGCCTGACATGCAAATATTAGAGATTAAAAATAAAAAACAAAGATAAAATAACTACATATTATTCTTCTTTGAATAAGTAAATTAACACACCCACATACAACGCTTTGGAAGCAACGACGGATGCTTTGCATTACATGGTAAATCTGAGTGAGGAATTCTACCCCCCACCCTTAGGAATCCATGGGAATCACAGAAAGGTGCAAGTTTCCTTAACGAAGGAATATACGTTTTGCCCTTTAATAAATCAATAATGTCTTGATTAAAGTAAGCACTTTGTATTACTTTAATTAAGCAATCATGCGCCTGGTTTAAATCGTTAGTGGTTAGAACGTCCTGACTTTCAATAGAAGCATCTTTACGAAATTTACGGAATAGTTTCAAAATTCGAGCTATTGTTCTTTGTAATTTTGAATATGATGAAAATTGATTGCAAACTCTTTCAAAAAATTCCATCTTACTCTCTTCGACATCTTGTTGAGTTAACAAATTAAATGAGTTGCAATTAGCTTTCATTTCCGGAATTTCTGATTCTTTCTTAGTGAAATGGCTCGAGATAGGCCAATTCTCCCTATCTTCATACATCCAAGTCGGACCTTCAAACCACTGCGAACTACAAGCTATGAACTGCGCGGGAGAAACACCACGCGAGTTAATGTCTGCCATGTTATTTTCACTATTAACATGACGCCAGACGTGAGGTGGAAGCACCTCTATAATTTGAGTAACACGGTTACACACAAAAGTTTTAAGTTTATACGCGTCAGTTTGAATCCAAGACAGGACTATTGACGAGTCAGTTAAAGCAGTAATGCGAGTGACGTTAACACGCGATAGTGATCCCAAGATATACTTTATTAGTTTGCTAAGAAGCGCTGCTGCCATGAGCTCGAGCCTGGGAATGGTCACCGGCTTCACTGGAGCAACTTTAGATTTAGCTATAAGTAACCTACACTTAACCTGCCGGTCGCGCCGTGAAATAACGTAAATCGACGCAGCGTAACCTCGTGAAGATGCGTCACAGCACCCTACTAACTCGCATTCAGTTACCCCTGGAAGAAGGGCATGGCGCTCAATTTGTAATTCTGATAATCTAGGCAGCTCAGATATAAATTCTAACCATTGCTGACAAACATCGCTAGGTAACTGTTCATCCCAACCGATGCCTAACTTCCAGAGATCCTGCATTATGCACTTCGCGACGAAAGTACATGGAGATATAAAACCCACGGGGTCATATATCGAAGCTAATATTTTTAAAACAGATCTCTTGGTCATTACTGAGTCTTGTTTATTTACGGAAAAACTAAATGCGTCAACTAATGGCGCCCACTTCAGACCTAGAAGCTTTAAAGAGGCGTCATTTTTATCCTTTTCAAAAGAGATGCTAGTTTCGCGATGTTCTACAGGTAAGCGCTCGAGTAACTCCTTGCTATTACTGGACCATTTTTTAAGAATAAGTCCCGCAGATTGGAACATATTTACCAGCTCGTCTTGTAGTGCGCATGCTTGTGAGAACGTCTCACATGACCACAAGGCGTCGTCCATGTAAATACCTTGCCTTATGACGGCAGCGGCAGAAGGGAAACGTTCACCTTCGTCGCTAGCTAACTGCAGCAAAGTCCGTATAGCGAGAAACGGAGAGCTACTTACACCGTATGTTATAGTTTTTAGCTCGTAAATCTTAATAGGTTCGTCAACGGACGATCTATATAATATGTGTTGATATTTCCTATCATTCTCACGTATTAATATCGCGCGGTACATTTTACAAATATCACTAGCAAAGCAGTATTCGAATAACCGAAAGTTGGTTAATATGGACCCTATATCACGGTATAGGTTAGGCCCAGATAACTGAGTGTCATTGAGAGAGACGTTGGTACTTGTTTTCGCACTAGCATCGAAGACTACGCGTAAAGGTGTTGTCGTACTGCTCGGTCTGAGTATACTGTGATGCGGAATTAAATACCTACTAGGCTCACTACCAGTATACAATTCCATGTGATCCAGCTTCTCATAATCTAGCATGAAATCATTGTACGCTTGTTGTAATACTGGCGAGCGTGCGAGTTTTCGCTCGGTCGCTAGAAGCCTGCGTTCGGCCGCAGCGCGAGATGCCCCGAGCGGCGGGGTGTCAGGCACAAATGGTAGAGGAACAACGTATCTACCGCTCTCGTCGCGGGTATGCTCATTCGCGTAAATATCCTCTGCCAGCTGATCTAGCGGACTAAGTACAGGTTTGCACGGCAATTCCTCTACTTCCCAAAAATCACGCAACGTTTTCTCTAAACTCTTTTCTTCACAGACCGACAAGTGGAAATTTTGTGAAGTTAATTGAGAATCATAGTATAGTTTTCCACTTACCACGTATCCAAATACTGTCTCAATAACATTCGGTATATTTAACTTAATGTTAACCGGCTTGTCTTTAATTAACTCTGACACGACATCGTTGCCTAGCAAAATATCAACAGCTGACTTCTCGTAGAACAACGGGTCAGCTAAGTCAAAACGCTTATACTCTTCCACAACCTCGCGCGGGAATGAAATATTTGGCATTTCAGACGAAACTTTTGCTACCACTACCATATCCACTGTAAAACTCGGAACGTCCGACTTACACGGTTTTATGTCGCAAGTAATAATACCATAGTTTTTAACTACTTCGCCGCCTAGTCCGGACACGGTAAACGGACATTTGCTACGACGTAGGCCCAAACGTTGAGCACAATCTAACGTAATAAACGAGCTTTGAGCACCTGAATCTAGAACTGCACGGCAATTCTGCGGTTGACCCGCGATATCAGTAATGTGTATGCGAGTAGTACCTAACACGACACCATAGTTTGCTTCTTCATTCACGGAATGAAGCGATTCTTTTACCGCGACGTCAGTATCTGCATCGACACTCACGGAGTGTGATGGATTTATCCTGGCTACGCACACGTTAGAGCAAGATGGCTGCGGCGTCAGCACGGCTGACGACACGCCTGCGTCAGAACGGGGCGGCTGCGGCGTCAGCACGGCTGACGGCGCACTCGCGTCGCGATGTAGCAAATAATGGTGAGGCAAAGAACATACTCCACAATTCATGTTGCTTCTGCACTGAGAAGACTCATGACCAGATTTTAAGCAGTTCGTGCATAATTTCAAGGCGTTGACACGGTCAATCCTATCCTGAACTAACAGTTTACGAAACTGTTCGCACCGGTAAATCATGTGATTTAAATTACAATGCACGCATATCAGCTTATTTAAGTTATGAGTGTCGTTTCGAGTCGTAGTCAAGCCAAGTTTAGGCGGAACTGGGGGAGATCGCGATTGTTTATAATACATATTATTCGATTGAGTAGGCTTATAACTCGGTTGCGGTGTACTAAATTTGTGTGGAATAAAACCAGATTTTGTTTTGTTTTGAGTTGACGTAGAAGCGGTCGAGGAGCTTGTACTCGGAAAAGTATGTTCGAGTACTTTAATTTGTTTATTTACGAAATCAATTAGTTCTTTGAACGTCGGCAACTCATTTTGATCCCAGCTTTCTTCGAATAACTTTCGTGTGTGGCTATCGAGCCCGCGTAAGGCAATATGACAAAATAGGTAGTCATCTAAGTCTCGAATTTTCAACGCTTTAATAGCTCTCAATGAATGGTCAAAAGTTTCAATAAACGAAGTCAAACTCGCGACACTATCCTTTGACAGCGGAGTGAAACCCAGCATTCGGTCTAAATACCTCCCGGTCAATGCCCTTTGATCTTGATATTTTTCTAATAAACTTTGCCACACTACGGCATAATTATTAGCAGTAATCGGAAGATTTTTCACCATATTTAGTGCGGGACCCTTCACACATGACAACAGATAGTGGAATTTGTCGATATCGTCGAAGCTACGATTATGTACCAAAGACACGAAAGTATCGTAGAACGTCGTCCAATTTTCTATCTGACCATCAAATTCGATTAAAGTAAGCTTAGGCAATGACGGCCTACCTAAATTGCTATCATTATTTGTTTGACGTAAATTTGCCGACCGCTCCTGGTCTAACTTTTCACATTTCAAAGCTACTCGTTTGCACGCATAAAATAAATCGTCAAAACTATCTAGTGCGCTTGTCGAGGGCCTAGAATCTGGTGACTGTTGTAACTCAAGTACTACAATATCCATAACAATTTTTTCGAAGTCGCTACGAGCGTCGTCGAGTTCTGAATACTGTACCAAAAATCTCTGCACCGAATCTAAGCTATCCATTCTAAGTGTTTTGGATAAATCATAAGCCTTTTGAACCTTATTGAACAGATATTCTTTTTTCAAATTTAAAGTTTTAAATCGTAATTCACAATCTTCACCCTCTATTATTGGCGCCATATTTAATTTCTGTCACGGACAGAATGGACTTGCCCAACTTGAAACAAAAAAAATGAACTCGCCCGTGTGCAATATCACACGTGAAATAAATGATTTTAGATGTTTATTTTTCAGAAATATAACGTGAATACGATTCACGGTAAAATGAATGACTAAATAATGTAACTTTTTAGGAGGAAATCCGGATCGGAGGCCAAAAAATGTGGCGTCACGGAACCACGTAAAAGAAGTTTGAAACAATGGACTGTATATAGGAGAAAAACTGGCTCAGTTTAGAAACGACCTAAGCAACTGGACTTAAAAGGATGGGCTTGCGGTTTATACTGTCTAGCATTCCAGATTAATTACAAAGCACTCACCTTGCCTTTCCTTGCGATAGCGAACCCAGTAAAGTTTTCTGCTGTCCAGGCTCAGGTCAGAATCCAAAAGTCTTAAAAGTCACACGTACGCACGCATCACATTAAATAAAATGTTCTGTAGCACATAACACATAAAATCTTCTCTTGAGATAGTAGGTTTAAATTAATTATTAGAAAATGTTGAAAAATAATGTGCCGTCTTTTGGCGAGTTCAAATTGACACTAATTGCGCGCGCAGACCATAGCCAATAACTCTGTAGGCCGCGTTTCGTTTCAGCCAGACTTAGCGCAGCGCTTTTGCAAATTAAAACTAGAATGAAAAAGGCAGTATATCGAACACTTGCCTAGTAAATGCTCATTCACCCTAAACTTGAAAGCGGCCAAATTGTAGTGTTCAGGGAACACAGTCGCAGGCAGGGAATTCCACTCCTTAGCTGTGCGGTTGATGGAGGAAGAGCGAAAACGCTTTGTGCGGAATTTGGGAATACTGACAACGTAACGTTTCAACGCCCTCTTAAGTATCAGATATCTTAACGGTACTATCTCTGATTGCTTTATATGAATAAACACAAACGGTATCATAATAACAAATGTCTAATACTTCAAATATTAAAAACTTAACATAAAGACGTAAATCAGGCCATTGAGAGCAGAAACTCGCTTACTTTTATTAGCTTGAACATGGCATACATACTTATAATTTCGTATGGATATTTTTAAATTCTGATTACATCCGTTTCCTACTCTTTACTGTTGAAGTCTACACTACTTAACATAACACATTTTATTTACTACATAAACTGCAGTACTTTTATAGCATAAAAGCTGGTCTCCAGCCAAGGGCAATACTTTAGCTAAACGGCAATAAGAAGTTGTGTACTGTTATCGTAAATTGTCACACTAAGTGCTGAAAATAACTATGATGATATTAGTGATGTCAGATCTTTAATCTTGCTTCAGGTTCTTTGCATCACGTTGGGTTAAGGTTACCTCATGATTCATTGTTAATTTTAGGCTATTTATAAGTAAGGAAGACAGGACCAGCGCTCTGTCATTCCATAGAATAGTGTACTTCCCCACAGTTACTTTTGAAATGTAGTGATTCATTTCTCAATGGCGCTTTTCTATAGTTTTTTCCGAATTTCATACGCCATTTATATACGTCCCACTGCAGGGCACAGGCCTCCTCTCAAGATGAGAGGGCTTGGAACGTAGTTCCCACGCGGGCCCAGTGCGGATTGGGAACTTGTATAGATTGATTGACTTGGATTGTCATAGTTAATTTCTGAAAATTGTTATTAAACGAACTTAACCTAACCTAAATATTGTATTCTTTAGGATGACATTGAAAAAAATCCTGAAACAGCACGGTTCTATATAATATTTTATGGCAAACAAATGACAAATGAAATCACTGGAAACGCGGTGATTCACTCAAAGGCAGTTTATCTCTGGAAAATAGAGAGGGACGCGTCTTGAGAGCCCGCGCACAGAGAGCGGTCTGGAGTTCCGCGTTCCGCGTTCAGAGTTCTTGCGCTCTTTCGAATATACTAAGTCCCTTACAATAACGCACACACAGCAGGCTGTCAGATCGCGGCGGTCAAAGCGGAACGCCGCGTTCTAGAGTTCTTTTGCCGCCGAGACAGAGAACGCCGCGTTCAGAAAGCTGGAAATACAGAAAAACTGATCAAATTAGTTAGAAAAAGGAGATTATTATATTCTGATTTAAGTCGTGTACCTACACTACAAAAATTGTGACAAAAAAGCAGAAACTTGGTTTGAAATTGCAGCGGCAAGAGATTCTTCTCGTGTTGTGTTAATTAAGTGCACCCAATAATTTTCTTCTTTTTTAGAAGTTTCTAGGCTCCACAAAATCAATGCTTCTTCTTCGAAAGACGAACTTTCTAGCAACATGTTGCACATGCAAAAAAAGGGACGAAAATGGAACGCAAGGATTTGACCGCCTCTTGTGTGCGTTAGAACTCTCGAGCGGTCAAATCGAAGAACTCTGAACGCAGTATGCTTAGTATAATTTTTCCTTCACTTCAATACTTTTCGATCGCGTTTACGTAAAAAAATCAATTACTAGGGAAACATGGACAGCGTCTCCGCGCGCGCGCGTCCATGTTTCCATAGAATTGAAATTTTTACGTAAACGCGATCGAGAAGTATTTGGTGAAGTAAAAACTACTAAGCATACATACTAAGCATACATAACTTGAAACTTCAGACCGCTCACTATCTGCGCGCGCACTGAAAGTCGTGACTATCAAAATGACGTGTTAACTTCGTCTGCAATCCGTAGATGGCGTTTGTGCTTTAAAAATGGTGCCGTAAATATTTTCTTGGATTTCTAGCTCGGGCAAAGCCGTTGAATAAAACTAGTATTTTAATACATTGCATGTGCTACTAACGAATTGAAGTGCGGTCCACGTCTGGATCGCGTAATGTACAGAGAAATTGGTCACCGCATCGCCTGCACATAGTCAATGGTCGGATCGTATCGTCGGATCTTAGATTATTTTTTCAATCAAGTGTTTTATCTACGGCTTCATCAGGGTGGTTTTTTCCTCGCGCCATGGAAACCCTTCAAATGACCGGGATAATTTAGTACGCGCATCTCAGTACATTTCGAAACTTATTTTATTTCATATCAATTAATGGTATTGATATAGCACAATTCTTATGATGACAGGGAGTTGTGTCCCAAGTAATTACGATTATGTATAATACCTAGACTCTAATTCTATTGATGAACGACCCCGACCTCAAGTTCATAATGCCTTTGTCACACACATTATGTAGAGATATAGGATAATGCCACAATAGATCGGTGACGGCTCACTTTTCACATAATCGTGATTGTAAAAATTCACTAAGAAAAAATTCAAAAAATATTCACTAAGACTCGACAAAACTAAGTCATTCCAGGCATTTCTTAGTCGTTAGTTTTTGTATCGCAGATACCTTCCAATATTTTTAAACGTTGGTGACTAATCGTAATCATAGTCAAGTGCCTTATCCGAAAAGTTTTTAAATTCATAGTTAAGAAGAATACATGATATATTTTCTCGTATATAGCTGTGTTTTCATACAGCCAGTTTTGTACACTTAGAAGCTGACGGATTGGATCAAAAAAGATACAATACATTACTAAGCAAATTTTATTTCTTCCTACTAAAAAAATACTGTAAGTGGGTCCCGGACCTTAGCATCAGTTTTTGTGAGTTTTTTTTCACCAAAAAAACTACATACGCTAGTTAGTTAGTCTGATAGATTTAGCTTGTTATCGATGTAGCTATTCAAACTTAAGCCTCTTATTAAGCAATTAAGTATATTTATTATAATGTACCGCGTGAGTGGGTTGCGTAAGTGGTGCGTTATGTTTTGCCTAATTTTAATTGTCCAATTTTTTTTGTTTGGGAATGATTGACGTTATTTTATAAAACTTATTTATGTTATAATGAACGTAAACACATACAGTGTTGCATAACTCATCGAATATTGTAAATTAATAAAATAAATCACTAAGTTTTTGTTAGATATATCTACGACCTAGTAGATTCGTATCTTATCTGTTTAGAACCTCCTGACCTACTTGGTTTACCCATTGAGGAAAATTATAATGTAAATAATCCAATATTTGTAACGTGAGGTTCCCAGAGATCAGATTAAGCCTGTCTATAGAATTGTAAGTCAACATTTGTTCGGGTTGTATAATGGTCTTCGAGTTGAATTGTTTGGCATCCTATATCTAAATATTTTACCATTTCAAAAATCTTACTTAAAGGACCAAGTTACGACTAATTTGATTTACATTTTTGTTACGTTTCAGTGTACGTAAGTAGAGCTAAACCTCAGTATTAAGTAGGTACGCAAGTGTCACTTTGTGATGGGCCATGTGACTTTTTGACATCACTCTATAAGAGCTATCTATGTGTTGCTGTAAGCAGTATTTCCTACTCTTTTCTCAAAGAGCTGGCAACGCATCCGTAGCTCAACTTGTGTTGTGGGTGTCCGTGGGTGGCAGTGATTGCTTTCCATCTAAGTGAATCGCCTGCTCGTTTGCCCCTTATCATACAAAATAAAAAAGAGATCATTCCATTCATCGTAAAAACAGCTACCATAACTAACAACAATTTTGTTTACTGTAGAAGTACGAGTTTTTCTTGAGTTTTCACGCATAAAATATCACGAATGTTGGAAATTAGGAATCATTTATCTCAAGTTTTACAGCGTGTTGGCTGTAACATTAACAATAAATTAAAGTTAAGTAGTTAACCTCATGAGTAAACGTCTCCAAGTGGTTTTAATTTTATTTGAGTTAAAATTTTGTTTTTATTTCCCAACATAATTAGTTGCACCAACAATGTGCAGCAAATACGCGGCAAAACAAAAACGAAACGCCTAATGACTGACAGGGTACCATGTCGCCACCGTAATCGCCATTGACAGTGAAATTTAATGTTAATGGCTATTTTTAAAAGACATCGCCTTTATGTAAGTATATTGATGGTATAAGCAATATTTCGTGAAAGATGACGAGCAGCTGATATTATGATACTCTACTGTTACTTAGGTACATAGACAAATGAGTTTTGTGGAAGCGAAAGATGTATGTCAGGATGTATGTATACAGGCGGAAACAATAGTCTCTGCCTACCCCTTTGCTGGGAAAGAGGCGTGATTGTATGTATGTAAGTAACTTAAAAGTGAAAAATATATTTTTTCCCAATAATTGAATCAAAGAAACCACAAAAATATCTAAACTAACTAACAATATTTATAGCTTTGATTAATTAATTTATAGTCTTTTCGGAGTCTGTTCAAATTGGTTTTATAAAATTTAATTTAAAAGTTCAGGACTTTAGAACCTTACGATATTTTAACTATGACTAATTTATTGTTACTATTATAGGCAATACCCGGTATAATACTCACTTCAGAAATTGTAAACGAACAACAAATCAGGTCGTAACGCTCAACTTGTTTTTAAATCTTAAAAAACTCTGTGTCCATTTTCTAAGCGTCCGTGGGCCGTCCATTGTTTATGTTACGTAACAGTAAGTTCATCTCCATACAAACGCCGTTAGCTGTTGAAAATGTGACTTCTGCGGCTGGCGCGTGTATGAATGGCTTTACTGGGTTGGTGGTCTAAATCTAAATCGCCGCTTTATTTCTGGCATTACCTGTGACTCGTGAGGTTTGCCAAATGCGAGACACTGCAAAGTGTCATTATTGTAAATTATTTACATATACCTAAACCGCAAAAAAATCGTGAGTCGGACTCGCGCACTGAGGGTTCCGTACAAATCTAAGTGACAACAAAAATAATTCTACGTCAAAAAGAAACGTCCTATAGATTTTGATTCCGACGGTTTTGCATAAAAAATAATTTTGAAAAGGTTTACTAATGCAAGAAATAACGGCTGTCAGTGTTTCATGTTAATTTCAACTTGATGACACGTGGACCTGAAAAAAGAGTATTGACAAAATAGATAAACTAACAGCAAAGTGATCCTTTAATTTTAATCTCTAAAAAAACTTTGTGTCCACACCTAACGCCACCTAGTGACTGCTCGTGCAAACTGAAATGACGGCGGGATGAGGGGTATGGCGCGAAGGAAATTCAGTGGTCGTTATTTAGCCGATGAGATGACGTTCCTATTAATAAATAAATAAATAATAAATAAATATAAATAAATTATTATTTATTTATTATTATATATACTTTGCTCACCCGCGACCTAACGATAGTTACGTTTATGCAAGAAATGTGTGTTCATGCAGTTCCTCCACCTCCACATTGTACGAACACACACAAATCACACAACCCAACCATCACCACCACCAAACTGCACTGACGCGTTTCGAACTCAACCAGAGCTCATCCTCAGAGCACCACAACCGTATGCTATGCTACCAAATGTTAAACTAACATTGTTGTTAAGTGTTAAGTGCAAGTCGGACTCGCGCACGAAGGGTTCCGTACCATTATCTATGAAAACGGCAAAAAAATCACGTTTGTTGTATGGGAGCCCCCTTAAATATTTATTTTATTCTGTTTTTTAGTATTTGTTGTTATAGCGGCAACAGAAATACATCATTTGTGAAAATTTCAACTGTATAACTATCACGGTTTATGAGATACAGCCTGGTGACAGACGGACAGACAGACAGACGGAAGGACAGTGGAGCCTTAGTAAAAAGGTCCCGTTTTCTCTTTCTGTACGGAGACCTAAAAAAAACACGTGTAAAAGTGGTTTGACCTATGGCCTCTCAAGCAGAGGGTCATGATTTCGAGCCAAGGTTCGCACCTGAATCTTTCGGAAATTGCGTGCAAATTACATTTGAAATTTACCATGAGCTTTGTGTTGAAGAAAAACATGCACACTCCTCCAAAGAAATACAATGGTGTGTGGAACTTCCCAATCCGCACTGAGGCCGCGTGGGAAGTACGGCCCCACTTCTTTTCGTTCCGAGAGAAAGCCACACGAGGACATATGTTGGGATGCTGATGATGATGGATCGAATTGGTCATTGAGACTCCAAGTTCTCATACATTAAAGAAGAAAGACCTACCTGGCTACTTGCGAAGAAGTAGCAACATTAAAATGATGAAAGCAGAAACTCAATTTCTGGATGCACCACTAGGTAATAATATCTAGATATCGGGCTTATACTTTAATAGTAATTTTAGCCACGTTCTTCAACAAAATTCTTAGACGGCCACCAAACAATAGTTCTTCATGATACATTATTCAATTTGTGGTCAACTACCGTTATTTTGAGAAATGTGATTCACATGACAGTGACGCACAAAACAGGAAATACGCACATTCCTCCGTACAACATGTTTCTCCTGAAATTATAACTAGGGGATCTAACTACAAAGCCGTAAACTTTTAGCGTTCTAAACTCAAGGGCTAATTACGCTGAGGTTTTTAATAATTAATAGCCTTGTGGTGATCTTGGTCTGAGATGTAAATAATGACGAGGTCAAAGAGCATGTGTGCGTAGTGTAAGTATCTAGACACGCGGCAGCGTGTCAAGCCAAGTTCAAGTAAAAGGACCTGGCGAAGCAGTGCCGTGTGTAAATATTACACGAGCCATATGGAGCTACTTTTGACCCCTTTATGACTCAAAATCAATTTAACACAAACACTCCAAATTTGGTTTATTTATTGATAGCAATAAGATTAACTAGAACCCCAAATTTCGTAAATATAGCTTAAACGGTTATTGAGATACAATCGTCTAGGTAAATACTGACTTCCACTGACTCACTGACTGACTGATATATGGATCAAAAACCTAACCAGTTCCAAATATACTAGGAAGTTCAATTTGGTATTCAGTTAGATAAAACTAACAAATAAGTACCTATGTGAAAATTAGCCAAGTCAAACAATTCTTCAATTTGTGTAAATTATTCGACAGTTCCATTTAAGAATTTATATTTTTAAATATCAAACACTGTTGTAGCAGAGAAAACAAAGAAATAGAGTTTTATATTTGTTTGTTTGTTCTAATAAATAGATTTCAGGATTACCTGCATAACTTGGCACCCATTTATATCTCTATAATTTTTTCAGCAAAGTCCACAATCTAGCATGTTTGTAATATTGAACTTGGCTAACATTTTTCACATTTATGTTTTTGGTCGTGTATCTATACCTTGTGTTGGAAGCATCAAGGTTATCTACAACATCTGTAGTGCAGTGATCAATGCAACGGCAAAGCGCTTAAACTTATTATATGCGCATTAGCAGCATTGACGACATACTTATTTAAAATTTTCGAGCACCAGCCCGTTGCATATATTATTTTTTCTACTCCTGTAGTATAATCTTTCAATTATATGGTCAAAAACTATGCAATAATAACTAACGTTATAAGTCTGTTCCAAGTTCTATACTTTATGGTGCAAATTCAGTAACATAATAACCCATAGTAATTTCATTACGTTACGGGACAGAGTAATATAATAACATTCAAAAAAGAATACTGAAATCAATTTTGATAATCGATTTTCTTTAAATATGCGTGTGCCACGTGATTGGTTGCTTAAAAATGAATAAGAAGAGGTAGGACAAATTAATCACAATCAAGGTTTATTTACTCAAGCGAAATTTCATAATTGAGAACACGCTGATCAAGCTCTATGGTACCAGTACGGTCGCAAATAAAAAAAAATAAAGTGGGAAATTAATATAAAGTCATAATACATTAACAATTATTACAACATGTTGTTTACATTAACAATTATTAAATAATGAATACTTAAATAACGGGCACTAAATGAATTTTAAAGTCATTACTAAATTTAAATATTTTAACATCATTCAATTTGGCTGTATGACCTAAAGTTCCCGGGTCCATTCTAAGGTTGCGAAAGTGGAAAAAAAAGTTTCAAAATAGCGGGAATTTGATTTGCTTTGCACGGAGTTCTTTCAATTCAAGTTGAAAGAAATAATAGTATATTTCATTACGAGTGCGGAAAGCCTGTCATTGCAATGAGTTCCGACAAATGTCTACCCGAGCCGAGGCGTAGCCGAAGGTGAGGGTTGACAGTCGGAACAAGTTGCAATGACGGTTCCGCACGTGTACTGAACAACTATTTTTAATACAGTTGCGAAAAAATGTAGCAATTTAATAAAATAATGAAAACACAATAAACTCAACTAACCAATCATTTATTTCTTATAAAAGTTATAATTCACATATATAACATATGTATCTTTTAAAGTAATATTGGCTTGTGCGGCAAGCTCCAACAACGCCAAAAATCAGCGCAACCTACAAAAAAAGGGATTTGATTAATATTTTTTTAAATAATATATTGACTGTATTTTGCGATTTCGTAAACTGAATACTAAAGAAAAATATAAGTATTTATTAATAAATTACCTTTGTGGCTAAATAACGATCATCGGGAGCTTCGTTCAATAACCTTTCCACTTCATTCGATGTTAATATTTTCGACTTTTTAGTTGTAAAACCGTCTGATTGTCGTTTTAAGGAAGCATTTAGTTTTGGGTCACTTATATCCACGTTGTTCCTTATTTTCAGTATACTTTTTATCATCGAAAACCTCGACCATAACGTAGAAGGTTTTAATTTTGATGAGAGTTCGGAGAAGTATGCCAACTTGCCAACATAACATTTCCTGAAAAACTATTTGCTTTTTTCTTTTCTCTCCACGCAATAAATTCGTCGTATGTAGATATGTAGCGACTTTTTGACTTTTCCGGTAAAATGTTCTCCGAAGCATTTTGTGCAATTATACTGAGTTCCGGTGGTGTTAATTCAAATAAAATATCGTTGAAATTACTCATTTTGTGCAACAAACAACTAAACTCGCAAAGAACATTTTTGGAAAATGGCGCCAACCGTAAAAGAATAGAAGCAGAGATTTTTTTTGTTTTCTTCACCCATTCTGGGTAGGCAAAGGGAACTATGCCCATACAGCCAAGTCTTCAGTAGAATTTTTTTATTGATATGAAATGAAAATGAAATTTAATAAGATGAAATGAAATGAAACCTAACTAACTCATTGAATCAAATCATTAAATCTGATATTGAAACAAATTAGTAGCTTCTTTTTAGAAATATTTGCATGAATCATAAAAACTTCGATGATTTTTTTTAGTAAAAACTTCGTGGTTGGTTTTTATCTTTTTAATAGACATTGTTTTGACAGTTGGGAAAGAGAACGCACGAGTTCGGAAAAGGTAAAGAAAAAGCTCGAGTATGTAATAGCCCACATCCCGAACGCTATACGTCCCTGCAATACGCCACTTTTTGAGCAACTGTATTAAAAAAGAGTTAATCACTATTTAACTGACTTTTTATCTGTGAGAATTTGTGACTTTGGTGAATTAAGTGATGCAGAAATGTTGACGCCGCTAGAAATAAAACAGGCAGCAATAATATTGAAGTGAGCAATAATTTGCCAGTTTTAAAATCGAAAAATTCATTTATTGTCCGTTATGTAAGTAATCATTATTTAATAATTGTTTATTTTGAACTCGTAGAAAAAGTAATGTATGCAACTATTCATAATCGGCCATTAAGACACTCATGCGTATCTATATGACATTCGGCTTCGCCTCATGTCATAAACTCGCATTCGTGTCTTAATGGCCCTTATTATGATACAGTTGCATAAAATTCTATTATTATACATATTCGATGGCAATCACAGGGCGTGCTATTATCACAATTTTACGAATTTGAAACTCTACGAGTTCATCGTTGTCATGCAGGGCTGAAAACAGGTAAGTACAGTAGTATATAAAATCGCCGCCCCCAAGAAATTAAAAAAAATATCACAGGACACCTTACACCAATTGACCAAGTCCTAAACTAAGTACAGCTAAGCTTGTATACCTACAAGATATGGGTACTAGACAGCGGATAAATATATCCAAGACTCGAGCACAAACATTCGTATTTTTAACCGACTTCAAAAAAAAAGAGGAGGTTCTCCATTCGTCTGAATGTTTTTTTTCATACTAATACGAGTAATCTCCCCCGACCGGGGATCGAACCCGGGACCTCAAGCTTCGTAGTCAGGTTTTCAAACCACTGGGGTCATCAATTGAGCCTGCGTGCACAAAATATGGTTGGCAGTGTCACTTTACGTTACGTTGCGTCAATAGTCATCATCATTCCGGCCTATATATTAGGTAGGTATATGTCCCACTGCAGGGCATAGACCTCCTCTCAGAACGAGAGGGGTTGGGTCGTAGTTCCCGCGCGGACCCAGTGCGGATTGGGAACTATTCACACACACCATTAAATTTCTTCGCAGGTGTATGCAGTTTCCTCACGATGTTTTCCTTCATCGTAAAGCCCATGATAATTTTCAAATGTAATTCCGCACATACATAAATTCAGAAAAACTTAGAGGTGCGAGCCGGGATTTGCACCCACGACCCTCTGCTTGAGAGGCCATAGGTCAAACCACTAGGCCATCACGGCTCTCGGCATCAATAATACCAAATAATATTCGTTGCAATGCAAGTCCTAACGGTATAATTTCATGCTTCAATTCGTCTATTAACCTACAAAATTCCAGGAAACCGTTATTAAACTTTAATGACTGCCATGAAATCAAAGTATGAGGGAATGTTTACGAGTGTTTAAAAATTAGGTCAGAATGAGACATCAAATTTATTACGACCATCAAACGAGTGTTGTCCAGTTTTATAACCACAGGATATGGACAATCATTTTCGCGTTACGAACTCTGTTTACTACTTGTAATCTAACTACAAAACGATCAAAACGTCTAGGAAATTAAAACATGCTTTAATTAGTGATAGTCATTAATGTCTCACGATACATCTAAAAATGTTAAACGAACGTCTTAGGCAGGCTCAAAGGCAGGCAGGTCCGAAATTAACTTCTAACTGCGAATTAACGGCTAACCCAGGGTTAAGTAGCGTCGAAATTTATGGAACTATCAACCCAAACCCAAGTTTTCTTAGAGTTTTTCTTTTTATTCTGAAAATGAATCACTTAGTGATTTAAGGAGGTACGTCCCGTTGTAAATAGTGAAATTTTGTAGGAACTGTCATCAATACTTTAAGAATTTTCTTTATCGACTATACAATTCAGGGAAGACATTGTTTCTTTATTGGCTTACTATGTCGGCGAAAAGCGGAATTTGATACGGGGATTTTATTAACCGTTCAATTTCTTTTAATACGTTGTGTTACGCTACGTTATTGGTACTTACCTACAAAATTCCAGATTTTCTTTCATATCAGGATCAGTTTATAATGAGATCTTATAAAGCTCTAGCTTAATAGTCCATATCCAAAAATAAGATGATTTTAGGCGGGTTCTTTGACGAAATAATAGAGGTATACAAACGGGTCTATAGCTGCTTAAATTCTATCACACGATGTTATTGCTTCGCCCAAAGTTGTACAGATTGTTTGACATTAACTTTGAACTTTATATTATAAAACTTTAGGCTGTCATCACACGAATAGAACGCGTCTGATTACAATCTACCGCGGGCCAAGTTGCGGGGAACTTTAATAAGATCCGACCAACTTTTTAAATCTTACTCTTCAGAGCGAACCAATAATCCAAACTCCACGTCATGTTTGTACTTAACAATCCCAATATTTGGCTTTACTTGAACGTTAGTAAAGACCAGTACCTATACACTACGCAACTAATTTCGTGTTTTTTACATTATGGCGCTTGCTTGGTCATACAAGCCAAGTTTACATAATACAAATAGATACGCGCAACTAGTATTATATTGCGCGGTCGATGAACTAATGAGTTACTAGTGACCAATCAAGTGCCGCAATGTAATGTTAGCTGTATAATGTAAATCGGCCTTAAAGTTACGAAGTACTTAAGATGAGACACCTTTTTTGCTATCTCTAGAATAGGCGTCGAATATACCTATATGTCTAAATGAAAAAGGAAATAATCGTTTGTAAATGAAAACTAAAAGACTGCAGCTCTATGATAACTCGAATCAACTATCGAGCTGCAGTCTAAAAATAATGTTTTTGATTTACTTACAAACTATTCACTGTCTAAACATACCACTTCCACAATATAATTAGGGAAGATGACACCACTAAAACAACTGACGTACTTTTTATGAGCTGAAAAAACACGATTCTCCGTTAGATTTTGCAATAATTGCTAGTTGCGACGTTAATTCCATGCCAGCTCAATCGACTAACTATTTATTTGTTTTAAGGCAGCTAAAAGTATAATTTTGCAGTTGATTTAAAATAAATCAAGTTTTCATTGCTAAAAAAGGTGTTTTTTTTACTAGAGTCGTTTCTTGAAATTATTCTTTTAATAAACAATCATCTACAGTCAAATCATCTTCAGACAAAAATGCATTCGATTCTTTTTCTTTTTTTCAGTTTGCACTGCCTGTTTTTCGAACACTTCTATCGAAACAGAAAACAAAAAGACCGGCGAGTCTTTCTACAAGGCGTGTCATTGTAATAAGCCAGGATATACGGTGGCACACATTAAATGGATAGACCCCGAAGGACAACAAATCCAACCATTGAGGTAAGAACGTAAACTTTGTTTTATGCATATGCATGCTTGAAACAGTACTACGTAGGTAACTCTGATTTTTTAACTGATGCTTATTATAACAAATATGTATTTTTTTCTAATAGTACTAACACAGTTGAGAAGTATACTAAAATGGCTAAGGGCGTTATAAAAAATAAGCTTAATGTTGTGGAACTACGAGTACTAGACGAGGATCATTATGACAGGTATGAAACGTAACAAAATTATGTTAAACATATTATGTTTATTTGTTATACTTTCATATCATGTTGGAGCCAAAGGTTGGAGCACATAGAATAATCATCTCAAAAGTGCTGATGTACTAGGGGCGTTCAATAAAAAGTGGGAATGAGTATGTTATAAACAACTTTTACTAAATATCATTTTATTTTTCGACATAGTCACCTTTTAGCATAATACACATAGTATATCTTTTTTCTAAACTTAAAATTCCATTTTTAAAAAAGGTCTCATCTTGAGTACTTAAAAAATCTTGTACTGCAGCGACTACCGCGTCGTCGTCTTCAAATTTCTGGCCTCTCAGTTATTGTTTCTATCTCGGAAATAGGTAGAAATCACTGGGAGCGAGATCTGGTGAATACGGAGGATGCTTAAGGATATCGAACCCAGCATCACGAATTGCAGCCATTGCAACGGCGGACTTGTGTACCGGGGCATTGTCCTGGTGGAACAGCACAACTTTCGAGAGTTTACCTTGCCGTTTTTCGCGGATCTCATTGCGCAATGTTGCTATTTGTTTGGCGTATAAAGTGCCCGTAATAGTGGCTCCATGCTCGAGATACTCAATCATTAATACCCCTTTACCATCCCAAAAAACAGAGCCAATGATCTTACCGGCAGATGGGCTCACCTTGAATTTCTTCGGAGTTGGAGATGATGGCCTTTTCCATGTCATAGACTGCAGTTTCGTTTCAGGGTCGTAATGATGGAGCCATGTTTCGTCCATTGTTATAAATCGCGCCAAAAAAAGTTCCCGGTCTTGCTGCATCAGGTTCAAAGCTTCTTGACAAATCTCTAGTCTAGTTTGTTTTTGCGTGTCAGTAAGCATTCTTGGTACCCAACGCGCAGATACCTTTTTCATACCCCAGCGTTCATGTAAAATATTATGCACGCTCCCCGTTGAAATCTTTACATTTTCAGCAATAAAACGAACTGTGACACGACGATCCGCCAAAACTGAGTTTTCGACTTTTTTCACAATTTCTTCAGTTACTGCTGTAGTAGGGCGTCCGGAGCGGGGGTCGTCCATTGTCGATGTTCTTCCACGTCTAAATTCGGCGCACCAACGTGCGACTGTCGAATACGGAGGAGCATTAGACCCTAAAGTGTCCCGCAAATCCAAATTGACTTGGTCCGTAGAAAAATTTTTCAAATACAAGTATTTGATAACAGCGCGCAGTTCAATTTTCTCCATTTTCGCTAACGTACTCAATAGCATTGCAAAGAAATTACCGTATATTTTTTTAAACAAAAGACAGTTAGTTTTTTTTTTCATAGCAATCAGCTAGATAGATTAGCTTTACCGGCCAGTATTTAATTTCGTAATATTAAAAGAGTTTGCATCTCATTCTCACTTTATATTGAACGCCCCTCGTATGTCTATTTTTTGTTGGACGTACACATAACTTTTGCACTGAATACTTAGCATGAAACTCAAGGAGTACCACATAAATGTTCTGCTCTACAAACTGCATAGCTATAGAAACTAATCAATCTTACGAATATTTATCATTATTTTGTCGTGTTTTAAAGGATAGTGAAGTAAATTGAGAACTAAGCGTTTAATACAAACGGTGATAACGGTTTCCAATCCCTAAACGTTAATCGATTTTGACCCATTTCTGATATATTGTCAATTAAAAGGAAATCTATGTGTGAACGTTTTGTTTTTTAATTATTCGTTATTATCAAATGGATAATTGCCAAAATTAGTTTTTATGAAAACAATAATAAAATATATGTACAGTCAAGGAACTGAATCACGTACCAGGGTAGATAGAACCTTTTCACAACCAATTTCACGATGATTTCTTTGGCAGATGTATGGAATGTCAACATGAAATTTGCAATGAAAAAGGTTCACCCTGCTACGTGATTCAGTTTCTTGGACTTCACGTACGAACTTATTTTTAGTTTTGATTAACAAAATATCAAGAATTGGCCAACATTGACTAACGTTAACGGATGGAAACCATTTTCACTGTTTGTATGACAACCGTAATTACACTTTCCTGTTAATCTCTGAAATAAAACTCATGCATCAGTTCATTTAACAGATTACTTAAGACGAGTCCGACTGTGTTGCTTCGAATATTTTAAACCTAAACTTATTTTGATGATGATGATTGAACTGAGATTTATCTATCAGTAAATACTCTTTCCGAAAATGAGTTGGGTCCATTCGATGTCGAGACCCTTGATCGGTTGGGTCCTAGCGCTTTGAGGCTTCATAATGAATTATAAAGAGGGTAGTCGACAACACAGGGGACCGAAAAGCTGGTAGCGTCCTGGCTTCATCTGACAAAAGGTAGTTTATCTATTCAAAGTGGAACCGCTGCCAGTATCTTTGGAACCATGCATAAGCCCTTTCATATGATTCTTTAATGTTCGTTTTTTTTTTTATATACTTCAAGTTTAGGATAAATCAATATTTATTACGCTATTTTAATAGTTGTTGAGTTTGACTGATGCGAAATTAGTTACGAATAAACTAAATTTGAATTTAGATGACAACCACTTGCTCTTTCTTAAAAATCATTCATTATAGGTATTACAATAATCAAACAAGATGCTCATAAAATTAATGACTGTTTTCACAAGACCAGGTACGGGTTCGAAAGTTTATACGGAAATCGAAGAAGGATCCGTAAACTTATACATAGATAGCTTGAGTAATTCGGTGGCCGGGGCGTATAAATGTGAAACGGAATTCGAAGGGACTAAATACACAATGACATACAACATCCAAGTATATGGTAAGTATGAATAACCTTACCTTAAAAAAGCTAAGTGCGAGGCGGGTTCGCGCACCTCAGTTTTTCATAGTCCCGAGCAAAAATAAACGACTAAATCTTTAATTTTTATTTTTTCCCTAAAACCGGCTCACGCTTGACCGATTTTAATTGTTTGTGATGCAATACATTTATCTCTATATTCATTTTAATTTTAAGGTTTGTATGCTCACACCTTACAGAAATAAAACGAAAATAAAAAATAATACGTTTCTTGTATGGGGACTTCCTTAATTATTAATTTAATTTAATTTTTATTATTTTTGTGGTAGTGGCAAAAGAAATATAAATTATATGTATTTCAAATGCCTGCCTATTATGGTGTTTGAGATAAAATACGGCCCATTGACGGATATCAAGCAAAGCATTATTTACCTGCCACTTTAACTATTTTCGCTATTTGACTTTATTAGTTCAAAGATCTTTAAGCCAACATAAGTTTATTAAGTTTTTAGAAAACTGACAAAAACCTTTTTCAATTTTATTTTTTTATTTATTAAAAAAAAAGTAAGTTTTGTGAAATAATTTCTGTCAGATGTGGCAACTCTAAATTCTACTCTGGTTTGCCTTGAGTCATATGTGACTCACATCTACGTAGACCCACGTAGAGTTGATGGGAAAAGGAAGAGTTGCCATACCTGTAACATACCTAGATGGAAACTTTTTGTTTTAGATGGCCTATACTTCGTTAATACTAGTAAAACACAGCATTTAATACTTGGGGAAGATTCAATTATTAACTGTGAGGTTAAAGGTAACTTAAACCAACTAAGTTATAATTGGGATAAAGAAGAAGTAGAGGTAAGAATTCTACAATACTAATAAAACTAAGGCAACTTTCATAATAAAGTAGCAATCAAAAAGTACTAACTCAAAAAGTAGAAGAAAGACCTGTGCTCATCAGTGGATACAAGATAAGCTAAAAAGGATGTCAAATACACAGACATAATTAGTCGTAATCATAATTAATTTATTATTTTCAGATAGAGTATGATCTCAAATACGAACTTAGTGAAGACGGCGCGTTAGTTGTAAACAATGTAAGCAACGACGATGCCGGGATTTACAAATGCTCGGCAACTGAAATAGATGGTATTGGTAGTGTTATCGAGAGGGAAATCACTGTGGAGGTATGTTGTTTTTATTTTATCAATTTACTAGCCTAGCCCTATGAGGCTCTATAAAGAAATAGCAAAGAGGTTAGTCGACGTCACAGGAGACCAAAGGCTGGGAATTGTGCCAGACAAAGAATTAGCTTAGCTATTCGAAGAGGAAACGATGCCAGTATCTTTGGAAACTTGCCTTAATTTTTCATTAAGTATATAATTTTACTTACTTACACACTTTTATAGGTTTATGTAAAACCAGTTATTTCTGAGCTGAGAGCAGGCCCTGGGAAGGTGGTGCTAGCTGGTAGTAACGTGACTATAGAGTGCTTGGCAGAGGGAATCCCGCATCCAGAATTCTTTTGGACAAAAGTAACAGACAGGGTAAAGTTTGCCGATTCCTTTGAAAAACTCAGTCGCTTGCATGTGCCGTTAAGGTGTGCATGTTTTCTTTTTTTAACTTTAATGTCTAGTTTTGTAAACAAAATTGAGTGAGTAAAAAATTAAGTTTAGTTTTCATACAAAAACATTTAGGAAAGGAAAGTAACTAACCGCATATACAGTCGATTACGAAAAGATCGATACGGCCAAAGTTACAAAAATATTTAGACACGCCTTTATTGATTTAACATTAAGGTCATCTAGACCTTTTTGTAACTTTGGCTGTATCGATATTTTAGCAGTCGACTGTACTTCCACTTTCTTTTATTCAGCGAGGACAACAAATTGATACAACTTTAGAACAGAATATAACTTGGCATCAAGAAATAAATACAATTCTGTTTACTGAAATCATAGAAGATGATGCAGGAGTTTATGAGTGTGTATCGGCAAATTCTGTTGGGAGCTACCAAAGCAGCATTGAAATTGAAGTAAGTCGCAGTTTAAAGAAATCTAATTCAAAACCATAATCAGTTAATTATTACAATAAGTACTAGCTTTTAAGAAGTAAACTGAATGCTGCTTACAGAGCAGTTAAAGATCGAGTTTCAATCATTTTAATTCCCTTTCACTACTATGTTGTCCGTGACTCCGCTTGTGTAGAATTTGCTTATCGTTATCGCGCGAGAAGTATGCAATTTTCCGGGACAAAAGTATCCTATGTCTTTTATTACTATAGGGTCTTAAACTATCTCCATACTAAATTTCATCTAAATCGGTTCAGTGGTTTAACCGTGAAAAAGTAACAGACAGACAGTGTTACTTTCGCATTTACAATAATATACATAGTACCGATTTAACAGTTTTTCTAGATTACTTAGACATGTTTGCTATAGAATTTAGACCGTGATTATTGCAGAACTAGGTTAATTCTGAAGATGTAAGTAATAAAGAGAGGAATAGAATAGAAAGGTTACAGTGTGTATTCCGTTCTGCTTCAACGTCGTAATTTTTTTGATCCTTTTGCTGTCAATGAGCAAGCTACACATTTGTATTTTTTAAGTTATATTAAAGGAACATACTCACTAATGAAATGTGATCCTTTTTGAAGCACAATCTCTGCAATAAACTAAGATTTGAGCAATCAACATCACTACAAGCTACAGGATGAGCTGAAAATTTATATAAGGCCTTTTAGCCATATGTGCGCCTCGCGCTTTTAGCTCGCAACAAATTTAAATTCCTCCTATCTTATGTTCTGTGGTCATTACCTTTTAGTGAACTATTGGAAGCGTTCTCACTTATCACTACAGCCGTATTATGTTCATTTATTTACCTATGTTACTCATAATATAACCGTAATTTTTTATCGTATGACAACTTAGAATAGCTCTTGATTCACTTGTTTTTGTTCCGTGTATTTCACCGTACTTAAAGGTATACCTAAATGTACCGTAATTAGAAATGACTAACAGTTTTATTAATTTTAGTTGTCATAAAATGTCGCGGGAAGGTCAGTGTGACCAAACTGTGGAAGAAATGCAATTGAAATTGGCCAAATTCTAAGTGCGAAAATATCCTCATTAGATGATAATAATAATACACATACGGTCATACGACTTTATTCCATTCTATTATATTTGCGTATTTTTTTTGCGAGGATTTGTCCGAGCTCTGCTCATCACTTGAGCTAAACACTCACTATATCACTCCACGCACTCGAGTCAGAAACTCATTAGGTAATCACGATCTACAATCCGTAGCAAAATATGTATGCCTATTTGGTATTTTAGTGACCGACGCACCTCGTAAACATTTCAAGTGCCCGCCTATTTCAGGCGAATGGGCACACAGACGGAGATAGCGGAGCTTTAGTAATAAAGTCCTCTAAACCCTTTGGGTTCCAGGTTAAAGAATCCTAAAAATAAGAAAGCTACGCTTCCCAAGCTTTGACAACCTTTCACAAGCCCAAGCGTATGAACAGGGGTGTTTAGCTTGATTTGGGTAGGCTTGGAAGAGCTTGTATCCGATCCGGGCCAGTGTCAGGTTTTAAATACAGATCAAAGGAAACTTTAAAAAACCGGCCAAGTGCGAGTTGGACTCGCGCACGAAGGGTTCCGTATCAATAAAAACGGCAAAAACATCACGTTTGTTCTATGGAAGCCCCCTTAAATATTCGTTGTGTTTCAATTTAACTATTTATTTTTAAAGTGAATATATAACTAAATATTCTGCGAATATTGCAACCGTCTACCAGTTGCCGTTATAAATATCGTTTAGCTATCACGGTTCATGAGATACAGCCTGGTGGCAGTCGGATAGACGGACGAACGGACGGACAGCAAAGTCTCAGTAATAGGGTCTCGTTTTCACCCTTTGGGTACGGAACCCTAAAAAGGAACAATAACGCACTTAAGCGTGTGAATGACATTCAAGCGTTTGCATAGGCTTGGAGCTTGTAGACGTTTGCCAAGTCACGGCAAGCGTGTTAATATAGTATTATAACATAACATTAAACGTTTTATAGGTTCAAGTCGCGCCTGAGATAACATATTTTGAAGACGTCAATGCCACGGAAGGTTCTATGGTACAGATTCTATGCAAGGCAACTGGCAATCCTGTTCCTGTAATTACTGTATCTTACCATGGCGATGAAAAGTTTCCAAATGATTCAAGGTTTGTGTTCCTTTAACAAAGTTCCTGTATAATTAGCTCGATATTTCCAGCCTTCTAGTTAAAAATGCAAAATCTAACCTTATAACTTATAATCTAGCTATTTAATAACTAGTTAATTCAATAGATTGCTTATCACATTCGCTGCCAGCTGTCAAACTCGAAACTTTGTCAGGTGCGGCAAAAGCATTATGTACGTTTAATTGCCTGCAAAATTATGACAGCGGCACTGGACGAAAATTAAGAAAAAAAAAACCCATTATATGAAATGCTGGCACCGAACGTGTTATAATGCTATTTGACACCATCGACCAATTGATATATTTTTAGAGCTGCCAAAACGGTTTCCCCATAGATTTTGTATGCTAATACAGAACCGTAACGTCATTAGTTAGGCAACTCAATTACTTAAATACTACTATAGTTTGCGCGAGATAAACCTGGACGAAAATTCATTGACGCCTGTCTACCAATGTACGTCATTTTTACAAACGATACGATACAAAATCTATGACAATTATCGCTAATACGCCTTACCTTGCGTAACGTAGTAGAAGGCAGGGTGAGCGCTTGACCTCGCCAGACGTAACAAACATTTTCATGCTAGTTATTTTTTATAAAAGCTTTAGATTAAAAGAAAGAGCTTATAATTCAAATAAAAATGTTTATTAAAAAGAAAGAGTATTTCAAGGGAATAGTTTTTAATGCAGGTTTTAATAGGTTTTAATTATATACAGGGTGTTACAAAATTACCCGTAAAGCCACTTATAAAACAATATACAAGACACTTATAAAACACCTTAATAAAATAACCAAAGTAAGTACGTAGTAGATATTATGAGCGCCGCGCCGGCGCGCCGTCGTCGCCGCGGTTTCGATTAGCGCGTCGTCGCCGTGATATACCCGCGGCGCGCCGCCATGGCGGGCGCCGCGCATCACGCGATTTTCTCTCTCACTCGCACTCGTTACCCGATCGTGTCGGCGCGCGCTTTCTGTATGTACCGCCGGCAACAGGTCAAATCTTGCAAGTTGAATTTGACCCACTTCCCGGTTTCTGATTGAGTTGAAATGTAGGTAAGTGTGTAACAAAAACAAATAACAACACCTTTAGCAAATAAACAACACAGTGTAATTCGCCCAAGTACGTCTAACGCAAGCGCTTGCCGAACGCGGAATGGAAACGAAACAAAAGTAAAAGACGGACAAAATGGCGACCGAGTGTCGCGCCCCTGCCCGAACGACGCTTGCAAACGTAAGCGCGTAACTTAAAATTTCGAGTTTTGAGTGTGTAAAATACAATTGTTGATTAATATTATGTAATGAAGTAATCACAGTATATAATGAACTACGCATATATTATTGATGGTTAAATTTACAAAGTATTTATTTTAAAGTGTATAAAAGTAAGAAAAAAGTCAGTTGTATCCAAAATTATGAAAAGTGTGAAATTTAGCAATCACATCAACCGTAATTTATGTTACAATAATAAATAAGAAAATAGTAATAATGTCATATTATATCAACAAAAAATCCTAAAAAGTGTTACTTTCGAAGTTACTCTTTTCACATTTGGTCAGAGTATTATGAAACTCGTGTCGCGACATGATTAGCGACAGTTTGTATAGCGAGCGACAGAGAACGTACATTTTGTGTGAAACGTGGTAGAAGTCGGGTCAGTGAACTTTTCTCCAGGTTTATCTCGCGCAAAGTATAACAACTAAATTTTACAGTTAATCTGCTCTTTCTGACTGAAATAAAATTAAACAGCTTTTTTTAATTAAAACTGTGTCATAAAATCATTTGTTCATGTCGTGCAATATCTAAAATGGCCAAGTATTTTTAATAGTTATCTATCAAGTATATATCGTAAGCTTCTTGTAATAATTATCGATTCTTCTTTCAGAATACAACTGCCTCAAACAGTAAACACAGAATATGGCGCTGAACTGTATGTAACATTTAATAATGTTACTCAAGAGTTTGGTGGAATTTACTTGTGTCTTGCTTCAAATGACGGTAAATATTCTTTTCTTGGTATTTAAAAAAATCCAAAAGTGGTCTTTCAAATTTGAAACAAGTATCGAACCGTGCAAAGTGTTTAAATTTTTGCAAACACACCCAAACTACCAAACATGCCGTGTTGCAAGAAAAACTTAAATGTAGGGAAGTCTAGATTTAAGTACGCCAGATAATATATCAATCTCATAGCTCACAGCTCATAGCTCATCTCATAGCTAACCCGGCAAACGTTATTTTGCCATATAAATTATAGCCTGCGACCTATTCTCAGTCCTAACAAATATGGAGAAAACATTTTATAAAGATCAATCAATCCGTTCCGGAGGAGTTCGATAACAAACACCGTGTCACGAGATTTTTATACATCAGAATAATTACTATTCTATTCGAGTACCATCCATAGATATGTTAGTGGCAATAGTTTTATATTTAAGTTAGATTTCAATTAAATTAAAATAAATAAAATACCTAGATATTGTAAGTATAAAGCCAGGAAAGTTAGGTTTTTACTCTAGCAATGAGTAATTTTACCATTATTACGAAATAAGGCATTTTTTTTAAAAACCCATTTATATTTTACAGTCGATAATGTTACCAAGGAAATGAACTTCACCGTATTCTACCCACCACATTTTGTCGAGCCTGAAGAATTGATATGGGGGTGGAACGGAAAAACCATCAACATGAATTGTGAGCATGAAAGCAACCCGCCAGCGAACAAGACGTGGACGTATGGATCTTGCATTTTAAACTTATACTTTTACTAAAATTTAAATTTGTTAATTGGGTACGACTTTGATTTGGACTATGGTTTCCTCCGACAAAAGCAATTTTAAAGTTAATTATTGCAATAATTGAAGGGTACACGTAAAGTACATGTCTAGTCACCTAAGCGACTTTTTGACTTGTATATGTAGCGGGTTGAAAGTTAGTCATCACTATAGTCAATAGTACTATAGTAACTATTTCTTTAAAAGTGAAAAAAATATATATTATTTTCAGATATCCATATTTAATCTAATGGCAAGTTATAGTACTTTGAGCGCTCTACATTTTGAGATTAAATCTCATTTTTTAAAGAAGGTGAATAGTCATGTTCTTTCCGCGCACCCTTCAATTAGATATAACGGCAAATAAAATTCAATGTATGATTGTTATAATAGTGTAATTTCATATAATTTCTAACATAAGCTAATCTTAAGTTTGGTTATAATTATTATTATTATTATGTGCCCTTACAGGGCGTCATGACTGACCTAAATATTATAACACCTTGTTTATATATGTACATGACTTAATAAATAAGTAAATAATAACATATTTAAACAACAAAGTCACTAGACAGAAGAATTTTCTAACTAAACATGATATAATTTTAAAACCTTTTATTTTACCTACTTTTAGTTAAGTATACATAGTTACCAACATTATTATTATATAGTGACATGTAAAGTTTTCTTTGCGTACAACAATAATTATGTATTAGATATAATAATAATATATGATCCCAAGAGGATAAATGAAAAAAAAGATAAGAAACTAAAGGGAACATTTTAGCAATACTGTCTTATCCTATTTTAGCTACTATATGACTTCGAGAGAGAGTTATGTCAAGAAACTCATTATAGCTGATATTTCTTTACTTGTCCTAGAAGTTAATAACAGTCAATAGAGGTAGTCTTAATAAATGGTTCAAAACCAAGGAAAATGTTCTGTACAAAGGTCAAATGAAGTGGAATCATACCAATTATTTTTATTAGTTTTCAGGCCAACGATATAGGACCAACTACTACAGCAGAACATGCCGAAATGAACAGATTCATAATGGGACAGTTAAATAATATTGTAGAAAATAATATGAATTTAACAATTAACAAGAAGATGAAGTATGGTGTATATGAGTGCGTTGTTCAAAATGAATTAGGGACAGCGAAGAAGATTGTACATTTAAAAGAAGCTTATGCACCGAAGGCTATTACAAATGTGAGACATTAATGCTTTACATAGGAATACGTTAAATAAAATGGTCTTTAACAAGGGTGTGTAATGATAGATATAACAACATTTGATATAACTGTAACATTTGGTATAATGCTACATTTGACATAATTCGATTTACTCGAGAAGTAAACATTCTACGATTCTTTTATAAAATAAACTAACCTAACCTAACCTAATGCATATCAAATAGAATTAATATCAATCCTCCGAAGTTTACTTTTTGAGTAAATCGCATTATATCAAAAGTAGCATTATACCAAATGTTACAGTTATATCAAATGTTGTTATATCTATCGAAGCGCACCCCTTTAACATCATTTTAGTAAGAGAAATCCTCCAACGCTCTCTCCTGCTTTACAATCTTTAACGCTTGATAAACTTGATGTACAACGGGGTCATATGCAGATTAATGTTTGCATTTTTCTTATATACCTACTCATATGCACATGAAAATTAAAAATACTGTAGTAGTTATAATAGCGTAGTTGTGTTAATTTAGTATTTACTATTTAGTTGGGTCAAGACAATTTTCTTTTCTAAATCTATATTAGCATAATTGGAAAATTTTTGGGTCATGCAGCATCATCCATTTAAATGACCATAAAGTTAGTAACTTTTGCCCACTAATCGACAATTCTTCTGTTTGAGTGTTTGGTTCTTATCAAATTACTAAAATTTTAAAAAGAATCATAAAATGGTCATTTGATTAATGACTTTTTCAGGAACTATTAATTTTACAGGACTGATAAATAATAATAATAATATGATAATTTATTGCGACTTTTCAATCCATATTAAATAAACCTAACTAGGTAATCTAACCTAAACCAATCTGTAAATTACAAGATCGAAAGAGTTATGTTTAATTAATTTCACCTAAGATTACTATTATATTAAATGATTATGTATTTTTTTTTTTTTTTTTTTAATTTGCTAAAGTTTTTATTGTTGACAACCCTATCTTATGTATTTTGTCTATTATGATTTTTAAATCTTACATATTTTTACATATTCCCGTTTATTACCCGTCTTTTCCTCATTCGCATTCTAGACTTGGAAATCCAGACTAATTTATAAAATCGAACTGCCGTTTCTGATTAATCAGATTACCAATAAACCAGATTTATAATCTAGTATTTTATTGAGAAAGAAGTTCAAACTCAGTTTAAAAAAATAATGTTTTCCAGGTATTACTCCTAAACGTAACAGCATCGTCGATGACGTTTAAATTCGAAGGACCAGAAACCATTGAAGGACCACCCGTCGTAGGATATGAGGCCCAATATGACACCAGTGACAATTACAATGTCACCAACATCCACGTTAACAGAACTTGGGGTTTGGACAGGAAGTTTATCGTCGAAAGACTTAAGCCCTTAACCATGTACACGTTCAAATTTGCAGCCAAAAATGAGGCAGGTGTGGGGGTTTGGACTGACACTATGGAATTTGAGACCCCAGAGACGTGAGTATTGAATTTGACACGATTGAGGCAGTTTATTGCATTCTACGTTGATACATTAGACTTAAAACGACTGAGACTCTGAGAGCAACGTTCAATCACTAATTATGATAATTTCATAAAACAAAAGAAAACCAATAAACCTGCCTCCTTCCTTCTGCCTTTTTCCTAAAATCATGTTCTACTTAGTCTATTACGTCGTCAACGTATCAAGAGACATTATACAAAATATCATTACAAAACCCATACTACTTAATTACCCTTAATACGCGGCTGTGCTCGTGTTAGAAGTACCTTGACGAAAATCGTTTACAATCTTTAATTTTAGCCTAATAGTAGCCTAATATATGAAATGACATTGTCAGTGGTAGAGTGAGCAGATAAATGAAACTACTCATTTCAGTACGAAGAACTTCTAAAGATTAAAAAAAATAACATACATAGATAATGTTATTATTTAGTTGAATAAAATGGAAACAGCATTCGATAACATGAAAAGTATGCGGAAAAAAATGACAACAACAGCAACATTATTTTAAAATAAATGACAGCATTTACCATTAATGGAGTTGTAATATTATGTACCTACTTACCTAATGAATGAAACTAATCAGTGATTATGATGATGAACCATACTTTGTAAATTTATTACCTAGAGTGCACTTAAACTACGAAGATAATATTATAGATTGACTTATTACGGTACTTTCGAATCGTATTATTTAGATAATACAAGTGATGACATTTCTATTCCTCTTATCATTAGTTCTATTCTATGGTATCAAACGATACTTAATATCAGTTTATATTTGCCTGCTGATACAGGTCCGTACCAGAACCACCGACGTGGGACGAGAGCCAGCCCGGCAATCTCAGGTGGAAATCGCCTGAGGCCAACGGCAATCCAATTGACCATTACATTATCGAATATTGCCCGGTAAGTATAATTCCAAGGGTTTCATGGTAATTGCTAATACGAGAGACCTTTCCGCTGCGGCAGGAGCAGATTTTTTGTGGTATAATAAAATTAGAACCCTGAAATTCCTGAACAGTATACATGCGTATAAGAGTATACGTTTAGTCAAAGTCATAAGATGTTTATACTTTTTCCGTCGTATAAACTTAAATTATATGTGTAAAATAATGACTATATACCTAGGTCTCTACTTTTGAACAAAATCGGAAGTCACTTTAAACTAAATAGTGTTTCAGGAATAAATAACTTAATAATAAATGAAAGTTCTGGAAAACGATACATGGGTACATTGTGGCATAATTATGAAGTTGAGGCAAACGATAGAGAAAACCACATGTTTGTGTACCTAACTTAGTATGTGCTACTGTCATCTTCCTTATCACTATAAATACTAGTGACCCGCGTCACCATAACATTATGCACATTAGATTTCACAGTTTGGATAATGGCGGAACATATTCCATTCCTTCCCGTAGGGTTACAAGATGGATGTCATGTTACTAGCTTAATTGCTCCCATTTACTATGAAATTACTTATTAGAGAATATATTGAGGGGAACTGTTTCTATTTACAAACACATCATGCTACAAAAAATCTAATATTTCATCTCTCTTGGATCAAATTACTACATACCTTTGCATTTTTGAGCAGACTCTGAGCAAATTAGGTTTCGGAAAGTTGAATAAGTAACCAAATGGACTTTGCCTAACGGCTTGTTTCACTACTCAACTTCCTGTTATCATATATGACAGGTATTCACGTATATTTTTTTTTTTTTATCTATGGGACCCAATACATCCCTGTATTGTTTTTTTATATAATTATTATTATTTTTTATTTAATTCTATATTTGTATGGTTTTTTAGTTTGTAATTTATTATATTTTAATTTGAAAAGATGACTTCCTGCCAAGTTTCTTGCGGCGCATTCTTCTTGGCAATGATGGTCCTTACGAAAGCGCTGGTAGTTTAAAAAAGTGACATGTAAAAGAGCCCTTTGCGGCCTATTTGCAGAATAAACGTTTTGATTTTTGATTTTTTATGTAATGATACTATGTCTGTTTTATTTTATTCAACTTAAAAATGATTATTTTTTTGATTTTTTTATTATTTTTTGTCAGCGGTGACAATAATTTGAATTAAAAAGTTATTATTATTTTTATTTTATTAGCAGTACGGCTGCTCACCGAATCTAAGATTATTTAAAAGCGAAAAAGTTTTTCGGGTGCGCCGGTGGGAATGTAATTTGGAACGTAGGAGTCGTAGCTTCTAATAGTTGCGATGGATGTTACCACACGCCACTGTTGGCGTATGTAAGCGATTAAGAATTTCGGGGGAGTCGGTTGGATGCGACGTGGTTCAATTGGTAGAACACCCGTTGGGGCGCATACCCAGGAGACGTGGGTTCGAATCCCACCGGCGCACCCGAAAAACTTTTTCGCTTTTAAATAATCTTAAAAAGTTATTTTCGAAATAAGGCATTATTTAAAAAATAGATGTTTTGTTTCATGTAACTGCGACTAAAAAGTGGTCGCCAACCAATACTGATATAGAAAAAATGATTTAAAAATCATCGTGTACCTTATAAGTATTTGCCACATAAAATGACAGGAACATAACAGGGAGTTGTGGAGCTGGCTTAATTTAAATATTATATAAATACAATTAGAAGTAACGTTTCAATTTTTTTTTCAGTTCTATGACCAAGTCGTCAACTTTTCACAATGCAAAGAAGAGAATCTGACGGCCACTGAGTTTCCGCTGGACAGCTTAGACAAAAGTAGGACTTATAGCATCAAAATAAGGGCACACAACCTCCATGGACTTTCAGACTTCGTGGACAAAATAGTAACCATACCAGGTAAAGTAATAAATACTTAATAATATTAATATTCTAATTATTATCTTATTTTATAATAAACTAGCTTTTGCCCGCGACTCCTTCCGCGTGGAATTAGTAATTTGGGCAGCTTATTTTTTTTTTATCCAATTTGCTTTTTCATCAATTATGGCTCTCCTTAGTTCCTCGATATAAAAAAAACACCCGCCCCCGCACACCCTCGTTCACATTCAACACCGTACTCCCAAGTCAAGCGTGCCTATAGAAGTTTTACTTCAAAAACCCCCGATTTTGAAACATTCTTCCGCTCCGCTCCGCTCCTGTTGGTGTTAGCGTGATGATATATAGCCTATAGCCTTCCTCGATAAATGTGCTATCTAACACTAAAAGAATTTTTCAAATCGGAGCAGTAGTTCCTGAGATTAGCGCGTTCAAACAAAAAAACCTGTTCGATAAATTCTTAAAATAGACGTATCTTTCTTATTTGTGAACCGATTCAAATGAAACAAACACTAAAGGTTAATCCAAAAAAATACCAACATATCAGTGAAAACCGCATCCTTCTAGGTTAAGCCGTTTCTGAGATTAGCGCGCACAAACGCACAGACAAACAGACAAACAGACAATAATTCTAAAAATCATTGTTTTGGGTTCTATTGTGCTAATAAATAGCCCTAGTGACAGTTTTTCTCAAATATTTTCAATGTACAGACACCGACTTGTTACAGATTTATTATATGTATAGATAGATATCGATAACATGCAATTAATTGACCGAGTCACAAAGTAAACAAAGTTTGTGTTATGGGTCTTCTTATTTAAATGCATATCAAACACACAAGACTCAAGAACAAACATTCGTATTTTTCATACAACTATCTGGCCCGGGGATAGAACCCGGGACCTCAAACTATAATCAAATCACAAAAAAGCAAATGTAGTAAAAGTATTATAATGTATAAAGAGCTTCATGACATTTATCCTTTCCTTGTTGAGTTTCTTGCCGGTTTCTTCTCAACAGGGTTTTTCCGAACCGGTGGTAGATTCTTCGACGTTCATAGGAGCATCAATTGATGCCTAAATTGAATAAAGAATTTTGACTTTGACTTTATCAGCGATGAGAAAAGAAGATGTGGGTAGTAATGACGATATAAAAGAGACTATCAGTAAAACATAAAAAACGTGAAAAACAAATTGTCTTACAAGCTAAAAGCTTTTATGTTATAAATCGGTGTCGTTACACTAAACTAAACTTAGTCGTACTAATATGCGGTACTATAAATAGTTTGTGTGCGACCGTGCGTGCGTGCGTGTGTATAATTTAACGTTTTCGACGCCAACGACTCATGTATCCGCATCGCAAGTTCAACGCAAACGACGGATATACGAGTCACGGCGAGCGATATCTCTACCTACATGCAGTAATGTAGGGTTCAACTTCGCATTTGACATTCCAATGTCATAGCGTATTCGTAGCTGTTAAATTTGACAAAGCGTTGAAATCTTAGATCACCTTATAGAATGCAGTAGGTTAGGTTAGCTAAGTTTAATAATAATTCTGAGGAATATACTGTTTCAGAAATAAATTATTTTTTATAGTAGAGGATCCATACTAAAAGGGAATAATTTTAATGAATAAAAATAACTTTATATCAAACCTACTTAAAAAAAATTAACATACTACATAGTTTATTAAAAAATATGTCTCAAGTGGGTTGGCTAAAAAATCCTGGCCAGACAGTGATTAATTACAAAAATAAAAAGATTATGTTTGTTAGTCTCATCATTATAAATTATACTAACAAGTTATTGTTTACTACAGAAAAACTGGTTGCCGCTCCAGTGTTGTCGGCGGGTGCCATCATCGGTTTATCAATAGTGATAGTATTCATTTGCCTGCTGCTATTCGACCTGTTGATGCTTTGCTGGAGAAGACAAGGGATAATCGCGACCTGCTACTTCAAGAAGAATAAAGAGAAGAACGAAAATCTGCAATCTAGGTACGATACGTTTACTTTTAGTTTACCACTGACAGATTGCTTGCCTTCATTTCATTTCCAACTTTAACACCATACAAATAAAGTACCTATACCTAGTTATTACAAAATCTGCAAACGTAGGTAACAGTATTCTAAAATTGGCTTTATTTGTAGGTTGTTAAAGTTGAATATTTTAATGAAGGAAAACCATCTGTCAGTGGTAAACTTTATGTAATTTTACTGTAACATAAACATTTGACACATTTTATATTTGAAATTTACCATGAGCTTTACCGTGAACCTGCGAAGAAATTCAGTGGTGTGTGTGAAGTTTCCATTCCGCACTCATTCCAGCCCTCTCATTCTGCAAGGCCTGTGAGTCCTGCTCCTGTATATAGGCTGGTATGCTGATGATATTCTAAATTTATTTTGAGGTAACTTTAAGTCAAGTAACTTATTGAATCAGGCGTTACTTTGCAGAGGTCCCACCACCAGTACCTCTACCATGATTTTACACTAGTTTACAGTGACCGTACTCGCTAGCGACGGCGTAAATGACTTGTATGGAGAATTGTACTTCCGTAAGTGACCGCTAGAGGCGCTGTACAATTCTCCATACAAATAATTTACGCCGTCGCTAGCGAGTACGGTCACGTCAACTAGTGTAAACTCATGGTAGAGGCACAGACCACCACACGAGACCAGACCAGACTAGACCAGACCAGACCAGGGCTCATGTTCAGAATACCGCAACCGTTCACTATGCTACCAAAAGTTAGAGTGAAAGTTGTGTTGTGTGTTGTTTTATCTAACATTTGGTAGCATAGTGAACGTTTGCGGTACTCTGAAGATGAGCTCTGATTGAGTTCGAATCGCGTCAGTGTAGTTTGGTGGTGGTGATAGTTGGGTTTGTGTGATTTGTGTGTGTTCATACAGTGTGGAGGTGGAGGAACTGCATGAACACGCATTTCTTACATAAACGTAACTATCGTAAGATCACGGTAGAGCAAAGTAATTGTTGTAGTTCATTTTAAGTCAAGTTATTTTCATTATTTCAGAGACCAGAAAGGTTTGCTGGTGAAGGAAGGCGAAACGCGGCCCGACGACAGCCTAACACGGCCTAACAATGGCCACAGAGAATTCGAGTACAACAAGACCACCGGCGTTATAACTGGGAAACATTCGACTGTATAGCGTTATTTTAATTTTAAAAATATATACCAAAGTTACATTTTACGAATATATCTATGTATAATGTTTTAAACTCTCGCGATTCTCACTCATAACTGATATTTCTCGGAACCTCCGCAAAGTCTTAACGTTCAAAGGAACGGCTTATTCAATAGATTATTTAAGATATTCTATTTTCGATTTTCGTAACATGCCGTTTCGTTCACGCCTATAGTATTAAATAGAAGAGTGAAAGGGACGACATGATACGAACTTCAAATTCCGAATTTTGTAGTAACCCCCCAATCTAGTTTGCATTCCTCATAACAATGTAAGTTACACTCATGGCCAGAAAATGTACCATTAAAATGAGAAACTTGCAAAATGTTTAATGTATTTCCATTATCAATCAATAATCATTAAAAAGGAATATTTAATGAACTAAAAAACACCATACATATTAATAAAATTGTGAACGTAATCCGACTTTCTGTGATAGAAATGATTAAGTTTGCCTTTCAGCATATCAATTAAATTTTAATATGTGTTTTGTATAGCATTGATAAAACTCAGATAATATAAATAAGTTTGTTTTAATAAGAAATTCTTTTATTTCTGCCAGTACCTCGGAAAAATTCTTAAATTAGTTGATTTTTCCGTTTCTTGCCCCTAAAGGCAAAGGAAACAAATTGAATTCCACGGAGTCCCGTAAAAATGGAAATTGGATTATCTGTAGACCACTTTACTTTCGTAATAATCACGATTTCAGCCTTAAAAATCTTTCGCTCTCTGAGAAACAGACTTTGATATGAAGCTTTACAACTGTTCTGTTTAACATTTCAGTTAAATTTAGAATAATAGGCGTCAAATCAAGTAATAATGAATATAAACGGCATTAACATACATAAGCTATCATATCTATATATACGATGATTTTTAATCTATAATCATGAAACAATTTTTCTAGAATAGTAAGTATTCGGTGGCGACCACATTTAAGCTGCAACTACTTACATAAAACAAAATTTCTAAAAATAATGATGCTTTGAGAATCACGTTTTAATTCAAATCATTGTCACCCCAGTCATGGTTTAGTCCAACACCTCTTTGACAAGTTAGTGTCTTAAACCAACTTTGACGTGAGACCTGTCAAATTCCCCGCCAAAGCGATAACACTAGACGAAACGACTTAACTTCAGCAATGTCGGATGACCATGCTTTCTGTGGATGGAGGAAGTTTCAACAATATAATTTTAAAATTAAATAGTGTCTTAATTTTATGAGACATCATTTGTTAAATTTCATTTTGGCCAGGGATTAATATTTTTCAACTCCTGCTCTGCGATAAGAGATGGAGGTGAATATTATTATAGTAAACAAAAACCGTGGGGCCTAGTGGTTTGACCAATGATCTCTCAAGCAGAGGGGCGTGGGCTCGAGTCCGGGCTCCCACCTCTGAGTTTTTCAGAATTATGTGCGAAATTACATTTGTGATTTACCATGTGCCTTACGGTGAAGGAAAACATCGTGAGGAAACCTGCGTATACCTGAGAAGAAATTCAATGGTGTATGTATGTGAAGTTCCCAATCTGCACTGGGCCCGCGTGGAAACTACGGCCCAAACCCTCTCTGTCTGAGAAGAGGCCTGTGCCCTGCAGTAGAAAGTACCTATATAGGCTAGGATGGTGATGATAATGATGATGAAACAAAATATATTAAAAAATATTTTGAGGGCAAAGCGTAGATCTTAGCTTCGCTTTCCACCAGGCATGATCGTGGTGGCCACACGCAAGCTTATATTGTATCAAAAAATAACCCTTAATTCAGTAATACGTGTACCAAGTAAGTAGCCTGTAATAATAATGAATCCTTTAGCGTTGGTCCTGCTCACGTGCCTCGAATCAACTTGTACAAAGCGTACGTTTTTAAGCAACTTTAATATTTCCATAGCGCCTTTCCACATAAATTGCTACACAAAGCTGCACATCCCGTCTTAAGCTATCAAAACTATCTAAGTTACTTCCGAAACAACATTATTTTCCACACGTAACAGTGAAGCTTCTAGATCATGGACTTTTAGGATAACATGTAAAGTTCGCAACACTAAGCGTGACTGCGCACCAAAACACGGTCCTTAAAACTAAAGGCAGTGGTCATGCATAATTCAAAAGTGTGCAACGAGTAGGTAAACTGTTCTAAAACGACGCACAGATTGTTCTTTGTTAACCAGGAAACCAGTAAATTTATAGGAAAACCTCGCGTGTCCGGGCAAGCGTAGTGTAGGGTACCGGACAATTTCGCGTTCCTTTAAATTAATAAAACTGTCATAAAGTTTTTGAAAGACCATACCAAGTTGAAAACACCGGTTTCTCGTCCGATCACCGAAGCTAAGCAACGTCAGGCGCGGTCAGTACTTGGATGGGTGACCGCCTGGGAACACCGCGTGCCGTTGGCTTTTTGCCTATATTCTAGATTGGTTGTGGCTGGTATTCTACCGAACACGGACAGCTCTACCGTACTTGATCAAAGGTCGTCTGGCAGTGTCTTATCCGACCTCGACGTTGGCGGAATCATCGCACCATTCGATGGGGCCATTATTCTCCCAAAAATTGAATTGAATTTAATCTAACGATATCCAACACTATGGGTGTACACTCATCCCCGTGTACTTAGCCCAATTTTTTTCAATATTTTTATTTTACCGCTTATACCTATCGCATGGTTTAGCTACATATATTATTACAGACACAAAATTTTAGCTTTCTAACACTAACAGTTTATTCGTCGACGTACGAACGGACATGGCGAAGCTATAAAGGTTCCTTGTTGGACTAAGTACGAAACCCTAAAAACGTAATTGAACAATATTCGTTTTCTCAAACATGCTATGTAATATTGACGTTATGTTCCTTATACTTAATACGCCACGAAGTGTCACGTTGAAGGTGCGGCTAGCCGTGCGGGCGGCCGTGCGGTCAATAATGGAATTTCATACAACATTGCTGGCCAAGGCCAGCAAAGTGATCGTCTATTGTTTCATGTGACACAGCACCATGACGGTTATTTATAGTACTATGGCATCATAGCAATTAGCCATTAAAAAAAAACTATAAGCAATATTTGCGTTTTGGTTCATTATGACATTCTGCCACTACGTTTATTTAAGGTGAGATGATGATGATGGTGGTAATGGTGATGATGATGGTGGTGATGATGATGGTGGTGATGATGATGTTGATGGTGATGATGGTGGTGGTGATGATGATGATGATGGTGATGATGGGATGGTGATGATGGGATGGTGATGATGGGATGGTGATGATGGTGATGTGATGATGATGGTGATGATGATGATGATGGTGATGACGATGATGATGGTGGGTGATGGTGATCATGGTGATGGTGATGATGGTAATGATGATGATGATGATGGTAATTGGTAATGGTGATGATGGTGATGGTGATGATGATGATGATGGTGGTGATGGTGATGATGATGATGATGGTGGTGATGATGATGGTGGTGATGATGATGATGATGATGATGATGGTGGTGATGATGATGATGATGATGATGGTGATGACGATGGTGATGGTGGGTGATGGTGATGATGGTGATGTTGATGATGGTGGTGATGATGATGATGGTGGTGATGATGATGATGGTGGTGATGGTGATGGTGATGGTGGTGGTGATGACGATGGTAATGGTGGTGGTGATGACGGTGATGGTGGTGGTGATAATCGTGATAGTGATGATGATGATGACGATGATTTTATGATGATGATGATGATGATGATGATGATGATGATGATGATGATGATGATGATGATGGAGGTGATGACGATGGTGATGGTGGGTGATGATGATGATGGTGATGATGGTGATGATGATGATGATGGTGGTGATGATGATGGTAATGATGATGATGATGGTGGTAATGGTGATATGATGTGATGATGATGATGACGATGATTTTATGATGATGGTGATGGTGATGATGATGATGATGATTCAAGTTTGAGAAAAACTCTATACAAGCCTTGGCCACGAACAGGGATTGCCGGCCTCGTATCTCTAGATGGCCTCGTTACCACTCGGCCATCTATAACTACTCGGCCGGCAATACCCTATTTCGCGGCCGCTGCAGTAATGTACTATTGTATTTCAATGTAGCTGTAAAAAGAAAAGACGAAAAATTTCCAATAAAATCGAAGCAAAATAATTCAATGTTCACGAGTAAATTGTTGGAATTAATTGATCTACTTAGATATAGGTTAAACATATTAAATTTAATTGTACATATTATTGTAAGGTCCTTACTTAGGTACTCTTACCTTAATTGAGACTCTTATTTCGCTTCGTTGTTATTTGTAAACCGATTACAGAACAGAAGGTATTACGCAAATGATTGTACCACTTGTGCACCTTACTAACTAAAACACAAATGTCTATATTATTTGTTTTTGACTTTCCCATGTCGTAAGAACTTATTTATTTGTTCAAACACACTTACATTATTTATATCATTACAGGCTTAACTTAATGCGACAGAGAAGTCCTAACGTAAATAATATATCAGAATACCTAATAACTGTTTTTGCAAGAACAAAATAAGAAAAGAATTCTCAGAACACAGAGAAACATTTTTTTTTCTAGGCCATTTGGTTGAGCGTGTGTGCGTAACTTAATAACGTTATCGCTGTAACTACCATTTGTATCTACATTTCTGTGAGTCTGAGTACATTTTTATATGGCTTTATAAGACGGGCGAAACTACAGTAAAACTTGTTTTGAATATAAGAGTTTTCAAGACTGATATAAAACAAATATATACAATAAACCTAAATTAAAATAAGTGCTACCTATTAATTTACAAATTTGACTCTCTTCATCGGATTACAATTAGAATAATACAACTCGAGTTCTATTATGAAATCCCACTTCCAATTTCGAGTAATCCAAGACTATTGTAACCCTCTTTTAAGGTAAATAATAAAGCAGATTAATTAACCACAGAACTTAATAAGCCCCAACGAAGTCATTTTTTAAGAATTCCCGGAATTTTTCCCACCCAAAATGAGTATAATCGGGAATCCGTAATGAATACGACGACGTTAAGAAATATTGAACGCACCTGTTATTGAAAATTATACTTAAGGGGAGGAATTTGTTGGCTTCGGTGTAAGACACAGGCTGGTGCGTCATAACATTTTTTTTAAATTAAATTTTGTAATTCTACGAATAAACGATGATTTTTAATCGGTGATCAATAACCAGTTTTTCCAGATCAATATTCGGTAGCGTTTTGTGGAACAAACGTGAGACCTGTCAAATGCCCCGCCTAAGCGATGCCACTTGACAAAATTACCTAACTTCAAGAGATGTAGGATGACATTGCATTCGGTGGATTGAGGAAGTTGTAACAATAACGTTATTTTTATTAAACTGAGACTTTATTGCTTGTGACCTCATCTATTAGATTCCAATTTGGCTAGGGATAACAATTCTCCAACTCTTGATCACCGATTAAAAATCACCGATGTGTGTGTGCGTGTGTATGTTTGTTACTCCTTTACACTAAAACAGATGGAAATTACTAAACACAATCGTGTTTTGACAGCTCATAAGGTATGCCAGTTGATTGGTGGTGTCATCGTCCATATTGTTTCAGTTTAATCTGCTTCACTTATTACTTGTAAACAAGTATTTATCTCTTTTATTGTTGGGCTGAAAATTTGAGATGGTTAATTGCTAATTATTGCTGCTTTTTTTGTGCATAAAAGGACAATAAAAACATACGTTAATGTTGCGCACACGCTGCTGTTATGCCCGCGAGTGATCACAGCCGACGAGAATTACTTAAGTTCACAGGTAAAGTTTGAACTCTACCAAACCACCCCGTCAGCCACTTCGGTCAACTAGAGCGAGTTATTCCTACTTTGTCTCCGCTCAAACTAGGTCACAAGAAAGGTAAATTGAGCTGACAAGTGGCTGAATAGCAGCCTCTAGCTCTCAAAGGGTTTTATGTTCAAGTTTTAATAAAAGACGTCATTGTCAACCGACCCGCCTCCCACTGACGCGAGGCACACCTGTACCGCAAATATTGTAGTCTAAGATCCGTACTAGAAGCGACCGTCACCCATCTGTTTAATGGATGAAAATAAATTTATATCATACCTACTAGCTGATGCCAGCGGCTTCGCCCCCGCTGAAGTAGTTTAAAACGTGTTTTCCCGTGGGAATGAGATATTTTCCCGTAAAAAGTAGGTAGCCTATGTCACTCTCCAGCCCTTCAACTACGTCCATACAAGAAATCATGATTAATCCGTCGCTCAGCTAAGACGTAAAAGAAGTAAAAATAAACAAACAAACACACTTCCATATTTGCAATATTATTATATGGATTTAATACATTGCAAAACATACCTATCTAAAATATAAAAATCTCGTGTCATGGTGTTAGTTATCGAACTCCTCCGAGACGGCTTGACCGATTTTTATCTAAGTTTTTCCCTGTATTTGTTAGGTCAAAAAATAGGTCTTAGCCTATTTTTGTACCACTACCTACTCTTCGCGGATGGAGTCGCGGGCAATAGCTAGTCTTCTAATTTATAAAAATCTCGTGGCACGGAGTTTGTTATTAAACTTTTTGTCTATAATTTGGTAGGTCTGAGAATAGGTCGTAGGCTATTTTTCATACCCCTATTAGTCTATACCAATAATAAATTTGTATTAAGTCGATGTTTGTACATTGAAAATATTTGAGAAAAACTGTTACGAAGGTGCTGTTATTTATTTGCGTTATTTATTACCGCAATAAAACTCTAAACAATGATGAATGAATGATGTTTAGAGTTATTGTCGGTTTTTTTGTTTGTCTGTGCGTTTTTTGCGCTAATCTCAGAAACGGTTTAACCTAGAATGATGTCGTTTTCATTGATGTGTTAATCTCACAAGTGCAATATTTAATTAAAAGATAATTTTAAATTTCTAATCACTTAATTATTGTCTTGCCAGGAATTTTTTAGCCAATCCACTGGAGATATGTTTTGCAATGTATTAAATTTGATATAAAAATATTTTCATTCATTAAACAGATAGGTGATGGTCGCCTCGAGTACGGATCTTAGACTATTAAATGTTTGAACCGCATACCGATCGCAATATTGAAAATTTATCATTTGTGATACGCAGACGCCAAGCTGCTTATGTAAACTCGAGGAAGCAATCAATGCTTTGAGCTTCGACATCCATAGATATTTCATTTCTGAAGTTTAAATTGATTTTGTGTTTGTTTCTTGATGAAGTTTTATGAAATACGAGAAGCGAAGCGGTTTCAAATGGTGTTTTAATCACTTTTTCATTAATTTGACGTCTGATATCCTGTGAAAAGTATAGGAAGCAAAGAGGTTGATACGTTCAGATGTGTTTAATTTATAAAGCCCGACCAGGAAAATAAAAACCCGGCTCTGGGGGCGTTAAATTAGCAATAATTATAGCAACACTGTACCAGGTACCTACCAATCATGTTGACAACAAGGTCGGTGATGTTATTTAGAGGAATGGACTCCAATCCTTCAGACTTTCTCTCCAACAAATACTTTGTCATATTGAATATAACTTTTTGTAAATGTCTTTTAATAGTTTTCAGCATTTTAACGCACAATTACAATCCTCAATATCCAAGAAACGCACCTCCCTTAGACAGCAATTGGCAGATGACATTAATGACGTCTTCAAAGTTACTGTTGCCAGTTGAAGAAATTAGTTCCATTAGTTTTCCGCAATATGGCGAGGGTTTTTATTTTCCTGGTCGGGCTTTACTTTAAGACGTTGTCGTAATTATTGTCACCCTATGCCTGGTTAATCCTGGCTAACATGTTAGTTTAATCAACTCCCTGGAACCTAGAAAAACTTATCATATTTTTTATGACAATTTATCAAATGAAAACACACAAATTGCAAAACACAAATGTTTTTAGTGAAATAATACGGATTACTCACGTTTGAAAACGAGTTTAACTCGGCTTGTTTCGAGCTAATCCGTAGCTCTTCGTCTAGAGCGGTGGCGCGTAGTGCACGTTTGGCAGCCCGAAAAATGTTGCGTTAAACTCGTTTTGAGACGTGAGTAAACCGTATTAAATATTTCACTACTAGCGACCCGACCCGGCTTCGCACGGGTGCAATTATGCATGTATTATACGTATTATTATAAACCTTCCTCTTGAATTCTACCTATTAAAAAAAAACCGCATCAAAATCCGTTGCGTACTTTTAAAGATCTAAGCATACATAGGGAAGGGACAGACAACGGGAAGCGACATTGTTTTATACTATGTAATGATTATGATGATGAGTGAGTTTCACGGCAGTTTCATGTTTAAAGTTATTGTTTTATTTAGCTTGCATTTGGTTATAAGAAAAATGTATGTAAGTAGTACCTACTAAAGTACAAATTTATGGTTTGTATTTATAGAACTTGCTCAGTGAGACATACTGATTTCAATCAAATCAAAAGTTAAAAATGTTAAATTATGATATTATATTACACCTACTAGACATTTTTGAAATTTATTAGAGCATCATTTAAAGCTTCGTATTGATCATTTTTATGTAAGTACCTATCACACAACCATTGTAATTAAGTTACCCGCTAATACAAACCAGCTATTACCGCGTAAACTGTAGAGGGTTCAAAATAAACTGCCACGTAAATCTACTAAGAAAACTGGCCATTAGTCTGATGTTGCTACTAAATCATGGATGCTCAAACTTTGCGGATAATAAAAGAAAGTATTTTTCACTGGGATATTTTTAGGACGACGCTCAGCAGCAAGTGGGGATAATTTTTCATATTAAGATTATAATCTCTGGAAATTAAATGATGTGAAGAGTTCTAAAATATGTGATGGCTCAAGAACATTTTTAATTATATTAAACAAATTTTATCCCCCAGCTTCGCCGTGTTAGAAATCCACGGAGAAAGGTTACGATAACATTTTTAAAGCATAACGTGCACTCGAACATCACCGTCTATGGATTGCTGACAAAGTTGACACGCCATCTTGAACGCTGAGGTAGGTACATACATGAACGTTCTTGAAGAGCACTCTTAATTCTTGTTTAGAGTAAAAACAATATCCCAAGCTCATTACCGGGATATTAAATAAAATAAAATAAATATTAGGGGACAATCTAACACAAATCGACCTAGTCCCAAACTAAGCAAAGCTTGTATTATGGGTACTAGACGACGATAAACATACTTATAAATAAATACTTAAATACATAGAAAACATCCATAACTCAGGAACAAATATTCGTGCTCATCACACAAATAAATGCCCTTACCAGGATTCGAACCCAGGACCTTCGTAGGCAGGGTCACTACCAACTAGGCTAAAGCGGTCGTCAAGCGGTCGTTAAGTATCCTATGTCTCAATCCAAATCTCCGTCCATTTTTAAAGTTTTATCTTAATCAGTTTAGCCGTTATTGCACGATTGACTAGCATTACATTCAAATATCCAAAAATCTAAACATCCAAACATTTTCACAAACTTTCTCTTTTTTATAATATAAGTAGGATTATTACCTAAATTAGAAATCATCATCATCCCAGCCTATATACATCCCATTGCAGGGCACAGGCTCCTCTTATAATCGGCTTGGGCCGTATTTTTTGATAGAATTCAACGCTGCTAGCTCGAAGTAGACTGTTACTTGCTTTCAGTCTTAAATTATGCTGCTGCATCAAACGATAATCAGCACAGTACGTAGAAAGTAATATGGAATAGGGTGATTCTTCGAGGTCGTGATTTTTGTTTTATTCCTCTGTCGTATTTTTTTTTACTTATTTGACAGAAAAATTCATGCTCCCATGAAAATAGATTTGTTCAATAACATAAATATTGTTTTGGCACTCATTTTTACGAAACCATTTTGAAAATAATTAACATTTTAGTTTTTGTGTCCAGAGGAATAAAAATAGTAGTAAAAAAATACGTTAAATATTAATAAAAATATATAAATAGTAATTAGAGTATTACTATACGTAAAAGTTAACAATCTAGGTACATAATTATTCTTGAAAACATTTTCTGTGCTTATTATTTGTACTTAGTTTACATACTCAACGGCAAATATAACCGCCCGCTTTTTTACGTCACATAAAACTACCTTGAAATTTTATTTTTTTACTGTTATGGCATGTTTTATTTAAAAATAACTAAATAAACTGTACTTTTATTTAAAAACTACTATGAAAACTGTATTTTTTTTATTCCAATGTCCATTTATCCATAGGAATAAAGGACATAGGAATAAAAAAGTAAATAAAAATAGTGATGATTCATAATACGAACATTCTGGAAAGTTGCCGTTAATACTACAGAAAGGTAGTGAATCAAGCATAATTTAAAAAAAATAATAAGGGTTATACAAGCGTCAAGAAACCTGGCAGAGTAATAAAAATGTTACCTGAACCAAGGACAGAGAAATAAAATATTTACCTTCGTATCTCTGGAGCTAATTGCACTAGCTGAAATATCCACTACTAGACATGTTCGAAACGCGAGTAAAAACAGCCCACGTGTGAATTTATCAACAGTTTACAGTTACACCAGAAACACCTGATTGAAACACGATCCAGAGTAATAAAGAATTTACGCCGGACACATCTTATTTCCTCAGCTATAAAGTTAATACTACAAGTAAAAATTATTCATCAGTTGTTTGTTACGTAACAACTAATATTCTTTTCTCAAACATGCTATGTAATGTTTACGTTGTGTTCCTTAAAACAGGCCTTAAAATACATCGTTGCAGGCCTAGGCTGGCAATGCGATCGTCTATTGTTTCATGTCACACAGCACCATGATGTTTATAGGTCTACGGCATCATAGCATTTAGCCATTTAAAAAAAAACTATAGGCAATATTTGCGTTTTGGTTCATTATGACATTCTGCCACTACGCTTATTTAAGGTAACGTAAGATGGTGATGGTGATGGTAATGGTGATCTGCCTTGAGAAATATTTCACCATCAACATCATCATCACCATCGTCATCATCATCATCATCATCATCATCATCGTTATCGTCATAATCATCATCATCATCATCATCATCACCATCATCATCATCACCACTATCATCACCATCATCATCGTTATCGTCATAATCATCATCACCATCATCATAATCATCACCATCATCATCATCACCATCATCATCATCATCATCATCATCATCACCATCATCATCATCATCATTATCACCATCATCATCATCATCATCATCCATCACCATCACTATCATCATCACCATCATCATCATCATCACCACCATCATCACCATCATCATCATCATCGTCACCATCATCACCATCATCATAATCATCATCATCACCTTCACCATCATGATGACGACGACGATGATGATGATGATGATGGTGATGGTGTATGTATGAGAAAAGCACTATACAAGCCTCGGCCGGAACAGGGGTTGCCGGCCTCGGATCATGCCAACTTAGATACTCGGCCGGCAACCCCTTAAGTCCCGGCCTCTGCAGTAATGTACTATTGAATGTGGTCACTCAGCATATTGTTACAGTTGACTGATTTTGAGATATAATCGTTTGTTTTCATGATAATGGGGAACGGACACGACAGAGTAGTAAAAATCATGGTGTTAATTAATTTTTTGTAAATAATTAGAACCAGTTACACAAAAACTGACATATGTCCCAGTTAAATGCAGATTTATGCTACCTCTGAAAAAAAAATCAAACTTCTAAACTGAAGGTTTCATTAAAATTAGCCCCCGGACATCGAAAATCGGGGCCTCGAAGAATCACCCAATACTTAAATGAAAATATAAAAGTTTTATGTTCTAAAATAAGATAAAAAAATTGTTTATAACAATTAAAGGTAATAGTTATATATTACTAGCTGATGCTTCTACTGATTCTAGTTCAAGAATTGGGGTATAAAAATAGCCTACGACCTATTCTAAAAGACCTACCGAATACACAGAGAAAAACTTTCATAAAAATCGGTCACGCCGTTTCGGAGGAGTTCGATAACAAACACCGTGACACGAGATTTTTATAATTATATTAGACTAGATGTTGCCTGCGACTCCGTCCGCGAAGAATACGCAGCTACGACCATTCTCAGCCCTACCGATATGGAGAAAAAGTTTCATAAAATTGGGTCAAGCCGTTTCTGAGGAGTTTGGTAACAAACACCGTGACACGAGATTTTTATATATTAGATTATGAAGAAGTTAGTATATTTAGAGTTAGGTACCTAACTCTCATTTTCCGTCGATGAACTATATAAAAAATAACAAGTAAATTTTTTATGATAAAAGTTGTAAATAATAACTTCTTCTGGATAAAAAACCTTGTTCTACTGGCAGCAAAACCTGTGGATTGATTTTTTTTTAATTCACATGTGTAAAAATACCATTCGTAAAGTGAAGGAAAGATTAGCTAATTTAAATGAGTGGTAGTTTTGTATCAAAAAAAATGTAGATACAGCATTTGAAAATTTGGCAATCGGTTCTGGATTAAATAAATCAAAAACAATGTCAATATTAAAACAAATTTCAATTAAATCTGAAAAACTTTAATTAACACTGTATCACATCAAGTGCAATCCCATTAGCGGCCAGTACAAAATCTGTAATAGATATACCACAGAAAACATAAAAGAGGAAAAACGGCCAAGTCCCTAACTTTATGTAAATCTATTCTTATAAAAAAAACTTACACAAAACCAACGTTATTAGAACTATGCCAAAATTATGACAATTGAATCTTGTGATGATAAACTTTTCTAGATATTAGGTATTTGGTATTGAAATTGGCTGTAGCATTTAATTTCAGGACACAAGTTAAAAATAATTAGGCGATATTTTACGAAGAGCCATACCAAATAAAAAGCTGATAAAAATATAAAAAAAGCAAAAAAGTAGAAAAATCATAATCATCATCATCATCATCATCATCATTTCAGCCGCAAGTCGTGCACTGCTGGACATAGACCTCCCTCATTAATACCCAATCATTGCGGTTGGAAGCGACTTGCATCCAACTTGAACCTGCGGCCTTCACCAAATCGTCCATCCATCTCGTTTGAATCAATATGATGTAACCAATAAAATTAAGGTAAAATCAGGGATTATTTCATCCTGATTTTGATAATTGACTGTTACGTTCTTCTCGATGAACTATCGGAAAGTAAACCTTTTCATAATTTGTTTAAAACTTTAAATACCCAAATTCAAAAACTTATAGTGAGATTTCATGAATCAAAGAGACGTTCATTTCCAAAACTCGGCTAAACTACTCCTCGTGCCTTTCCGGTGCAACTGGCATTTCCCACGTAGAAACAGCTATTTGCCCAATTTATAGGCTTTTCCCGTCCGCAGGTGCCAATAATAGCTCCCCAGACTTCTGTTCTTACATAAGTTTTAATTTACCGGGGTCATTGATCCGGCGGAGATAATGAAAGTTGGTGAACCTTGTTAAAGGGCGTTTATAGGTGGCATTTAAAGGTCAGTTTGACGCGCGAACCGTGGCGATGGCGGGCTACATTCGTCTAATTATTAGGATGATAATTTAGATTTACTTAGTTGCTTGAGAAGAATAGATAAGACAAAAAAACGAGTTACTAGGGGCGTTCAATAAATAATGAGAATGAGTATGTTATAAACAACTTTTACTAAATGTCATTTTATTTTTCGACATAGTCACCTTTTAGCATAATACACTTAGTATATCTTTTTTCTAAACTTAAAATTCCATTTTTAAAAAAGGTCTCATCTTGAGTACTTAAAAAATCTTGTACTGCAGCGACTACCGCGTCGTCTTCAAATTTCTGGCCTCTCAGGTATTGTTTCAATCTCGGAAATAGGTAGAAATCACTGGGAGCGAGATCTGGTGAATACGGAGGATGCTTAAGGATAACGTACCCAGCATCACGAATTGCAGCCATTGCTACGGCGGACTTGTGTGCTGGGGCATTGTCCTGGTGGAACAGCACAACTTTCGAGAGTTTACCTCGCCGTTTTTCGCGGATCTAATTGCGCAATGTTGCTATTTGTTTGGCGTATAAAGTGCCCGTAATAGTGGCTCCATGCTCGAGATACTCAATCATTAATACCCCTTTACTATCCCAAAAAACAGAGCCCATGACCTTACCGGCAGATGGGCTCACCTTGAATTTCTTCGGAGTTGGAGATGATGGCCTTTTCCATGTCATAGACTGCAGTTTCGTTTCAGGGTCGTAATGATGGAGCCATGTTTTGTCCATTGTTATAAATCGCGCCAAAAAAAGTTCCCGGTCTTGCTGCATCAGGTTCAAAGCTTTTTGACAAATCTCTAGTCTAGTTTGTTTTTGCGTGTCAGTAAGCATTCTTGGTACCCAACCGCAGATACCTTTTTCATACCCAAGCGTTCATGTAAAATATTATGCACGCTCCCCGTTGAAATCTTTACGTTTTCAGCAATAACACGAACTGTGACACGACGATCCGCCAAAACTGAGTTTTCGACTTTTTTCACAATTTCTTCAGTTACTGCTGTAGTAGGGCGTCCGGAGCGGGGGTCGTCCATTGTCGATGTTCTTCTACGTCTAAATTCGGCGCACCAACGTGCGACTGTCGAATACGGAGGAGCATTAGACCCTAAAGTGTCCCGCAAATCCAAATTGACTTGGTCCGTAGAAAAATTTTTCAAATACAAGTATTTGATAACGGCGCGCAGTTCAATTTTCTCCATTTTCGCTAGCGTACTCAATAACATTGCAAAGAAATTACCGTATATTTTTTAAACAAAAGACAGTTAGTTTTTTTTTTCATAGCAATCAGCTAGATAGATTAGCTTTACTGGCCAGTATTTAATTTCGTAATATTAAAAGAGTTTGCATCTCATTCTCACTTTATATTGAACGCCCCTCGTAAATATCTACTACGACATAATTTGTTAGCTATATTGGAATAGGTGAAAAGTAATATTTAATGTGAGTTGTACGTAAAGAAACTTTTTTTTTAAATGTTATGTTTTATCGACATGCGCATATTTCGGCACTTTTATTTTTCGTCTGAGTTTTTCGATACAACATAATTTTGTGGAACTAAAGAGAAACATTTCAACTAGTTGAAATTTAATTAAAACAGCTTAATTTATTCACGAGAAACTGTATTAAAATTACTGCAACGACTATTTTAAATATAAAGGAGTTTTGTAATAAAGATAGCACAGCTTAGTAAATGCGTCTCTTTTAATGAATTCAGCAAGATAAGGGGACAAGAGAGAAAATGGCACGTATGTTAACCGTTCTGTGATTAGATATTTACAAGCGTAAAGGCTATATCAAATCGTTTTGTACAACTGGTTATTAGCTTAAATTTTTCAGGTAGGTGTAAAACAATACGTAGCAAAATTATCGGTAGACTTTGAGTGACTCACTTATTAAAATATAGAATAACTAGCTGTTGCCCGCGACTCCGTCCGCGAAGAATAGGGATAGGTATGAAAAATAGCCTACGACCTATTCTAGATAGATTGACACTGACAGTTTCGTCGTCGTATCGTTCTTGACACACGACGCACTCCATGATTAAGGATCCTGCCAACCTGATTTATTTCAAAATTTTTATACCAACAAGCTTTTAGCGTTGATTCACACGTACCACAACCACACGACAACCACAACCACACCACAACCACAACACGTGGTTGGGCGCATATTTTGTATTGAAAATTAATAGTATAATCCACACGTAGCACATTTTACCGTCGTTATCGACCGCGTGTTTATCGACTATTCACATGTAACCACTGTTTGACCGCATTTTAACGCTGCGACGTGGTGTGGTTGTGGTACGTGTGAAACAACCCTTAGAGGGGGGGGGACGCTCGATTTTAACAAAAAATTCACTTTAAAGTTCAATATTTCGCAAACGATTCACTATATCGAAAAATCGTCTTCACACCACACAATTATTTAAAGAGACATATTCAACGATATCCAACACTATAAGGTTAGACGAAAAAAAAAATCACCCCTACTTTACGTCTATAGGAGGTACCTACACTAATTTTTTTTTCTAAATTTTATTTTCCCTTTTTACGGATAACTGCTACCTACACATGTCCATGCAAAATACGGCTTTCTAGCCCTAATAGTCTCTGAGCTAAGCTGCGGATGGACGGACGGACGGAAAGACAGAAATCGCGAAACTATAAGGGTTCTGTTTTTGCCATTTTGGCTGCGGAACCCTAAAAACATATAAAAGGAAAACTAACCCATAACTAAACTAAACGGACCAGAGCGGATGACGCAGTGTGGGTGGCCATTAACAAGATGGAACGACGACCAGACGCCGCATTGTCTAACGCGCGGGCGCTGGCTTTTCGGTGTCTCTTCACGCTCCCGTGGCGTTCACAATGGCAACGAGGGAATCCATGCGGTTTTTAGTGGGTCGGCCACTTGTGGGAGAGCCCCACATACCCTCTGTTTCCCTGAACAGAGACGAATGCATAAGGCGCATTTTCCGCCCATAAAAAAGGACCGATCTATTTGGCAAGCATTGGGGTATGTTCTATGGGGCCTATGTTCAGCAGTGAACGTCTTTCCGCTGAAATGATGATGATGATGAACTACACTAAATAAAACTAATAAATTTGAAAGGTACGCAGCATTCACCCAAAGATGCTGGCAGTATTTACTTAGCTGTAGTACCGCAATGCTAAAACGTTGTTCGAGGAAGCTGTATTCGATTCGATCCCCAATGGTGTCCACATGTGTTTTTTACAAATTTTAAATAGTCTGCTGTTATAATACACGAGTATTTCAGTATGAGTAATTAAATAGGTACGTTTATGCGGTGGTTTTCCATTTAAAAAATGTGCAACAACTCTTAATGCTGCGTTTAACTTCAACGCAATAATAAGAAAAGAGCAAAGGAGACTTGGTTTTTTACCCTCAGAAGTGCGCTTGAACCATTGCGATATAAATCACTCAGAGGACAGTTAGTAGCAGTGCCCCGTTTGCGCAGATAGGTATGAAGGTAGGTATATCGTTGCTGTTTGCGGCAAATATTAAATACATTTAAGAGAAGGGTTGAATTAAAACTAAAGAGTGGAACTCTCTACCTGACTGTGTTCCCTGAAGACTAAAATCTGACCGTTTTCAAGTCTAGGGTGAATGAACATTTACTAGGCAAGTGTGCGCCATCGTAGACCTCATCTTCGCTTTCCATCAGGCGTCATTGTGGTCAAACGCAAACCTATATTGTATTAAAAAATAACTTGTGGTGTGGGCGGTTTTGTTCATCCTTCTATACCCCGTCCGGACAGCAAAAGATTGGAATTCCTTTCCTGTGTCTTGTTACATGAACGTTACATTACGTTAGAACGTTACGTTACGTTACGTTAGAAATAATAATAATAAAAAATAATAATAAGACCTATTCTCAGACCTACCAGTAGACAAAAATTTCATAACAATCGATCCAGCCGTTTCGGAGGAGTTCGATAACAAACAGTGCGACACGAGATTTTTATATATTAGATATGTATATAATACAAATAAATAAATACGTATTTAAATACAATACAATACAATGACTGTTTATTGTACACCACAAAGAAAACAATACAAAAAAAAACAAGAAGTAGTAGTAAAAAAAAACAATTACTAAGGAAACATGGACAGCGCCATTGAAATTTTAACGTAAACGCGATCGAGAAGTATTTTGGTGAAGTAAAACTTATACTAAGCGTACTAGGGGCGTTCAATATAAAGTGACAATGAGATGCAAACTCTTTCAATATTAGGAAATTAAATACTGGCCGGTAAAGCTAATCTATCTAGCTGATTGCTATGAAAAAAAAAACTAACTGTCTTTTGTTTAAAAAAAAATACGGTAATTTCTTTGCAATGCTATTGAGTACGTTAGCGGAAATGGAGAAAATTGAACTGCGCGCCGTTATCAAATACTTGTATTTGAAAAATTTTTCTGCGGACCAAGTCAATTTGGATTTACGGAACACTTTAGAGTCTAATGCTCCTCCGTATTTGACAATCGCACGTTGGTGCGCCGAATTTAGACGTGGAAGAACATCGACAATGGACGACCCCCGCTCCGGACGCCCTACTACAGCAGTAACTGAAGAAATTGTGAAAAAAGTCGAAAACTCAGTTTTGGCGGATCGTCGTGTCACGGTTCGTTTTATTGCTGAAAATGTAAAGATTTCAACGGGGAGCGTGCATAATATTTTACATGAACGCTTGGGTATGAAAAAGGTATCTGCGCGTTGGGTACCAAGAATGCTTACTGACACGCAAAAACAAACTAGAGTCGAGATTTGTCAAGAAGCTTTGGACCTGATACAGCAAGACCGGTAACTTTTTTTGGCGCGATTTATACCAATGGACGAAACATGGCTCCATCATTACGACCCTGAAACGAAACTGTAGTCTATGACATGGAAAAGGCCATCATCTCCAACTCCGAAGAAATTCAAGGTGGGCCCATCTGCTAGTAAGGTCATGGGCTCTGTTTTTTGGGATGGTAAAGGGGTATTAATGATTGAGTATCTCAAACATGGAGCCACTATTACGAGCACTTTATACGCCAAACAAATAGCAACATTGCGCAATGAGATCCGCGAGTAACGGCGAGGTAAACTCTCGAAAGTTGTGCTGTTCCACCAGGACAATGCCCCGGCACACAAGTCCATCGTTGCAATGGCTGCAATTCGTGATGCTGGGTTCAATATCCTTAAGCATCCTCTGTATTCACCAAATCTCGCTCCCAGTGATTTCTACCTATTTCCGAGATTGAAACAATACCCGAGAGGCCAGAAATTTGAAGACGACGACGCGGTAGTCGCTGCAGTACAAGATTTTTTAAGTACTCAAGATGAGACCTTTTTTAAAAATGAAATTTTAAGTTTAGAAAAAAGATTTAATAAGTGTATTATGCTAAAAGGTGACTATGTCGAAAAATAAAATTACATTTAGTAAAAGTTGTTTATAACATACTCATTCTCACTTTTTATTGAACGCCCCTAGTATGTCATAGGTCATAGTACAAGCTTTGCTTAATTTAGAATAGAACTATACATTTTAATATTGAGACTAGTTTTCCTATTAATTATTCTCTGAAACTATTCTCTTAACTTTAATACTTAGCATGCTATGTCTCATGGAACTCTTAAACTGTAACAGATAACTTAAGTAGAACACTGCATAAAACTTAAAAGGCTAACCAAACTTCAAGCTAGCTTACTTCAAAAACACTGTAGATTAATTAGACTTAAGAATCATTATCATGGCTCATAGTACATAGAATTCTGTTTGAAAAGCTGGTTTAATCGAAATCCTTACTGAACTTTATCCCCGTCTAGTGCCACTGCTGACGATAAATTGAGGAAAAGTGTATGGTTCGATATTGGAAAAGGGACTTATATATAAGGGAAATCAATATGGTGTGTTTAGCTCTGCTGATGCTGGAAATATATAAGGCTGTAACTCCATTGTTTTAATTGGTTTGATTAAATTTAGGATGTTAATACTAATCACAAACTCAATATATGAACACCACCAATTAAAATAAATTAGTGCGTTACATTTTTCAGTATTAAATTAACTCAGCTAGAAACGCTAATTTTGTGGCACATTTATAATTTCATCTTGTATATTTTCCATCTGGTATCTGGTTTCTAGATATTTATATTATTTATCATTAAATTACCCTCACACTTTCCGCAGTTCCAGCCTCCCAAAACATTCATCACCTGATTTTATTTAATCTTTGCCTCCTAAATTATAGCTCAGCTTAATTAAAAATGACTGATTTATTTACATGTAAATTTTACATTTCCTACGAATTGTATTTGAGTAACATAATTTACGCCGTAATCAGCGTTATCCGTTCGCAAGGCGTAAATGGCGTAATTGAATAAGCGTTGATTCTCGAATTACAGATATTTAATTAATATCGTGTCGTGTCGGCGCGCCTGTCGCGATAATCATACTTGAAATATTTTGGAATTGATTTTACTGATGTTTACGTTTGAATGCGTTAGATATTGTGAGTCTGAGAGTCCAAATTCTGTAAGTATAGATATTAGAAACTGTGGTACCATTTAAGTTAAACAGTATAATTTTATTGTATGTTTTTATTATTACTTTGCCTATATTTCTGTCCCACTGCTTGGCAAAGTCATCTGTTTTTGACCTTTATCTTCCTATTCAGAGCAAATATTTGGGCATTTCCTCAGTTCAGCGTTCAGGTCATCTCGCCATTTCCGCTTCGGCCTACCTTACCGTCGGTGTTTTGGAACACAATGTCGTGTTCCGGATTTTATAGTAACAAGCTGTGAAATGATTTTGATTAAAACTGTGCGTTAATACTGTTTATAAACAAGAATGTGATCAGTTAATAGTTTCCGATTAAATATTTACTTTTGATGAAGTGCCAAAGCGGGGTAGCCTAAAATAGTGATAAAATAGAATTTTATTCTGAAAGCAATAAAGATTCTAAATTAACAGCAAACTAATGAATAACTCAAGATCCTGTCTAAATTTCTCTACAACGCATTTCCAACTCACTAGAGCGGGCAAAATAAGAAGGAAACAATTGAAATCACAGTAGGGAAGTTTCAAAACTTCTCTGTAAGCAAACTTTTGTTTCCTCAGTGGTATTTGCATTTTCTTATCCAGATAACAGCATTAGACTCTCGGTGGCCTGCTTGCGGCACAAAGGCGTTCAACGCCGCGGGCAATAGCCGGGTCTCCACTGACCGAACTACCTCACGAGGCAACCATTTTCGGCGCGATTTTGAACCTTGTGTCGAACAAAATTATGCGTCATGCGCTAGCCTCGCGAGGCAGCTCGCTCAATGGGGACCCAACCCAGCAAATCAGAAAAAAAAATCTTAAATCAGTCCAACGCTCATTTTCGACGATCAAAATAGAGCAGCTGTGGTTTCATAATCTAACTACGAAGCTTGATGCTTCAGGTTGATCTCCGTTGGGGCAGGTGTTTCTATGAGAATACGAATGTCTGTGTTTATCTATAGAAGTACTAGGGGCGTTCAATAAAAAGTGAGAATGAGTATGTTATAAACAACTTTTACTAAATGTCATTTTATTTTTCGACATAGTCACCTTTTAGCATAATACACTTAGTATATCTTTTTTCTAAACTTAAAATTCCATTTTTAAAAAAGGTCTCATCTTGAGTACTTAAAAAATCTTGTACTGCAGCGACTACCGCGTCGTCGTCTTCAAATTTCTGGCCTCTCAGGTATTGTTTCAATCTCGGAAATAGGTAGAAATCACTGGGAGCGAGATCTGGTGAATACGGAGGATGCTTAAGGATATCGAACCCAGCATCACGAATTGCAGCCATTGCAACGGCGGACTTGTGTGCCGGGGCATTGTCCTGGTGGAACAGCACAACTTTCGAGATTTTACCTCGCCGGTTTTCGCAGATCTCATTGCGCAATGTTGCTATTTGTTTGGCGTATAATGTGCCCGTAATAGTGGCTCCATGCTCGAGATACTCAATCATTAATACCCCTTTACCATCCCAAAAAACAGAGACCATGACCTTACCGGCAGATGGGCTCACCTTGAATTTCTTCGGAGTTGGAGATGATGGTCTTTTCCATGTCATAGACTGCAGTTTCGTTTCTGGGTCGTAATGATGGAGCCATGTTTCGTCCATTGTTATAAATCGCGGCAAAAAAAGTTCCTGGTCTTGCTGCATCAGGTTCAAAGCTTCTTGACAAATCTCTAGTCTAGTTTGTTTTTGCGTGTCAGTAAGCATTCTTGGTACCCAACGCGCAGATACCGTTTTCATACCCAAGCGTTCATGTAAAATATTATGCACGCTCCCCGTTGAAATCTTTACATTTTCAGCAATAAAACGAACCGTGACACGACGATCCGCCAAAACTGAGTTTTCGACTTTTTTCACAATTTCTTCAGTTACTGCTGTAGTAGGGCGTCCGGAGCGGGGGTCGTCCATTGTCGATGTTCTTCCACGTCTAAATTCGGCGCACCAACGTGCGACTGTCAAATACGGAGGAGCATTAGACCCTAAAGTGTCCCGCAAATGCAAATTGACATGGTCCGTAGAAAAAATTTTCAAACACAAGTATTTGATAACGGCGCGCAGTTCAATTTTCTCCATTTTCGCTAACGTACTCAATAGCATTGCAAAGAAATTACCGTATATTTTTTTAAAACAAAAGACAGTTAGTTCTTTTTTTCATAGCAATCAGCTAGATAGATTAGGTTTGCCTGCCAGTATTTAATTTCGTAATATTAAAAGAGTTTGCATCTCATTCTCACTTTATATTGAACGCCCCTCGTATGTTCATCCGTTGTCTGGGAATAAAAGTAGAAGCTTTCTTGTTTTGGGATAAAAATAGTTGCACTTTACTTCGCTTTACTTCAGTTTCTTGACAATGTCGATTGATCCCGGACTTTGTTCTTATGACACAAAATACTATTTCTAAGTTAACTTTTGCGCAATAAAATCCATAGCATTCTAAAATTCTAAAGTAGTTGATAATCCTCATCCTTTCGGACCGCTTGGGCGTTGAGTTGCACAAAAATTATAGGTAAAAAAATAATTTCTAGTTCACCCCCTTTTCTTTTAAAGGTTAAAAATATTCGTATTTTTTCATCTGACTCAATATTCTACGGTTCTTGCGAAGTGACTAGTTAATATCCGGGCGCTAGAGTCTGCCTCACTTTGGAAATCTCGTAGATTTAAAAAGATTCTCTTTGAAATCAGTTCGCTACTACGGGAGATGGAAACTGGCTTTGAAGTTAATCTTTTCATACACGAACACTGATTGAGCAAAACCTATATTTATTTTCTTTGTAAGATACCTTGTGGGTGTAACGAGAAGTTGGATCGTTTTTATTTGAGTTTTGTTTTGCTGGAGGGTATTTTTATGTTGGTAAGCATTTATTGTCAGTTCTGGAAAGTTAAGGAACTTTTACAACAGTATGACTTCATCTCATCACGCAGAAAAAATACGTTTAACTTTTTATTTCGTTGATAGTTGATATATTAAGCAACCTACATAGGTGATTTCGTTTCGGTGCAAAATTCACAAAATGCAAAATATAACTCGTGAAAAAAAATCATATTTAAATGTACAGTCGCGGAATGAAAAGGTTCGTCACTTTTCGACTCAATATCAACGAGTTAAGGTCGAAAAGTGACGAACCTTTTAATTTCGCTACTATACATCCTAATAACATAATACAATAGTTTGTAAGTATCTATTGTATGCGTCCGTGTTTGCGTACATATGTTCGTGTGTGTAGGTGTTTGAGTGTGTGTATAATAATAAATAACATAGATATTATAGACTACTTTTATCCCACCCCACCCAATATTCCCACAGAATCGGAATAAACCGTTATGTTTCATCATCTTTATCATTCCAGCCTATATACTTTCAACTACAGGGTACAGGCCTCCTCTCAGAATGAGAGGACTTGGGCCATAGTTCCCACGCGAGCCCCGCGCTGATTGGGAACCTCATACACACTATTGAATTTCTTCTCAGACGAAAAGAAGTCGAAAGGGTCGTGGATTCGTTTTTCGGAATTTATGAGCGAAATTACATTTAATATTTACACATTTACCATAACCTAGAAATGGTTTACGCAAGGCAATGCGGTTAAGGCTAGTATGTAGACCAAAACAATTATCCTGAGAATTATAAATCCATCTACAGTTTAAAGTTTACAATTTACCTACAATTTTTCAAGTGAAACTGTATTATTCTTTTTCTGGAAATACGCCTCGTTTTCTGAATTTTCCCGTTCCAGTAATTAAAGTGAAATTCCGCTGCCCTCGTTAGGGGTTGTCACAAAAAACACACGCTTCGTTTTTATGAATCGGTACTAAAAAAATCCCTTACAAGCGAAATTGTAGGTTTGGTTAATTAACTTGGATGAAAAATATCCAATTATTCGTAATACCTACCTATAATTATAATAGATAAAAATACATGTAAATTCAAGTATGATTGTTTACTTAAAAGGAAGTGTGTTTGTTTGTTAGATGTAAGTATACTTTGGAATGCGTTAATTCTTTTCCACTCCTGGGCATACATATCGACACTAACATAAACTGGAAAGAACATATAAATGCTATATCTGCAAAGTTGAGCCGTTTTACCTACGCTCTATATGAACTAAAAAAGTGCACCGATAAAAAGACAGCCATAAGTGCCTATTATGCATACGCGCACGCTTGGCTGAAGTATGGCATAGTTTTATGGGGAAATAGCCCACATGCATTGCAACTGTTCAAACTCCAAAAGCGCTGTGTTAGAATTCTAGTAAATATAGGCAACAGGACAAGCTGCAAAAATCACTCCAAAGAACAAAAAATCCTAACGCTAGCATCCATGTATATTTTGGAAGTATCCATTTTTGTAAGGAATAACATATCACACTTCCCGCAATATAACCGTCCGTCAAACTTACGCCAAAAAAATAGACTGACCATTCCTGCTTGTAGATTAAAAATGATCCATACAGCTCCCTTTGCTATGTCAATTAAAATATTTAATAAGATACCTAAAGAAATTAAACAAGAAAATAACATAAACACATTTAAGCACCGCCTAAAGGGATTTTTGAGTGAGAAATCTTACTATAGTGTTCAAGAATTTTTTGATGAAAATTGATATTCATTTTATTTTATTCTAGGATTTGTAAAAAAAAAATGTTATCTATAACTTATTATTTATACCGTGATAATTAAATTATAGTTATTGCTGAATGTGATATGGTGTAATTGGTAAATGCAAATGTGTGTGTAGGTATGTATTTGTAAAACTGTAAAAATGATTAATAATGTTTTAAATAATGGTTTATAATTATGCTGACATATTATTAATGAAATGCGTATCTGTCCTACTGTTGCTGTGCCCTTACAGGTTTCACATTGAAGCTGTATTTTATTTTGTAACACCAAATGTACAATGTGAAACGCAATAAATAAATAAATAAATAATAACAATGTATCTGTCTGAAAAAAATATACCTTGTTAAGTTTCTTGCCGGTTTCTTCTCAAGGGCTTTTCCGAACCTAAATATAAACCAGTGGTCAAGGGATCGGGTTGCCATAATTTAATTTCATTATTTTTCTTATTGTTCATAATCGTAAGTTATTCGATCCGACTAATTAAAAATATGTAAATTTTATCAATAATTTGCTGTATTTTAATTTTTAGCTTTTATGCACATGGACTTGCTTCTGGAATAAAATTATTTTCTTTTATTTCATTTCATTTAAATGTTGAAATTAATTCAACGGAAACTTATCACGTCTGCACCGCCATTCTACCAAAGTGATTCAGTCTAAAATAAATCACCTACGAATCCGCGCCAGCTAATCGCTCGTACCAAAAGCACAGACGAATGGTGGAGACATTCGTTAATACATTTTCCAACCCCCAATTGCAAATGGCTCTTGGTAATACTAGCCCGGTATCAGTTAAAGACGTCGCAAATGTTTGTACAAATGCTTGACCAAGTCGTAAGCCAGGGAGTTTTCTGACAGGTGGAATATCGCTAGATGGCGTTAGTATTATGATATGAGGTTTGTTTGAGGTTACAGGCTTGCTTGAGATCGGCTCATTTAGTTAAAGCTTGACCAGTAACATATCGACGGTGGAAAGGAAAGCCCTTTAAGCTATATTTTGGACGAAATTGAGATATATATATTATATATTATATATATATATATATATATATATATATATATATATCTCGCTGAAATCAGCTTTTTCTGCATTGTTTGTGCTATATAACAAAATTTCGTCCAAAATGTCGCTTAAGGGTTTCTCATTCCCACATTCATCATGTTGCGGAATTTATAGAAATTGAAGGCACTGGCTCTACGGACACTGAATTTGGATTCTGATTTTGATTACATCAGGAAATCTGTACAGCACTTGAACGGCTTCTATTTAGCACTTAGGCTGCATAAAGGCTTTATAAGCAGCTTGTGTGGTAGATGGGAATAATTCTGATTCATTTTAAGATACCAATGCATTTGTCACGCAGCTGTTATAGTTGATAAGGGAAGGAAGAGTTGTTGTATTTGACAGTAACAAGTAAATTTTTAAGTCAATTATTTAATTTATCTTTTAGTTTCAGGAATACTAGTGTAAAAACTATCCGGCGAAAGAAAGTAATCAGGTCATTTAAAAAAAATGTTGAGATGTAACATTGTCAAAGAGTACAAAATGTTGGTGTCACCAGGACATTTCGTATGAATATTTTAGGGGCAGAATATGCTTTGGCCAACATGTTATTTTAGTCAAAATGTTTCCAAAGCAGCATTCACCATAGGGTCAAGATGTCCTTGTGTCAAGAAGTTTTGAGGACAGAATACTTCGGGACCAAAGTGTACAAAATGTTATGTGCTCATTGACATTATTATACATTTTGACTTTTAATAATAATTTATTCATTTACTCAGTAAAATACATCCATTTTGTTATTAAAAAGCATACAACTAACTTATCATCTATTGTTAGTAAAATTGTACAATTTGACAAAGGGATATTCAAACCCACTGAGTATTTTTGAATCTTGACCATTTATCCTATGTTCGTTTTTTCTGTCATACAATAGGCTCATGAATAGGTTTTTCTGGCATCTAATTCTTTTGTCTTTTCTTTATCATAACATGTTTACATTTACGTTCTTTTTGACCGCTGTACATTTTAATAATGAGACATCTTGAACCATTGTATATTTAGACATTCGTACCAAAATTACCTGATACCGAAAGAAAATCTTTCGCTATAACACCACAAACATTTGTCTCAAGCTTACGGCCAACCTTAGCACACGCAAGACAATACCAACCAGGTATACCTACATCCTGCAGTTACAGCAAATTAACTGGAGCAATAGAGGAACAGACAATGCCTTCGAATCGTTTTAATCGAATTGGCTTTTTACTACGATTAGTTAACTCAAACCGATTTGCGAATTACTGGCCAGTTGTTTTCAATAGTCTCGAATAAAAAGCTAATCGGAAGAAATATTTAGTTTTGTATTGTCACTGAATCGTTTTGCTAACATTTTATTTTCTTGTTTTACTAGTGTCACAGTTGACACCAAGCTCGATGCGCTTCTTTTCAATAGGGATGTTGACACCACCAATCAACTGACGTACTTTTTATGAGCTGTCAAAACACAATTCTCCCATAGAGTTTGAATGGCAATAGCAACTTATGACGTCACTTGTTCGCATACTCAATCACCTAAGTATTTATTTGTTTTAAAGCAATAAAAAATCTGATTTTGCCGTTAATCGAAAATTAATCTGGTTTTCGGGGCTAAAATAAAGCGTTTTTTTACTGGAGTCGTGTCTTCGAATTATTTTTTAATGGCGTCAACATCCCTATTATGATAATTTAATTTCAATTATATTAAACGTTTCAAATTAGGCCAAGATTTGATATCATTATTGCAGTGCTTCTAATGTTGACAACGAACAGTATCGAAACTACAAAAACAAAATTGTTAGATTCGACACTGTACGTTGCGCGGCATAGTACTGAAATTTCAAAATTCAAATTTTGCAGATTCAATACTGTACGTTGCGGTAGTCGCTATATGCCAAATTTAATTCAATTTCATCTAAGCGTTTTAGCTGAGAAGAGTTACAAGGATACACACAGGCACTCACAAACCTACATTTAATATTAGTAGAATAATAAAAGCGGAATCTTTTCAATTGATTTGTCCTTTATTCCAGGAAGCACGTGCGGCACGTCATTAGCGAGACATTCTGACTAATGCCGCATACGTGACCTAGCCTTTTGGCACCACTATTCCAATTCCCCACACTAGCATTTATCTCTTCATCTCTATCACAAATGCTAGGTTAGAAAAGGATATGGTGTTCTATGTTGGAGTCTAAAGCTAGAGTGTGCAGATACTTCCATGCTTTAAATTGTGGACGCACGGTTTGAGATATACGGAGTTGAAATTTTTGCAGAATCTGTTCTGTTTTAGTACTACGTGATACTACTACAGATAGCATATCCATCGATCGGTAGGTATAGGCTTATAGTGTTAATTGATTATAGACCATTACTGATATTTGTATAACGTATCAGATTGTTTAGACTCCAGTGTAGACGATGTTCTATATTGATTTTATCTGTGTGCGTATATATATATGTAGGTACCTACCTACTCATTATCTAGTACCTACTCACACACTTTTTTTAGTTTGGGGCTGGAACCTTTATAAGGTTCCGTACCTAAAGGGTGCCAACGGGACCCTATTACTGAGACTCTGCTGCCTGTCCATCTGTAAGACCGTCTGTCACAGGACACTATCTCTTGAACTTAATAGCTCGCTAATTGAAAATTTCACCGATTACCTGTGCATTACTGTGGCCGCTATAACAATAAGTAACTAAGAATAAGATAAAGTTAAAAAATTAAGAAGATCGTCATACAAGAAACGTGATTTTTCCAGCGTTTTTAACTTGATCTTTATAATGATGTTAACTAGGTAGATACTGGAAATTTTCACTGAATTTGGTATAGCCACTACCTATTTAATTTACAACAAATACGTAACAAAAATAAATTGTACGGCGCGGAGGTACGGAACCATTCATGTACGAGTACCCAAATGGTAAGAACGGGACACTATTACTGAGACTCCGCTGTCCGTCCGTCTGTCACCAGGCTGTACATATCTCATTTTTCACAAATGATGTATTTAGGTTGCCGCTATAACAACAAATACTAAACACAGAATAAAATAAATATTTAAGGGGGCTTCCATAAAACAAACGTGATTTTTTTGCCTTTTTTGTAGATAATGGTACGGAAAACTTCGTGTGCGAGTCCGACTCGCACTTGGCCTTTTTTTCTTTTTCTTACTCGCCATACTCTAAACCGGGCGGTCAGTGGTACCCTGTGAATCCCATAGACAGTGTACTGAAGATACAGTGTATTGGATTCACAGGGTACAGTGGTCGGTTAAGAATTGGCAACAAAACTTCGAGACAACTTTCTTTTTAAAATGGTATGGTGGTGTCCCCCTTGCCTTCCACACCCCAGTTCAGAAGCCGTATTGGCTTACGCGCGAGCGCTGGCCTTCGCTTTAAATCGGTTCTATATCTAAATCCCTAATGATTGTTTGCCCTAATGATCGTTTGTCCTAACTCTTTTTATTTAAAATTTATTAATTGTTCTGGATTTTTATAAAACAAACCTAACCTAACCTATAGAGTTCTAGAGAATAATCACAAAAAAGTTCCTGAAAAATTCACGGTTTCCAAGAAAAAAAGTGTTGGTACAAACGATGTTAGGGATATAGAATGAGACCCCTTTAAATCACCATCTCTTTCTGTCACCATCTTATACCGTTTGACAGAAAGAAATAGTGAATGCGAAATCAAGCGTCTGCGCGTTAGATAATACCGCCTCTGGAGTCAGGAGTTCGAAATTGCCAATAGAGAACGCTGCTGCCGGCTATCCTTCGCCATCTTCCACTACCACGGAAAGAGATCGGTCCATCCTGTATTAAAACCTAACACGGGACGGTATATCGTCCAGGGATAATTATTTATTTAAATGGTCGGTCTATAATGCTAACAAACATAAACACACATTTACCTACCTAAATTTGACGCCGACTCAATCCAAACAGGGAAGCATTTAGAAATATCAACAAAAGGGTTAAAAGCTCGGTCAGTAATGGCATTAAAAGTATTATGTACATTACCCTTCGGGGTGCCTGATGCAATGCATGATTAATGAGACTCCAACCAAATTGTAATGCGGTTTCTCTCGCCCAATAAAAAGATTAGGTCGTTCGATTAGTGGAATGTTATAGAAGCGAAATTAATGGATATCATGTTCGCAGAAAAGATGCTGTAGCGACTACTAGCGCCATCTAGTCATCTGATAACAAAACTGATTACTACATCCTGCATAGCACTATCGAAGTTTCTCAACTCAGCTGCATAAATACAACTTCCAACTTTCATCCATTGGACTTCGGTCCCCAGGCATACATATCATCTGCCTGGAGAGAGATCTCTCTATTGCGACTACCCACAAAATGCTTTTCAATATTAGATACTGTATGCTTATTGTCTCACACGTGGACGCTTGCTGTCGCATTCACTATTTCTTTCTGTCAAACGGTGTAAGATGGTGACAGAAAGAGATGGTGAAAGCGATTACGAGCCGCCGTGTGTTAGACAATTATGGCTTCTGGATGACGAAAGCGAAATTGTACTGTCCCACTCTTGCGTGGAAAGCTTAAGAATGAATTATGACCCTAACTGTCAACATTAGAGCATTACAGATAGGTATGAGTTGTCAGCAAAGACGGCTAAGATAGAACACCTCTTGTGCTGGTGGCAGGATTAGCAAGGTGGTAACGATCTGGACGGACCCTTCACCACCCGCTTATTTGCAGTCCGATCTCTTCCCGTGTATGTCGTTAAACCGACTAAAGGGCCTTATGTGAGTGTGAGCAGTTCTCTATTATGACACCTGCGAACTCCGGACATCAACGCTGGGGTGTGGAATGCAGGGGAAAACCATCACACTTTTTTCAACCAATAATCTTTCTAAGGTCGCGGGTGAGCAAAGTAATTGTTTTAGTTCATTAATAATCTTTCTGTTAAAATTGTAGTGACTTACGAGTAGAAGATATCGAATTTAGTTCCGCTCTACGCTTTAATTTCTTTAAGTTCAATACTTAATTCTTTATTCTACATTCTATTGTAGTCGATAATTCTATTAGAATTGTTAATATACAAATAAATAAACAGTAGGTATTTAAAAAAAATAACGAAACTATATTTCACCTACCCGGACCAGGCGTGCTTGCGACATTCCCTCAAAGCAGGGCTATGCTAAACGCTTAATACTCCTAACGCATCTAAAACATGGTATTCATCTAAAATTGTTTTTTTATGATGTTCCAGACATGTATTCGCACGTTTGTGTAGGGTCATCACACTCTCATACATAAAATATGTGGTGAAATTATATTTATTTAAATTACTGTTCCCGTGAGCGCCTACCCTTTTCACGGTCGGATATTTTCCCGCATATTTTATGCATGGGACTACCTGTCTTAAATAATAACAAGTAAAATTAAATTGAAGCTTGTTCCGAGTTTAATTTGCCTTTGTATTCTTGGTTACATTTGGGAAATGGTATTTTTGGGTAAAGAATATTACAGACAACCAGTTTCCTAATTGAAACTTTTACAGATACTGAGCAAGCTAAAAGACGAGTTGGACGAATTGACCAGCGGGCTGGACAACACGCCAGAGCTGCTGGACAAGGCGCGCGTGTTCCTCATCCAGCGCGAGATGCTGCTCGTCAAGGCTCGCGCGCCCCCCACAGGTCTGCTCATACCTTAACACCTAGTGAAGTAATATGTTAAAAGTCCAAACAAAGATTAAAACAAAATTTGAGGCTAGCACAAAGCATTAGCATGACGTAGCGAATTTGTTTTCGTTGTTAAAATTAGCTGATGGCCGCGGCTTCGACCACACTGAAATTTTTTTTCTCATAAAAATCTTGTCCTGGCAATTTTAAGAGCACAACAAAAAGATAATTATCCAATTTATAGCAGTGGTTCACATTATAGAAGAAAATGATAAATAGATAGATATAAAAGGAAGGTTAATGTTTCCTTAGATCAACAACAAAGCAACAATGTCGCCAGTAGTCCGCGCAGCGAGGAGTCGCCGCTCCGTCGCGGGGAGACCAAGCGACGTAGCCTGTCCTCTAGCTTCACCAACATGTTCGGACGAAGGCTCTCGGGTGAGTGCGATGGAGTAATCGATGTATTTTCATAACCTGCTAGGTCACTATGACTTTATCTGCGAAGAATTTGTTTATAGCTATCCCCCGGGAACTATGCGATTTTGCGGGATCAAATTATCCTATTTCCTTCCCAGGGTGTCAAACTATCTCCATACCAAATTACATCTATATCGGTTTAAGCGTGAAATAGAGTTTTTTTTACGGGCAACAGATAGTAACCTCTCTTCTCTCTCTCTTTTCTCTTTTTCAATCTTTTTCTACCCACTGTTGAGTATAGGTCTCTTCCAATTTTCTCCATACTTTGCGGTCGGATAGTAACCTATAAAAGATCAAAAGAACGTCACGTGGCTAATCTTATAAAAAAACAGTGTATTACAATTTTGAAGGGTGTGTGCAGTGGCACGTAATAAAAAAAAATGTTAAAATGGAAACAATACCGGTATTAAACGTGCATGTTATCATAATAAAATTTATGCAAGACAGACTTAAATAACGGCGGACATAATATATTATACATATGAAAAAACATAGGTGCATACCATAATATTCAGAACCTTCTCCTTTTTTAAAGCCGGTTAAAAATATAATATTATATCCATGCCTTTTTTTGCTTGAGCAATTATGACAGCATATGCTACATGCAGTATACCAAATAGTATTTATGCTAGATAGCTAAGATCGCCTTTGCACTTTAGAAATGTAAAAAAGTAAAAAGAAAGACTGTAAATCAGAAAATAAATGAGATACCTACAGTCACGAACTAGGTCGATTTGGGTAAGATTGTCCCCTAATATTTTTTATTTATTATTATTATCCTTTTTGACAGTTCAAAATGATGTTTTGTTGATGTTGTATATACTCTTTACGCGTTTGTATAACTTAGTTATATATTAAGCTTCCACAATCCGTCCGATTCTACAAGATCGGTCGTAACGTATAATCAGTACGAAAATTCCATTACACATTAGTCCTAATACATGTAGGTAGATGATTAAAGGCACCACAATAAATTGGACAAAAAGCATTCCTTATACGAAGAAAACCCGTGCACCTGCCGAATTTTTCCAAAAATTGGCAAGAACAGTTCGCTGATTGATTAGTGGCAGAAAGGAGGAGACGCACCCCTGACACGCCGCCGCTGGATTGAATTCGTATTGATTGAAAAATTGACCACGTCGCAGCTTTAAGGTGAATTTAGTCGGCGTAAAATTCGATTAGGGAACTAGCGGCTTAAATAAGGAGTTAAACAAGTGATCTTACCTATAATTAATTTATTAGTTGTTTCAGATATTATAATAATAATGTACTTACTCGTTTTCTGTCAATTGTAGAGTTTTCTCTACAATTCTGTATCTAAGTACCTTTGTCTTTTCCCTAGCGGAAAGAATTAAAAAAATATTTCTTGTAAACATGTTTTGATTAATTAAGTTTTTTTTTTTCATTTTTAAAACATTTTTGTTAATTTTTGTATATTTTGTATGCAAATAAATATCTTTTAAATACAAGATTTTTTTTTACTAGTTACATTATAATAAAATTAATAAAATACTAGCTTTTGCCCGCGACTTCGTCCGCGTATAACTCCAATTTGTGGTAAAGCTTTTTCATCTCTTTCCTTGTATAAAACAAAAAAACCGGCAACGGCAACATCTATTATTATTATCATTTCATCATCATCAGTATCAGTTAGTGAATATTATAAATCCCGTTTATTCACTATCCCGTGGGAATTTCAACAAATTTGTCCTTATTCTATGCAAATTTTCGCTTATATTTATCCCACGGGAATTTGCATTTTCCCCGAGAAAAAGTAGTCTATGTCCTTAAAGGTGTAGCTTTCTACCGGTAAAAGGAGTTTTAAAATCAGCCCCGTAGTTGAATTCACTCATTTTTTTCCCGTGTGAATTTTGCTTTTTCACGGAGAAAAGTAGTCTTATGTAAATAATGGTTGGTGTAACTTCCTATTGGTGAAAGAAATTTTCAAATCAGCCCTCAAGTGATGTTCACCTCTTTCTATCCCACGGGAATTTTGCATTTTACCGAATAAATAGTAGGTACCAACAAAGGATAGTGTAGCTTTCTATTGGTAATTTTTTTAAACTCAGCCCCGAAGTTAAATTTACTATTTTGTATACCGCGGGAATTTTGCATTTATCCGGAAAATAGCATCCTATGTTAATTAAGGACAGTGTATCTTTTCTATTGGTGAAAGACATTTAAAAAAAAATAATCTTAATAAAATAAAATAATATAAAATGAGCTCCGAAGTTGAATTTTTATTTCTATCCCTTGGGAATTTTGCATTTTCCCGGAAAAAAGTAGCCTGTGTCAATAAAGGATAGTGTAACTTTTTACTGGTAAAAGATTTTTTTTTTAAATCGGCTCGGAAGTTTCAAAGATTATCTGTCCCACAGGAATTTCCAAAAATCCTGCAATAAGTTTTTTTGCTGTTCAGTATGACCAATTACGTTTATACTGAATTTGAAAAGTTTAGTAATTGTAGTTACGGAGATAGGATCCAGTTGATTTGAGTATATAAATCCTGATTTATCCTTATCCCGTGGGAATTTTCAAAATTATTGAAATTAGCTTTATACCTATTCTAATACTCTACTTGCATGACCAATTTGAATAGTTTATACGGCTACGCATGCCGATTTTAAATAATTTATTGAATCAGGCGTTACTTTGCGGAGGTCCATATTAATGAACTAAAACAATTACTTTAGCACGGTTAGTAAATAGCATGCTTTACGCTGCGTTACCTTCTCAGTCTACTAACAAATATAGATCTAGCATCTCTTACGTCGGGGGTTTGTCTGATAAGATTTATGGCATTTTAAAATCAAACAATATTAATGTTGCCTTTAAGACTAACAACTCTTTGTACTCTAGGCTATGTAACCACAAAGAACAGGTAGATAAGGGAACTAGATCGGGGGTATACAAGCTTACTTGTAATGACTGCAATGGGATATACGTAGGACAGACAGGCCGAAGTTTTAATACTAGATTTAAAGAGCATGTTTCGGCATATAGGAATGAGCATCCAGATAGATCGAATTTTGCAAAACATTTGTTGGAATCAAATCATTCATTGTTAGATTCAGATTCTTATGAAGTGTTACATTATTGCGGCAAGGGGTTGCGTCTGGATGCTCTGGAATGCATGGAAATAATTAGGTACAACACTATGGGGTCTATTATTAATGAACAGGTAAATTTAGTATCTTCTCCTTTACTGCGGCTTGGGTCGAATTTGAACAGTTAGTATTAATTAAATATGCCTTATAAATAAATAAACAAAAAAAAAATTCAAGGTAGTTTTAAATATGTCAATAAAAGTTAATTTTTGTGGGGTAGTTTGAGAATAAGAAAAATAAAGTGGGTACTTGAGAAGTTACAGTGACAAGTTAAAACATTTGTTTTGGTTTGTTAGTTTAACGTTTGGTAGCATAGCATACGGTTGTGGTAACTCTGAAGATGAGCTCTGGTTGAGTTCGAAACGCGTCAGTGTAGCTTGGTGGTGGTGATGGTTGGGTTTATGTGATTTGTGTGTGTTCGTACAGTGTGGAGGTGGAGGAACTGCATGAACGCACATTTCTTGCATAAACGTAACTATTGTAAGGTCGCGGGTGAGCAAAGTAATTGTTTTAGTTCAATTTGAATAGTTTAGTAATTAATCTTCGTTATGGGGATTTGATTGATGAAATATATACATCCCGTATATTCCTTATCCCGTGGGAATTCCACAAATTTTTTTCTTATCGGATGCCTACGTCATACAAAGAACACATCCTCCAAGTTTCAGGTCTCGACATACAGCGGTTTAGGCTGTGCGTTAATCCGCCCCGCCAGTCAGTCATTTAGGACTTCAGGACAAAGCATTTTATATGTATTTGCATTGCACCAAGCTTTTATGCGAGTTCAACAATGATGTTTGAATATTCAATTCGATTTTATTCGAAAAAGGTTGAACTCACATACAAGCTTCATCATCATCATCATCATTTCAGCCGTAGGACGTCCACTCATAGGCCTCCCTCATTGCCGCCCAATCATTACGGTTGGAAGCGACTTGCATCCACCCTGAACCTGCGGCCTTCACCAAAACGTCCGTCCATCTCGTTGGTGGACGTCCCACGCTGCGCTTGTAAAAGCAAAAGCTTGGTGAAATGCAAATACTTATTATAATTAGTTATTATCAGAGATCAGATCAGGAAGTGGTTGACAAACGTAGACAAATGGTTTGCAAAATTTGAAGTTTTGAAGTTTCGTTCCGTTTACATTGTGTCAAAATAAAAAGTAATTTAAATCAAAAGCACTAAGGAGTATTGATATCAACTTCGAAGCAAATCACCCCCAAAGTAACTTTATACTCCTTTTTAACCCCGTTAAGGGATGAATTTCAATAAAATATGAAACACGTCTTCCATCAATTCTGTTATAGAATGTTTATGCAAAATTTGAAGTAGATTGGACCAAGGAATCACGTTGTCCCATACAAACTTTGCCCCCCTTTTTTACCCCCTTAGGAGTAGAACTACGAAAAATCCTTTCTTATCGGATGCCTACGTCATACAAAGAACACACCCTCCAAGTTTCAGGTCTCTACGATCAGCGGTTTAGGCTGTGCGTTGATCCGTCAGTCAGGACAAAGGATTTTATATGTATAGATAAAGGTAAATATCTTAACACAGCTCAATGTGCCCATATTGCGGAAATATACAGAACACTACACAATACGAGTATAATTAGCTACCGACTTAAGTGTCACAAATTTGTCATCCCTTGTCAACGGGACCCTTCAATTATATGAATACAGCCTATAATTGAATACTAGTTGGTATCGCCGGCTAACGAAGGAATTGTCAAAGTAACAAGAGCTTTGATTAACCAATGTACTGGAATCCGATGCACCAAAAACACGATGCGGCTTGCATATAAAATTTATAAGTCACTTAAGCTTTCCACAGACCGCAGAGTGGGGCGTGTGCGCGACGCCGATGGAGCCTGAACAGCGCGCTATATAACACTGAATCTTAAACGCTATGCCGCACTGCCGGAGTGTGTCACTGTATATATAATTCAGTGTTATACAACGCGCTGGGCACGCTCTGTCGGCGTCGCGCGCACGCCCCGCGCTGCGGTCCATGGAAAGCTTTATTTATAGTCAGCAGCAACGAAAGCAGGTTTAATTTTTGTACGCATGTACAGCTCGCGCGATAAGAGTTTGGCTTTGACCTTCGGGTGGAGGGGATTACTGCGCATACCCCGCACCCCCGTTGATACCCAATGCGCAATAACGGTCAAAGCCAAACTCTTATCGCGCGAGCTGTACTGAGGAATTCTAACCGGAGACGATTTTTGACGTCACGCGGAAAACGCCTTCCAAAAAATTGTGAAAAATATGTTGATGTTTAAAATACGATATTTTGCCAAATTTGTGGAAATATACGAGGGGCGTTCAATATAAAGTGAGAATGAGATGCAAACTCTTTTAATATTACGAAATAAAATACTGGCCGGTAAAGCTAATATTCTATCTAGCTGATTGCTATGAAAAAAAAAACTAACTGTCTTTTGTTTAAAAAAATATACGGTAATTTCTTTGCAATGCTATTGAGTACGTTAGGGAAAATGGAGAAAATTGAACTGCGCGCCGTTATCAAATACTTGTGTTTGAAAAATGTTTCTACGGATCAAGTCAATTTGGATTTGCGGGACACTTTAGGGTCTAATGCTCCTCCGTATTCGACAGTCGCACGTTGGTGCGCCGAATTTAGACGTGGAAGAACATCGACAATGGACGACCCCCGCTCCGGACGCCCTACTACAGCAGTAACTGAAGAAATTGTGAAAAAAGTCGAAAACTCAGTTTTGGCGGATCGTCGTGTCACGGTTCGTTTTATTGCTGAAAATGTAAAGATTTCAACGGGGAGCGTGCATAATATTTTACATGAACGCTTGGGTATGAAAAAGGTATCTGCGCGTTGGGTACCAAGAATGCTTACTGACACGCAAAAACAAACTAGAGTCGAGATTTGTCAAGAAGTTTTGGATCTGATACAGCAAGACCGGGAACTTTTTTTGGCGCGATTTATAACAATGGACGAAACATGGCTCCATCATTACGACCCTGAAACGAAACTGCAGTCTATGACATGGAAAAGGCCATCATCTCCAACTCCGAAGAAATTCAAGGTGGGCCCATCTGCCGGTAAGGTCATGGGCTCTGTTTTTTGGGATGGTAAAGGGGTATTAATGATTGAGTATCTCAAACATGGAGCCACTATTACGGGCACTTTATACGCCAAACAAATAGCAACATTGCGCAATGAGATCCGCGAAAAACGGCGAGGTAAACTGTCGAAAGTTGTGCTGTTACACCAGGACAATGCCCCGGCACACAAGTCCATCGTTGCAATGGCTGCAATTCGTGATGCTGGGTTCAATATCCTTAAGCATCCTCTGTATTCACCAGATCTCGCTCCCAGTGATTTCTACCTATTTCCGAGATTGAAACAATACCCGAGAGGCCAGAAATTTGAAGACGACGACGCGGTAGTCGCTGCAGTACAAGATTTTTTAAGTACTCAAGATGAGACCTTTTTTAAAAAAGAAATTTTAAGTTTAAAAAAAAGATATAATAAGTGTATTATGCTAAAAGGTGACTATGTCGAAAAATAAAATTACATTTAGTAAAAGTTGTTTATAACATACTCATTCTCACTTTTTATTGAACGCCCCTAGTACCTAATAATATTTCCACAGATTTGGCAAATGATTGAAAAGTTTTATTGTCATGAAATGTGGTTTTGATTTTACTAGCTGTAGTCTTATTTTCGCCTTTTTAATGTACTTATAAAAAAACTTATTTTGCTGGCTTCTAGGTACTGTTGATTACAATTTAAAAAAAAAGTTGATAAAATTGAGCCAAACGACTGATTTAGAAAATGATAGTGTCCGACCGAAGTTTCGGTTTCGGCCAATTTCGGCCAAAAAAGTGATTTCGGCCGAGGTTTCGGTTTCGGCGAGAATCCGGCCGAAACCTTCGGCCGGGCCGAAATTACTTCGCGGCCTCTCGCGGCTCTCGCATCGGGAGCGCTCGGCTTAATTCGGACACGCTCGGCCGGGTAGGTATAGGTAATGCATCGGCGGCCGGCCCAGCTGGGACCAGCGACAGTAGTATGTATGAGTGTTGTTTATTTATTAAATTATTATTTACTTTTTAGAATCTGTTTGGCGACCGCTTTAGCCTAGTTGGTAGTGACCCTGCCTACGAAGCAAGAGGTCCAGGGTTCGAATCCCGGTAAGGGCATTTATTTGTGTGATGAGCACGAATATTTGTTCCTGAGTTATGGATGTTTTCTATGTATTTAAGTATTTATTTATCTATATAAGTATGTTTATCGTTGTCTAGTACCCATATTAGAAGCTTTGCTTAGTTTGGGACTAGGTCGATTTGTGTAAGATTGTCCCCTAATATTTATTTATTTTATTTGTTACTGCATTTTATGCTGTGATTAATGAACAATACGTTTGATATTAGGATTGTGAATTTAGTTTAGACGTGATAAGAATAGGTTGTTTGTTTTGAATAATATAATACCTATGCCAAGACATTTTTCATTAAAAATAAACGTTTTTTATTTTGTTTAACAAAAAAAGTAACTGTTCTCATATAAGAAATCCTTGCAATAACCTTTTCCTTACGATCTGTACAGTAATTTTGAATATTTTGTTTGATATGATACGTCTTCAAAAATTTCGGTTTCGGTTTCGGTTTCGGCCGAAATCAGAAAAAAACCGAATATTCGGTTTCGGTTTCGGTTTCGGCTAAAAATCGTGTTTCGGTCGGACACTAGAAAATGACAAATATGGCAATAGCATTTTATGATATACTGCGCTCTCCCACAGATCTAGCTTTTTTTGCTGAAAAATGCTTTTACGCACAGCACTCGGATTGCCGGTCTCGAGCGATTGTGAAGAGGTCCTGGCAAAGTGCCAGACTAGGTACCCGCTAAAACCTAGTCCCAGAAAACTGGTAATTGAAACTGGGGGTGTGCTTCCAATGTGACAGAGCGGAGAGATGTGCAAAATCGACCAATCGCATTGGTTGAAATCCCCATCTCGTCTCGCTCCCTGTTTTGTGTGATTTGTTGATCCTGTACCTAAGTTCTCCCCGTTGTTTTATTTTGCTACCGAAGTTATAGCCACCTTTTTAAAACCGAACAAGATCTTTTCATCCTCCGATAATGGGTATGTATTACAATACCGAAGTACGAAAGACCGAATGTATTAAAACATCGAATGGGTCAAAAGAGCGACACGATTTTTTTCTGAAACCGTAAACTTATTAAGATTGTTATAAAACAAACTGTATGATGCGCCGTTTTAATAAATTCTGAGAAGTTTACGGTTTCAGAAAAAAATCGTGTCGGTCTTTTGACCCATTCGATGTTTTAATACATTTGGTCTTTCGTATTCGGTATTGTAATACATACCCCCGATAATTGAGGCAGAGATTAAAAGTAGCTCCATTTGGATTTAATCAAGATTAAACAATAAAAACTAAAATCTCTCTGTCTATTTCCGCGAAACTCGCTTATTTATTTTTTTAGGTTTATTTTAGTTACCTATATAAATTATAAGTTGATGCTTTCATTTTATTTTAATTGAGTTTAAGTTTGTCATTTAATTAATTTATATTTCTATTTGTGTGTATGTAATTCTAAATTTTACATTAACTTAATGCCAATCAGTCAAAATTTAAACAGTGGTTAACTAATCCTTTAAACCGCAGCGCCCAAATAGTTGCGTAAATCACCAAATTACACGGAATTCTAATCTAAACTCATTGTATCCACAAATCAGCGTTGGTTCACCCACTGTCTAGTGATGTAGCGGAATTCGTTTTTGAAAATATTCACCGATTGAGTAAAAGATTTACATGCTCAATTAAAAGATTGAATTTGTCCAGTCCAGCTCAACTAATGTAAGCAAATATTTTTCAAAACTTATAATTAACTGGCGCAGTTGCCCGAAACTATGCAATTTTCCGGGATAAAATCTATCCTATGTCCTACCCAGGGTCTCAAACTATCTCCATACCAAATTTCATCTAAATCCGTTCAATTGTTTAAGCGTAAAGAGGTAACAGACAGACAGACACACTATCGCATTAATAACATCATGCTGGCATGCAGATTGCCTTAAATACGTGAATGCCTGTCGTAGTAATTCAATCCTTCACGAAAATTAATTTTAGAACAGTAATAAGTACCTATGTCTTGTAACAACTGCTCCTAAATAATAACAATAATAAACCTACGAATATAAAAAGAGGTGGTTAATTCAATCACTAATACCAGTAGTAGTGGAAATTAATTTATATGTTAATTGAGCTTCGCCGACTGCAACGGTAGGTATTCTCTATTGGAGAATTTATCGGACGGCGCCATTATTAAATGGCCAGGTGGGAAGCAATATACTTTACTATTATTTTAATTACTTTTTGCTACTCAGAGATTGGATTAATTATTATAGGTTTTAACGTTATCAGTTATCCGACTTCTTTTTTTCTACTAGCTGTTGCCCGCGACACCGTCTGTAAATTTCCGGGATAAAAAGTATCCTACATCTTAATCCAGGTTATAACTATCTGCGTGCCAAATTTTATCTTAATCCGTCAAATCTTTTTAGAGTGAAAGAGTATCGGCTCTAATGCTCGTGTGAATTATGTTACCACAGTAGCACGTAGGTATACTTACTACTAAACGGGATCCTGCAAAAAACCGAACCCGCAAAAAACGGGACGTTGCCGTAAGGAGCATGATAAATTAGTTTGTTAATAAAATTTGTGTTATCAAAACATACTGAAAAATTAAAACATGTCGTGAACATGTAAATCTCATTAGTACTTATTGTTATTCTAATGCTGACGCTTTATGTTTGAACTATTAGTCTTATGTTATACAGGGTTATTTGTAATTCACTAGCATCCTTTTAACCCTAAACTCCTACCACTTAAACAAATGTTTTTTGTTTTACGGCTTTTGTCATAACTTAATATTTTTTGTGTAATAACGTTTTGAAAATTTGAGATTTCCTCTTGTTTTTACGATACTCTGTGTATTTGTATGGAAAAAAAAGTGCCTCATTTTAAAAAGTCGTAAAACAAAAAACATTTGTTTGAGTGATAGGGATTCAGGGTTAAGAGGATGTCAGTGAATTAAAAATAACCCTGTATTTTGTTTGTCTTAACACACGCAATTCTAACTAATACTTAATTCCCAACCAAACCAAACCAATCGACCTCAAATTTTGGAATTTCAGTAAGATTTATGCCTGTTATTACCTATATGATGGTAGATAGAATCCACTTACCTACATAGTAATCAAATACTTACCTAAGCGAAGGAAAAATCCTTTCAGTAAATTAGATCATAAATAATAAAAAAATCTATGAAGGAAATTGAGTTAAGTTTGCTAGGAATGGGTACCTCGGAAAAAAGGCGGACCATGCCTACCTTTCCCATGTTACCTGCTCGCAGTCCAAGTAGGTAAGAAGGTATGTATGTAACAAAACACTATTAAGTAAGTAGATACCTTAGCACTAGGTCCTTAAACCGCTGGGTTTTATTTGTGTACTTTATATTTTTACACGGGTAGGTAGACTCTTTCACTCTGAGCTTATTTTTGGTTGTTTAATGGATTTAGCTCTAGCGAACTTTTACACAAAATATTACGAAAATCTATTTTTACTGTTTATCTAGTTATCTTCGTCAACAAAGCTACAAACGCAGTTTTTTTACAGGCTTAGGTACATTAATTTTCAATGTTCGTATGGTATATAATATTTATGGCGTTCCCGTGGCCGGATTGTCTTATTTGGTACATTTACCACTTCTAATGACAGTTCCTAAATCAGAATAAAATAATAAGGCTGAATGTCACATTGCCTAGTAAGTGAAAATAGCTTAATGTTTTTAAGCCTCACAACTGGCTTTGAACCTTAGGGTAGTTAAGGAATTTCTTGGTCAACTATAATTATGTCAACCTATGCAAATTGCATGCCTACGCTAGTCAGCAAAAAAGTTAGTAAGTACATACAAATTAAACAAAAAATTCACGTAAACAATGTTAGGACGGAACCAATGTACTTTCCTCAACAAATCGTGTGATCCCAAGGCAATCCCCTACAATGGAACGTTTACCAAGATTGTGTCGTTTTGCCCCAAGGAATCCCGATAAGCGAAACACTCATTAATCCTAATCAGGGATCATTGATTGTCGCCATTGTGCAGCGGTCACATAGAGGCAAGAAAGAATTCACCGAAGAAAGCCAAGAAAGAATTTCACGTAAGAAAGGGCGAACGACAGGCGATGGAAAAGTTGAGAATTAATCGAAGTTGACTTGAGCTCGGAGAAATATGGGTCAGATTCAGAAACTTGTAGATATACATGAGTCGCTATTACATAGATGAAGGAGCATGGTTGACCCTTTTTATCGTTAAGTTTTGATGCCTGCTAAGCCATGATAATTTGAATTTAATTTCGTTATAAATACGACCATTTTTTAAGACAATGGTAGTAAGGGGGATAGCAGTTTAAAGCTTAGTATTTTGTAAACAGAATCTTAAATACGGAATCTCTAATCTTAAATCAAGATATATGTATATTCTTACCATAACTATATACAACGGTCTTGAAATACCAATCCAACAATATCACACACACACACACACACTATGCGTTTAAACGAAAAAAAAATCATCCTCACTTTATGTATGTTTTTTATGACTTTGTGCGCTAGTTAATATTATACTCGTACCTATAAAGCCACGGACGGACGGACATACAGACGGACGAACACGCCGAAACTTAAAAGGTTCCTTATAGGACTAATTACGAACTCTTAAAAATCAACCTGCAAGAAAAGCCTACACGACACCTGCACGACTCTTCTTGACTTACCTCGCTACTGTTTCTTCCTTCCAAGACCTCCCCTTTTCCAGTACTAATTTGCTATAGCAACTGGAACACAATATTTTACCCACGATCCGGAATCCAGTTTCATAATTTGTCTATGCCCGGCGGAATCTAGGAAAGGAAATTGTAAATCTGAAGCCGGCAACATGGCTCCGAAACTAGCACAAACTATTCGGGAAAAATATGACACAATCCAGGGTAACAGCTTTCATTTGAGAAAGTTGCAGCTACGCCAGGCGATGTAAACGAGGCATTTAGTAAAATATAGCGTTGCTTTTCACAATTACGGAAAATAAATGCAATTTGTTGAAATTCCTTCGCGTAGCGGAACGCAACTTTTGTACGTAGAGCTGATCGCATATTCCCGCTACTGGGCATATAATCAATAGAGTGGAAATGTTTTTTTTCTTTATGTAAAAAAAAACATTAAGACACTGAGACGATTATTACTGACATAGGTTTGCTAAAGGTCGAACATGACACTAAAGTTGGGCAAACAATTATTTCTATAGTTAAGCAGAAATTCTTAAATGCTCAATTTTAGTTATTGCATAAGTAGCATACTACTGAATAATGATTATTATCGTAATAAGTAGGTATCTAACTAAACTAATTTTGTTTGTTGTTGTTGTTGGTGTTATTGTTGTGTTTGTTTTGTTGTTTGTTGTTGTTTTTAGGTAAAGGAGAGAAAGGAAAAACTTTGATCAAAAGACTAATAATATAAAATATTATTTTGATATCAATAATAAAAACAAATGAAAATATGAAAAGAAATAATATTTGCGGTAAGATGGACCCAAGTAACCCGGTGTGACCTTTGTTTCAGTCATAATTGGATCATAGAAAAGTTAGGTGCAGAATGATATAGTAGGATCTAAGGCTAGAAGGTAATCGTCTACACTACAACGTTGTAAAGATGAACCACGAGTTACCTTTTATTTAAGTTACATTTCGATCACATTTATAAATTATGTATATCGGTAGGTGCAGAACATTATAATTTATTATTTCAGTGGTCGACTCGCGACCTCGGCCGCTGCAATGCGGACGAAACGTCGAGGTAATTTTAGCAATAAATACTTATAAAATAGTTCGTGATTAAGTTCCGCAAAATATTAGTTACTAGTACGATGGAATCTTAGGCCAGAGTATTCGTCTATTACCCTACAGCATTGTAAATCTATTATTTAACTTTGAACATAAATACGCCGCGACATGTGGCTCCGGGAAGAAGGGCTACGGATTAGCTCGAAACAGTCGAGCTAAACTCAATCATAGACGTGAGTTATCCGTATTTTTCCCTATTATTTAAGTTAAATTTTGATTACATAAACAGATAGGTGCATAATGTTGGGCCTTTTTTAATAAAAAGTCTACTCCTAACATTTTTAATGAGGAAATTTCAGTTTTTCTCACTCAGAACTCAGAATTAAGAGCGCTGTTGGTTTTGATAAATAAAAAACGTCCCTGATTTTCCATACAATTTTTGCGTCAGTTTTGTGACGATCCATATGTATAAACTGTATGAAAAAAAAGCCACAAAACTGACCCAAAAAATAAGGACACTTTTTTCTCGTGATTTAGAATTAGAAAACCCCAAAACTACCACATAAAAAAAAGGTGAAACCTTTTTTTTTAAATTACTCGATTTTTGAAAGGGTTACTATCAAAATTCCCTTTTCGCCAAAGGACAATATATATAGCTCAAAGGTCTGGACTGTGTTACATATGTCTTTGTTGCTATAATAGACATGAACACTAAAATGTATCTTTAGCAAAACGTCTGGATCTTAGAATGTTACAATTTAAAATAGGTACTCTAGTTCATGTCTATTTAGTAATTAAGACATTTTGAAATACAACGTTTCGCTACCGGGCCATTTAGCGTTCAATGTCTATTATGTAATAAAGACATTCTAAGATAAAGATTTTTCGCTACTATAGAGTATTTTAAATTGTAACATTCTAAGATCCAGACGTTTTGCTAAAGATACATTTAGCTTTCATGTCTATATAGCAACAAAGACATCAATCCAGCCAGACGTTTGAGCTATACCTATTGTCCTTTGGCGAAAAAGGAATTTTGATAGTAACCCTAAATCTTGGGGTACTTAGGAGGTGTTTGTAGTCGAGATTTACCTCCTATCAAAATCTTGAGTATCAGAGACGGCTCGTTTCGCTAATCTGTCTCATCTTGCGGGTACCGCTCGGGAAACTTCAAATTTACCTTAAAATTAATTACTTTCCTAACATACGTAATTTACACCTCGTTATATGATAACTACAGATACTTAATTAGTTTAGTCTCTTTAGTTTCATATTGTAACCAAATTTTTGCACTAGCTTCGAAATGGGAAATGTGATTCCCTATGCCGTGTCCAATTATAAAATAAGAACCATTTCTCTCCCGTAACATATTTCCTTTTATTTCGTAGCCAGCTTTGAATTGGGATAATTTAGCCCATTTTGAATAGTAACCGTTCTAATTTAAATCTAGGACTAAGTAATTATTGAAAGGACTTACAAATACTTAATTAACATGTCAAACACCAATTAGAAGTAAATAAATTTCTATCATAAAGTCAAAGTGACAGATAAAGTGAAAGCATAGAAAGAAATAATATAAGCTTAGCAAAATGTTATTTATATTATAAGTAATAAGGGGTCAGATTATCACTGGCTGGAAAAAAGAGAACTTTTTTTACGAAAATTAATCGTGGCTATAATACAGGTAGGTAGTAATTACCTAATAAGGTAAATGTACTTTCTGTAAATTCCATATGGTAATTTTGGATTAATTAAATTTTATTCAAGTAGGCTTTGTAGAATAACGCCTTAAGTCAAAAATTGCTTTTTTTAGGAGAGCGTTTTCAAACTTATACAAATTTGTATTGTACAATTTATAAAATTTCATAGTAAATGAAGGTTTAGTTAATAAAGAAGAAGAATTAGTTAATAAAGGTTTCGGCATAGTTACTAGTCTACCTACCTACACTCTAGAATGTTACCAAGCGAATTTAGACTGAGACTTGTGGCGCCATCTTCCGCCAAAACAAAGAAAACAAATGAACGCCGAGAGCCCCTAGAGACTCTTAAGTCCTAACCAAACGCAAACTTTATGCAGTTCTCCGACATTCAGCTAGGGGCGCTGGTGTGCAGTACAATGGATAGTACAGCTGGCTGGCTGGCACTCGCAATAAAGATGGAAATGGATGAAAATAGAACCCATAATTAATTTAATTTATTAGTTAATTACTTTTAGAATGTCTATGTCCTTCATAGGACAATAAAATTTACCGATATCTAGTGTATTTTGGCGTCATTCGGTAAAAAAATAGCAAACGACATATGAGAGGATGCAGGATGATAAGAGCGAATCGACTAATATTATTTCAATACGAAATTCGGCCATGTTCAAGCTAGTTACGTCAAAAATGTGTCAGTTATGTAGATGGTGGCGCCCTCATTTAACCTTTTCAATGCTAAGCCTAGCCAAAGAACGTAAAGCTACTTTGAACCTTATGTCATTGGGTGAAGATCACTTTGACGCTGTATATCCTCGTTGGTGCTAAAAAGGTTAATTTCAACTCTATTTTTGCTTGAAAAAATACTAGTTTCAAAAGTACTAATAAAAAAGCCGTTAATGCGTGGTTGGGCTTGTATAGAAAGCTACGTGTTGTATATTTTTTGAAGTTTCAGACACACGATCAAATGCGTAGAATCGTAATCGCGGTGAATGCTAAGCTTTAGTCTTATTTTATTTTGCTTTCAGTGGTTACACTTGCCATAATAATCTTGTGATCAGAGTTTAAATAAAAAGGTTGCAACTACAGCAGTAATATCTATCAAATCAATAAAATTCAACAACTGTAAGACAACTACAAACACTTGAATCCGTCAGGTACAACTTTCTCATTCTTAGTCACTGTAATAATATTTGAATAAGAACTCCTTTTATATCTTGGGATGATTTATTTCATGAGTCTTAATGATATGAGGAATTTCCAAAATTATAAATACTACATGCTATCACATAACGAGCTATTCTTAAATAAGTTTCTTAAAAAAATAAGTTTAAATTAAAATTAAAGCTAGGAAGTATAAATAATATACAGTATCGACACGAGTGTAAAAATGTGTAGATTGATATTTGTTTCTACTTCAACTACATGCAAACCTTAATTCATTGATCACTTTTATATGCTAGGTATTGCAATTCATATAGTATTACTTAAATATACATACGCTACATACGCTTAGTCAGACCTGGTCAAGTATTTTTCCACTGCTTTTCTATATAATATTTACACAAGTCCAAAATAAAGTAGATATCTACAGTCCATGTAGATCTTTTCAAAATTAAATGTTATTTGTTTCAAACTAAAACTAAATTACGGAAAATGCATAACCCTTACTTTGGGCTGTGCCATACTGAAATGCACTTATTTATAATTGTAAATTCGTTATGAATATCGTTAGGTATCATATTTTTCTTTTTTAATTTGATTTAAATTACACGAAGAGAAACAGATATTCATCAAAATACAACTAATAAAACACATTAATTTCTAGTAATAAATGAATAAGTCTGACAAGAAGGTGTGGTACAAAAATTTCAGAATTGGTATAACGTAATCTATGAATGGCTCCTTGCACCAGGTCTGCTATCCATATCTTCTTAAAACTAACGTAAGTACAGATGATAATTCAGTTTATCGACAATTAAGAGTAGACAAGAAGTGTTAGACCAACTTAATTAGGTATTGAGCACTAAGCTTATGTTATTATTATGCATATCATAGTCTTCACTAACATAGTAGGCATGAGATTCATCTAATGGGACAGCTAGCACGTATGACCACGATTTGTTTTGTCGGTCAATTCATCTATTTCTAGCTAAGATAGGAGAAAAAAAAATACAACGAGCGACAAAAGATGAAATGAGGCGCGTGTCCGTAATTTTTTGCTCATTTTTTAACTAAACTGTCGGGACTTAATTACGCAAATATATTTGTCGATTTTGCGAGATTAAGTTCCGAAAGTTTGCTAAAGAAAACAGAATTGCAATGTATTTTTCGTTTCCTAGCCGACGAAATTAGTATGTATTTATTTTTATTTGTTTGTTCTAGGGAATGTCTTTAAAGTTAGTCAGAAAGACGAAATATGCGACAGAGTAATTTTTATAAATGTGCGTCAAGCTCAACTTCAATCGTAAATTTGGGCATTTCTATGTTTCGTTGTACCCAATTAAGGAATTGGGATGTACCAAGAAAAATAGCCTATAGTTTTTATATTTCTCTTAGAAAGAATTGGATGTTTTAAGATACCATTTTCTTCGATTTTGAATTTGGATGAGTATTTTATTTTTTATATATTTTTAAAGAAATACTCTGAATGACGTCACAGTGAGACAGCCACGTTCCATTACCTAGAAAAAGTTCAAATCGTACATTACCTAATCTGCACTACTGATTTGTCACTGTCAAGTTAATGACAATAGTTATTTGTGCAACAAGAGAACAAAGTTGTTTTTTACTGCGAGTGCTGATTTTGAATAACGAGTTAGCGAAGGATTCTATAATTGAATCACGAGCGTTTAGCGAGTGATTCTAAGTTAGAATCCTGAGTGCGCGAGTGATTCAAATACACGAGATGCAAAAAAACTTTGGTCTCGTGTGACACATACAACTTTTCACCTCAGCAGCGAGAACATAATAAATTATTAAAGGTATATGAACGTCGTCTTTTTGTCTTTGTTTTGGTTTTCAACATTGAGTAAATACTTCATATTATATATATAACAATAGGTACAGTCTCCGAAAAAGTGTTTGCATTGTTTAAAAATATCATAAGCTTTTAAATATTTTTCGCGAGACTTTTCAAGTAAGAAACTTACTCTGCATTATGTATTAATTCGTCTCAATTCATTCCATTAATTCGTGTGGTGTTCAATTGTTGACTTCGTCACTGGACTCACTCAATTCACTCATATCATATTCAAAAATGTATTAAATGAGTACTTATTACTATTCTCATAATTTCCAAATTGCCTCTGATCGTGTACCAAACTCATAGATATCGAACTCTGGCCCTATACTACGAAGCTTCACGCTTCATTTCACGCTAATGGTATTTATTACGAGAGTGAGAGGGACCGCACGATCCGAACTTCGAACTTCGAATTTCGTAGTAACCCCCCTGTAGCTAGAGAAACAGAAGAAAAGAATTAAAATTTGAATCCCGCTATTTTTTTAAAGATGCGTTCCGATACTACACCCGCTGCGTTCCGATGCTGCATCCGCTGTATTTACCACGATGTTCAAGATTGTTAAAATTATTAATAATTATATAGATACATGTTTAAACTTTGTTTTCAACAACATTTTTACTATTAATTTGATTATATAAAAATATAATCCAATTATTAAAAAAGTACCTACAATAATTTAATTTAAAACCTTAACAGACGAATTACAATTTTAAGGTTAAGAACTTATTATGAGTATCCGAACGTTCAATCGTTCGTTTATTTTTAGGTCGACTAGGATAGAATTTGAAATCGAAATTCGAATCGATTTGATCTTATCTCTCGCTCTTTTCGTATCGAAATGAAAGTGACAGATCAAACTGAAGTTCAGATCTTTCGAATTCAGTAAGCAGACCCACCATTGTCTTTGACTTTTAAAAAAAATAATTAAAAAGCTACTTTGTCTCACGCAGTGAGCAAAATCGGATTTTGCTCACTGTTTTTTAGTAGCAAAACCTGCCTGTTTGAGGTGCTGAGGTGAAAAACTGTTTAAAGCCCGGTGCGCATCATGTGAATAAAGTTCTATCTTGGTCACTCTTTGCTATTATAAACAGGACAGCAACATTTCAAACTGTCAGTTTTGGCTTAGAGTGTAGACCTCCTTTATAACTGCTGCTGGGTCGTCATACTGCAGGGGTCAAAAGAAGGCCATTACTTAAATTTTGTTTATTTAATTCACATTAATTTGAAATCTGATTTCTGAAAACGCTTCACAAAATCTATTTCTCTAAACGGTTTTCGATTTTTTTATACATTGTCAAAAATTGGGACATCCCAACAGGGAGTTAAAATTAGTCCGTTTGGTTACGCACTTTTTCAAGTCTTTACAATAAAAAAAAAACGTAACAAACCAGAAAATTCTTCACTTCTTGTGTAGTACATTGTTGAACTTATCCGATTTGTTACTTTTATTATTTTAAAGGCTTGAAAAAGTGCGTAACCAAACGGACTAATTTTAACTCCCTGTTAACAATTCCTTAATTGGGTACAACGAAAAATAGAAATGCCCAGGCCCAAATTCCACTGCGTGACAGAGACCAACTAATACTGCTTAGATAATGTACTGGCGAGACGATAAGACTTTCTCAGTCACACGGTCGCACGGTACATAAAGTAGTAGTACACATTAATATTTTTTCAACGCCAATCCTAGCCAAACTTAGAGCTACTTTGAACCCTATGTCATTGCGTGAAGATCACTTTGACGTTGTACTTTGTGAGGCATATATCCGTCATTGGTGTTAAACAAATTAAAATTTAGATGACAGGAATGATTCAACGAAAAAAAAAAACATATTCGCGTATTAAATGAATTCAAAAAAAAATTATAAAGGCATCTTCTTAAAAAATAATACTTTTTCTAATGATATAACGTCATTTTAAGCACCAGTTGATTGGAAATCATTGAACAAAAGATGCTCTTCTGGATTCTTTGTAGGATTAAGGTCAACAATCGATTTTCCTCTTTTTGATCATGAAACCCTTGAACCTTAACTTAAATAGCAAAGAAGTTTTGTTCAAATTAATTCAAAAGTTGCGAGCCTACTATAATAAAACATACGTTCGATACTTGGTTACCAAGTTGCCTAAGATGGCACAATTCCCTAAGACTATCAATAGGCCAAGTTATTGTTACAAGTCAAATATTTCTCTAATGAGTAGATAGTAATAATACAGGTAACAGTCGAAACTAGAGTAGCATAATGTTCTTTACTTGTCTATTTTAAGCTTGTAAATGATGTTCAAAATAGACAAATAAGAGTATGTATAAAAATAAAGAATTAATAAGTCTGGGGCGATGCTGAGTCATTCACTCTAATACATACATATAACAGCTATATTCAAAAATGCTTGCTAAGCACAGTTTAGTAAAAGATCAATTCATTTTTATCTGTTGACATTTGCTTTTGCCAGACATAGACAAGATAATAATATGATTTTCTTTTTTTTGCGTATCTTTTTTTTTAATAAGGGCCTAAGGGGTTTAGATAAAGTAATTTGTGAAACTAGTAAGCATACGGTCAGCTCACAGCAGATATATTCTAAAGAGCAGAGAGATAATTTAGTCTATTTATTTCATCTTTTTTTAATGTCAGCCCGTAAATTAGTCTGCATCTCGCGGAAACTTTGCACTATACAGGTATAAAAGCACATATAAATAAGGCATAATAATTTTTCTACAAGTAAAATGTTTGGGCTACAAACATTTCAACCGCCGTATCCCGTGAGCTACGAAAATCTGAGGACAATCTCCATGAACAAAACCTAATTGTATTTCTGCGACCACTAAGGTGTGCAACCCGGTTCTTTACCCGGGTTGCATGCCCTAGCGACCACACACCACTCGCGTTATCATCATCATTCAGACGAAAGAAAGTCCACTGCTGAACATAGGCCTCCCCGAAGGCTCGCTAAACAGATCGGTCCTGCGCCATCCGCATCCAACACGTTCCCGCAACCCTAACCATTAGGTTTTTAGCTGAAGGACATACGAGTTTTAAAATAAATGGAATACTTAATATATTGCTCCTCCGCGATGTAGTGAGGCCAAGTCGGGCGAAATAGATACGTTAGTGTTGAAAGAATGCTTTTCGTGCAATTTCAACGCAAATTTAGCATGAATTGGAATCACTACTTCGCGGAGAAGCAAGATAAACATTCCATTTATTTTAAAAAAGAACTCTGCAAAGTAACGCCTGAATCTATACAGTATTTGATGGACATTATTATTAATCGATTTTCATAAATAAACCAAAGAGATCCTCACATGTTCTTATTCTCTATACGATATTACGAATATTTTTGTGTTAAAATATCTGCTGCTTGCTGTAGTTACATAGTTGGATTAATACTGAGTTTAAGTGGAAATACTAATATAAACAAGTTAATACTTATAAATAAATTACTCTAATTTTGCTTAATACACACATTTTTGTTGCTCGTGCATTTCAATCGCCCATACGTGGTTTCGTTCATACGTAGTATTTAAAATTAAATTTTATATAAGATATTATGCATTTTCAATAAAAAAATATATAGTTTAACGAACAAAATAATTAAATTACAAGGAATACATTTGAACATGACTATTTGAATAATTCAAATAAAAACATTCAAACATTGTAACTAAACCTTTTTTTTTTAATTTACAGTTTCTCCAAAAAGGCGAGTTTTTCGAGACATAGAAAATAAATATACTACTACACTAGCTTTTCTAAACACCCCAAAATATACAATATATGAGAAGTCGTATTCAAACAATTAAAGAAAGTAATTAATTACACAGTGTGTATAGTTAATACTGAAATATGGAACAAAACGGGTGCCTTTGTAGCATCCTGATAATATGAAGTATTCTGATTTTTTTTTATAAATACTGGATTGTTATGAAGTTAGGTTATTAAATCTTAAATCACCTATACAGAACTGTTCCTAACTAACCACAAGTTTTCAATCTCAATATAATAGATACAGTTACAGCTACCAAATATACCAAATATTGAGTAATGTATTTGAGTATTTAATCAAAATGTTGCCAATATTTGTTCAATCAATTGCGCTTCTTACACATGGATTTTATAAGTGGCAATGAAGCATTGATATGTAAACCACCGTAAGCTTGAACCGCAGTACATACGACCTTTTTACAGTAAATGCCGCGGTGATTTCCTTGATAAATATAATGATGGCTAACCGAGATAATGTCGTACTGTGGGTCAAAATTATGGTAGTTTACCTATAAATATGTTGCAGCAACACATCTTTTGGCATATTTGTATAACCAAAACTGTGTCTTTGAATCATCAACTTTCTATTTCTATAATACCTACTATTGACTAAATGTGTAATTTTTCACATTTCATACCTAAAAGGACAAATGACTATCAAAAGAATACCATTATGGTAGACACCGTTCATGATTTTATCTTAAAATACAAAACTTTTCCCATACCTTAGTAGGTTTTAATACAAAAACCGAGCACAGCTCAATATCCACGTTTCCCATTAAAATTTCCTTTCCTTATATTTAAGGTTTTTCAAGAGCCAAGCGTTCGACGCTTCGTAGAATATGACCAATAGGAGAGCCTTAGCGAATCACACCTCGATATGGTCATCGTTTATTGGCGGATGCTTTAGTTTCTTGGGATTGAGTATAGCCATCTTCTGTGTGCGTGTGTGCCATACGTACACTTTGGTACAGTTGTCTGCTAGAGGCTCGAGATCTTTTACAGTCGCGAAGTACTTCAGTATCTCGCTTTCCTGGAATTTGAAAAGAAAGGGCGTGAGATGATTCAAATTTTTAGTTTTTATGTGAGACAATTAATTACAAAATGTCAACTTTAACTAAAAAAATATCTATTCATAAAAAAACCTCATCAGACATGAAAACACTTTGCCACAGGCTTCGTAAAGCACATTAGGTATTGTCGCTCATATAAGTGTTTCACCATCTATTACAGTTTCTACGTCATTTTAATCAGACTGATTGTCACATTAATTTGTAAGCAAATAGCCTTCAATGTTCTGCCCCGATCGGGGATCGAACCCGGGACCTCAAACTTCGTAGTTAGGTTCTCTAACCACTAGGAAATTTGTTACTCTTTCACGCTAAAACGGTTAGACGGATTCTGATAAAAATTGGCACTTAAATAGTTCATAACTTGGATTAACATATAGGATACTTTTATACCGGAAAATTGAATACTTCCCGCGAGATAGAGATAAACAGAATTCTTTGCAAACTAAATCAGGATTTTACGTTTGTTGGCGGGAAATCATAATTTGGCTACATTTGTCAGATACGCGGTATTAACCAATGCCAGTTACGCGGATTTTCCCTATGGGTGTTGTGCAGATACGAAGTATTTACCAGTGCTAGTCACGCGGTATTGCACTAGATATCCCCGACGAGCTAGTATTTTACTGGGGTGTCCCATAAGTAAAGAGACAAGATTGAAATGAAAATATCTAATGAAAAAATATAATAAAGTGCTAACATTTACATTAAGTCCAATCAAATTTATTATTTTATATTAAATTTGCTTGTGGAATGCCTTTATAGCCAATTTTTCTGAGGTTTATTGTTGCTCGCCACATTACAGCTTTTCCTGACCTAGTTGCCACAATTTTAGCCGATCTAGTCCATCGATGTTTAAATGCAGGCAATGATTTGGGGTTTTCCGTTTGTTTTTTATATTCTCGTTTGCATAAATACCAAAAAGGTTCAATACCACGAGCTTGGGGGACATTTGGGGCATCATTATGTTTTCGTATAAAATCTATCCCCGCAGCCTGTAAATGTTGGGTGACTTCGGTGGCGTAGTGGCATGACGCCATATCCGGCCAGAATATAATTTCTTCCCTAAGGTAATATTTATCAATGAAGGGAATCAATCGCTTTATTATACATTCTCTCAGGTAAATGCGTGCGTTCATAGAGCCTGTGCAAATATATGGTTCAGACGTATTACCACTCTGGTCTATGGCTTGCCAAAGTAGGTATTTATTGAAAAATTTGGTTTGCATGGTAGTATTGCTTCCCAGGAAAGGAACATCCACTGGGTCCACGGGCACGTAGGTCTCGTCATCAATTATAAGAACTTTTTTCGGTGTTTTTTTCATACCCTCGTCGGCATCCTTTTTTAGCTCGCACTTCCTGGTCTTTAATATATTTAGAAGCAGATAATTTTGCAAACGCTTTAAGCTATAGGTCGTGTGTTTTCATTCGAGCTATACTTGACTTCGATATTTTCAATTTATCCGCAGCAACTCTAACAGACATCGAGGGATTCCGTTTATAAACTTTTTTACCTTATTTATATTTTTAGGTGACGAAACAGTACGTTTTCTTCCAGAAATATTTTTATAAATATCTCCGTGCGTTTCTTCAAAACGCTTATAATTCGATACAAAGTAGTTCTTCTGACTCCCTCTGGAGAAAAATGACGTGTCGTGTCCGTTTTTCCATGACATTTATAAAATTGAAAAATTATTTTTGCAAATACTTCGTGTTCAGCTCTCTTTATAATTAAAACTTTAAAAGTACTTTCAAAATTCCCGCTTAATCTGACAGATATAATGCCTACGGCGGCCATGACAGTTATTTTTCTTAAAAAAATGAAAATCTTTTCAACCAGTTTGAAATTTGAAATTTGTCTCTTTACTTCTGGGACAGCCTTTATAAACTCACAGTAGCTTTTAAAGCACTAGCCCATGTTCGCAAAATGTGGCCTCAAAATCAAATTGTGTGGGCTTTCGGTGAAAGTCAGCAATACGCTTATGGTTGAATCACCCACGTGCCACCCGTTGCTATGTTTACACAAATTTTGTCTCCTGGACAACCTAAGAATTCTTCTATGAAACAGTATGAAGATGTCACTTGGACAACTGGGGACAAAGTAAACAACACGAAAAATTTGATTCACCTTTATTACTCAAAGCACTGAATGCGTGAAACTAGGTTTTTATTTGTGTACCGCGTAGAGAAAAGTTTTTCATATACTCATTTGTACATAAAGTCACGCGAAGTCACATTTGGGAACAGTAATGTGCTAATAATGAATAATGACGATATATTACTACTTATAAAATAAGGCTATTGATTACCATAACCGAGTTAGCTGTAGAATCAAGGTCGAAACGGTACTTAGCAATTCCAGGCTCATTATGCCCAGGGCGATGTAAACGCGAACATAAAACTAGAAAAGTACTTTCTTTCTCTTAGCGAGCTAGATTATTTCGTCTGATTTCTGAGAGTCTATGCCAAATCTTTAGAAAATACGCCGCCGACTTTGCCTCAATGAAAGAAAAAGAAAGGTAAATAAGAACACACAACATCTTTTTCCGAAAATGTTTAGCCCCAATTTTTTCCCTCGCTTAATGCATTGTAAAACGTTGTATGATATACCTATCGAAAGTAGGAAAATCCCAATTTATGTCGGCTAAACCACATTCGCTTCGCTCGTGTGTTTAGATCTCCGCCATTCGTTAGGGATTGCCTACTTTATTTATTTATTTATTTATGCAAAACAATACAATAATAGGCTTACAGTATAAAAAACCAAACCGCCTATTACGTTACTTAACAAAAACTTCCTTACTTTCCGCACTTGTATCATAAATAATAAACGTAAGCCTATTTTTTATAAAAAATACTTAACAATTTTGTTTGCGTCTCTCCTGTGGAAATGGTAAAAGGTTAGAGGTATATATTATAGGCTATTTTTAGTCAAGTCTACAGAGTCTAGAGGGCTTGGAGCGTAGTTCCCACGCGGGCCCAGTGCGGATTGGGAACTTCACACACACCATTGAATTTCTTCGCAGGTGTATGCAAGTTTCCTCAAGATGTTTTCCTTCACCGTAAAGCTCATGGTAAATTACAAATGCAATTTCGCACATAAATTCCAAAAAACTCAAGAGGTGCGAGCCGGGATTTGAACCCACGACCCTCTACTTGAGAGCCCATGGATCAAACCACTAGGCCACCACGGCTATACTCGTATTATGACCCTTATATTTGCTCGTCAGTACAATGTATCGTATATAGGCATAACTAAAAGATCTTCTCTTGTTTGCTCTAGACTAAATTCATGTCAGTAGGCACAGGGCTCGATATTCTCATACGATTGTACGCTTAAATTGTTATTAAAATACGTATCACCGAACCAAAGGATGTTGATAGAGCCATGCGTCAGATAAAAAATCTCTAAGAGAAAGCAAATAACGCGGTCGCACCCGCATACAACAAATATTATCAGTACTGTAGGTACTTATATTATCTGAAATTATAATGCGACCTACATTCCGATTTGAGATCGTACCAAATGCAGATAAATGTTGCGAACTTTACCTACGGGTGAGGTAAACAAAATGTATTTTTAAACATTGTTGTGCAAATCTGTTTTGTTTAACTGCGCTATTTAAGTCACATGGTTGTATAACCATTGCAATTGTCGTCATTTTATCGAAAGTAGGTTTCTAAAGGAGTTGATCTACAATAAACTGGATAACGACAAGTTTTGATTCAACTTTGTACAATAATATTTTCTTGATTGGATGGACATGCTGGAATTTAAAAAGCGTTCTAGATATTTAACTCGAAAAATAATCTCAAAGAATATTGCCTCTTCAACCCTATTCCAGGCCCCGTCAATTTAGTTACGCTACTACAAATTTAATTATAGTTTTATACTGTTTACCTATGGAGGAATAATTAAAAAAAAAAAGCACATTTTAAAGAAATTAAATTGATTTTCTATCATATTGTAAAGGGAGTATGGTCGAATATTTGTGTAGATTTCTATGGTGGCTATGCACTATACCTGGAAAATGGTTAAGTCAAACAGAAGTCAAAGCCAATTCAAATTGGTAACATTTACGGTCCAAAATCAAATGTCTTGATAGGGTTGTCAATGGTTTAAGGGTTAAGTCAGAGGTAGGGTTGCACTTAAATACACGATGATTTTTAATCGGTGATCAGGAGCTGAAAAATATTATCCTCAGCCAAAAACGAATTTAATAGATGAGGTTTCAAGCAATAAAGTCTCACTTAATAAAAAAAAATACTTTATTGCTATAACATCCTACATCCACTGAATGCATGGTCATCCTACATCTGTTGAAGTTAGGTAGGTAGTTTCGTCAAGTGGCATCGTTTTGGCGGGGAATTTGACAGGTCTCACGTCAAAGTTTGTTTAAGAAACTGACTTGTCAAAGAGGTTTTAGACTCATAGACTAAACTATGTGTAGGGTGACAATGAATTCAATCAAAAAATTATTTTCAAAAATTTTCCACGGTGTTTGTTACCGAACTCCTCCCAAACGGCTCGACCGATTTTTATGAAACTTTTTTCTCTACACTCGGTAGGTCTGAGAATAGGTCGTAGCCTCGTAGGCTATTTATTATCTCCCCCTCCGCGGACGGAGTCGCAGGCAACAGCTAGTTATCTATAAAAATCACGTTTGTTGTATGGGAGCCCCCCTTATATATTTTTTTTTCTTTTAATTTAATGATTTATTTTTAAAGTCAATATATAATTAAATGTTCTGTGAATATTTCAAGTGTCTACCTGTTGCCGTTATCAATATCGAGCAAAAACGAGCAAAAAAAATCATGTTTGTTGTATGGGAGCCCCGTTAAATATTTATTTTATTCCATTTTTTAGTAGTTGTTGTTATAGCGGCAACCGAAATACATCATCTATGAAACAACTCAACTCTCTAGCTATCACGGTTCCCGAGATACAGCCTGGTGACAGACAGACAGACGGACGGACGGACGGACGGACAGCGGAGCCTCAGTAATAGGGTTTCCGTTTTTACCCTTTGGGTACGGAACCCTAAAAATATGATAACATTGCGGCATACAGAAACCGTTACATTGTTGACATTAGCCGTAGGAAGAGAATTACTAATGGTTCTTTCAATGGAATCAGACAATTGTGTGTACACAGATCGTGGGCCTAATAAAGAAGAACTGAGCTCTGACAACTTCATTGCTTACAGGGAAAAGTGAATCTTATACCACGTAGTTAAGTTCTATGTCAGAGCGAAAGCGATAGCATGATAATATCTTGGGCATGTTTATGTTTCATATTTTATCTCATCATCATCATCATCATTTCAGCCGAAAGACGTCCACTGCTGAACATAGGCCTCCCCCAAGGCTCGCCAGACAGATCGGCCCTGCGCCATCCGCATCCAATGCTTTCCCGCCACCTTAACCAGGCCGTCGCTCCATCTTGTTGGAGGCCTAACCAACACTGCGTCTTCCGGTCTGTGGACGCTATTCGAGAACTTTTCGGCCCCATCGGCCGTCAATTCTACGAGCGATGTGCCCTGCCCACTACCACTTAAGGCTGCGTTTTCACCAGAGATGTGCGAGGATGCGTTGCGAGGATGTGTTTGTCATGAACCAATAGAAACACTTCATTTAAAAGGTCCTAAGTGAATGAAGTGTTTCTATTGGTTCATGACAAACACATCCCTCGCAACGCATCCTCGCACATCTCTGGTGGAAACGCAGCCTTAGTCTAGCGATTCTTCGAGCTATGTCCGCGACTTTAGTTCTCGCACGGATTTCATCATTTTCTGATGCGATTCCCGCAGAGAAACTCCAAGCATAGTCCATTCCATCGCCCTCTGAGTGAGTTTTATCTCATAACCTACTTATAGGATTTTCAAAAGCTTATATATAAATAGGTATATCTTAGCTTAGGTATATATATATATAAAAAGGCACGGTTCCGACAATCGAAAGTTAGTACATTATATCGTCGGAAATAGTGCAAATCCGATTAACTGGCACCTGATAATTCCGCGTATATGACAAATTTAGCCAATGCAAATGTCCAATTTTTACTTCAAATTCTTTAAAATAAAACGAATATGTAGTACAGATACGCGGCATTTACATATTGTAGTGTAGATAAGCGACTTTGTACCACCCCAGACTAACTTTCGATATTCTGATACTTCTCCTTATAAAGTCTTATAAAATAAAGAAATCCCTATGGCGTTACATACTAAACAGAAACGATTACAATTTCATTGACCACACCGTGATTCTTACACATGTAAAAACAAAATATCACTAACGCACGAGCCTGCAAAGACCTTAGAATAACAAACAAAAGACACTCGAAACTAACCTGGAATCCAGATTGGACTTTTCTAGAAAATTTTGCCTCCGGATAGTCCAAGAACAGAGTAGCGTTGATGGCGAAACCAGCCATATCAAGCGGAAAGGGTCTGTAAGGTTTCCAGAGTGCACTGAACCCTGAGACTTTCCCGTCGGTGACCAAAGGCCTTTCCACTCGCATACCACCGACAATGCCCACTGGCCATACGCCAACTCTCTTCACCTTTCTCATCTGAAAATAAAATTTAGAACATTTGAGGATTCATCTAAAAAAAACCGTTGGTATGAATCCGAGAGCGTCGTGAAAATAAAACGTTTAAAAGTAGTAGAATACCTATGTGGTTTTCACAGCGAAAAAAAATCGCGAATTTCACTTGTGTTTAAACCTCCTGCAATTTCCTGGAATTTTTACGGAAAAACAAAAGACTGCCGCAATGTAGCTAGAGTTAGAAACGTGTTTTTATCGATATCGAGTATTATCAAGTACAGAAAAAAATCACGCGGATATATTTAGGTACATTATTAAATCATTCTCGACAGTTAATTTGAAATTATATTTCCCGTTAATTTGCTCCCTTGACATCAAATGAAGTTGAACGTTCATTTAGTAGGTATATATAAAAGGCTTTATAGTGATAAACGAAACAGTTTACTCCCAGATAATGTTGAGAAACGTTAATGTTGGTTATCTACTTACTCCTAACATTATCTATCACAAACAAATAAAAATGTTATGTGTTGCTGTGTGAACTGACGTGGGTTTCGAAGAAGAAATTGCATCTGTCTTTATTTAATTTTACAACTTTATCGGGCTGTTATCTTTGCAATGAACATAATATTGAGTTCCTCTTACCCTACGTAAGTACTTTAATATAATTGAAGTGTTTGAAAATAATTGATAAAGTAAAATTTAAATGATATTATGACTTCGCGTTGTAGAAGTACAGTTTAATGTCGCAAAGGATTAAAATAGAAAACCTTATTTTAATTACTTTACATAAGCTAAATCAATTGAAGCTACTCAATACGAAATGACTGTATTATCCGTTATTTGTTTTGAGAATGTTTTATGAATTAATATTTACAATTTGTTTAACTCTGAAACAAACACAACAAGAATGTATTGTTTCATAAACAAGAAACTATATAAGTGGTAAAGTAAACATAGTGAGATGCTTGACTTTCTCTCATGGTATGGTATGATATTTGTAAACATAAAGTGAAAGGAGCATCAGATAATTGAGGTAGTTAAAACCTAACGCTAACATAATCAAATAGATTTCTTGACTTTTATGTAACTTTTTAATTTCTCAACATTTAATTTGCTTTAAATCAAGTGTAGTTTAGATAACTTTATTTTACTTACTACATATTTTATTAAACAGATTTTAAATACATAAGTGTCTAGGTAAAAATAATATAGATAAAAAACACTTATATCTTAAATTTTAACTTTGTAAAAACTTAACATCATTAAAGTAAAAAGACAAAACGTACTTACTTAAAATCTGCAAAGGAAAATAACAATGATATTATTTATAAGGAACTAAACCCTGACACGGTGTCATGTACCTACCATCTTGTAAAACTACCATCTATTAATGTAATGAACATGAGTCTGAATGAATAAATGAATATGAATGAACTCTATTATTTTAAAATTGTAGTTGTTGTTGAAAAAACATTAACAATAACCAGTAGTTTTCGTAAGGTTCATGCTTCTACTGATAAAATTTATGAATCGATATACTTATTGGCCGCAATTTTTTTTTTCGAACTAGGCCAGTAACACACTTGCGGCTTGCGGTTTCAACCAACAACCTAACACTTGTCAGTATTAAAACATCTATTTGACTTACCTCTTCAAACACTTTTAAAGAGTAAGTGTTGTCATCGTCCATGAAGAAAACAACTCCCGGCGCTCCCTCCGGCGTCTCCAGATAGTTCCGGAGCCAATCCAGCGCCAAGTTCCTCTGTTCAACCCCACTCGCCTGCAAATATACGAAAAATTTAAATAAATACTGAAAAAGAACGGGATTGTGGAAGAAGACAAATAAGCAGTTGTTTGTTATTAGTTCAAAACAAAAGAACGTTTCGCAGGTTTAATAAAAAACTGACACGTTGATGGCCACTGACGTGAGTGAGAAGAGTTAATATTAAAAACCGGCCAAGAGCGTGTCGGACACGCCCAAGATAGGGTTCCGTAGCAGGTACGAAAAAATCTTTGCATACTTTAGTAATGTGGTTGTTTTGGTCCCACCGTCCCAACGTCGGCGGTACAGCGACATCTATCGGCCAATTGAAACTAGTATGAGAACTAAGTACGTATGTTGATTGTTTTTCAGATGTAATATATTTTTTTTATTTGAAAGAATATACTGTTAGCGTGATCTTATAGGTAAGTACTTAAAGAAAAAAAATGCTTGCAATGGCGGTTAAATTACAATATTAGTTTAGAATTTTTTTTTACAAAAACTTAAAAACTGCTCAGCTGATCAAGTTGAAAATAATTTTCCTAGAAAGTTTTTATTATGTTTAACTTACGTGTTTTTTTTCATATTTTTTAGACGTGCGGTTCAAAAGTTAGAGGGGGGGGACATTATTTTGAACTTTCGGAGTGAATATCTTCTAAAATATTCACTTTATCAAAAAATGGTTTTAGAAAACCCCTATTTATTTTCAAATACCTATCCAATAATATCCCACACCATAGGGTTAGTCGAGAAAAAAAAAATCATCCCCACTTTACGTCTATGGCAGGTACCGTAAAAAAAATAAAATTGTTTTTTTATGTAATTACTTTGTCGGCGTGACTGATATATATATTCATGCCAAATTAAAGCTTTCTAATACTAACAGTCTCTGAGCTTAGCCGCGGACGGACAGACATGGCGAAACTATAAGGGATCCTAGTTGACTACGGAACCCTAAAAAGGTTGTTTCTTTAACATTTTTATCACATAGTGAAAAAATACGGATAAATCACTTCTATGATCGAGATCAGCTCGACGTATATCGTATTTATATACATATGTATCGATATGTATGTGTTTTAGGTATCGTATTTTGTATTTAAAATTCGTATTTTTTCACTATGAGTGAGTCTCATGGTAGTTTTATGTTCAATATTTATTACATATTAAATAGGGGTATCAACAAACTTTTTTGATAGTGATCCACTGCGAACCCCTTCACAATAAAAAAATGTCATTTAGACAATGCATTGCGAAGTTATTCACATACAAATCACAATACAGGGTGACCTGAAGGTCGACGCTCATATTGTACAGGATGGTTAGGGAAGTAATTCCGATAATATTTAAACTGAATAAACATTATCAAAATTGCTTAAAATGTATCTAAATAACCACTGTAACCACGTTGTAGAATATTAGCAGCACCTTTCAGGTCACCATGTTGTATAAAAACAAGTTTATGTGAAAACTGTGAAAAAAATCCCAAATGAATTGCAAATTAAATATTTACGCCCTACGTATTAAAGCAACAGTCAATAACAGAGACTCACTAACTAGACAATAGACATACAGTTATCTATCAATGTCAACAATAACCAATTTATTGATAGTCACACATTTATTGAAGTTAATTGCAGTTAACCTATAGCGTCTACAAAATGCATTATAACTTTTTTCTGCTTTTATTATTGCAAAATACACAACTTAAGTCTAATTTTAATATTCATCGAGTTATACAAAAAACCAACAGTTAAAAATAAGAGCCTAGTTACATTATGTTAAGCGATTTATTTTAAAAGTCATACTTAATTATAATTTATCAGACAAAAAATTTAGTTAAAATATTGGTTAGTTAAACATAAAAAAAGGCCGACATACACAATACCAACTGGTGTTGTAACTTGGCATCTTGAATAAACAAATATTCACATCCATAACCTGAAATTTCATGGGGATTTTATTTATCGAATGTCAAAATGGATTAGCTAGGTAATTAACCCAGCGATAGATAATCTTCTCTAATATATAAAAAACGTCACTGTGTCTGTTATCGAACTCCTCCGAAACGGCTTGACTGATTTTTATCAATTTTTTTGTCTATATTCGGTTGGTCTGAGAATAGGTCGTAGGCTATTTTTTATACACCTAATATGGCAAAACAACGTTTGCCGAGTCAGCTAGTCTCTTAAAAGAAATTAGGATCCCACTTCACTGCTCTAATATATTTTGTACAAAGCATCAGAAAGGTTTTTAAATAATCTACAACTTATGAATGACACGCGTTTTCAAGGCAAAATTGGCACAAATTTGCAGGGTAAAAGTAAAAAGGAAATACGCAATCAACATTTCACACATACTCGCCAAATTCATTGATATGTCCCTGGGGCACAAAATATGGGTGCGATCAAAATAGGTACGACCCATAACCGTCGACCCCGAATTGACGAGAACAATGTACGAGCTGATAATTTAAACCTTAATGTTATTACCATAAGGGTTAAAATTACCAGGTTGTTCATTCCAGGTCAGCAAATACCTACGGACTTATAGGTAAATTAACTGCACCCCAAAGTATTTCAAATTGGTATAATGTTTTGTCCTACTGCTAGTTACTTCAAAGTTATTTTATGCACATAAACATTTAGAAATATCATGAAATACATGCTTTTGCTGTTTTCCAAATTTGTATAGAACCATAAGTGAGTCCAATTCCAACTTTATCAGTTTTTCACATTCAGGCCAGGTGGTGACTATACATATAACCAAACATGATAAATTTTACAGTAAGAAAGTGGACATACCTAGTATATTAATCTTGGTATAGTATGCAGCACAGGTCACACAACATTCTGTTTTCTTCATTCTGACCAAAGTTATTCACATTTTTAAAAAGCTAGTGCCAAATATGTATACATAACAATTAACAAGGAAATATGGTAATTTATATTCTTTCAATTTCATAATTCATAAGATAAGGTAATAGTTACTATTTTTTCAAAAGCGTTTTTCAATAGAAAGACATATCAAGATTGTTTACCTTATTTCTAATGCTAAAAAAAACGAACGAACGAAAAGGAAGTATAGGGTATATTTATTTAATTTATTATTATTCTTTTATCTTGTTAAACACAGATCTCTTTTTTTTTCTAATTCATAATTTAAATGTGTGAAGCACTATGACTGGACATCCACACAGGGACCAGTCTGAAAACCAGTACCGGACAACCAAGCCCAGCAAATGCTGAGACTGGGGATCTCTTATCCTTACTTTTTGTTTCTCCAACAAACACTTCATGATAATAATAACATGTTTAATAGTTTTTTATCAATATCTAGTTTAGTTACATTCTTTTGTTGGCGTTTCTCTAAGGTAAACAATCTGTGGACATGGTAAAAGTTGAGTTTATAACCAATATTTTTTAGTCAAGTCTTACATCATCATAATAAATCTACATTTAAATAAATCTCAAGTTTGCTGACTCGGAGTCACTAATTTTGTCCACAGGAGAAACTACTTTTGGTTCTTACGGTGTGTATGACTCTCATGTTCCTGTGTAATCCATGTAAAATCCCAACACATTATCTGCTATGTCTAAAGACATGAAATTTTGCATGGGTATTAATCAATATGTATAACATAAAATAAGACCATGATGTGATTTTCGGGAATTCCCGAGGGTGTTTAGTCCCGGAATTTAAATTCACGTGCCAGATCTAATGATTTACGCAACCAAAGCTTGTAGAAAAGGGGTAAGTATCATGATACCAAAGTATGAAATCAAATGAATTAAATAAATAACAATCTTAAATATTGAATGGGTCAAAAGACCAAAAGGTTCTTTTTTCTGAAACTGTGAACTTTTTATGATTGTTATAAAAGTACTAACATAATGGGTTCTATACAATGCCGTTTTAATATTTTTCACTTCAAGCCATATCATTAAATTTGAACCTTAATACTATGACAATACCGTTTGTTTTGAAAGATAAGGGCTTGAAGCGAAAAATTCACCTGGGAAGATTTATACTATAAAGGCTAGTAATATATTAAAACAATTACACATACCGTGGAATGTTTTGCCTTATTTGTCTTTACATTTAGATGGGTATATTTAAGTGTTGAATCCTTCAGCAAATTCTCAACTAGCTTGGTTTTCGTTTCCGAGTCCTCAATGACTATCCAGTGGAAATTCTTCACTAGCATCAGAGTTTGTGACAACCTGTGATGGAAAAATACAATTACACATTATGCACAAAACATAAAATAAACTATATTTATGCTACAAGTCCTTGCACACGTAACAAAGTAAAACCATTACTAATGTTATAAATGCAAAATTAACTCTTGTCTGGGATTGAGGACTTAATACATTTTTTGGTGGAGTGTATACTGACTAAGGATAACCTTGAGACATATTTGACTGATTTAGACCTTTTTAATGGGGTAGTGAATATTATTTTGAGTTGTCCTGTATCGGAAGATGCAGTATGAATATACAAGTTCATCAAACATTCCTATGCAGCCAGAGAATCAGGACATAGCGGGAGAAGTGTTTGATGAATTTGGCCATTGAGTCTCCCAATGAGGCTGGCATAGTCACATAGGTGCACTTAAGCCTCAGAAAACAAAAAGAAAAAAAACTCTTGTTTGTCCGTTACTTCTTCATGCTTAACACATTCAGTGCCGAGAACCCGCTAGGGGAGTTCTCCGTTCATAGGCAGTTTTCGCTACAAAGCGGAAAAACGCTGCTACGGGCTACGAGCGTAGCGCATAGCAATATGTGTAAGCAAATGTGTTAAACCGCTAACTAATTTAGGTTAAATTTGGCATGGTGATAGTTTGAGACCCTGGAAAGGACATAACATAGATAGACAGAAAATTGCATAGTTTCCGCAGGCAAGATAGCTAAATAGATTAATTAATTTTTCAGACAGATTTGCAGACAACAGCTAGTTCATCACAAGTATAACTACCAAATGTACTATGTGGAGTACAAATGTTTCAATGAGAAACTTTAAATTTGTAAAAAATGTTTCCAATATCACAAAGCTGGGTATACTCGGCTCGGTCTGTAGTAGGGTCAACGTCATAAATAAGTGATCACTTTTGTACCTTGTCGCTTTAATGTCATGTTCGAAAAGCCATACGAAACTATGTAACGACTGAAAGCGACAAGGTACACAAGTGATCACTTATTTATGACGTTGACTGTACAGTGTCTATAAAAAAGTCAGTGCTAATGAGGTTAAGAAAACTAGTTGTTTCCTGCTACTTTGTCCATGTCCCACAGGAATTTTTCACTTTCCGTTGATAAAATATAGCCTACACTCTGATAATATAGCTTTCTACGGGTGAAAGAATTTATAAAATAAGTTAATTTTCTGAATTAAACTATTATAAACAAACATGCACTCCAATCTTTTCTCTGTATAATAAAAATTCAGATTAGATTATGTAAATTTATAATTGGTACATGTCACTTACAGTATATTTTATTAAAATTAGTGTGTCAAGAACTAATTAATTACTTATATTTCTAAAGCTGTTCAAATTTACCTTGAGGAAGCAGGTAGCATACAAACAAAACTCACATACCTGAGCGATGAAGGTAATAAACCAATAATTTAACCTTTTATTAATAGTCAACAAAGATCCATTGCCAAGCGCGTTCGCCAAATAAACACGATAGTTAACTCCTAATCAAGGGCAAGTGCAACACGAGTCGTACAGGCAATAACATAATCAGTGAACTCATACCTCGTCAGATCAGCCTTCTGGGCCAACCTCGCATACGTAGGAGTTATCCCATATATCGTAGGCAAATAACCCACCACTTCCTGGTGAAACTGACACTGAAACGCGGGCTTACTATTAAATAAAAATAATACTACGAAAACCAACATCCCGATCGCTAAGTATTGCTTTTTGACAATCTTCAAGTTGACAAAATGCATTTTACTGTTACGAAGCACAGCTGATTCGCCGCCACGGTCGCGCTGTTCGGCTTTTAAGTTAACTAATGGAGTATTATAATTTCCGCATAGTAAACCGTGTCGATGAAAATCGGTCTGATACGATACTGATACTGCAGCGGTACATACAATTGCCAAATAGTTTCCGTGTGCTGTCAAAATCCAAACGTCAATGCGTCACGTCAACTCTAAACGTCAAAATTTTTACAGTTGCTAGCCCAAGAAATGAAACTCCCTACAATCAACAAAGCACTCCACAGACCGCAGCGCGGGGAGTGCGCGTGACGTCAACGGAGCGTGCCCAGCGTGTTGCATAACACTGAATCATATACGCTGCGCCGCGCTGCCGGCGTGTGCCCCCGTATATTATTATAATGATTCAGTGTTATAGAACGCGCTGGGTACGCTCCTTCGGCATCGCGCGCACGCCCCGTACTGTGGTATGTGGTGGTCTTTATTTAAATCATCAACACAATAAAAACACAATATTCGAATACAAATACCGAGACATAAATACTTACTATTTATAAACAAAAACCGGCAAAAAGCATGTCGGACACGCCCAGGATAGGGGTCTGCAGCCGTTACGATAAAAAATTAGTGAACATAGAAATAGGTCACACACAATGCATATAAATTCTTAAGTTTTCTCAATATTTTTGGATGAATTACTATGGCCATATTTTGCCGATTCGTACATTACGAATATCGATATACCTAATCGAGTTTTCGAGAGCAGTCGTGTGGAAATCGGTAATAATAATAATAATGGGAGATAAGTCAAGTGTATAGATTTGTCAGCTGTAAACCCAAAAATGTTCAATTCTCCAAAGATAGTATAAGACAATAACTATGTGAAACATCTGACTTAATTTTATTGGTCTTCAAAAAATTCTGCCCCATGCCCCATGATGTCACATTTTCTTGGAGGGATTAACGAAAATTTAGAGTATACGGGAACCTAAACACACTTTTATTCCACAGCAAGGCTACCCCGCCGTGGAGTCTACCTCTGAGCATTCCCATCGCCAGATAAACCGCCGAAGTTCCCGTATCCCGTAAAAGTGTATTTAGGAATGTGTCAGTCATTTGCAATGGTTCTCTTGGCCGACTTAGTGGCCAGACAGTGATCTAACCAACTCGTCGACTCGTGAACATCTCTCGCAAATGTGTAGGCACCCGATTGCATACCTAACATTTTTACGCCCGCACAAATCCATTCTGTTCATCACAAAAACATAATAATTCGTTATAAAATAACTGTCCGGGATATGAATTGAAATCACCATGTACAGTCATGAGCTTTAATTTGGGATCCACTTAATGTTGACAATCCTGTCCTGTCTGTCCTGTCCTGTCATGTATTGTATAGGAATTCAAAGGATATTTTTTCGAAATGAGTCCCAAATTAAAGCACGCGACCGTACGTACACCGATTCAGTATTTTTATTGTTTACGATCGCACGCACCGCACTTAGGCAATCCGTGAAGTCATTCAAATTCTCTATTTTATTTGTAGGCATGTACACTAGACACCAAAAATGACGTTTGATCCATAGTAACTTCAATAGCACAATATCACTTAACATTCAGTAATGTAATTTTTAATGGCAACGTTATACTTTATTTATTTTCAAAACTTTTACCAAGTAATTTATTGCTCCTAAAATTTAGTTCTTAAAATGGTCGTTTAAACATTTTTTTTCAGTCCGTCATTAAATTTTATAAATTAAATTAATAACTACTTTCATGATACCCATAATTAAAAAAAAATCGAATGCTCAAATGTAAAATTTCTTTCCTATTTAATATACGTGTTTATTTGGGAAATTTTCTAAATTGGTCACACCTTGATGAATTGCGGTCCGAATTGTATTGACGACACATCAGTAAAAACTTTTTAACAAAAAATTAAACCGCCGAAAAAACTGAAAAAATAATACCTTTTTGCTTTGATCAATTATAACTGAAGATACACATTGCCGAACAAAATCCCCTTCAAAGAATGTCCGAACTTTTTTATTTGTTTGCGTAACAATTAAAATCATCACCTACACAGAAATTTGAACCTAGTATTTACTTCATTACAGTCGAATTTCGGTTGACACTTGACAGCTAAATTTGACAATTTCACGCAACGTACTGAGAAAAAAAGAAGGCCACTTTTATCAAAGTGGCGCTCATTTGGCTCGGACATTTTCGGGCGCGCGACTGTGGATCTACAGTTACAATTGATCAAAGCCTTTTTGTTTGACCTTAATCTAGGTACCAGTTTGAAGTCAGTGCCTCAGCACGAGCCAGGAGGAGTGATAGAAGCCGATTAGGTAGACGATTATAGGTCCACTCCTCCTGGCTAGTGCTGAGGCACCGACTTTTATACCTAGATTAAGGTCTAACAAAAAGGTATTATTTTTTGCTTTTCAGTTTTTTCGGCAGTGTAATTTTTTTGTTAAAAAGTTTTTATTTTATACTTTTTTCCCATCTCTGGGGTAATTTTTTTTCCCAAACTTATAATTATAATACCAACTTCAAGGTATACCCTATCCAATAAAAAAGAATTATGAAAGTCAGACTACTCTGTTTAAAGTTATGCCTGGTCAATGACCAGTGGTCATCCAGTACAATCAGTGACTGAACAATCAATCATCCCCTGTTTTCCTACCCTTAGGGTAGGAATATTATTTCCAAATTTAAATGGGACCACCCTCGGGGTATACGCTTTCCAATAAAAAAGAATCATCAAAATCGGACTACTCTGTAAAAAGTTATGCGTGGTCTTACAGTACAATCAGTGACTGAACAATCAATCATCCCTGTTTTCCTACCCTTAGGGTAAGAATATTATTTCCAAATTTAAATGGGACCACCCTCGGGGTATACGCTTTCCAATAAAAAAGAATCATCAAAATCGGACTACTCTGTAAAAAGTTATGCGTGATCATACATAAAAAAAAACATATATACGCGTCGACTTGAGAACCTCCTCCGTTTTTTTCTTCGGTTGAAAATTACAAAAGTGTGATGAGATTATTTTTTTATTTTAACTTGAGATTATAGCTTACGTTATAAATAGATATATTATGTGATCATAGGTACTTTTGCTTTTTGATACATCTAGTTTGATAAAAATGCAACTTTGCTTTTCATGGTTAATATAGGACGTCTGTATTGGACGTACTTCGGTTACTCACAATTTTTTACTTACTCGTTTTTTTTAACCGACTTTAAAAAAAAAAGAGGAGGTTCTCAATTCGTCTGTATGTTTTTTTTTATGTTGTTTACGCGATTACTCCCTCAATTGTAAACCGATTTTTTAGCATTAGAAATGAGGTAAACAATCTTGGCGAGTTATTAGTCAAGATTGTTTACCTTATACTCTCAGACCACGGGTAAGAAAGGACATATTCTTTTTCAGATTGTACCATTATACTCATAGTAGTTCTATTTGGAATAAAATCCACATTTCCAAATAGAAATAGTTCTGTTCGATCAGTCAGTATAACAGTTTGGAAAAAAAATCCAAACAGTTCGACAATCGAACTACTGGTGATTGGACGGAATAAAGGATAAAGGAAAAATTGTGCTCGCATCGTCTGACATTAACCCTCTAAAACATTAGGTAAGTAATCAGAGGCCGTATTGTCTAACGCTTCTGATGCTTGCCTTCGCTTTCACCATCTCTTTCTGTCATCATCTTATATCGTTTGACAGAAAGAAATAGTGATTGCGAAGGCAAGCGTCAGAAGCGTTAGACAATTAGCCTGCTGGGCTCTGTGGTATTGTTTTGTCAGGACTACGATAGGATGAGAGATAGACGCGCGCTTTCTTTGAAGCAACGATTTCTATAAAAGCAAATAAATGCTGCAAAGTAGTGTTAGGTCACAATAATAAATAAAAGTTAGATCTCTCCAGGTGGATATTATACCTGGGGACCAAAGTCCAAAGGAATAAAGTTGGAAGTGTACCTATTATTTATGCAGCTGATTTGAGAAATTTCGATAGCGCGATGCAGGATGTAAATAGCAGTTTTCTCTATCGGACAACTAGATGCCGCTAGGAGTAGCTACAGTAGCAATAGCGTAAACATAATCAAGTAAAATAAAACTATTGTTAAATTTTGTGCCCGCCCACCCCGCAAAATTACTTTGAGTCGATACTTCCAATCCGTCGTTAAGCGATTTATAAGATCGTTAGGCTAACAAAGGTCTCAAATTCACAAAGTAATTGGGTAAAATTTAGCTTGACTTAAAGGCTTAAGTTACCTGCACCAAGCTACCTAATAGTGGCTGCGGGTCGAGCTAAGAAGCTCGGATATCATAATGAGCTTAGTCTTGTTGCACGAACTAAGTGATGAGGTTTCTAGGGAATGCAAAATTTCTAGTAAGGTAATTCGAGTGCACAGTTACATAGCTACCTACATTTGACTATCATATGATGAATCCTATCTTTAGGCCATCCGTCGGGACCTAGTTGAGATTTCTAATTCATCTGCATTTTAGATCATGTGGATGTCGTAAACTCTTACCCTGGAGACATTGCTAGGTTTTATAGGAAACATTAAAACTGTGTCAGTCGTTCCACGCGGTCTCGGATGATGGTTATCGTGTTGAATCTCACCCAATCTCACAAAAATAAGCATTTTGTATAAATCTCATGTGAGATTACGGGGAGAGGGGTGGTCTAGCCAAACCACACGGCAAGCATCCCACCGTATGCAAAGGCTCCTCTTTCTTCCACCATTTTTCCCTATCCTGGGCTTTTTTTCCTACACTTATACGCATTTTTAATGATGGAGCTGATCGATGCGGAAAGGTGAATTGATGCGAACGCTTCTTTAACAAAACAACGAGTTTCCATTAAAACAAACGATGCTGATATAAATTGACTTAGATACTCTGTATACTACAACTTCCTTTGAATTAAAAGACACGTGGCTTGCCTAACCTTGACACTGCCTGCGTTCATCGAATTTTTTATTGAAGAAGGACTAACAAACTGAGTGCTTCACTGAGTTAACATAGCTTTATTGAACTTGAAAAAACATTCTACTTTAATAAAAAATAAAACCTCCTTCAAAAAACCCCCAAAAAAACATAAAATAATAATTGATTGAACCGACCACAATAAGCATGAAAATATCTTTCTACTAATCTGTTTGAAGTTGGTGCCTCAGCACGAGCCAGCAGGAGTGTAGAAGCCCTATAATAGGTATGTAGGTAAGTTAGATTACTAGGTCCACTCCTGCTGGCTCGTGCTGAGGCACCAACTTCAAACAGATTAGTAGAAAGATATTTTCATGCTTATTGTGGTCGGTTCAATCAATTATTATTTTATGTTTTTTTGGGGGTTTTTTGAAGGAGGTTTTATTTTTTATTTAAAATTTTTTATTTTTTTCTTTTTAGTTGTTGCTAATGGCCTGGACTGGCACTCTTTACTGACTGTACTTTTTGCCTCTGGTTACCAAAGTACTTATCAAGACGAATCAAACGAGACCAAACTTGATGGGGTTATGTCGTTTTACTACGGAGTTCTTATGGTCACCATCCAACTTCATTGTCAGACCCTGGTTACCATCTAGGACCAAAGTACTCGTTGAGACGAGTCAAATGAGTCCGTACTCGATGGGGTAAGTGCCGTTACTTTATGGAGTAACTTTGGCCACCTTCCAGCTCCATCATCAGACCCTGGTTACCATCTGGGATCAAAGTGCTCGTCAAGACGTTTCAAATGAACCCAAACTCGACGGGGTTGTGTTGTTTTATTACAGAGTTTCTATGGCCACCTTCCAACTCCATCATCAGATTAGCTCCATGTCACAATAATATTGCATTGTCACCTGATTTACACATGCATGTAAAATATGAAATCAATCAGAAACCGGGAAGTGAGTCAAATTCAACTTGCAAGATTTGACCCGTTGAGGAGTTCCGTTGGCCATCTGCGGTCTTCTTCATCAGATCTAGTTTACCAAATGACACTTTATGAATGCAAATGCTCGATTTGTCACTGAAAATACTAAAATCGCTTTACATTTCCCTTGAACTTTTGAAGAGTTCCTTCAATTCCTCATGGATCCCATTATCAGAACTGGATTCCGGTAACAACGGGACCAACCTTGAAGCATATGCTTTCAAACAACGAAAGAATTTTCCAAATCGGTTCATAAATGACGGAGTTCTGAGGTAACACACGTTAAAAAAAAAAAAAAAAGAACATACAACCGAATTGAGAACCTCCTCCTTTTTTTGAAGTCGGTTAAAAAAAACATTTGGTTGTATAATTTAATGTCACACAAATTGATTACTAACGTAAGTATATCGGAGCCAGAGTAGCCTAGTGGTTTGACCCTATGGTCTCTCAAGCAGAGGTACTGCGTTTGATTTGAATATGGACGTACCTATACAAATTACACTTGAAATTTATTGCCAACCTGCATTTCGTCAGAAGATACCTCAGTCTAAGAGGAGGCCTGTGCCCAGCAATGAGATGAATATTAACTGATTCTTTCTTAATGGTAAGGTTAACTGAAAGAGATAACTTTGAGGGATAACTTCGCCTTTTTACATTTGTTTTTCTTGTTGTTAATTTCATGTTTTTAGGTACAATGAAGAGTTTTACATACCAACAGGGTGACACAAAAATAGTAATACAAAATTATATTGTGTAATACATATGTACGTGTATATGAAGGCGATTCAAGTTTACAAAAGGCAAGTCTAACAATCTAAGCACTTTCTGAAGACTTAATTGCAAACGCAAAGCAGTAATTAGCGACCCGGTATTCAAACTCTAGGATAAATACGGAAAATTGCGAGGAAAAATTTCAATTTGACATTTAATTTTGACCGAGCGAAATACCTCCTAGAATGCCGTTTAATCTATGGTCCCTCAAGCAGAGGGTCATGGGTTGGAGTCCGTACGTAGCTTTATAGATTTTGAGTTATGGAGGGGAGGGATCAAAAGTGGCTCCAAATGGTTTAGGTATTACACACGGTGCTGCATCGCCAGTTCCTTTTGTCTAAACTTGGCTCAACTCGACACGCTGTCGCACCTCTCACTTTTTCGAAATGTACACACATTTACACACACATCCACGCACCTGCAAACAATTTCAATGGTGTATGTGAAGTTCCCCAGAGCTCATCTTCAGAGTAGAGTGTATTAGTCTAACATTTGGTAGCACAGTGAACGGTTGCGATACTCTGAGATAAGCTCTAGTTGAGTTCGAAACGCGTCAGTGTAGTTTGGTGGTGGTTACAGTTGGGTTTGGGGTTAGGTGTGATTTGAGTGTGTTCAATACAGTGTGGAGGTGGAAGAACTGAATGAACACGCATTTTTTACATAAACGTAGCTAAACGTAGACCTAGGTCGCGAGTGAGCAAAGTAATTGTTTCAGTTCATAAGTATGTTTATCCGTTGTTTAGTACCCATAGAATAAGCTTCGCAAAGTTTGAGACTTGGTAGGTCAATTTGTGTCAGTCGTCCTATTATTTGTTTATTTTATTTATATTTTTTATTTTATGTAGTCTTATGTTTTTATTAGTGTGTCTGTCTGTGCAGCGATCCGAGTGTGACCGATGATGCTGGCTGAAAATCAGTGCCGGGGTATAGTACCCCAGCATTTATAGAAACGCTTCAGCATTATGCTGAGCCCATATCCGAATTGCAACCGCAATGATACAAACTATTTTTTATCCTTCATGTTGTCTGTTTATAATAATTTTGATGTGTCTTGTGTTGTTATGAATACCTAAATGTATTTTATTTTTAACGACGGCCAAGTTCGGGTCGTATCGTACGCTCAGCGCAGTTTTAAATAGGTATATAAGTATTTTTGCACTCAAGTGTACTCCGATATCAATGTACGTAGGCGCGCCTATGCTTGCTCTCGTATTTGTCAGCCTGTTTTAGGGTTCCGTAAAGCCATGCTAAGCGCAAAAGCGGTATCTTAGTGACACTTTAGAAAGTTTTGTAAAACAGCTGTGAAACAGCTTTCTTTTTCTTTTATAGATTTTATTATTTACCTATGGCTATGATTAATGAATGATTTTATTATTTATCTCGATGTTTTAAAAGTTTTGATGGTACAAAATATACGGCTATTTGCCTACGTATTATTGATATACTTGTAATTTTCTTAGTAATTTCAGGTAGAACTGAGATCGGGAATTTTTTTTAAGTGTTCTGCACACGTTTTAAATATGATACCGCTATTTGTCTTAGTTCATTGGATGCGTAGTTTTTTAAGCTAACCGGTGGCATAAAACTCAATTATAGGTACGTTATTTTTGAGATACCTACTGATTTTATGCTTAGCACGGCAGCGTTGACCTTTCCCGTCCATTATCGGCCTAGTTAGCATGTAGGAAGTTAGTGCTAAAAAGCTGTAATTTCGCATCGTATATGTATTAATTACGTGGGAAAAGTGGTAAAATAAGATGGTCATGGTTCCAACGGAATACCATGCAGCGCTGGCAACCGCTGGCCGGGGAGTTAGAACAGTTTCATGATAGTTGGCTTGGCTTCGATTCTTTTTTGTTCCACAATTTTGTTGATTTTGTTTGTTATGTTACGAATAAATTATCATCATTTCAGCCAAGAGGCGTCAACTGCTGAACATAGGCCTCCCCCAAGGCTCGCCAAACGGATTGGTCCTGTGCCATCCGCATCCAACGCGTTTCAGCAACCTTAAACAGGTCGTCGGTCCATCTTTTTGGAGGCCTAACTACCTACATTGCGTCTTTCGGTCCGTGGATGCCACTCGAGAACTAAACACGAATAAATGTTTTTTTTTAATATTTAGAGGATAAAAAAATTAGGGTTACTGTACTTGTACACGTAAAAAGGGGATCTTTTTTTCTCGTTCAAACGCATGGTGTGTATCCACATCATCATCATAGTTCTGTTAAATCATCATCATCATCATCATCATCAGCCTATTTCCGTCCACTGCTGGACATAGGCGTCTCCCATGGCACGCCACTGAGCACGATCCTCGGCCACTCTCATCCAGCTCTTGCCAGCCGCCCTGCGAAGATCATCGCTCCACCGAATCTGAGGACGTCCCACGCTACGTTTGCCGATCCGTGGTCTCCACTCAAGAACTCGTCTACCCCAACGGTTATCGGTTAAATCATGCTAAAATATAAAAAGAGCTTATCAATAAACGACAAACGTCACGAGGAAACCTGCACACACCTGCGAAGAAACTAAATGGGGTGTGCGAGCGAAGTTCCCAATTTAGCTCTGGGACCGCGTAGGAACTAAGGCCCCAGCCCTATCATCCTGAGAGGAGGCCTGTGGCCTGCCGTGAGACTCAGAGATACAGGCTAGGATGATGATGATGAGTACGGAACCTACACTGCACCTAGACTCGACACGCACCTGCCCAGTTTTATTACAGAAAGTTGATCGCTACGCTAGAGCTGATTCTTGGAAAAGAACCTTAAGAAGGTAATTGTCACATAATTTAACCCACAAGGACATTTAGGCTTTACTTAATAATAAAGGAGTTTCATTAAATTTTTAGTTAGGCTTTAGTCAGACTAAATTAAGTCACATTAGTCTTTTTATTTCATTACTAATTATGTCATATATTCGCTTCATTTCTGAGATTTAATTTGCCATCGAGATCAAGGACTTCTAGATTGCTTTGTACATTTCAAAAACAGCTGCTTAGTTTTGTAGGTAGGTACCTCATCGCTTTAACTCCACGTATTTCACACACCAAGTCACACAATTTTTTTTTGTATACAATATAGGCTTGCGTTTGACCACAATCACGCCTGATGGAACGCGAAGATGACGCCTACTATGGGGCACGCTTGCCTAGTAAATGTTCATTCATCCTGGACTTGAATTTAGGGGAATAAGCAGAAAGAAAGCAGTTGAGCGCAGTGTTGCAAGCGCACCCAAGCAGTGCAAACCAAAACCAAAACAAATATTGCGGAGCTTTCCGAACGCTGCCCAGCCGAGTCAAATACATCGATTGAGCTCTTTCTCGAAGTTAGGGGAGGCCTATGTTCAGCAGTGGACGTCTTTCGGCTGAAATGATGATGATTTTACCAGATGGTTGTGTTAATTTCACTGAATACCCTTGCAGGTTGTTCGTCGTAATTTTTAATTTAAAATTTAAGTCAATATTTGATGCGATACACTTTGAAAATGGATTAATGTTGATTGATCAAACTGCAATTTTGAAAGCTAGAAAGGCCTCCCGCAACGTTCACCAAACAAACCGGTCTTGCACCATTCGCATCTAACGCGTTCCCGCAACCTTAACCAGGTCGTCGTTCCATTTTGTTGGAGGCCTACTTACACTGAGTTTTCCGGTCCGGGAACGCCATACAAGAACCTTTTGGTCCCATCGGCCACCAGTTCTACGAGCTATGTGCCCTGCCCACTGTTATCTGAATCTGGAGATTCTTCGAGCCATATCAGTGACTTTAGTTCTTCCGCAGATTTCATTATTTTCAATGTGATCTCGCAGAGAAACTCCGAGCATAGCCCACTCCATCGCCCTCCAAGTGAACTTAAGCTTTAAAAATCATTATTAAAAATAAAAATTTTAAAATTTTCATATTAAAGCCTCAAAGGTGGGCGCCTCAGCTTCGTGGTGGGTGCCGCATGGTGGTTACCGGCGGCGAGGCAGGCCCAGGCGCAGATGGCGATACGACCTGGATGTGAAATTAAACGATTGGCCAGATTTCGCTCAGGACAGGGAGTGGAGGAGCAGTGGGACACTATTAGGCTGGTAAAAAAGTAAAAGCCTTAAGTACTTGCAGACTATACTAGCATAGTCATCCAAACTACACATATTAAAACACCTTGTATACCCATCGGTTACCACCAAGTTACCACAAAAATTTGTCTGTGACAAATGTCAGTTCATTTTGTTAATCTTTAGAGCCCCATAAAAAAATTAAAAATTAGATTGTATAATATCACATTACCAACATAATTCGACATCCATAATCCACATACATATCAATAATTATGATTTACTGATAAAGGTAACATTTAATCCGCTGACTAACTCCCATAAATATCGCAAAAACCCTTCGCAAGAATTCCCACAAAACGGGAAAAATCCCGAATATGCCAACCCTGGCGTAAAACATGTTATGACCACGTCCATCCCGCTTAGTCATTCGATAGCAATTTACCCTGTTTACAGGTAACCAAAGCGTAGAGCGTCTACAAAATTCGTAGCTCGTAGCTGTCCGTAGCAGGCGCTCGCTCGTAGGGCCATTAGCGCTTTGAAGTTGCAATTATAGCAAGTTGTCAAAATCTGTATGGTACATACATGTACTTCGAAATGTAATAATGTTAATCAATATTTTAACAAAATTTCTAAATTAAGCCATGCTGCGTTTGCCACGTGTTGTTGCACTTAATAATACGTTTAATCTCACACTTGGGACATAATTACGACGATATACGAGTACCTACTCTTAAAAATTTTTAAATAAAAAATAAAACCGCCTTCAAAAAAACCCAAAAAAAACTTGGAAATAAAAAAAATTTAAATAAAAAATAAAACCTCCTTCAAAAAACCCCCAAAAAAACATAAAATAATAATTGATTGAACCGACCACAATAAGCATGAAAATATCTTTCTACTAATCTGTTTGAAGTTGGTGCCTCAGCACGAGCCAGCAGGAGTGGACCTAGTAATCTAACTTACCTACATACCTATTATAGGGCTTCTACACTCCTGCTGGCTCGTGCTGAGGCACCAACTTCAAACAGATTAGTAGAAAGATATTTTCATGCTTATTGTGGTCGGTTCAATCAATTATTATTTTATGTTTTTTTGGGGGTTTTTTGAAGGAGGTTTTATTTTTTATTTAAATTTTTTTTATTTCCAAGTTTTTTTTGGGTTTTTTTGAAGGCGGTTTTATTTTTTATTTAAAAATTTTTATTTTTTTCTTTTTAGTTGTTGCTAATGGCCTGGACTGGCACTCTTTACTGACTGTACTTTTTGCCTCTGGTTACCAAAGTACTTATCAAGACGAATCAAACGAGACCAAACTTGATGGGGTTATGTCGTTTTACTACGGAGTTCTTATGGTCACCATCCAACTTCATTGTCAGACCCTGGTTACCATCTAGGACCAAAGTACTCGTTGAGACGAGTCAAATGAGTCCGTACTCGATGGCGTAAGTGCCGTTACTTTATGGAGTAACTTTGGCCACCTTCCAGCTCCATCATCAGACCCTGGTTACCATCTGGGATCAAAGTGCTCGTCAAGACGTTTCAAATGAACCCAAACTCGACGGGGTTGTGTTGTTTTATTACAGAGTTTCTATGGCCACCTTCCAACTCCATCATCAGATTAGCTCCATGTCACAATAATATTGCATTGTCACCTGATTTACACATGCATGTAAAATATGAAATCAATCAGAAACCGGGAAGTGAGTCAAATTCAACTTGCAAGATTTGACCCGTTGAGGAGTTCCGTTGGCCATCTGCGGTCTTCTTCATCAGATCTAGTTTACCAAATGACACTTTATGAATGCAAATGCTCGATTTGTCACTGAAAATACTAAAATCGCTTTACATTTCCCTTGAACTTTTGAAGAGTTCCTTCAATTCCTTATGGATCCCATCATCAGAACTGGATTCCGGTAACAACGGGACCAACCTTGAAGCATATGCTTTCAAACAACGAAAGAATTTTCCAAATCGGTTCATAAATGACGGAGTTCTGAGGTAACACACGTTAAAAAAAAAAAAAAAAGAACATACAACCGAATTGAGAACCTCCTCCTTTTTTTGAAGTCGGTTAAAAATTACCTCGATGTTTAGACCATGCCATCTCAAAAAACGTGCCATTTTTAACCGACTTCAAAAAAAGGAGGAGGTTCTCAATTCATTTGTATGATATTTTTGTGTATGAACCGATTTGGAAAATTCTTTCGTTGTTTGAAAGAATATGCTTCAAGGCTGGTCTCGTTATTACCAGAATCCAGTTCTGATGTTGGGATCCACGAGAAATCGAGGGAACTCCTCAAAAATTCAAGGAAAATGTGTAACGATTTTTGTATTTTCGGCGACAAGTCGAGCATTTGCATTCACAAAAAACATTGCATTTAGTGAAAAAAAACTGATGAAGAAGACCACAGGTGGTCATACAAAACTCATAGTGGTTCCTGGATGGCGCTGAAATATTTCGATTAAGATACTGGAGCGACCATGACGAAGCCAATTTAAATAGTCCTGATGAAATGTTACCATTAACCTGATCTGGTGATTAAAGCCGGAAGGCAGGCAACGGAATTCAGTGATAAAAAAAAAGTGTAGCGTAGCCGTGTTAGGGCTTAATGGAATTGTCATGAGATGCACTCTGGTAACGATTCACTAAAAAGTGTGATATAAATTAAATTTTAATTATATAAAAAAACCACCTTCAAAAAATTAAATTTAAACTTCAACACTAATCAAAACGAAATGTAACAATATTTTATAACTCTATGCTGTAAATTTTAACCCAGTGACAAATGACGCGTCCCTTAGGCTAAAAAATCCAATTCATCATTTTTTACGTCTCCCAGATTTATTATTAGACCGGGGGTAATATGCGTGAAATATCTGTATTACATTCTCCAAGTTAAATCAGTTATCTCTAGACGGCTGCACGCGTAATGATCGCTCATTAGTCTTAACATATTTCATTAGGCAGATAAAGCATTACGTTGCCTGACAGGAACGCAATAAGGTAATTAACCCGCGCTAAACAAGCCAATTTAATATAAAATCATCTGCTCCTCCGGCATGTGAACTATGTGCAAAATTCGGGACGGAGAGGCAAATAGAATAAATACACAGACAGCGGGTAAGGTATGCGAAACTTTCGCGCAGGCACTCCACAAGTGCGAGGCACGCCGACCTTTTTAGCTGAAGAACAATCGCTACGAAATATAAATGGGTATACGAGCCTGCAGCGTGAACAAAGGGCGTACATGCGTCTGCTAATGTAGCACGCAGCTAGTTTACGTAGCTACAGCGCGCGTTTCATTGTAAGCGGTATAGATAGGGACGAGGCCGGGCTCGGCCCGGGCTCACCTGTGCGCCAGACCCGTTCGCGTCATGCCGCACACACTCTCGCCACAGACGTGTAGCTACGAGCTGGTTTTACACACTGGCGTGCTTCTGACAATGAAGGTTGTATGAGGGGGCGCACACAGGCGCAGTTGGCGAGCGGGACGCCAGGCCGGGACATTGGCGGGCGAGCGTTCCCGCCGCGAGGTTTTGCGAGCCGGCCGCGCTGCTTGCGCCCGCAAACCACTTGTTGAATCTCTTCAAGACGTTCCATTTTCAAACCTCGCTCAAGTCACGCGCGCACTGCCACGTCGCGTCAACCGTTTTCTCCAGTATCTCTTTTGTTTTTTATATGTAACCTCTAAGGTTGCTATTGTGATGCTTCGCTCCTCATCAGCCTTATTGTTCGGTCACTACCTCCTAAATACGCTTGTTTTCGTCTTCCTGTCGGTGTTGTTGTTGTTACGAACGATTGTTGGAGAGTCGCGCCCTTTTAAAGTATTCAAAAATAACTTGTTGTAACTTTTGAAATATTTAAAACTGTTAACGAATACTCGTATCTGTGTTACCTGTTGACTACTTCTTTAGATAAATGTATCCAATTCTTGATTAAATAATATTTTACGTCGCTGTAAATGACCTTTGAGATGTGGAGCGCCGTCGACGGCAGGTAAGTTTTTTTAATTTAAATATTCATAAATAATATTTTTTCACCTCACTACATAGTTCGGCAAACCATCTTTCTCCTTCAAAATTTGCGTGGAAAAACACTTTTCTTGCTAACGTGAAAATGGTTAATGAAATTCAAACGTAACGATGAACTGTGGTGGACCTACCTTATCTTAAGATTAGAAAAAAAAACACGGTGACGCGTTCAGAAATTTAGCTTTTAGTTTTATTAAATGATAATATTTTTATGACATAAATTCAAAACGCATCAGAGGGAAAACAAACTACTACCAGTATTACAAACTCTTGTATCAACTATTTTAAATTTAAGTAGGTATATCGACGTACTCGCTCACTAATAAATGTCTAGCCCAAACCCATAGACCTTGGTTTGAACTTTTGGATAGAAGTTCCGTTTAATAGGGAGGCAAGACCTCGATTTATTTCGCGGAATTCCCACGGGATGAGAAGTTTTGAGGGAAAACCGTGGGCGCGAGCTAGCGGATAATAAATTATAAATAATCAAATACTTTATTTTTAAGCAATTAAATTATTTTCTTCCATCTATTATTTTTTCTTGCTGTAGTGAGGTGAAAAATTGGTGTATTTTGATTGGCAGAAAAGTTATTTATAGCATTTTGTGTCTAGAAACCCTCGGATACGTTCAGGATTCTTCTTTTGAAACAGTCGCTTTCTCGGGGTTTAATCCTGGAATCCATCGCTTGCCCAGGTTTCAATATAAGCACACGCCCCAAAAAGTAACTTTCTAGCCTTGTAAAACACATTATGTTTTGGCATTATGATATTTTACAGGAATTTAAAAAAAATGCAATATTTGCTTAATTCCTGGAATGCTGAGAGATTTTATACAAGCGAAACGGAAACAGTCTAAAATTTATGCTAAAATACTCCAGAGTAGTGACAGAGTTCTTTATTTGTATTTTTAATCGACTTGAAACTTTTCTTCAACTGTTTATTAAAGAACAAGGAAACTCAGGTGCTCTAGGTTTCACACAATTAGCACTAAGGTAAACGTCCCTGTGCTCTACACTTGACCCAATACATGGCACCTTCAATCTTATATCATAGTAAGAGAAGTGAAAGATGGGTGTCATCCACTGGGCGGGCGTTGAGGTGTCGAGCATTACGTATACTTATTAACATCTCTTGCTTAGGAATATACGGTGTCAGTACTGCACAAAGTACTATACAAACAGCTTCATTATAAAACCATATTTCCTGCCGTTCCATATTCGCTTCCACCACGCAACCTACTTTACTAGTTTTGTCAAGCAACTTCCCTCAACGGAGAAAACACCTAGAAAATTATGAAAGTGCTAAAGTAAAAAAATAATGCTGCCTGTTTCGTGTTTTTAAATTTTACTTAGAAAAAATTTCACTTCAGATAGATTGTCAGTGCACATCATTTCCATGCAATAAAAATTAAAGATAAGATATAAAAATTTTAAGGTTGTCAGGCACAAAGTAAAAAAAAAACACATTTTGAAAAAATCCACAACGGATGTAAATTATTTTTACACACACATTTTGTAGTAGCACATTAATTGTTGTACTTACGATTATCACATCATAATTATTATTCAGTCCGAAATACCGTAGTGTCTCAAGAGTCAAGACGATAGTTTTTGACCAGTGTGTGTTGCCAGTTATGGATGACATACGGACAAACGTAGTCGTTTACAATAGGCCTCATAAAAAAGCTTAAAGTCACTAAAAGAGCGATGGAGCGAGTTATGGTCGGAGTTTCCTTGCGTGATCGAATCCAAAATGAGGAGATCCGCTGGCGAACCAGAATAGGGATATGTATCTGTGCGAGGAAGATGCGCTATGTAGATTAGCAGCCGCGAGGCAGCTGTGCGAAGAAGATGCACAGCTCGAGCTATGCGATGTATCGACAGGGGCGCGCGGAGCGGCGGCGCGGTGAGGGGGGACATTGCTACACGACTCGCAACCACGATGATTGGTGGATATCAGACACATCCATAGCAACGTAGCGTAGCACATCTCTGGTGGAAAGGCACCCTTAGGCTCTAGAGTGGGGCCGGAACACGAAGACGTAGCGTGAGAAGGTGGACCGACGATCTGGTAAAGAACGCAGAAACCAGTTTGATGTGGGCAGTGCAGACCCAATCGTTATGGAACTCTTTGATAGGGGCTTTTGTCCAGCAGCGGATGTCTTCCGTCTGGTACAGTGATTTAAGTAGGTGCTTTATTCGGGTAAAAGAATGGCAACTGCAGCGTTTTCTGATGAGTTAAGTAACTTTCTTGAAACAATTCTGAGGGTACGCTTTCATCAAGGCGGAGCAGAGCGGGGTCATGCCGAACCGACCATCCGTTTTCAGGGGAGTGGGGCTAGATGTGGATTCTAAGTATTCCAACCACAGAATTAATATGAATAAAAATGTTATCGTGTACACCTTTTAGAATAGAAGTCACCAAATTTTCGCCTCACCTGGTATTAAAGGCAACAGTTCTTTTGTATAAGGTCATAAGTATTTGCTAAATGTTGGTACTCATCAGAGAAATTAAAATCTTTTTGAACCACGATCTCTACGAAAACTCATTTTGGTGAGTAATTAACGCGAGTGGCCAGCACTTCTTTAGAGACTGAACTGGAGCTATATTTATTTAATATTTAATAGCTCTTTAATTAGCCATTGAGGTGCCTTACGTTATTAGCTTGCCCTTCTTACTATTAATTTTGTGATTCCAACTAATGTGACTAGTGAGTTCGGTAATTCTCCGCTCCGCTTTATTGAAACCACACGCTAATAAATAATATTCGCCTTTTCAATATTATACCAACAGCCAGCTCCGAACACTTCGGCTTCGCAAACTTTGTCGCATGACGCGAATTGATGACACAACTTTACGGTACTCCTATTAAGTAATAAGTACTTACTTTTAATGTTATTTCAACACTCGACCCAATTTAAAAGATATACATAAAATTACGAATACAGTGATAAGAAAAACGCAAGCAATTCAAATAAAACCTTATTAATTTGCAATCAACTAGCTGTTGCGTGCAACTTCGTTTCTATCCCTCAGGAACTTTTCGTTTTTCCGGGATAAAAAGTACGATGTGAAAATCTGGAAGAGTGGAGCTTTCTATTGGTAAAAACACTTTTTAAATCGAATACAATAAGATAAAAAACAAATAAAATAAAACCTAATGGAATGGAAAAGAAGGTTGAACTGAGAGTTCAGACTTTAAAACAAACAAAAGTCGAGTATTTGGGCTATATTTTTTAAAAATTATTTGAACGCGTTTCAACCAGTGCTATACACAGTACAATACAACGATTCTTTATCGTGCACCACAAAAATACAGAAAAACAAGTACATGGGAAATATATATAAGGTAAGCAATGGGCGACCTTATCGCTTCGAAGCGATCTCTTCTAGGCAGCCTTTAAAACAGAAAGAAAGCAAGGAATGGATTTCAACAGCTGTTATATATAGTAAGTAAACCAATTAATATACTAGGGGCGTTCAATAAAAAGTGAGAATGAGTATGTTATAAACAACTTTTATTAAATGTCATTTTATTTTTCGACATAGTCACCTTTTAGCATAATACACTTAGTATATCTTTTTTCTAAACTTAAAATTCCATTTTTAAAAAAGGTCTCATCTTGAGTACTTAAAAAATCTTGTACTGCAGCGACTACCGCGTCGTCGTCTTCAAATTTCTGGCCTCTCAGGTATTGTTCCAATCTCGGAAATAGGTAGAAATCACTGGGAGCGAGATCTGGTGAATACGGAGGATGCTTAAGGATATCGAACCCAGCATCACGAATTGCAGCCATTGCAACGGCGGACTTGTGTGCCAGGGCATTGTCCTGGTGGAACAGCACAACTTTCGAGAGTTTACCTCGCCGTTTTTCGCAGATCTCATTGCGCAATGTTGCTATTTGTTTGGCGTATAATGTGCCCGTAATAGTGGCTCTATGTTCGAGATACTCAATCATTAATACCCCTTTACTATCCCAAAAAACAGAGACCATGACCTTACCGGCAGATGGGCTCACCTTGAATTTCTTCGGAGTTGGAAATGATGGTCTTTTCCATGTCATAGACTGCAGATTCGTTTCTGGGTCGTAATGATGGAGCCATGTTTCGTCCATTGTTATAAATCGCGCCAAAAAAAGTTCCTGGTCTTGCTGCATCAGGTTCAAAGCTTCTTGACAAATCTCTAGTCTAGTTTGTTTTTGCGTGTCAGTAAGCATTCTTGGTACCCAACGCGCAGATACCGTTTTCATACCCAAGCGTTCATGTAAAATATTATGCACGCTCCCCGTTGAAATCTTTACATTTTCAGCAATAAAACGAACCGTGACACGACGATCCGCCAAAACTGAGTTTTCGACTTTTTTCACAATTTCTTCAGTTACTGCTGTAGTAGGGCGTCCGGAGCGGGGGTCGTCCATTGTCGATGTTCTTCCACGTCTAAATTCGGCGCACCAACGTGCGACTGTCGAATACGGAGGAGCATTAGACCCTAAAGTGTCCCGCAAATGCAAATTGACATGGTCCGTAGAAAAATTTTTCAAACACGAGTTTTTGATAACGGCGCGCAGTTCAATTTTCTCCATTTTCGCTAACGTACTCAATAGCATTGCAAAGAAATTACCGTATATTTTTTTAAACAAAAGACAGTTAGTTTTTTTTTTCATAGCAATCAGCTAGATAGATTAGCTTTACCGGCCAGTATTTAATTTCGTAATATTAAAAGAGTTTGCATCTCATTCTCACTTTATATTGAACGCCCGTAATTCTGCCCTGCTAACTGCTAAGCTGAAAGGTGGTATCTATGAGATACGCTCTTTTAGTTTTTTAAATACCATACGGTAGCTATAACGATTTTACATCTAATGGTATAAGCCAAATAAATATTGGTATCTTATTTAAAACGTGTGCATGAACCTTTAAAAAAGTTTTCCCGATCTCAGTTCAACCTGAAATTGCTTTTTATTTTTTTTATTAGAGAATTAGATGTACATAAGTATATTAATAATACGGAGGCAAATTAGCCGTATATTTTGTACCTTCCACCAAAACTTTTAAAACAACGAGATATTCATTCCAATAAATAACACGTGAAGAGCAATGACATAAAATTTTACACAGCAATAAAAAAGCAAGTTATTAAGACATCCAATGAATATTATTACAATTAACGATAAAAGTAGGTATAAAAACAGAGACTAAATATAAAATTAACATAATTAAAAGTAACTTAAAATAGCTAAACAAAAATTAAAAACTAAAAATTACCATCTAAATTTGGACCCTTAGGTAGGGTGCCCATCACGCAGGCAGCATTCCCACGTTGAATTGCTATAGCAAGTCTTTGTGCGAGAAAGCTGCCTGCGCGAGGGTCACCTGTTGCCTCTCTCAGGCGCTTGCTTAGTGCTCCGTGGAGCCCTCGTGCGCTCTTGCCCCACGAACCGAGTGTCTCAGACACCGAATGCGACGAACTCGTACTGGGCGCCGAGACACTCGTATTTAATAGCCTTGAGCCGTTCTCGGGTATCCGCCGCTGCACCGGCACGTCTGTTCGTCGTTGGGAGGTAGGACGCTGCTAAGGTGCCGGTGCAAGTGGCGTCCCACACCAGTGCACGGCCCATTCTCTACGGGATTAACGACATCCCGTCAGGGCGCTTGCCGTCACTTCGCACGATCTGGGGCTCCAGAGCAGCAGGAACGTTGGTACTGACGAGCGCTCTTCTGAGGATGTCGTTTAGGGCGGCATGGCGGGACAGGCGACCGGCACCCGAAGAGCAAGCGAGTCTGTGGTGGCCGAGGCGATAAATAAATAAATAATAAATAATAAAATGCAATAAATAGTAAATAAAAAAATCTGTAAAGTACAAAGAAAGCTGTTTTGACAAAAATTGAACTACTCCGTAAAAGTTATGCGTGCTCATACATAAAAAAATATATACTTACGCGTCGACTTGAAAACCTCCACCGTTTTTTCGTCGGTTGAAAACTTTGATTTTCTTGAAACTAGCTTTCACTGAGATACCGCTTTTGTGCTTATCACGGCAGAATTACTGGATAGCAATTTAGCATAGCACATCTCTGGGTGAAAAGCACCCTAAGGTGTAACGGAACACTGCTTCTACATTCGTTGTCGGCTTGTTCCATTAATTTAACAATATCATGGGTATACCTACAAACGATACACATTACACCACTATATAATAAAATATTGACAACCGGCAATGTCGCGAATTTCACACACGGTTTCACTCAATGAAGCTCAAGTTTTCCCTTAGGTGAACACACAATTCCCATTTACTATAGATACTATACTCAAACAAAGGAATCTACATAATAGTATGTAAATGGGTATGGATTTCATATTGGTACAGCGAACATCCTAACCGGCCTACTAGAATGTTCGCCAACATAATTTAATAACAGGAGCATTCTGTACGTTGGAATTTTCTGTTTTATCTCGCGAAAAGGTTGTGGATGTCAAAAGGAAAAAATGTTCGAGAATTCGAAATAGAATTATTGTTTCTTTTACGTGCACCGAACGACGAGAAATATGAAAAATAGCAAACGAGAATTACAAATTTTTTTGGCACTGTCTAATATCTATTTCTAGAAAAAGAGCAAAAACATTTAAATGCAATAAGTACCGTAGGGTTTAGATAAGTATTTTTTTTCTTTTTTACAACTCTTTCTGAAAATGATGTATTAGGTTGTGTCAAATAAATTTGAATTTTAGATAAATTTAAATAAATAATAATAATAAATAAATAAATAATAAATATCACGGGACAATTCACACCAATTGACGTAGACCCAAAGTAAGCTAAGTAAAGCTTGTGTTATGGGTACTAGGCAACGGATAAACATACTTATATAGATAGATACATACTTATATACATATTAAACACCCAAGACCCGAGAACAAACATTCGTATTTTTCATACAAATATCTGCCCCGACACGGGAATCGAACCCGGGACCTCAAGCTTCGTAGTCAGGTTCTCTAACCACTAGGCCATCTGGTCGTCTCAATAAAATGAAATAAAAAAATACATATTAAAAAAAAGTAAGGCTTTTCAACGATATTGTGAAATATGCTAATCGTAACGAATTTTATAAATAATCAAAAAATATGTTGGTTTGTCTATATTCGTTTGTATACACACTTTTTGACTCAATATTTTTTGCTCACGTTGTTTAAATACATTATATTATATTATTATGTATGTCTAAAATGCCACGTTAATCGTACTAGTGGAAAATATCAAAATTTATTTGCAAGAAAACGAATTAAAGAAACAAGAAAGAAATATACAAAATTAAGCTAAACAAAAGCTTGTAGATAATAAATGTTGAAAAGCCATTTGTGGCCTATTACGCAATTTTAAATACGCGCCCATTATTTTAGTTAATTTTCCGCTAAGCGTGGTGAGGGATAAGACTTCACCTTTATCCTTAGCTCGTCTAAGTCGATATTTTAAAAAACCCTATAAAAATGTAATAAAGACGAATCAAGCAATTACGTCGTCAATTTGACAATGACTCAAACCAGAGGCTCGTAGCTGCGGGCTATCCGAAACCAAATACGCGTCGAATAATTAAAACAAAAGAATTACGCTTTTCGTTTCATTTCTTTCATCATTCTTAGCTTTCCTGCCCCTAGCAACGCCATCATCCGCTGAAGCTACTCTTATTTGGTATCTATTATTTTTACAACGGCTTAAAGACGATGGGAAATTTTGATCAAGGTTTTTACACGACAATACGTGTAACCTGCCTAAACCTGCACACATTAGCGAAGACATTTAAGGCCACCACAAACCGGGAGCGCGGGGCGCCGACGGAGCGTGCGTGCGTGTATTTGGAATTCAAATATACGGTGACACACACCGGCAGCGTGGCACACCGTATTTAATTCAGTGTTATTGACTTCACTGCGCTGGGCGCGCTCCGTCGACGCCCCGCGCTCCCGTTTTGTTGCGGCCTTAAAATGGTGTGTGACGTTCTCAATCCGCTCTGAGTGCGCGTGGAAACTACCGCCCAAACCCTCTTGTTCTGAGAGGAGATCTGTGGCCTGCAGTGAGATGTATATCGGCCGAGATGATGAAGAAATTAATTTATTTATAGAACTGAGTTGATACGGAATCATTTTAATGGATACTTTTCGCTTTAGAACAAGACATTTTAAGTTTGTCAAAGAGGTGTTTAGTTTTTTAAAGGCCGCAAATGGTTTCTATGCCTCTAGTAATGCAATTGAATGTATTTTAAAATAAGAGCTCGAGTAACTTCCTGTTGAGCAGAAACTCCTCCTCCTCCTCTTGCTCTCCGCAGAGAAGTTAGCTCCCTTTGCGTGTTCTATAAGATCTACAACGGGGAATGCTCTGAGGAACTCTTTGTCCTCATTCCAGCTGCGGGGTTACATTACAGATCCACCCGTCGTAAGCGTTCATTTCATCGTCATCATGTTGATGAATGGCAGTCTTCGACGGTGCGTTTTAAGCGGTCTTTTTTGCCACGAACTTGCAAAATCTGGAACGAGCTTCCCGCTGGGGTCTTCCCATCGAGTTACGACCTGGGTGCCTTTAAGAGGCGAGTGTACAATTTTTTGCAGGGCCGACAACGCACTGGTATCGCGTAAAGCGCTGCGAGTGTCTATGGACAGTGGTGTTCATTTAACATCAGGTGACCCACTAGTTCGTTTGTCTGGCCTCTCAAACATAAAAAAAAAACTTCCCGTGCTATAAATTATCTTATCATTAGCTATCATCTAAGTACCGTCTACGGTGGAACATCAACACTCTCAGAGATCTAAAAATAGTGCCCTAAGACGGCAAATTGTAAGGTGGCGGCATTGGTTCAATTTTTTTTGTCTGAGAGAAATAAGAGAAGTCTCCAAAATTTAACAAAAAAAAACATAAATATTTTAGGACTAGAGGTACACTCGTGCCGAAGACTCCAATTACTAAACGCTTAGTAAAAGTAAGTAGGTATGCTATTGTAAATATTAATTTCCAATAGCGTTATAGCGTTTCAATATCACAATTTAAATTTAAATTCAGTAGAGCAACAGTAAAGTAGCAAAGGTTAGTTGGGGCGGTAAAAATTTAATAGCCTATTGAGCACAGAAATGTTTTTTTTGAATTAATATTTATGAAATGACTTCGTGCAGATAAATTTTTAACTATTTATTACAGTAGGTACGAAGAAGATCTAAAGCCTAAAAAAAACAAATCATATTACTTACTTAAATAATATACAATTATATAAATTTAGGGAAACCAAAGCAAAGTAATTGTTTTAGTTCATTTAGGGAAACCATCAAAAATTATTCTATCATAACATCAGAGCAGTGTGTGTCATCCATCACCTGTTACAAGCGAAATAAAATAAATTTTATTGTTAAAAAAATATTTTTATAGGTATAGCTATTCAATGTCATGAAAATTATGAGGAAAATGATGACAATTTTGTCAAATACTATGACTTTAATATTTTTATAAAATAAATGACAGCATTTACCAAGTAGTGTTGATATATTATGTAGAGACCGATTATGACGTAGCAAGCTTTGTAAATCTATTATCACAAGTGTCTGCACTTAAACTTTAAATGTAATCATAGATTAACTTATGATTATATTTATTCATTTGAGTATAAATACTGTTGTGCTATTAAAACATAACATGTTCGCGTGTCATTATGGTTGTTTAGTCTCGTGTTAAACACTCTACTTTTCACTTTGAATGCGAGGAAAAGAAACGACGTTCTATACAAAATTACAATACTACTTTTTTGCAACGCAGGCTCAATAAGAGCAATGGACACAGCTATAACATTACATTCGAATCGTATTCTTATTTTGTTTTTATAATACTGGCGGCAAATGTGTAAATCAGCCACTGTCAGGTTCTAATGTAAAACAGCGTACTTAAAATGTAAGGGCTTTCTTTAAAAGTTCGGAACACGACCACATTTTCTCGAAAACTTAACCGTGCAGTGCTGGCAACTCTGACAGCCAAAATTTACCTTTATAATGTTAATTGGTGAGTTAAAGCATCTCCTCAAGACTTGCGAACTTATAATATCCTAGAGTTTTAGCTGAAACTGTCCAAAAAGCTTCGAACAATGTTTGGGCAGCTTGTCCAACTTTATATGTAGTTACGAAATCAAATGTAGTTCGGTTACCTTTGACGTAGACTTTTAGCAAATTCTAGTTTGGCAGGTGCAGACAACAAAATGGATCAATCGTGAAGAAGTATTTTGATAAAGGGGCTCCTAGACGGGCCATATTTTCACGAAAATGTATAGCTGCAATAGTGTGGCTGGCAGCATCAGCCAGCATTTACGGCCAGACTTTGCAACACTCGGCAATATTTTTAGTGTGGCCGGGATATATTGTCACATATTTTTAGTGTGGCCGATGAATGTTTAGGGGCCCAGCCATATTTCCGGAATAATCGCTTTGCGATCGAAAATACTGCAATATTTCCCAGCCACTTTTATGGTTGTCTCGCTATACGGCATAAGTGCGTCCCTTTTTCATGCTACGTGAAGTTTGCCGCGATTCGTTCGAGTAGCATAACTATGTTCGTGTTTGTTTCTGTTTAGTTTGGTAATGTATTAAACTGTGTAATGAAATAAAGTTGATATGTAATAAACTGTGTAATGAAATAGAGTTGATTGGCAAGGGTTAGTGCTTTATTTTACTAACAGTTTTTTTGTGGATATATGAGGTATTTAAAATAGAACGAAACCTGCACACAACAGCTAAGACATTTAATGGTATGGTATGTGAAGTTCCCAATGTGCACTGAGCCACCGTAGGAACTACGGCCCAAGCTCTTTCATTCTAAGATGAGGCCTGTGACCTGCAGTAAGACGAATATATAAAAGCCAAGATGGTAAAAATATTATTATATCGACGGTTAAAAGGCAAAACGCATGAAGCGACACTTTTTGTCAAAATGAGTTAATACATATTTGAAATCAGAGAATTTTTCTCCGTTGTTTGAGCCGGGTCTCATGCAAAGTTCAAACATTGTCGCTTCGTGCGTTTTGCCTTTTAACCGTCGATATATATTCATAATTACATAATACTCTATAATTGTACGACCAGATGGCCTAGTGGTTAGAGAACCTGACTACGAAGCTTGAGGTCCCGGGTTCGATCCCCGTGTCGGGGCAGATATTTGTATGAAAAATACGAGTTTGTTCTCGGGTTTTGGGTGTTTAACATGTATTTGGGAGTTTTCCATACAAAATTTATTAGTCAGTTTTGTGACGGTCCATACAACATGTATGGTTAACTGCGCTGCGTCACAAAACTGACAATTAAAAGTGGGACAATTAAATCGATAGTGCTTGTGATTCTGAGTAGAAATAATCCAAAATTTGTTAGGTTTTTAAAAAAAAGTACAGGGCACAGTTTTTTCTGAAAATGCCCATTTAAGTATGTATCTATCGATATACGTGAATCCGTTGCCTAATGCCTATAACACAAGCTTTGCTTAGCTTACTTTGGGACTAGGTCAAATGGTGTGAATTGTCTCGTGACATTATAAAAAAAAATCAAAATCTTCATAGTTCATTAATATATTATTTGTACAATAAATAGCTGCTGCCCACAGAAGAATTCGTTTATCACTATATAAGCCACGGGAGCTATACAATTTTCAGAGTTAAAATTTATCTTTATGTTCTTCCTCGGGACTTAAACTACTATAATACTACACTAAATCGGTCCGGGCGATCCAATAGAATGATAGAGTAACAAACATCTGAACATCCAAACATCTTCACAAACTTTCTCATTTATGATATTAGTAATAGGATAGGACAGTTTTTAATGATTCATGGTTATTTACATTAAAGCAGGTAATGTTTCATCGTAAACGACCGCTTTAGCCTAGTTGGTAGCGATCCTGCCTACGAAGCAAGAGGTCCTGGGTTCAAATCCCGGTAAGGGCATTTATTTGTGTGATGAGCACGAATATTTGTTCCTGAGTTATGGATGTTTTCTATGTATTTATCGTCGTCTAGTACCCATAGTACAAGCTTTGCTTAGTTTGGGACTAGTTCGATTTGTGTAAGATTGTCCCCTAATAAAGAAAAATAAAAAAAAATGACTTTTGGTATGTTGTTGAATTTGATCTTCTTTGCATTTTGAATTGTCAATAAATCATAATTTAGGCAATATTATATTAAATTTCATTAAATTTTGCGCTCTCTTCTTCTTCTCTTCTTCTCAGCCTTCTTCTACCAAATTCTTGGTGTAGGCCTCCTTCAACCTCTTCCATTCCGATCTATTTTGGGCAGTTAAAGTCCAGTTGCTGCCCGCCACCTTTTTTATGTCGTCTTTCCATCTTATTTGCGGTCTGCCCACTGGTCTTTTCTGTTCCCATGGTCTCCAATTCAGGACAGCCCTACACCACGAATCGGTTTTCCGGGCAATATGTCCCGCCCATTGCCATTTGAGCTTCGCTATCCTTCTACCAATGTCGGCGACTTTACTTTGCTTTCTGAGCCATTTGCAATTGCAAAAGGCACGGATCTTCAACCAGTGTGTCCTGCCAGTTTTAAATTACGGAGCAGAGACTTGGGTAACAACGAAAGCTGTGGTCGAAAAGCTCCGCTTTGCCCAAAGAGCAATGGAGAGAAAACTGGTTGGAGTTACAAGGAGAGACAGGAAAACCAACAAATGGCTCAATTTTACGCTACAACCTACAAAAGACCTATTTATAAATGCTCTAAAATAGATAGCACATGTGAGCAACCTTGTTATTTAAGAACTCTCTTAAATAACAAGCTCATATTAAAGCTTAAAGTAAAACTGCTACATGCAAATCTATCTAGAGTTTGTTGTCATTTCTAACTCACTTCTAAAACGTGTAGGCACGTATCAAATTAAAGTTTGATAATAACAATGGACAAAATACATACATAACGGTTATTTGAAATAATGCAATTTTTTCCGAATCAGAATAAGAAATATTTATTTTTAAAACATAGGTAGAAGTCACAGTAGGAAAAAGAAGGTACTATGTGTTTTCAATTTTACAGGATTATTATAAAATAAACCTTACCCAACCCAAACCGACGTGTACATTATACGATCAAAAAAGTTCTCGTCTAAGTATCTACTTAATATTTTTACCGAAACTATATCAAATGATCATTATGTCTTTCATACACCGTATAACTTTATACACCTTCGTATTTATATGTAGCTTTGGCAGGCTTTAGCTCTAACATGTGAGCTCTAAAATGATCGATGTGATAAACAAGGAGACAGTCAATTTGTGCCGGATGATCTGTCGTTATGTGGAAAGGATATACATATGTGGGCTGTACTAGGTATCACGATGTCCGCAAGATGATAAATGTGGGGCTAGATCGAAGCCTTGAAGCTTAATGGTACCCTTTTTACCTTTAGTTAAGCTAACTAGGTTATTTAAAGGTTAGTATTCCATCAAATGTAGTTACTAAAGTGGAATTTTCTGAGAGATGACTTATACTCTGCATATGAGGGAAGTAAAAATAAATAATTTTCTAATACACGCATTTTGCTGACTGTTCCTAACATTGCCATCCAACCTACGTAAGTACTTATGCCAAATTTTGAACTCAATCCGACCATTTGAAGTGGGTCAAATACGACGACCAAGATTTACCCCAAACAAACAGGGAAAGTTAAATAAAAGCTTTTAAAAAAAGACAAGATTTCTGATAGTCATAATTCATTAACAAGTAACAAAAGTACTCAAATTAATACAATGGAATGTCCAACAATGCAGCATAAAATAAGCGACGGCCATTGACAAAATGGAGTTCGAAGCCATACCATTAAAGTAATTGAAAAAAAAGCAAACGTTGGTAGAAAAACATAGCAATCTCGTCTGAACCTAATCGGAATGAAATTCTTTTATGAATACCAAAACGCTCTCGTATCAAATTAATTAATTCTGTCTGAAATCATAACAGATCCTTTAAAAATAATCGACACAAAATTCTATTGTGACGAGCACTAGAGCGTGGTGGATTGATGAGGAGTATGCCTGCTTTGAAATACGTTGATACGTAGTATCCTACTAACATAATCATCATCATCATCATTTCAGCCGTAGGACGTCCACTGCTGGACATAGGTATCCCTCATCGACACCCAATGATTACTAATATAATAAATGGAAATTTTCTGAAGATGTTTGGATGTTTGTTAGTCAATCACGCAATAACGGCGGAACGGATTTGGGTGAAACTTGGCGTATATAGTAAAAAAAAAACTAGATTGGGACATAATCCATACTTAATATCCCAATAGTGCGTTAACCCTGTGATAATATTTTACCTTTAAACAAGAATAAAGGCTGCCAAGAACGTTGAGGTGGGTACCTCGGCTTCAAAGATGAGGCATTAACTGTCGGACTTTTACATGAAGGGTTCCGTACTTTCGTCCAATGTTTTAAAAATAGTTTTATAAAAAACTTATAAAGATCGAGTTAAAAAAAAGTGATAAAAACACGGTTCTTGTATGACGACCCTTTAATTTTTAACTTCATTTTATTTTTAGTATTTTTTCGTTGTAGCGGCCACAGTAATTAATCGGTGAGAATTTCAAGTGTCTATTAATTTCGGTTCAAGATATAGAGCCCTGTGACAGGCGGACGGACAGACAGACAACGGAGTCTCAGTAACAGGATCCCGGTAGTACCCTTTGGGTACGGAGCCCTAAATAAAGGTATACAATCTTGCGAAAAATACTTTTACAAAGTAAGTATCAGCTAGCAACAATAACAGGATGGGCATGTTCAAATAAATAAACAAATAGGTACATAAATATGGATAGCAAAAATTTAAAATTGTTACAACAAGTGGCAAGCGAAAAGCTTCCTGGAAATGAACCCTAGAATAACTGCCACCGAGGAGAGCCAATAAGGTTATTTGCCTCGGTTGCCTGCACTAATCTCGCAAACTTTAACTACAAAGTATCTCGCCTTTACTACTCTACTGCTAGTTTTACTATTTAAAGTTAACAAAGCATTTCATTCCATCGGCTAAATACTATACTAAATAAGAAACACTATTGAATATACTTACTACTTTTGTAGGTCTTAGGGCCGATTTTTCAATCCCCAGATCTGTCAGTGGAAATTAGCGATTTCCTTTTTTCAAGTCATAGGGAAAAAACCGGCCAAGAGCGTGTCGGACACGCCCAAGATAGGGTTCCGTAGCAGGTACGAAAAAATCTTTGCATACTTTACTAATGTGGCTGTTTTGGTCCCAACGTCGGCGGTACAGCGCCATCTATCGGCGAATTGGGTAACTAATATGCAGTTTACTAGAACTAGTATGTATGTTGATTGTTTTTCAGATATAATATTTTTTTTTATTTGAAAGAAGATACTGTTAGCGTGATCTTATAGGTACTAAAAGAAAAAAAATGCTTGCAATGGCGGTTAAATTGCAATCTTAGTTTAGAAATATTTTTTTATAAAAACATAAAAACTGTTCAACTGATTAAGTTAAAAATAATTTTCCTAGAAAGTTTTTATTAAGTTTAACTTACGTGATTTTTTTCATATTTTTTAAAAGTGCGGTTCAAAAGTTAGAGGGGGGGACACATTATTTTGAACTTTCGGAGTGAATATCTCCGAAAATATTAACTTTATCAAATATTGGTTCTAGCAAACCCCTATTTATTTGCAAATACCTATCCAATGATAACCCAAACTATAGGGATAGTCGAGAAAAAAAAATCACCCACACTTTACGTCTATGGGAGGTACACTAAAAAAATTTTTTAAGATTTTTTTATTTAACCACTTTGTCGGCGTGACTGATATATATGTTCTTGCCAAATCACAGATTTCTAGTACTAACAGTCTCTGAGCTTAGCCGCGGACAGACAGACGGACAGACATGGCGAAACTATAAGGGTTCCTAGTTGACTACGGAACCCTTAAAAGGACAGAGCTTACATTTATCCTACAGATTTCATATACTTCAAAAAACCAGTTCATAGGTAGGTACTTAAGTAATTAAGTATACTAGCTGTTGCTTGCAACCCCGTCTGTGAAGAATAGGACTATAAAAAATAGCCTACGACCTGTTCTCGGACCTACCAAATAGAGAGAAAAAATTTGGTAAAAATCGGTCAAGCCGTTTCAGAGGAGATCGATAACAAACACCGTGACACGAAATTTTAATATATTATAAGTATATAAATAAGTCAATTTAATGTTTGAAACTTTCGCAATTTATTTATTATTACTTAATGAAGCATTAGTTCCATTTTTTTCATTTAAAAAATTGTACCTCACATTACATTGGGCATTTAATTATCATCCCAGCCTATATACGTCCCACTGCAGGGCACAGGCCTCCTCTCAGAATTAAATTGCATTTTATTTTGAACGCTGGTTAAATGTTATTAAAGCTCAGCGTTAGTAGAGCTACCACTATCAATAAGATAGTGAGTAAGCCAAATTCGAAGGCTATAAGATATGACTAACGCTAAACCCCTAATTGGTATTAATGATTCACTTAGGTGTAATGGCTGGCGAAGTGAAGACCTCTTTCCACTGAAAACGCAACAATATTTTTCCGGAATTGAGATTAATTGTACCAGAGAAACTTCCAGAATATATTTGTATAAAAAATATTCTCGAAAACTGGGACGCGATAATTAAATCGATAATGTCAAGTGCGCCCCTGTTCCCCGTGGAGTCACCGTTATATTTGCAGGATATTGAAATAATAAGTATTTTTTTCATTAATTTTTCATAACGGGTACGTGTACTTGGCGGGTATGACGTTTGCGGAACAATGTTACATAATTGAGTTGATTTACTTAAATGAGATCAAATGGACAGTGTGTTTTTTCTTTGATTGCTTTCTTTCTGTGTAATGAAATAAATCATCATCATCCCAGTCTACGTCTCTCTGCAGGGCTCAGTGCACCTTTCAGAATGAGAAGGCTTGGGCCGTAGTTCCCACGCAGGCCAATTGCGGATTGGGAACTTTACACACACTATTGAATTTCTCCGCAAGTGTATGCAGATCACGATGTTTCTTTTACTTCACCGTAAAGCTCCTGGTAAATTTGTAATTAAATTAACCACATACATTTCGAAAGACTCAGACGTACTAGCCCAGTTTCAAACCCAGGGAACTCTACTTGAGAGGCCATAGGTCAAACCACGCTATTTTCCATCGCTATCCGAGAAAGAAGTACTGTTGAGTTGAAAATGTCTTCAAATTCAAATTCAAATTCATTTGTCCAACACAGTTTTTGACTTCGGTTTGTGAGCTAGATTTGACCTGCGGCTCCGCTCGCGTGATCTATAGGTCTCGCAGTTGAATTGTTATTGTGGGATTTTACTAAATTCCCACGGAAATACATGTAAATAATAAAAAAAATCAACAGGGGACCTTAATTTTAGGGAATGGCACTGCTCAAACCAGGGTAGGGATCCGCTATGAAACTATAATTATTAGAGACTTGAAATTTGGCATACAAGTAAGTGATTATAAAAATAAAAAACTAAGTTTAGGATTTTCGGAAAATCCCTCAGGATAAGGGGAAAATGAGATTTGCCTGCTGAAATGCATTCCTTGCTTTTTTTTTTAAAGATTGCCTGGAAGAGATCGCTTGAAGCGATAAGGCCGCCCATTGCTTACCTTATTTCTTTTTTTCATGTACTTGTTTTTCTGTATTGTATTATTTGTGCAGTGTTGCCATATCCATTTTATGTAAATCCGTAGGTCCAGGCGAAAAAATCTGTAGAATTCCGTAAATCACCTGAAGAAAAATCCGTAGATCTACGGATTTTTTAAATTAGGTATATTCGACTGCACCTGAACCTTTAAATGGTATTCAAAATTAGAATAGCGTCTGGCTAAAGTAAACTGGCAATAGAAAATCACAAAAATTAAAAAAAAAATGGCATTCCATTCTGACAAGGAAGAAATTTTCTATTCATACGCTTCGGTTTCCCGTTCATTCCGTTCCGTTTTATTCATTTTTGCTAGTTGTCAGCGAAACTAGTAGATAAATTTTAAAAAATGAGGCTAGTCTGAAATTCCGTAGATTAGCCAAGCATTTCCGTAGGTCTGGGCACAAGGCCTAAAATCCGTAGATCTACGGATTTTTCCGTAGATCTGGCATCGCTGTTTGTGGTGTACAATAAAGAGTCATTGTATTGTATTGTATTATATGAGATTTATATGTTCAATTCTGTGGGACTGGGACCATATCTCAGTAACCATTTCTTTAGGATCACAGAGGTGCAGTAAAAAGGGATTTTTGGAATTTCTCGCGGGGTAGAGATCAGGAGTTGACCATAAATTTAAAAAAATAAAAAGCGAAAAAAGCTTGCAATAGTACAAATATATTTTTCAACTTCATTTCTGTTTACTCGTACGACAACAATAAAATTAAAGGAATAAACTCTTAATTAAACAAGATAAAGCAACTAAGTAGAAAGAACTACCTTCTTCATTAAGATTAACTTTTAAAATAAGTCTTCAGTTTTCTTTGTACACGTCCACTATAGTTAAAATTCATAATAATTTTATGCAATACTAGCTTTTGCCCGCGACTTCGTCCGCGTAGAATTCCAATTTGTGGTAAAGCTTCTTCATCTCTTTCATTGTATAAAACAAAAAACCGGCAACGGCAACATCCATTATTATTATCATTTCATCATCATCAGTATCAGTTAGTGAATATTATAAATCCCGTTTATTCACTATCCCGTGGGAATTTCAACAAATCTGTCCTTATTCTATGCAAATTTTCGCTTATATTTATCCCGCGGGAATTTTGCATTTTCCCCGAGAAAAAGTAGTCTATGTCCTTAAAGGTGTAGCTTTCTACCGGTAAAAGAAGTTTTAAAATCACGGAGAAAAGTAGTCTATGTAAATAATGGTTGGTGTAACTTCCTATTGGTGAAAGAAATTTTCAAATCAGCCCTCAAGTGATGTTCACTTCTTTCTATCCCACGGGAATTTTGCATTTTACCGAATACAAACAAAGCCTAGCCTATACAAACAAAGGATAGTGTAGCTTTCTATTGGTCATTTTTTTTAAACTCAGCCCCGAAGTTAAATTTACTATTTTCTATACCGCGGGAATTTTGCATTTATCCGGAAAATAGCATCCTATGTTAATCAAGGACAGTATATCTTTTCTATTGGTGAAAGACATTTTAAAATGAGCTCCGAAGTTGAATTTTTATTTCTATCCCTTGGGAATTTTGGATTTTTCCGGAAAAAAGTAGCCTATGTCAATAAAGGATAGTGTAACTTTTTACTGGTAAAAGATTTTTTTTTAAATCGGCTCGGAAGTTTCAGAGATTATCTATCCCACAGGAATTTCCAAAAATCCTGCAATAAGTTTTTTGCTGTTGTGTATGACCATTTACGTTTATACTGAATTTGAAAAGTTTAGTACTTAATTGTAGTTACGGAGATAGGATCCAGTTGATTTGAGTATATAAATCCTGATTTATCCTTATCCCGTAGATATTTTCAAAATTATTGAAATTAGCTTTATACCTGTTCTAATAATTTACTTGCATGCCCAATCGGAACAGTTTAATAATCTTCGTTATGGGGATAGGGTCACTCTCGATTGATGAAATATATACATCCCGTATATTCCTTATCCCGTGGGAATTCCGGAAAATTCTTTCTTATCGGATGCCTACGTCATACAAAGGACACATCCTCCAAGTTTCAGGTCTCTGCATACAGCGGTTTAGTCTGTGGGTTAATCCGCCAGTCAGTCATTTAGGACTTCAGGGCAAAGCATTTTATATGTATTTGCATTGCATCAAGCTTTTATGCGAGTTCAACAATGATGTTTGAATACTCAATTCGATTTTATTCGAAAAAGGTTGAACTCACATAAAAGCTTCATCATCATCATTTCAACCGTAGGACGTCGACTGCTGGACATAGGCCTCCCTCATTGACGCCCAACCATTACGGTTGGAAGCGACTTGCATCCACCCTGAACCTGCGGCCTTCACCAAAACGTCCGTCCATCTCGTTGGTAGACGTCCCACGCTGCGCTTGTAAAAGCAAAAGCTTGGTGAAATGCAAATACTTATTATAATTAGTTATTATCAGAGATCAGATCAGGAAGTGGTTGACAAACGTAGACAAATGGTTTGCAAAATTTGAAGTTTTGAAGTTTCGTTTCGTTTACATTGTGTCAAAATAAAAAGTAATTTAAATCAAAAGCACTAAGGAGTATTGAGAAAATATTTATTCATAAAACTAAAAACTATTATACATTGTGAGCTATAAATTTACGAAATACAATATGATTTAAAAAATGTCGAAACCCTGAATTTCTCCTACCCGGGGCATCGTGCCAAGCATGCTTGCGGCATTCCCTTGCTGTACGGCTATGCTCAGCCTCTGAGCGAAAAAAGACCCGGCCCTGAGGTCGCCAGAGACGCTAACCAGTTTATCCGACATCTCGCGAACAAATTTTTTGGTGTCGGATGACCATGGTCCTAAAGTTTCTAATGCAAGTGCCGCAAATATATAATCATTTGTTAAAAACGAATATTTGCGGCACTTGATTGTTTGGGCATGGTCGGCAGCAGTCCCTGGCTTACTGGCAGAACCTCTGACGTAGGACGGAGCCAGCGTGTCTGAGCAAGTGTCATCCTACGCCAAAGGTTTGCCCAAACTCCAAGGCACTAAAGTGCAACCATCGGGTCTCTTTCCGTCCGAGGCAGACATGCCTGAGGGCTCAAGAGTCGCCGGTATGGCAACAGTGCTGAGTGCCCGGCGGATAAGGTCATTAAGTGATGTATGCCTGTAAATGCGACCAGCACTCAGTTGAAAATGTAGGCCGTGTCGGCCTAAAGCATCAACTGTAATACCACACCGGCAGCAAGTATGAGGAGTATTGATATCAACTTCGAAGCAAATCACCCCCAAAGTAACTTTCTACTCCTTTTTAACCCCGTCAAGGGATGAATTTCAATAAAATATGAAACACGTCTTCCATCAATTCTGTTATAGAATGTTTATGCAAAATTTGAAGTAGTTTGGACCAAGGAATCACGTTGTCCCATACAAACTTTGCCCCCCTTTTTTACCCCCTTAGGAGTAGAATTACGAAAAATCCTTTCTTATCGGATGCCTACGTCATACAAAGAACACACCCTCCAAGTTTCAGGTCTCTACGATCAGCGGTTTAGGCTGTGCGTTGATCCGTCAGTCAGGACAAAGGATTTTATATGTATAGATGAGCGAAATCTGGCGGGAGTTTAGAAAAGAAATGCCCACAGTGGATGCGGTAGGGCATTTTCAATGAAAAGTGTACAGTTGAGTTCTCCAATATATGTACAGCCAACCGCTCATAAATATCTAAAGACCTTATTACCGTAACATAAGGTTTATGTTTAAATATTTATAAACAGTCGACTGTACAGATATTGGAGAACTCGACAGTACTCTTTACTTTTTTAATCAAGATTTTTTGAAGTTACTCGGAATCAAAAGCGCTATTGATTTTGATGATTTAAAAAACCGGCCAAGAGCGTGTCGGACACGCCCAGGATAGGGTTCCGCAGCCATTACGACGTGTACTATCTGTATTCAACAAGTAATATTATTCTAAGAATTTTGTATTTACGGAAATTCCCAAGTAAATATATTTTCAAGGTCAGGCTGCTATGTTTTTAGGATCCACCCATAGACGTAAAGTGGGAGTGATTTTGTTTTCTTGTTAAACCTTATAGTGTGGGGTATCGTTGGATAGGTCTTTTAAAATCATTAGGAGCTGTAAGGACGATTTTTCAATACAAATTCGTTTGTGAGATATTCAATTTTAAAGTGCAAATTTTTGTTCAAATCGAGCGTCCCGTTCCCCCCCCCTTCTAAAACCTAAAATGTAGGTTTGAAATTTAAAAAAAAAATCATGATGAGAGCAAATATATCAAATTAACAAGGAAAACTATAACGGCTAAGTTGGATTGAGAATATATATATAGAAAATATTACTTGTTGAATACAGATAGTGCACATCGTAATTGCTGCGGAACCCTATCCTGGGTTGGGCTAAGATAACCACAAAAATTCCTCATTAAAAAATAAATAAACAGTACACTTTTTATTCAAAATGCCCGGTAAGTTGGCTGGTATTTCAGTTTTTACGAGTTAACGAGCATCCTTTCAGCTGAAAGCACAGTATTTTATGCTAGTTCTAACACAGATCCTTTCCCTAAAATTGTAACATTAAAGTTTTACTTTTAACACATCCTGTCTCTCCTGGGAATGTGTCTGACGTAGGTTTTGCTCACGTGTAACGTGTAATTTAAATAAAACAGTTAGCTTTGCTTTGCGAAAGGGTTTTCTCTTTCTTGACACTTTACCGACAAAAGGTAGTTAAGTGGCGTTTTACAAATGACTAGTATCTTTACTTTGTTCATTTTACTGAAGTTTTAGAGTGTTGTTTTAATATATTAAAGTAGCAATTTTGGTAAAGGGACGAAGAGCTTACTCACGATACGTTCAAATTATTTGAATTAGAACTTCAGTAATATTATATTAAGTTGCCTGTGAGTGAAAGTGTCCCTCTGCTGGACAAATGCCTCTCCCATTTTCTCCATTCGTCCCGATTTTGAGCAGTGTCCTTGGAGTCCATAAGGTATTCCGCATTAATTAAACACCTTGCAAATAAAACAACTAAATAAAATATAGAATTGCCAACAGAAATAATGTCACTATAGTGGTTACTATCACATATTAAAGATAAACCAAATCAATTATTATCTTTAATCCTCTTATCTCTGACACACGGTATTGTTTTAGCTTCATCTGAGTCGGGAATAAAATGTACAGCAGAAATCAAACGCGCGAACAAAAAGGTATGTACAAACTTAAAGAACCTCGAAAAAGTTGTTAGGAAAATGTGGTTTCAGTTCATAGTGATGAAATTTTGATATGTTATAGATTTAAGTGCTCTATTCAAAAATCCCTTTAAGTGCTACCACGGTTCCCGAATCCGATCGATTTTGTACTAACAACGAGATAGGTACCTTTTTATACAATATAGGCTTGCGTTTGACCACAATCACGCTTGATGGAAAGCGAAGATAAGGCTTACGATGGAACACGCTTGCCTATTAAATGCTCATTCACCCTAGACTTGAATTTAGGGGAATAAACAGAAAGAAGGCAGCCCTACCTACCTAGTACCTATTTCTAGCTGTACTATATGTATGTTACTGACGGCATTGTGTTGTTTTAAACCTTAACCTTTTTGTAATGATATTATAGCCGTTATCTTTTGCATGTCTAATGTCAATGTATGCACATCAATCCATACTAATATTATAAATGTGAAAGTGTTCTTGTTTGTTTGTTTGTCCTTCTTTCACGTCGAAACAAAACACGTTTTAATCTTTTCTTTTATGTTAGAGGGGCCAGACAAACGAACTAGTGCTTCACTTGATGTTAAATGATCACCACTGTCTATGGACACCTGCAGCGCTTTACGCAATGCCAGTGCGTTGTCGGCCCTAAAAGGGAGAGGAAAAAGGAACGGGAATAGAGGCGGGGGAGAGGTATTGGGCCCCGGCGCTCTCACTAACCGTACGAAACGCAGCAGGAGTACTGCTGCTTCACGCCGGTGTTCTGTGAGAGGGTGGTACTGTCCTGGACGAGCCGGCCCATTCGTGATGCAGCGGCTAGCTACAACATGGCTCTACCACTACAAAAACTACTCACTCTACTAATCTACTTCGGCGGGGGCGGAGCCGCGAGCATCAGCTAGGTAATAGTAGATTGTACACCAAGGGGATAAAGCACTGCATTATGTCACGGGCGCGATATTGAATCCTGAGCGTATCGAGGGACTCCAGATTTAACTCCCGAGCGTAGCGAGGGTGTTTTTTAGTTGATTCCCGAGCGAAGCGAGGGAATTCAGATGGAGTCCTGAGAGCAGTGAAGGATTTAAGCGCGCCCAAGGCAAAATCAGTTTTATCCCCGAGGAGTATACTCTACTTTTCTCACCTTTTGCGAGACAATAAAAACCAAGGCTACTAGAAAAATACTCGAAATAGACCCAGAAGCACTGATTCTGACACTGACTTTGCGCCTTTCGCAGTTTTCCATTTGTCGAAATCTTTGTAAGCTTTTATGTATTTTTCCTTCGACTTCTCTGGGAGTACATTATTAACAATTTCTAAAGCCGGCTTGCGCAGACCTGGGTTAGCTACTTAACTCCGAGCGAGTTAACTGCTAACTCAGGGTTAACAAGTGTCAAAATGTATGGAACTGTCATTATTAACCCAGGGTTACCGATTTAATTTTTTTACCCTGAACTGTGCAAGTGGTCCTAAGGCGTCTAATTTAATGGAATCAGGAGTCAAATCACTTTCGTCACTCGATATTTTCCTAATGTTTTATCTTCTTTTGCAGTCATTGACATATATTCTACCGATAGACAAGACTTTTCATGTCAACAATATGTTCAAATACCGGATTGTCACAAGACGTCATCGCGATATAGATTATACACCGCAGACGTGACACAGCTATTTTACCTGGGCAATTTTATTTTTTGTTGTACCTTTTGACTTTTTTTTAAATTCGGAAAGTTTTATGTGATTTCTGCTCGGAATCACGAGCTCTTTCGATCCTACTAGGAGAAAAAAAGTTTCCCAAGTTTACCTATGAAACTCAACTTACCTATGAAAACAGACACCTGATGATTCGCTGACATTTTTTGCCGTGTTTTTGCAGTATCGAAAAACGCACGACGTCATATTTTACGACGACATAATTTTTTTGATATTATTTAGACTAAAAAGAAAGAACATAAAATAAAATATTCAAAAATATCAAACTGGGTATAAAGCAATTAAACAAATTGTCATTCAAGTTCAGTCAAGTCACAATTTTTTACCTACAACTAATTTTGAATGGGAACGTCTGCATGTTTTAGTCTATGATTGTAGGATGGCGAGACGTTTTATTTAAAATAATGTTTTTATTGTGGTATTACAATATTATTAGCCGCTTAGTCACTTGAACAACATGTAATTTTACTTACTTGAGTAGTGAATTGTTACTTACGTGCAGGTTCACGCTTACATTCGGAGTCTCAATCAAAAATTAGTACGTTCGCCGCTCATGAATGTCAAAGTCGCACTGAAGTGCGTTGCACCTTCAACGGGTCAAAGCAGTGTAACAGAATGAGTGTTCGGATCGCGATATCTAGTACGTTAGTACATATATATCGATGTTTGCAGTTTTGTTACTTAAAATTGCAGCGTATTGAAATACTCGCGGCTTTTGTTTTAAGTATTGATTTTTTTCGTTCGGCTTGCCGTGGCGTGGCCAGCTCGATTTTCGAATAAGTTCGATTTTCAAATAAATGAGGCGCGGCGCGCGCCGCCGTCCACCTCCTCGCCGTCGGCCACCAGCAGCTGCAGCAGCCGCGCGCCGCGCGATTTTGACGAAATTAGACTTTAAATGCATAACAATAAGAACTAAGAGAAGTAAGAATCACATTACTGCCCGGCGGGTTATAATGAAATTCAGTACAACATTACACCCCGGCAAAAGACAAGGGCTATAATGATTTACTTTGAGTAAGGTTTGCATGATATATAATGAGGCATTGTCGAGCAGGTACTGTGAAAATTATATTTCAGATTGAGGCTGAATTCCTGCCGATTCATATCCAAGGCTGATAATGTTTGCATTGCAATAAACGTCAAATCGATCGTCAATTTAATAGAGAATGACTTTAGTCTCCGAACTACTACCGTATCGACTTTACAAAATAAATTACAAGATACAAGAAAAGAATCGTAGCTTTAGCCGCCAAACTTTAAACCATAGTTCTATAAGATTTAAATTAAATAGGCACTATGTAACATATAACCGAATTAAAATATCTCAAATAGTATTTTAGATTTCATTGATATCTCAAATTCAAAAACGCGGTGGCTTTATTCATACCCACTCCTAGCCAGGTCTAAATCTAGATCCTCTGACTTTTTACTTATCGGCCATGCTGCATATATTCATGCGTGCCCCTTGGTCTAAATACACATCCACCGACTTTGGATTCAGACTTATTTTAGGCGAAGAAACTGTCATCATTAAAAGATATTTTCATCTAAGTAAACAGCTTTCGAAGTAACATTATAAATATTCATAAAAGCAGGCGGCATTCATATTATGGGTGCCTATTCTTCCTAAGCAAATTTTCCTCAACGTTGCCTTGCCCATGATACGAGCTTAGTAGTGATGTAACGAATAAAGACATTCGTATCAGCGAATGGCATATTTTTAAAATACTCTAAAAATATCTAATAATAATCACGTGAGTGTAAAAGATAAAAAAATAATAAAAGTACAATTTATTGAGCCGTATTGAAAATAAAATAAAATAAATATTGTACTTTAAATAAAATTAAAATGTTCAAAAATGAAAAAATATTGTACGTACTATACATTGCAAATATCCCTTGTTGAGTTGAGCACCAGAAATAAGTTCAGTTTTAGAAAACTAAATGAATAAAAGCTAACAAAAACTACAAAGTAAAAATGTCGTCAAGATTTTCTGCCACAGGCATTTACCCCAAGACACTGACCGCATTACCTCTCTGAACTGCTATTCCTAATTTTTAAGTAGACATTAGGCGTTTTTATCACTTAAAAGCGCTCTCTTCCAGAAGCAAGCTCGAAACAGCTTGTGTTGTATGGAACCCACATGAAGCATCTTATATCTTGCTTCTGGAGAGAGTGCAAAAGGCATTCTTGCGTTATTTGTATAAGAGAATATATGGGTATTATCCTTTTTTATACCCAACCAAATTTTTGCTGGGCGTCTTAGGCTTCAATTTTTTGGAGGTGAGGCGAGATTTCAGACTGTTAACTGTAGCTAGCGGTATTTTGCGTGGTGATTCTGATTGTCCCGAATTGGTGGCTCAGTTGATGCGTCTGTATGTTCCCTCGCCTACTAAATTTCTCTTTCGGCCACGCTGTCGCCATTTGTTGGCGGCGCCGGCAGCACGAACGGTGTCCCGCAGAAAATCTCCGCTAGTTCGAGCTTTGCACCAGATGAACTCACTCCTCGAATCGACCCCAGGCTGTGATTTGTTTGCAAGCGGATGGTTATAACTGTGTGAGGAATGTATGAGATATTGCGAGAAGATGGATATACGACCTTCTTCTGTTCAATTTTAAACTCTATTGTTCTTATGTGTATCTATTCTTTGTAAAAATTGTATTTGAATTTCACAGTGCTTTGGTTGATCTGTTATGCTGTGAAATGTAATGAATTAAATAAATAAATAAATGACTAATTGTGCACAGAAACTAATAATAACATACTCACTGCAGTCACTCTTTTTTTAACGTTGGCCAACACAATTAAAAATTTAGCGCTAGACTTTCGTTAAAATATTAAAGGTGGAAGTTTCTCAGTGTAATGTTTCCAACAAGAGTATCATCCATCAATTGGCTACTGTAGAGTTTGGATTGCGGTGGCCTTAGCCGATATCACGTAGCAAAAGTGTATCCAATTACCTATCAAACTTGTTTGAATAGGTAAAGCGTAATTTTTAGGATTTCATTTCGAAAGCTACAAAAGTGGAAACCTATTTTCATTCTGTAAATCTATTTGTTTGTTCGTATGTTACAGGCAATTTACTAGAAAACTACGAGAACTATTCTGGCTGGTGGCCTGTAATAAAAACAATTCATTAAGAATATGATTCTTTAGACTATAAACTACATTCGTAATTAAAACAGTCAGACACAAATTCTTAAAAGTCTTAAAAATAGCCGTGCACGGCGATCTTCACAATCAATGGAAGTTAACACATAGCAATATGGTCGCCTGTCAGTCGTTAGGCGTTTCTATTTTGTTTTGCTGTGTACATTATTATAACTACATTGTTGTTCCAATTAACAGTGTTTGATAATAAAGTAAGTACATTAAATTTTAAAAACGAATTATTTAAACCAATTGGACACTTGTTAAAAGGTAAAACCTCAATAATTTTTTGATTCGTCGCACCTGTTACGAGAAACGCGCGGTATAATTAAATTTAGAAAGTAGACGTCTTTTGCATATCAGAATCTTCGTATCGTTTCGTAAAAAAAGACGGTCCCTTCGCTGATACGGTCCCTTCTATTGTTACACGTAATAAGTCGAGCACGAAAAGGTCATTGTGATGTTCCACATTTGTCCCACGCCCTGTGACCACATTAGGGTATGTACGAGACACGGACGAATAAAATGGGCATGTATAGAATTAGCCGAACTAATGGAATACTGAAAGGCACTCCTAAGCTGTAATGTAAAGAATGTTGGCATGATTTAGGGCGCGCTGGCTTCAGCTAATTATGCCGAAATAAGAATGTTGCACAATCTTATTCATAGGCCATCTCGGGTGACTTTTGAGCATTTGTGATCATGTTCATTTCGTCTGATATTAAGTTCAGACACGGCAGTGTGTCAGTCCCACGAAAAATAAAGTAAAGCTACTTCTCAACCCATGAACTCGTTCGAACTCGTTTCGCGGTCAGACCGTCCATCCGTCAGTTATTCACAGAGTTCTATCTCTTGGACCTAATAGCTAGACACTTGAAATTTTCAAAAATTATTGTTTTACTATGGTCACTATAACAACAAGTACTAAAACAAAGTTAAAACTGAAGGGGTCGTCACGAAACGTGTTTTTTCAGCTTTTTAACTAAATCCTTTATAAGATTAATACTGAAATATTTTTAAAACATTGTACGGAGGTACGGGACCTTTCATGTACGAGTCCGACTCGCACTTGACCAGTTTTTAACGTGTCTGTTAACAACCTCCACGGGATGAAAATTTTATTGCTCTGCAACCTTTATCACAAAATCAGAATGAACAAAAATAAAACAACAGTTTCTTCAAAGGGTAAAAATGTTATTCCCGCTCAGCGTAACCACCTGTGATACGCAATTCCCCATTGTGCAAACAGGCTCGGATTTCTTACGAGGAGAAGGAGAAAATTAGCCAACGGGAGACTTGCGCTCACTTGTTATGAGCGAGCTTGTGTTTCCATTAGGAGCAGCGAAGGGGTGTTTTCTTTCTATGGTTTATAACGGTTTAAAAATAAACCGGCCAAGTACGAGTCCGGCTCGTGCACAAGTTTATACAAATTTTATTTTATTTATATTTTTTTTTTTTTTTTTTTTTTTATGTTAGAAAGGCCAGACAAACGAACTAGTGGGTCACCTGATGTTAAATGATCACCACTGTCCATAGACACCCGGCAGCGCTTTACGCGATGCCAGTGCGTTGTCGGCCCTAAAGGAAAGGGAACAGCGGAAGGGGGTGAGGGAGGGGAAGAGGGAAGGGGTGAGGTATTGGGCCCCCGGCACTCTCACTGACCGTACGAAACGCAAGCAGGATTACTGCTGCTTCACGCCGGTGTTCTGTGAGAGGGTGGTACTGCCCCGGACGAGCCGGCCCATTCGTGATGCAGCGGCTAGCTACAACATGGCTCTACCACTACTAAAATATTATTTGTCGTTGTAGCAACAATAGAAATAGGGACATTATTATTTACATTGTACAGTTTTTGAGATACTGCTCTATGTGGGCGAGTGTAGCGTATAAATTAGCGTCAATCTTGCTTATACAAGCAAGAGAGATGGCCTGTAAGTAGTACGATAAACTTAAATGGGAGATAGATGGGCAGGCCATCTACTAAATACCAAAAAAATACCTAAGTAATTCACCGTTTTCGAGAAAATTCGGTATTTAGATTTTTTTTTAAATGATTAACCGCACTAAGATTTTGAGGATTAATAAGTATTTTTCGCATTTATTTTTATAGAAAAATATTTTTAAATAGTTGTGTTGTCGGATGCAAAAAAAAACCATTAAAAAAACTGGAGCAGTTTTTTTATTTCTTTTTATTTTACTTTTAATTTTGCCTCTTCTCCTTCGTAAAGCAGATTACGGAGACATTGTTACAATGTCAGGGTTATGATTGTATCACTCACCAAGCAACAGTAAACTCTAGAAATTCGAAATTTCGCATGCAGTTTTAAATACAATGTAAACATAGGTTATAAAGGAAACCAGGCTAGTTGTTTATATCTCTCTGTTGACTAAATCATCGATAATGATGATGGAGCTAATAACTTAACATTTATTTCATTGAGCTTTCAAAAAAAACTAAGACACGGCCGTACCATCCTTTTCTCGATTAAATTTTTCTAAATTTTTTTTCCATGACTTACTTTTGTCGCGATCAATACATACGCACCATAAAACAAGATCATGATTATTTTAGCTTTCGACACCGGTGAAGTAATAAACAATCAGCCCTGCTTAATTAAATTTTACAATTGAATTCTATTTTAAGAATCACGCCTCGTCGGCGAATTTTTGCTTTGACAGACAGGGTTAACTGACTTGACAATGTTAATTAAAATTTTACTAGTAAGGACAAGTAGCTGACTTTCAGGTTCATAAATATTGGCTGTCATGGCAGCCTAAAGAAGATTATTAATCATAACGCTATTAGTACTAAATTGAATACCAAATTTTGACAAAAAACACTTTTAGAGAGTTTTGTAATTAAACAGAAAAAAGAAACCCTTATTACGATCACTCGTTTGTCTATCCTTCTGTCCATTTATCACGGCTGATTTACTCTGAAACTACTGATGATGATGATGATGATCCCACTTTTGGGGGCTAAATTAGGAAATAAAAAATAATGAAATATTTTGTAAACTATGACATTAGACGTATCAAATGAAGGTGCGTCATCAATTTCATCATTACCATTCCGGCCTATATAACGTCCCACTGCAGGGCACAGGCTTCCTCTCAGATTGAGAGGGCTTGACCCGTAGTTTCCACGCGGGCCCAGTGTGGATTGAGGGTTTGTTAATATATAAATAAATAAATAAACCATGGGACGATTGACACCAATTGACCTAGACTCAAACTAGGCAAAGCTTGTACTATGGGTACTAGACAAAGGATAAACATACTTATATCGATAAATACATACTTAAATACATATACACATCCAAGTTTCGACTTCGTAGTCAGGTTCTCTAACCACTTGGTCATCCGGTCGTCAAAAGTAATTGAAGTTGTTTAAGAAAATAGGCGAAAATTTACCATTATATTATCCCGGAACCTAAAAGTTTTTACAAAAAACACAAAATAGTTCTTTCTATATCTATAGATTACACGGAGAAGTAACAGGTTTAAATGTGGAGGGATACAATAAAAAAATTCAAATATTTTAACGTACGGAAGCGTCACGAGAGTTTATATTCACACTTGACTGATTTTTTTTAGGGTTCCGGAGCCAAAAAAGCAAAAACGGTAACCCTTATAACAAAAGCTGGTCCAAAAGTTCTTGTATACCTACACGCTAAACGTCTCCTGGTTCGAACACATACGGTTCTGCTGTACAGTCCCCATTATAACCATAGAAGCAGTCAAGGTGATCATAAATATCTGAATACGACCGTATTGTCAATCGCGCTCGTGCGTGTTAGATATTTTTGAGCTTGAATTCTCTGATGTTTATGATGGCCACTGTATCATCTATACATCCAATACGCATTAAAATGTAAAAAAAATTGTCGTTTAATTAGTGATCTGTCTAAGTTTCTATCTATTTGGCCAAAATTTCACCTGCCAATGAATATAAATAAAAATTAAATCCTACTAATATTATAAACGCGAAAGTTTGTAAGAATGTATGTATGTATGGATGGATGTTTGTTACTCGTTCACGCTACAACGGTTTGACGGATTCTGATGAAATTTGGCACACATATAGTTTATAATCCGGATTAACATATAGGATACTTTTTATCCCGGAAAATTGCATAGTTCCCGAAGGATAGCGATAAACGAATTCTTCGCAGGAATGCCAAATCCGCTACAGTTACATATATGTAATGTATGATGGAAATGTTTATCTTAAATAGTCCTACAAAAAAACCCGCCACAGTATATATCTTTCGAAATTCCCACGGGATAGGGAAATATCTAAACTTTCTTTGTTTTTTTGTTTATAGCAGAATCTCTGAACCTATTGAGCCTATTTTAAAAATTCTTTCACCATTAGAAAGCTACATTGTTCTTGATTGACATAAGCTACTTTTTATCCGGAAAAATTAAAAATTCCCACGGGATAGAAAAAAATTAATTCAATTTCGTACCTGATTTTAATAATTCTTACATATTATGTGATATGACTATCCTCGAGTAACAAAAGATATTTTTTCTTCGTGAAAATACAAAATTCACACGGGATAGAAAAAACTGAATTCAACTTCGGGGCTGATTTTGAAAATTCTTTCACCAATAGAAAGCTACAGCTATGCCTGATTGAAATAGACTACTCTTCTTCGGGAAAATGAAAATTTCCCGTGGGATAGAAATAAGTAAATTCAACATCGGCACTGATTTTAAAAATTCTTTCATATGATATAATGTAACTATCCCCAATTGGCATAGGCTACTTTTTCTTCAGGAAAATGCAAAATTCCCATGGGATAGAAAAAACTGAATTCAACTTCGGAGCTGATTTTGAAAATTCTTTCATCTATAGAAAGCTGCACTATTCCTGATTGACATAAGTTACTTTTTATGCGGGAAAATTCAAAATTCCCAAGGAATAGAAATAAATTATTTCAATTTCGTAACTGATTTTAATAATTCTTACATATTATGTGATATGACTATCCCCGATTAACAAAAGCTACTTTTTTTTCGGATAAATACAAAATTCCCACGGGATAAAAAAAACTGAATTCAACTTCGGGGCTGATTTTGAAAATTCTTTCAACAATGGAAAGCTACAACTATTCCTCATTGGTATAGACTACTCTTCTTCGGGAAAATGAAAATTCCCGCGGGATAGAAATAAGTGAATTCAACTTCGGGGCTGATTTAAAAAATTCTTTTACCAATAGTAAGCTACAGTATCCCTTATTTACATAGGGTACTTTTTCCGGGATAATAAAATATTCCCGCGGGATAGAAATAAGTAAATTCAACATCGGCACTGACATTAAAAATTCTTTCATATGACATGATATGACTATCCCCAATTGACATAGGCTACTTTTTCTTCAGGAAAATGCAAAATTCCCACGGGATAGAAAAAACTGAATTCAACTTCGGGGCTGATTTTGAAAATTCTTTCACCAATAGAAAGCTACACTATTACTGATTGGTATAGACTACTCATCTTCGGGAAAATTCAAAATTCCCGCAGGATAGAAGTAAGTCAATCCAAATTTGTGGCTGATTTAAAAAATTCTTTCACTAATAGTATGCTACAGTATCCCTGATTGACATAGGTTACTTTTCTACGGGAAAATACTAAATTCCCTCGGGATAGAAATAAGTGAATTGAATATAGGGGCTGATTGTTAAAATGATTTCACTAATAATAAAAAGCTACGATGTCTCTGATTTTCAAAAAAGGTCAAAAAAGGAATTTCTATTCCGCGGAAACTTTACTTTACACTTTCCGGGATAAAAAAAGCCTGTTTCAATCAGGCACAGGCCTCCTCCTAGAACGAAAGAACTTGGGCAGTAGATTTGGGAACTTCACACCCACCATTGAATTTCTTCTCAGGTGTGTGTAGCTTTCCTCGCGATGTTTTCCTTCACTATAAAGCTCATGGTAAACATCAAACGTAATTTACCACATGAATTCGGAAAAACTCAGAGGTGCAAGCCTGGGCTCAAGCTCACGACTCTCTGCTTAAGAGTCTATAGGTCTGACCACTAGGGCACCACGGCTTAGCAGCTATAGAATTCACTTATTCCTATTCCACGGGAACTTTTCATTTTCCTGGCATTATCCTATGTGTTAATTCATGTAAAAAACTACCTGTGTGCCAATTTTCATCCAAACAACTAACGTTATTGTCTTCGCGTACGAAGTCGCGGGCAAAAGCTAGTAAATACATAAATATCACGGGACAATTCACACCAATTGACCTAGTCCCAAAATAAGCAAGGCAAAGCTTGTGTTATGGGTACTAGGCAATGGATAAACATACTTATATAGATAGATACCTACTTACTTATATCATAAACATCAGAGCATTCAAGCTCAAAAATATCTAAACACGTAGGTACACGAGCGCGATTGACAATACGGTCGTATTCAGATATTTATGATCACCTTGACTGCTTCTATGGTTATAATGGGGACTGTACAGCAGAACCGTATGTGTTCGAACCAGGAGACGTTTGGCGTGTAGGTATACAAGAACTTTTGGAGCACCCTTTGTTCCCGATGTATCTACAAGACGTCTACACGAACGCGTGTACGTTTCCCATCTGGCTTACATTTACATTTTGTAACACCTTATCCCTAACTTTATCCGAGGAACACCATTAAATCCTTAATTAGGCGTGACGTAGACTGACGGCAACTAATACCGCTTCATTCGCTGTCTTTATTACGGTAATGCAGGGTTAACCGAAACCAACGGAAAGTCCTTGATGTGTATTCATAACGATGGAATATTTATCACTTGGCTTATTTATTTTCATCACACTTGCTCGTCAATGGTGTTATTCCATGCCTGTATACTAAATGGCAATGGCCTAAATTGTTCTTAAGGGAGTTATGGACTTACGTTCAGTTTTTCTTCCCAAGGGAGTTCTAACTTTAGTTTTAAAATTTGCAAACAATGTAATTTCAGACTAAGGAGGTTTCAAGTCAGCCAACATTTTATTTATTTCTTTAAATTAAAACTCAGCTATAACCCAATTTTACAACATAAAACTTATCTACGCTTCATTAAAACTTCGTTGTTATTATATTTTAAATTTTCTATACATATAATAAATCTGTAACAAGTCGGTGTCTGTACATTGAAGATATTTGAGAAAAACTGACACTAGGGCTATTTATTAGCGCAATAGAACCCAAAACAATGTTTTTTAGAATTATTGTATGTTTGTCTGTTTGTCTGTGCGTTTGTGCGCGCTAATCTCAGAAACGGCTTAACCTAGAAGGATGCGGTTTTCACTGATATGTTGGTATTTTCTTGGATTAACATTTAGTGTTTGTTTCATTTGAATCGGTTCACAAATAAGAAAAATACGTTTATTTTAAGAATTTATCGAACTGTTTATATAAGAGTTGTTATTATGAACGCGCTAATCTCAGGAACTACTGCTCCGATTTGAAAAATTCTCTCAGTGTTAGATAGCCCATTTATCGAGGAAGGCTATAGGCTATATATCATCACGCTAACACCAATAGGAGCGGAGCGGAGCGGAAGAATGTTACCAAATTGGGGGGTTTTGAAGTGAAACTTATATATCTTGGGAACTACTGATACGATTTGAAAAATTCTTTCAGTGTCAAATAGCCCAGTTAGATAGGGCGGGTTGGGAGTGGGTGGGGGGCGAGTTGGGAGCGGGTTGGGGGCGGTTTGAGAGCGGGTTGGGGGCGGGTTGGGAGCGGGTGGGGGAGCGAGTTGGGAGCGGGTTGGGCGCGGGTTGGGGGCGGGTTGGGAGCGGGATGGGGCGGGTTGGGAGTGAGTTGGTGGCGGTTTAGGAGCGGGTTGGGGGCGGGTTAAGAGCGAGTTGGGGGCGGGTTGGGAGTGGGTTGGGGGCGGGTTGGAGGCGGGGTGAGAGCGAGTTGGGGGCGGGTTGGGGGCGGGTTGGGGCGGGTTGGGGGCTGTTTGGGGTCGGATTGGGAGCGGGTTGGTTTATTATGAAGTTTCACTTCTTCCGGAAGGGTCTAAGGAGAGCCATAATTGATGAAAAAGCAAATTGGATAAAAAATAAGCTGCCCAAATTACTAATTCCACGCGGACGGAGTCGCGGGCAAAAGCTAGTATGAAATACTTTTGTAATAATTTTAGTAAGTATTTTTTTAACGTGTTGGCAGAATCTGGCCGTATGACCATTCGAATTCTAAACTAAATTCAAGTGGCTGGTAAGTAGATGACTCGAAAAAAGTGACAATCTGTATTGGCGAGTAGCCATTATTTTATTCAATTTAAGTGTTTAGAGACAAAATAATTTTATTTTTTGATTTTTTTCATCGCAAATCACGGGCAGTAAGGGGATTACAAACTCGAGTCATTAAATTAATTAGACTCTCGTTAGTAATCACCTACTTACGGCCCTTGATGCACAATGTACTATAGTGATTCGGGTACAATCGATAAATTATCTTTACATATTTCAAATAGTCTTTACCTGTAGATTTGCCCGCGGTAACCTTTAGCCTTCAAACTGATATTTTAGGATTTTTCAAAACTACGTCATACTCATTAATGTTGCATAAAGCCACATTCACATTTATCGGACGTGTTGTGTCGTGATGCATCATAACACTATCAGTTTCATACCTACATTCAACAGAAACTGTCACAGCACGCTGCATCAAAGAAATGTGAACGCAACCGAATTAAATGTGTAAAAGCTTGTAAAAAACCGATGCGTCACGACATAACACGTCAGATAAATAATATGCGCAACTTAAAAAACGTCCGTATCAAATTTTAAGTCTCTAAACCTAGCGATTGAGATTTCGAGATTTTATCCCCATCCCGTTGGAATATCAAGATAAATAGTAGCATAGGTGTTATTCCAGGCGACTAGCTATCTACATGCCAAATTTCATTCATATCCGTTCAGCCGTTTTAGCGTAAAAGAGTAACAAATACACATGCTCGAACTCGCATAATCACAAACTCGCATTTATAATAGTAGTAAGAAGTAAGATATAGTGGGAAGAAAGATTTCCTTAAACTTCTGATTTATAGTAGTAGCTAGGTACTCGTACCTTCCATGTGCTCTACGGTAAAGGAAAACATTGTGAAGAAACCTGCACACACCTGCAAAGGAAATAAATGGCTTGTGAAGTTTTCTTCATCATACCGTGCGATGAAAAATCCGAACCCTGGCAATCACATACACCCATTCTATAATGACACCCATACTATTCTATTATGGGTATATAATATTTTATTTATTTGTATACATATATATTTTAATTTCCTAAAAATTATATTATATTTAAAATGAGCACGAAGCCGACTGGCTCTGCGAACTTGTTGCTGCTCGCGTCCAATCGAGGCCTCGCCAGCACAGGAATAAATAAACGGAACAGAAGAAAAACTTCCGAACAGAGCTCGAAATTCTTACCTATTATCATAGGGTTGTCACTCGGTAAAAATAAAATATATTTTTTTCAAACAAGTACTTAATATATATGTATATCTACAAACACTACAACAGGTAGGCATCTTTAAAAACAACCGAACACCCGAACTATGTAGCTAAACGCTAAACGGTCGCGTCGTCGCTGGCGGCACACCTGAACTTTGTCTACTCACTGAGCTAGTTTAAACCGGTTTGTCCCCGAGCGGGCGCCGGTGCACGCCCCCCCCCGTCCTGTCTGTGCAGGTCACGCACACATAATGTTGTGCGTGTAGTAGTGTTATGCGTGCGCGGTGTTGTTTGAAGCACATGAATAAATACGGAGCAGAATAAAAACTTCAAACAACGCCGCGCACGCATTACACTACTACACGCACAACATATGTGTGCGTGACCTGTCACAGACAGGACGGGGGGGGGGGGGGGCGTGCACCGGCGCCCGCTCGGAGACAAACCGGTTTGAACTAGCTCAGTGAGTAGACAAAGTTCAGGTGTGCCGCCAGCGACGACGCGACCGTTTAGCGTTTAGCTACGTAGTTCGGGTGTTCGGTTGTTTTTAAAGATGCCTACCTGTTGTAGTGTTTGTAGATATACAAATATTAGATACTTAGGTACTTGTTTGAATAAAATATTTTAATTCTTAATTATTTTTTTTACCGAGTGACAACCCTATGATAATAGGTAAGAATTTCGAGCTCTGTTCGGAAGTTTTTATTCTGCTCCGTATTTATTCATGTGGTTTGAAGCGTTTATTCTGTTCCGTTTATTTATTCCTGTGTCGCCAGGGCCCAGTCTGAAAACCAGCGCCGGGGGCCTTCTTGCCCAGCTTATGCTGAGACTGGGCCCCCTTGTCTCACCTATTTGTAGTATATTTTTATTATTAATTTAATTTACTTTTTTCTTTTTCATTGATTTTTGTTCGTTTTGTTGTTTTTTTTTGTAATTTTTACTTTAAAGACTTGTTGTTTTTCTGTTTAGTGGCAATAAATATTATTTGAATTTGAATCAATCAGCACTGGGCTCTGAGAGGCCTGTCGTCTGTACTTAGACGTACTTATACGGACTGGGATGATGATGATGATATTATCTGTAGATAGCACATCATTTAAATGAAGCAAGCACAATTACAATCAAAATCACCAACGTTACCGTAGTCTGTTATTAATTTGAGCAAATTACTACAGCTAAAGCTTCTATTCACTAACTGTGTAACGCGTAAACAAGTTTCTGGTAAGCGATCACTGCCGTTTTGTTTAATACCAAAGTTTGTAATAGATTTCGTTATAATCCTGTGATAAGAGGGCCTATTAAAGTTATAAACCCTTTAAAATGTGGGTGTAAACCGATTTATATTGCATACATTTTACATAGAAGCAGAACTCTGCTAACACTGCATTCAAAAACATACGGCCGTTTAAACCGTATATCGACATGCCTACAAATTTGTACGGAACCCTCGGTACGCGGGTCTGACATGCATTGACCAGTTTTTTTATGCAATACTGGATGTTCCCCGCAACTTTGTGTGCGTCACGCGGAAACTTTGCACTCTCCCCGGATAAAAGTACTAGTCTATTGTTATTCTCTGATAACATAGCCTTCTATAGAAAAAAGAATTTTTAAAATGGGTCACGTTGTTTTTGAGTAAAACTAACAAATAATCAGATATTTTATAATACCGGAAGGTCGGGTAACTTTCGCCCTGGAGGGTAAATTTGTCTTTTGGGATTAACTCAGTCCAGACAGAGCCTTGTCCAACACGCGGGCGCTTTTATTGAAATTATGGCACATTGCCATTATGGTTGGTTATAGACCGCCCATATTTTTTTTTACACTCTTCTGTATGTATTTCTTTCATAAGGGTTAAAGTTACCTGTCTTTGGGTTAAAATACCCAGACCTCACTGTATTACTTTAAAAAAAGTTTCATTATTATTAAACCACACTTATGGGTGTTTTCAATAAAAAATTTATTCACACTTACTTTTTTTGAATAAGGAAATTTTGGGGTTTTCTTAATCTTTTAACTTACTTTCTTTTCTTAATCAAGAGAGCTATTAATCTTGATGATTAAAGAAAATGTACATTTTTTTTGTCTGTTTTGTGATGACCCATATAAACTGTATAAAAAAGTCACAAAACTAAACTAAATAATGAGGACACTTTTTTTTCTTTACGAAAATGAATTGTGCTCTGATTTTGAATATGTTAACTCCAAAATTACCTAATTTGAAAAAGTAAAGGTACCTTCACTTTTTTTCAAAAGAAGAAGCTTATAGCTATCCAAATAGAGTTTTGAAGTTATTAAAAAACGTTATAGCATAGTGTGTTTCTCGTGCGTCGGTGATGTTTTCTTAAAATCCCATATTCTCGATCTCAAAAAGAAATGAACATCTAAAACTCTCGTAGAAAATATGGCAGAATCTGCAAAGAATATTATGTTTTAATTAAGCTTACCCCAGAGGGAGGTTTCTAATTATTTCCCTGCAGCCTTCCCGATTAATACACACGCCGGAATAAGCTTGTTTTTATTTAAGATTCTCCTCAAATTCTCCATTGGATTCGAGATTTGAAATGTTGTTTACCTTCGTAATCACCAGCTGAATATTTCGGTTTGCTATTTCTGTTTTGTAAAAAGATTATCTAAAATAACTGATTTGTTTGATGTGGATTCTATAACGTAACATACCTAGTTTTGATTTGTTTCTAATATTTATAGTATAGGTACTTAGCTGTTGCCCTCGACTCCCATCTGCGAAGAATACTTTTATCGCTATCCTGCGGGAACTATGCAATTTTCCGGGATAAATATTACCTTGTGTCCTTCCCTAAGTCTCAAACTATTTCCATAACAAATTTATTCTAAATCGATTCAGTGGTTTAAGCGTGAAGAGGTAACTGACAGACAGACACGCTTTCGTATTTAAAATATTGCTATGGGTTTGTAGTTTTAGCGTAATCAATTCACGATACTAATGATCGATAATGATTGATTAAATAAGAGCAATACAGAACAACGCAGTTGTCTTTAATTCATACATTTGAAGATAATTTATCTGTGTAGGTACTTTTTATAAATTTTGGCTGACTTCTCAAATAGTCACATAGAATAGAACAAAAATAATCATAATTGGAACAAATCTTAAAAAAGCAAACGTAAAAATGGAAAAATACTAGAGAGCGTAATGAAAAGGAACGATATCACCGTTCTGAGTCGATACATTTCAATAAGTACAAGGAAAACGTTCTCGGAGGATCCAGTAAATGTTTTATATCGGCACCTAAATCTCCAATATGGTACGTTATATTCGCGACGGCAAATTAAAGTACAGTTTATCTGTGAACTCTGACATTTTGCGGGGGTGAATGTAACTTAACTTATTATCTTCTGCTTTACTCGTAACTTTTGCTTTTATGGTGTTTAATCAACATATATTTTTGCATGGATGTATGGATGTTTATTACTCTTTCAAACTAAAACGGTTTGACGGATTCTGATGGGAATTGGCACACAGATAGTTTATAACCTGGATTAACATCTAGGATACTTTTTACTCCGGAAAATTTTATAGTTCCCACGGGATAGCGATGAACAAATTCTTTGCAGACGGAGGAGCGGGCAACAACTAGATATTTATAAAATATGTATGTACGGTATACCTGGATTATTTCCAACAAATGTAATGTTGTAGTGATAATCTACCAAAATAATCAAACGTCAAAAAAAAAACAAATTATTGTTTCTAATTTGATAGGTAAAATAATATAATGATGTTGTAACGAGTGATATGTATATGTCATCGTTTAAAATATTTAAGAAACTGTTCTATTGGCGGAAATAACGTATTGTATGTAAGTATTCATATAATATATAAATCACTTATTGTATAAAAATAAAACACTATTGACAACCGTTGAGGAACAAAGGCAAATTTATTTTCTTAAGGTATCTCCACCATACAACCTAAGTATTGCGTATTTGTTGATTTTCACACTTTAGACATTTTTCCCAACACAGTAAATATTTCTTGTTACTGCCAGAAACTTGTTTTTAAACCAGATTAATCAAGTCCATGACCTTATCTTACGCCCTCACAAAAATTAGATTATTATTTTCCATTGCTATCTTTCTTCGGACATTCAAAAGCTACCTGCCAAGACAGCTTTGCTTCAGCCGTTATGGGGATTAAGTCGTGACAAGATTTAGATCAGAAAGCCGGGCATTTTTATGAACGCCTAATGTTATAATAATGCTTAGTTTATTTCGAAATTTATGCCTTAAATTTAATTCGTAATTTGCCATGAGCTTTTCTTTAATGGGCAAAATGGCGAAGAAGCCTTGCACATACCTATGGGAAGCTGTTCAATAATGTGTGGAAATTTACCAATCTGGGAACTACGGGCCAAAATCTCTCGTCTGGAGAGGAAGCCAATGCAGTAGCACGTAATACACAGAATACTTATTGTTGAAAAAAAAAGAATATGTTTTAGTTAGAGTAAGTTAAAAATTTAAATTACCAGGACTGTTTTTTCTGTACTAATGTCTTAAAGCCGGCAGGCACGGTGATTAAATAAGTGTTAGTTTAAAAAAGTTTTCTAACTGTAATGTTTGTGGACTGTACTTGCATCATCATCCAAAGTACATGTCCATACCAAGTTTCAAGTCGATGCTATTAAAGTTCCGTTGAAAAATTCCATCCCGCGGAGCTATTCTGGTTAGAATACCAGAATTTCATTAGCACGATATTGTATTGTCACTAGACTGACATAAGTATACCAAATTCATGCACAGTGCCAGAAAGTGATCAAAAATGATTTGTAAATTTTGAAAACACTACTTATAAGCAAACATTCTTATTCGAAAGTTACGAGTTAAATAAAAGAAACATTAATCAAAAACTGTGATCTCCATCCTACATTACGTATTCAAGGTAAAATGCTAATGTTTCATACCAACGCAATTTTTAAAATAAATCCTAATAAAAAACCGCTGCCAAAAATCGTAACACTTCATAGCACGGTGACAAATGAACAGTGCGAAATGACGTCACAAAAATGCTACAAAATGTTTAAAAGCATCGGGTCCCAAGGCCTTCCGCCCTTATAATGGAGAAGGACCACAAAAGTGAAGTGCAAATCCCGTGGCCAGCATAGATTCAATCATATATTTCGCAAGGGCCATTAGGGAAATGGCGCGAGGTGACGTGGGACAAATCGTGACCGAAATAACAATGACTCTGCTAAGCGACTAAGCACATATTAGTGGAACGCGATGCTTTGTTCTAAATTGCTGTGTTATAACAAATGTAGTGTCTTTCTCGGGTTGTCGTGACACGACACATCGCCAAGAAGCATTCTGTTAATGCCACAGCGACTTCCTCGACAAATGGTCAACGTTTACGTCTCTTCCTTAATTTTGTCGGCAAAGTATATATTATGACATTAATAAGTTGACTGAAGCTAGCTCAACAGGTTTTAGGAGAGTGAGAAAAGTGAGAGTTAGGTATGACTTGGGCACAACACCTTGCAGTTAACGGACACAAGCTTTCCTGTATGTGTCATCACTAGCTTCACGTAAAAAAATGACACTGATAGCTTTTTAGGGTTAAGCTCAGAGACTATTATTATTTTCTAAAAAAAATATTTTGGCATGAACGAACATTAAATACGAGTATAATCACGCCGAGGACGTCGTCGAATACACATAAAGAGGGAACGTTTTATTCTATTTCATCTCATCATCTCGGCTTTTATACGTATCACTGCGTACAAAAATTGAATTCCTTCGCAAGTGTGTAAAGCTCGTGGTAAGTTTTAAATATAATTCTGTAAAACTCGGGTGCAAGTCTGGAATTTGAACCCACTATCCTCTGCTTGAAAGGCAATAGGTCAAACCAAGACTACCACCCTCACGGCTCTATATGAACAGTTGGTATTTATTTTGTCAAAAACAATTTAAACATGAAGCGTACCAGGCATAATATACAGGTGTAACAATAGAAATAATGATTATGAGTAATATACCTACGTCACGCGAGCTAAAATTTCTACCACACTGAGCCATATACACCGTGAAATTTTAGTGGTTGTTTTCCCGAAACGAGGTGATTTAGTATTGATTGTACAATCGATTTATAATTACTATTTTGACTAGAGTCAAAAATCCAATTGTGAAAAACGAAAGTCGAAAATGACCGCAAACCAATAGTAACGCTTCGTTGGTACAAGTAGCGTACGATCGTACGATAGGTTAGGTACCAACGAAGCGTTACTATTGGTTTGCGGTCATTTTCGACTTTCGTTTTTCACAATTGGATTTTTGACTCTAGTCAAAATAGTATTATAAATCGATTGTACAATCGAAACTAAATCACCTCGTTTCGGGAAAACAACCACTAAAATTTCACGGTGTATAGTAAAAAGACGTCCAAGCTTCCAGATGGACGTCAGGGTAAAACTCGAAGACACGCGTTTTCCCAGAGATAACGCCAAGCTACATTGATTGTTCGTCCCCGAAATCCACATAGCAAATTTTATCGAAATCGTTAGAACCGTTTCCGAGATTTCCGCAATAAATAAATATGTATATACAAGAATTCAGGTCTGGATTTAGGAGAAGGTCTGGCTTTACAACCTCGGGGCCTCTACAACGAATGAGCCCCCACAATAGAGGTTTAAAAAAATCCAAATATTGACGGGTTAGCCACTTTTCCGTTTTTTTTTTCAAACATATCTGCTTTGTTGCTCCAAAACCGACCCTGCAAGAATTCCTCTTTTTAAAGGTGTTAGATTATTTTCCCGACTTCGTCTGTAACGATGTTAACTCCTCAGAAAACTGGATTATTCCAGACATGGTAGTTTAAAAACCATAACTTATCTTGGTACCGCGATCTAGTAAAAATTATGAAAACAATTGACAGCAGAAGAGGAAAAATGGTAGCGGAATCGATTGTCAGAAAATACACACAACAATTCTATTCTTCTTATGAAGGACATCATATTCTTGCTTATAATATTACACACACATAAATACAAATTAATTGAAGTACATAAGAACTTAAACTAAATTAAACTGCACTTAATTAAAAATAAAAGAAAGTAACTAATAAGGTAACCTAACTAATTGGTGTGACTGACAAATTATTATATAAGTTAAGTATGAAGTATCTTTTTCTATTTATTTTTTATTTTCTTCAACTTCATTTTTTTATTACTTTTACGGTCATCCCGTGAAACCATATATTATCACTGCCTAATGTGATTATAACAGACTGAAGTGTACGATGTATGGGAAAGATTCGTCGCTAACTTCTAGACCAGTGATGGTGTAGGGGTAAGCACGCAGCACGGAACGCTGAGGACCTGGGTTCGATTCCCAGCATTGGTCTTTTTTCTGGGGTTTTTTCTGTGCATCTATATTTTAGTTTGTATTTAGTTTGAAATTATTATATTGCTAGTTTTCAACGACCGCCTTAGCCTAGTTGGTAGTGACCCTGCCTACGAAGCAAGAGGTCCTGGGTTCGAATCCCGGTAAGGGCATTTATTTGTGTGATGAGCACGAATATTTGTTCCTGAGTTATGGATGTTTTCTATGTATTTAAGTATTTATTTATCTATATAAGTATGTTTATCGTCGTCTAGTACCCATAGTACAAGCTTTGCTTAGTTTGGGACTAGGTCGATTTGTGTAAGATTGTCCCCTAATATTTATTTATTTATTTATTTATTTATTTTATTTTGTAAAAAAAAATATTTTATGAAAAAATCCAATTATGAGACTTTGGAAAACTCGAAGCAGCTTTATAAAACTACGTTAATTTTTATTTAATACTCGTAGTTTTAATGCTGCCGGGAGTAACTTCCTTTAACCATGGCAATTTATCGTTAAGTATGAAATTCATATATCAACTCATTCCTCTGCCTTCCGAAAGAATACAGTCCACTCAATTATGTACGAAGTCAATATACATCGAGGCACTATACCATTATATAATAAATATCCAAAACATTACTCCTTTTTCCACGCCCATATACATTCGATACAATATACTTACCGTTTCAATACAACTAGGGTGCGCGAGAGGCGTCAGTCATCTATTTTCCCTTGAACCAGGTGAAAATTACACGATTTCCCAATTTGCCCGTCGTGCCCGCTATTGTGAGTGTTGCGTGAATTCCATGCCGCCTTGTTCCTTTAGCCGAACGAATTCATATTACGCTGGTAACATTTATCTCAAGGGTTAATGTTATTAAAGAATTTATTGAAAGTACTATCTACCTATTGGCGCGACAAAATGATGTCCTAGGAAAATTTGCGTTTTGATCGATAAATTGTGAGCTTTATCTTTTTATTCGTGTGATCTAATCATTAATCGTTACCATACATCTTGTTTCTTCAAAATAAGATTATTATTATGATGAAACTTTTATGTGGTTAGTTTTTCCATGCATAGCGAAAATATATAAAATGTATTTTTAAAAAATATCAGGGTCTCGGTTCAGTATAAAATTTGGTTGCGCTGTCGGTTTTGAGACCTGGGTCTATGGGGCCCCAGCGCACACAAACGCATTTAAAAACGGCTGGCAGTTATGCGCCTCAATGAATTTTCATCGGCATTCAACGAGCGAATGCTGCCAGCACCCATACACCCTGCACCCTGTTGGGCACCATGCCATGGGAGCTTTTTTAGGATTCATCAACGTTTAGTTACAATTTTAGTACGTTGATTATTTTATTTTGTAGACGATAGGCTAGCAACCTGGTGATACCACTTTTACCTTTAAACCTAAAATTGCTAAAAGTGGCCTCGAAACGTAAATGTAACGTTTCGTGTGCTCTGCCTACCCCTTTGGGAACACAGTCGTGATTTTATGTAGGTATGTATGTATTATTATGAAAAAATAAAAGTACTAGTAATTGAAGACATGAGTGGATGAAGGGGGTATGTCACAAAAACATTATTTCGAGTTAATCGCAGTTAATGGTTTTTACGTTGTAATTTTGTTTTTAAATCGAATAGGGTATTGTTAATTTTATAAAAATCAACCAAATAGCCTGATCTATTGATTTTTTTTAATAAATGCTTTTTAATAACATTTTTTTTATATAAAAAAGTACATAACCCCTTCTTTCTCCTTTAATCTGTTCTGCAAAGAAAAGAAGTTAAATAAATGAAAGTGTTTATTGTAACAAAATTTATTGATTTAGTAGTATTTCTTCGTAAAAATACATGCATTCAGAGTTTATAAATTCCAGCTGATCCCTAATGTTTTATTTCTTTTCTTGGGATATCGGATATGTCAGAATAAGATAAAATAAAAGTTTGTCTCATAACATGGATGAAGGAGCTAAGTGCGTACATAACACTTTCTTCTGTTACATTCACTCGCAAACTGGTAACCACTTCTAGAGTCATGTGCCCTTAGCACCTTCATTCACCAAGAACGTAACTTATTCTTGTACATAGTTCCTTCATACACTGGGTTTAAAGCTGTTATAGTTTAAAAACATGAGAACTGAAGGCTTTTTTGGGTGTTGCATTATGACTTAAAACCTTCATTTATGGCATAAAACCGAAAATGAAAAATATGCGACATATCCCCTTCATCCACTTACGTCTTCAATTCTCATTAAAAATGGAACTCTTATTCCCTTATTTTGATTTTTCGCTCTATTTGTGCTCTGAGGCCTGATGTAAAACTGATGTGTCCGTAATTTTATGTCAACAAAAAGGATAGATTTTGATGGTTTTGTATTAAAATATACTTTCAAAAGGATGTACGTTGTGATAGCGTAGCTATGTGTCCCGAAAATATTTGAGTTTTTGTGAGACGATGGACAATAGGCAGACCACCACACTACATGTACATTTTATGTCTCCTAAGTCGCGGGTGAGTGAAGTAATTATTTCAGTTCATTAATATGAACCTCCGCAAAGTAACGCCTGATTCAATAAATTACTTTATATTTTTGATTTTATAAGTGTTTTTAGTTTATGTACTCAGTATTGTTATATATAATTTAGGTTAGTTAATTGTGTAATTGGTAATTATTAGTATTTAAGTAATCTGGTTTGCTCTTGCGGCTTGCATGCACCGTGAACCAGCGGCATTTACCAAACTATCCATGCATCTTGTTGGTGGACGTCCCACGCTGCGCTTGCAAGTCCGTGGTCTCTATTCGAGAACTTTTCGGCCCCAACAACCATCTGTTCTGCGTGTTATATGGCCTGCCAATTGCCATTTCAACGAGCTAATCCGTTTGGCTATGTCGGTATTTAAAGTGCGGAGCTCCAAAAATAACACACACGCAACTGTTGTTATGAAGAATATGGAGTTCTTTCTGAGTTTATTTTTCAGCTACCTCTGTGGCTGACTGTACTAACGAACAAAAAGGCCGGAAAAACTGCGGAAGAAGTAAGTTTTGGGTCGTTGTTTATTATGACTAAGGCAGGTAAGTTTGAGGCTTGTTAGTTGTGAAGTCTTTTCCTTTAAGAAAACATTGAAATTCCAAAGAAAATAAATTAAATATCTTATTAGCGTGTATGAAAAACTTATTGGAGTAAACCGGTGAAAGAGTATTCGCTAGTTCTTTACTTACAGATTATTACCCTATTTTAAATCCATACTTTAATATTGTAAATGTAAAAGTGTCTTTGTTTGTCCATCTTTCACGTCGAAACTGAGCGACGGATTGCCGTTATTTTTTGTATGGACATACTTAGTTGAAGGGCTGGAGAGTGACAAAGGCTACTTTTTCCACGGGAAAATATCCCATTCCCACGGGAAACACGTTACGTGCGCGGACGAAGTCGCGGGAAAAAGCTAGTCCAATTATAATTATGTTTTATCTATATCTAGAAAGGGAATTTAACAAAATGTCAAATCAAAACAGACTAACGTGAAACCAATACAAAATTAAAAAGTGTTTTTTAGGTTATAGTATCCCATCGGTATGTATTCCGACCAGAGAGAGAAAAATAAAGAAAAATCCATGTCGCTTAGTTCAAAGATTATAAGACATTATTTTTGTTGAAGTAATTATTACTAGTTACTTTCATTTTATTTTTAGTTGTAGTTTTAATTTAGTTTAAGTTGTGATGATAATGATATTACGTTATGTATTAATTTTAATTTTGAATAAAGTTTTTTGTTATATAGACATTTATTTTTCATAAATATCTAATACTAAAAGTTATTTGTTATGTAACACTATTATCGCTTAGGTAAGGATTTTTTCTTATTTTTTTTTCAGAACTGGTATAACTTGACCTCTCGCCCGCTACCAAGTTATCGTTGAGTTTTGAGACATCCTGTATGAGTAAAAAAAAAACCATTTTCCATAAAAAGTTGCAATACAATACAATACAAATATTCTTTATTGATCACCAGAAACAGTACAGTACAAACATTTACAAACAAACAAAGTTAACAAAGTTACAAACATTTTATAGCAAAGTAATCGTAGGTACTGTAGTTTTGTTATTAGTTTTTCTGTCTGAAAAGAAACTGAACAGATAAAAAGCAGCCTTAAAAGTATTGTGGTTTTAAAACCTTAAAAGTAAATAAGTAGGATGCTAGGTGCTTTTCTCAATACCTCTCTCCTCAAATTTCAATATACAGAGTGCTCCTTTTTCACCCGCGACCGCAATTGGAAGTAACTTTTACAAATACGAGCAACTTATCAAAACATCCATTCAAAGATTGCGTTCACGGCGTCAGGGTTCCGTATAGGTAACGAAAGATCGTTTTAAAGGAAGGAATGATAGTGAAGAACTATCCTTTTCATATAAAAGTTGATAGTGGTTACCTCCGTTATCGACTTTGACCGATTTTTGTTACATTTTCAGTCAAATTATAATCTTTTTTGTACCTACTGTATTTTGTTTGAATTTTGATAAGAAATAGATTATGGTAGTTAGATTACTGTAAATAAATTAGTTTTTTATAAGCAACTAGCTGATGCCCGCGGCTTCGCCCCCGTTTTACTTTTCTTTCATAAGAACCTTCTCCTGACAATAAAAAACGCAACACAAAAAGAATTATCCAATTTGGTGCAGTCGATCGGAAGTTATGCGCCTACAAACATTTCGGTGATTCATTTTTAACCGACTTCAAAAAAAAGAGGAGGTTATCAATTCGTCTGTATTTTTTTTTTTTTTTTTTTTGTATGTTTGTTACGCGATTACTCCCTCAATTGTGAACCGATTTTAAAAATTCTTTTTTTGTTTGAAACAGTATACTCCTGAGGTGGTCCCATTGGCACCAAGTTAAGATCTGATCATGGGATCCTAGAGAAATCGAGGGCAACCTTCAAATTTTACAGGCAAACCTATAGTGATTTTAGCATTTTTAGTATTAAGTGAAGTATTTGCATTCAGAAAGTATCATTTGGTAAACTGCACCTGATGAAGAAGACCGTAGATGGCCAACGGAACTCCTCAACGGGTTAAATCTTGCAAGTTAAATTTGACCCACTTTCCGGTTTCCAATTGAGCTGAAATTTTGCAGAAATGCGTGAATTGGATGACAATGCAAAATAATTATGACATGGAGCTGATCTGATGATGGAGCTGAAAGATGGCCATAGAAACTCTGTAATAAAACGATACGACCGCATTGAGTTTGAGCTCATTTGATTTGTCTTGACGAGTACTTTGATCCTAGATGGTATCTAGGGTCTGAAGATGGAGTTGGAAGGTGACCATAAGAACTCCGTAATAAAACGACATAACTCCATCGAGTTTGGGCTCGTTTGATTCGTCTTGACGAGTACTTTGGTAACCAGGATCAAAAAGTACAGTCAGCAAAGAGTGCCTGTTGTATCGCATAATGTTGATCATTCTAAAATTTTCTGGCGAAGAATGTTTGGCATACTGTTGAAAGTCCTAAAGCATATTTGTTCGTCCTTATATTGATAACAAGAACATCGAATTACCTACGTTACGTTTTATTACTAATATTAATTCGCCAAAGCAGTCCTAAGAATTGTGTTAGTTATTCACCTAAACTATAGTAAGTAGGTATGGCAATAAAAAATACCTACAAACCACCTCTCGCTTAACCTTATTAGGTTCGTTAGTTATCTTGCGTCCCGTAGACTGGGAATGGAAGTTCAGTCAGCGGAGGGGGGCTCAGGGGGCGAAGCCACCTGCAATAAAAAAATTTTTCAAACCATCCCCCGTTTAACCTGGTTAGGTTCGTTAGTTACCTTGCGCTCCTCAAAGTGATAATAAAGGGGGGGGGGGGGGTTCGGGGGGCGAAGCCCCCCGCAATAAAAATAAAACTTTGAAACCATTCCCCGTTTAACCTGTTTAGGTTCGTTCGTTACCTTGCGCTCTTCAAAGTGATATTAGAGGGGGGGCTTGGGGGGCGGAGCCCCCCGTAATAAAAAACACCTTCAAACCACCCCTTGTTTAACCTAGTTAGGTTCGTTAGTTATCTTACGTCCCTCAGAGTGGAAATAGAAGCCCCGCTGTTGGATGGAGGCTCGGGGGGCGGAGCCCCCCGCAATAAAAGTACTCTTAAACCACCTCCCGTTTAACCTGGTTTGATTCGTCAGTTATCTTGCGTCCCTCAGAGTGGAAATAGAAACCTCGTTACCGGTAGAGGGGCTTGGGGGGCGGAGCTCCCGTAATAAAAAATACCTTCAAATCACTTCCCGTTTAACCTGGTTAGGTTAGTTAGCTGTCTTGCGTCCCTCAGGGTGAAAATAAAAGCCGCGCTCTTGGAGGGGAGGGGGGCTCGGGGGGCAGAGCCCCCCGCAATAAAAAAATCTGTTAAACCATCTACCGTTTCACTTGGTTAAATTCGTCAGTTTATCTAGCGTCCCTCAGACTAGTAATAGAAGCCTCGCTAATGGAACGGGGGGCTCGGGGGGCAGAGCTTCCCGCATTAAAAAAATACCTTCAAACTACCTCCTTTTAACCTGGTTAAGTTCGTTAGTTACCTTGCGATCCTCAGAGCGTAAACAGAAGCGGGGCTTCGTTTACTGGCTACGCCTACGCATCTTTTTTATACCAATACAACTAAAAAGCCAAAAATAAAAAATTTTAAATAAAAAATAGAACCGCCTTCAAAAACGCCCAAAAAAATATTAAATAAAAATTTAACCGACTATAATGAGCATTATAATATCTTTCTACTAATCTGTTTGAAGTCGGGCCTCAGCTCGAGCCAGCAGGAGTGGACCTAGTAATTAAATTAATAAATAAATATCCCGGGACAATTCACACCAATCGACCTAGTCTCAAAGTAAGCAAAGCTTGTGTTATGGGTACTAGGCAACGGATAAATATACTTATATAGATGATACATACTTAAATACATATTAAACACCCAAGACCTGAGATCAAACATTCGTGTTTTTCATACAAATATCTGCCCCGACGCGGGAACCGAACCTGGGACCTCAAACTTTATAGTAGTAATTTATCTTACCTACCTATTATCCCTATTATACCTACTATCTGTTGGGCTTCTACCACTCCTGCTAGCTCGTGCTGAGGCCCGACTTCAAACAGATTAGTAGAAAGATATTATAATGCTCATTATAGTCGGTTAAATTTTTATTTAATATTTTTTTGGGCGTTTTTGAAGGCGGTTCTATTTTTTATTTAAATTTTTTTATTATTTATATAGATAGATTATAAGGTAAATTTATTGATTAAATGTATATACTTAGTTAAGTTTAACAGGTGTTCATGAATAACGAGATTAGAGTTTGAAACTTAATTTTGGCATAATATATTTACTTCAAAAATAAATTGATTTCTATATGTAGCTAAATAAACAAATAGATATTCTATTCACTCACATTATGTTTAATATTAAGAACTTATGTATGTAGTTATACTTTTAGTATATTGCTGTCTATATATTTAATAACGACGATTAAGTTAAAATCTAATATATAAAAATCTCGTGTCACGGTGTTTGTTACCGAACTCCTCCGAAACGGCTTGGCCGATTTTTATTAAACTTTTTTTTCTACACTCGGTAGGTCTGAGAATAGGTCTTAGGCTATTTTTTTTATTCTTCGCAGACGGAGTCGCGGGCTACAGCTAGTAACACATTATAAACCAACTGATACAATTACTCACCCGCGACCTTACATTGCTTCAGTTCTTTGATATGGATACCACCGCAAAGTAACGCCTGATTCAATAAAGTAACACATACATTAATTTTGATATAAGTTAGATCAATATTACGAATATAAATTTGATTTGTTAATGATATGAAATACATAGAAACCAATCTAATAATAATAACAAGACTATAATAAATGTTTTTTTTTTGTCTGACATCTTCTATTAGTTTATTTTAGCAAACGCACTTTCAACTTTTTTTTATTCTGACCCTGCCACTGAACTGGTATTTATTTAGTAAAAAAAGTACCCGTAAAGTAAAGTTTAGAGAAAAGAAAAAACTTAAACTAACTTAGCTAAACCTAAAAACCTATAATATATAAATAAATAAATAAATAAGTAAATATTAGGGGACAATCTTACACAAATCGACCTAGTCCCAAACTAAGCAAAGCTTGTACTATGGGTACTAGACGACGATAAACATACTTATATAGTTAGATAAATACTTAAATACATAGAAAACATCCATAACTCAGAAACAAATATTCGTGCTCATCACACAAATAAATGCCCTTACCGGGATTCGAATCCAGGACCTCTTGCTTCGTAGGCAGGTTCACTACCAACTAGGCTAAAGCGGTCGTTCATATATGAGAATCTATATTTACAAATATCGCCCGGATCACTGCTAATCGTTTATGTTGGTTCTGAGAATAATAATTACAATTGGCCCCTTGCCTTTATAAAAGCTAAATATAGAAACCTCGACTATTACGGCCTATGAAGAATTTCATATCATAATAACATAAGTCCGCCTACGCATTCACGAGCAAGGACTATTTCCCGAGAAGGATATTCAATGTATTATATTTTCTAAAAATATTAGGCACTAGCTGATGCCCGCGGCTTCGCCCCCGCTAAAGTAGATTAAAACGTGTTTCCCGTGGGAATGAGATATTTTCCCGTGGTAAATGTACCTTATATCACTCTCCGGGCCATGTCCATACAAAAAATCACGGCAATCCGTCGCTCAGTTTCGACGTGAAAGAAAAAACAAAACAAACATACTTTTTTTTTACATGTATAATATTAGTATGTCTTTTAGCTAAATTGTGATATATCATATATAGAACACAACTTATCTAAAAATAAATCCCAAAATTACAATCGATTGCTACGTGTACGAAATAATATCACTTAAGAACACAGCAATTTGGATGTTTTTTTGTTACGTTTCTACTTAATTGTCCAAGTCGTGGTAACCTAGTGGTTTGACCAACGGCCTCTTAAGCAGGGAGTCGTGGTTTTAATCTCGGGCTGGCACCTCTGAGTTTCCCAAAATTCAAATGCGTAATTATTTACCATGAACTTTACGGTGAAGGAAGACATCGTGAGAAAAAAGAAATTCAATGGTGAAGCTCCGAATCCACACTAAGCGCGAGAACTACAGCCCAACCCCTTTCATTCTTAGATGAGGCCTGTGCCCCGTAGTGAGACGTATTAACTGTCAGCAAAAAATGTTATGAAAAAAAAATACGACAGGGAAAATTATGATGCTGATCGCATACTGCAATTATATTGTGGTAATTTTTCGCACTTTCGCAGTATAATTTCTTTTATCAAATTGTGGTCATAGTTGGTAGTAAACTAAACACAGACGAGAGTAAACTACATTGCATTGAGGGTGTATTAATTAATGTGCCTTCACAGCTAAGTGGCTAATGAACTGCCAAACGTCACTCTCTATTCACTGTTCACGGATTTGGACTGAATAAATGGTACCTATGCCTCACAATGCATTCCATGCCTGTCGGTGCATTAATTAGCACATTTCCATTTTGCCATTACTAACATTTTTGTTTCATCTTTACATACACAACATTAATTGAAATCTTGGTACATTGAAAAATACGACGTTCTAAATACGACAAGTCTTACGTTAGTTTAGACTGGTTTTACAAGTTCTTCAAGCTACATTATTATTATTAGCTATATTATCTAAAGAGTGGAATTCTCTACCTGCGGTTGTGTTTCCTGAACACTACAATCTGGCCGTTTTCAAGTCTAGGGTGAATGAGCATTTACTAGGCAAGCGTGCTCCATCGTAGACATCTTCGATTTCCATCAGGCGTGAGTCAAACGCAAGCCTAATGTAATAAAAAAAGAGACATACCTAATAAAAGTTTGCCAATTAGTCTGTGATAATTCATCGCAGATGATAAATCGTCAATGTGAAATAGAATTAAACTTTTTTTTATTATCTTTTATGTTTAAACGTTTAATCAAAAATATTGTATATATTAAACAAAATATTCAGATACAACAGTGACACGGCATCTTAAAAAAATCATTACAATTATAACGATTTCAAAACTCGTCACGAGAGCGAGTTTTGTGAACTAGCAACAGCAGCAATCGATGTTTGATAACCAGCGGCAACTTCCAACTAATACAAAATGACCCAATCTAACTTCTAACAACTGATTCCGATACAGCGAGTTTGTTTGTTGATAATAGGAGGGTAGTGTCCGTATAGCATTAATATTTCGCCAGTGAATTTGAGCGGCCGCCGCGGACTCGTCCATATTTAATGTTTAAAGTGCTCTTTCGCGTAGGTGTTAAGCTTCAATGCTAAATTGGAAGACCTATTTTGGTAGCCATCCCGTTTTGTGAGCCCGTTGCACCGCGCTGTTCTGGGAAACGAACATGTCAAAGGCGGTACGGAACTGTTTGAGTGAGTAAAGGTCACTTTTGTTTGATGTAGCTTACATCCTTAATTCGTACATTTAATATCAGAAAAACAAGATAATATTATCAAATTATTATTATTATTATTATTTAAAATAATACACTAGCAGCTCATAGAGCTGATGCGTGCATATCACGACACTTTGTGTTTTAAGTCTCTTTATATAAATGTCCAGTCTATTTTTAAAACAGTTTACTGTAGACGCACTTATCACATGTTCAGGTAGTTCATTCCACAAGCACACAGCACGGTTGGGTAAGAAGTGTTTTCTAGGGTTGCTTACAGTTAGTTGCTTGGTCAGTTTCATAGAATGCCCTCTCAAACCTGTGTTCCCACTCATCCTAAATATATCCTTGATGTTATGGACATTGTAATGCCCGTGCAGAATTTTGTATGTCTCAATGGAGTTGGCTCGCTTGGAAATATTAGCAATGTGCACACCCCACTTGAGGTTATCAGCGACGGTTACGCCAAGATCTTTTTGCGTAATCACAGGAAAATGTCGATAATTTCCGAATACTTTTCTGATGGCTGATACAAAATAATATTGTCTTTCCTTTCCTAAAAAATACAGAATTTGCTTTACAGTTTATTATTAAGTGGAATATTTTTTTTAAAAAAGAAGAATTTTCTAGTACTTAAAACAATATATACGAGTACAGGGACAAACATAATCAAAATCAAAACGTTTATTTGTAAGGTTGGCTGCAAAGAGCTCTTATCATTATCCCAGCCTATAATACGTCCCACTACAGGGCACAGGCTTCCTCTCAGGATGAGAGGGCTTGGACCGTAGTTCCTACGCGGGCCCAGTGCGGATTGGGAACTTCACACACACCATTGAATTTCTTCACAGGCATATGCAGGTTTCCTCACGATACTAATCTATTTTCTTTAATCTACCAGCGGCTTTTGGAAAGACCATCACTGGTAAGAAGAATGCGCCGCAAAAAACTTCTAGGCCACAAAGGGCTGTTATATTTACATGTCTATTTTTTTAAACTACTAGCGCTTCCGGATTGATTATCATTGCCAAGAAGAATGCGCCGCAATAAATTTGAGCAGTGACAGGACAATGTTACGTATCGTATTGTCCTTATATGAACATAAAGGCTAAAAGAGTTCAATCAAACAGTAAACACCTTTAAAATTATCATTACCGTAACCCCCCTGCTAGTATAATACCGTAACTAAACATTTAAGGGCACGCTGGGCCATGATTAATAACGATAAAACTATGTAAATTGACATTGTTTGCCCATTAAAGTTAACACAAGGCTTTTATTACACCTTGGTCTAAAAATATGTGATGAACAAGTTGTATTTTCAGCTAAAGGAATATAACATAAAGTAGGTAGTAACAAATTACTAAGTTTATTACGTGCTTCTATTTATAATTATAAAATATTCTTAAACTGGTTTTGTGTGAACGTAGCTTTTGTGACAATTTTCAAGTGGACTAAACGTAGTTTACATTTAAAATACGTTCCTCGTTTTCTTATATTTTGTACGTTGCCACGTTATTATAAAACCTTGAATTTCTTCTTGATTAATTTTTGTACTACATTAGGTTTTACTATTAACCAGCATTTTCCGGTAGGTTTTCTCCAATCTGACAACAAAGTGACTGATTTTCCTCATCCTTATGACTTTTAAGCTATTCACTAATTCTAAAAATATTACCTTACTAGCTTTTGCCCGCGACTCCGTCCGCGTGGAATTAGTAATTTGGGCAGCTTATTTTTTTATCCAATTTGCTTTTTCATCAATTATGGCTCTCCTTAGTTCCTTCCGGAAGCAGTGAAACTTCATAATAAACCAACCCGCTCCCAATCCACCCAAAATCCGCTCCTAACCCGCCCCGCCCCCAACCCGCCCCCAACTCGCTCTCAACCCGCCTACAACCCGCTCCCAACCCACTCCCAACCCGCCCCCAACCCGCTCCCAACCCGCCCCCAACTCACTCTCCCCACTTCCCCAACCCGCTCCCAACCCGCTCCCAACCAACCCCCAACCCGCTCCTAACCCGCTCCCAACCCGCTCCCAACCAACCCCCAACCCGCTCCTAACCCGCCCCCAACCCGCTCCCAACCCGCCCCCAACTCGCTCTCAACCCGCCCCCAACCCGCTCTCAACCCGCCCCCAACCCGCCCCCAACCCGCTCCCAAACCGCTCCTAACCCGCCCCGACCCGCTCTCAACCCGCTCCCAACCCGCCCCCAACCCGCTCTCAACCCGCCCCCAACTCGCCCTATCTAACTGGACTATCTAACACTGAAAGATTTTTTCAAATCGGAGTAGTAGTTCCTGAGATTAGCAAAAACCCCCGATTTTGAAACATTCTTCCGCTCCGCTCCGCTCCTATTGGTGTTAGCGTGATGATATATAGCCCGATAAATGGGCTATCTAACACTGAAAGAATTTTTCAAATCGGAGCAGTAGTTCCTAAGATTAGCGCCTATAGAAGTTTTACTTCAAAACCCCCGATTTTGAAACATTCTTCCGCTCCGCTCCGCTCCTATTGGCGTTAGCGGGATGATATATAGCCGATAGCCTTCCTCGATAAATGGGCTATCTAACACTGAAAGAGTTTTTCAAATCGGAGTAGTAGTTCCTGAGATTAGCGCGTTCAAACAAACAAACAAACAAACAAACTCTTCAGCTTTATAATATTAGTATAGATATTTTGACCCTTGACTAGACTTGGCCGGTACCAGGCTATCGTTGAGTTTTGGGACATCCTGTATAAGCGTTTATCACCAAATTTCTCGATACAAAAAGTCGTGCCTATAACGCGGAAACATAAAAAAAAATTCATCGACATCAATTGAAAGCGAACCTAAAAATTTCCGAAAAACTTTTAAACTTAAAACTTACCTAAACTTGCCTAACCATTCTAACCATAAGCATGTATTTAAGTATGTATCTATCTATATAAGTATGTTTATCCGTTGCCTAGTACCCATAACACAAGCTTTCCTAGCTTACTTTGGGACTAGGTCAATTGGTGTGAATGTCCCGTGATATTTATTATTATTTTTATTATTCGCTGAAATATTATGGACTAGCTTTTGCCCGCGACTCCGTCCGCGTGGAATTAGTAATTTGGGCAGCTTATTTTTGTATCCAATTTGCTTTTTCATCAATTATGGCTCTCCTCTCTCTCTCCGGAAGAAGTGAAACTTCATAATAAACCAACCCGCTCCCAATCCGCCCCAACCCGCTCGCAACCCGCCCCCAACCCGCTCTCAACTCACCCCCCACCCGCCCCCAACCCGCTCTCAACCCGCCCCCAACCCGCTCCCAACCCGCTCTCAACCCACCCCCAACCCGCTCCTAACCCGCCCCCAACCCACTCCCAACCCGCCCCCAACTCGCTCTCAACCCGCCCCCAACCCGCTCCTAACCCGCCCCCCCAACCGCTCCCGACCCGCCCTATCTAACTGGGCTATCTAACACTGAAAGAATTTTCCAAATCGGAGCAATAGTTCCCGAGATATAGACGTTTTATTTCCAAAACCCCCGATTTGGAAACATTCTTCCGGTCCGCTTCGCTCCTATTGGTGTTAGCGTGATGATATATAGCCTATAGCCTTCCTCGATAAATGTGCTATCTAACACTGAAATAATTATTAAAATCGGAGCATCCTGAGATTAGCGCGTTCAAACAGAAAACCTGTTCGATAAATTCTTAAAATAGACGTATCTATCTTATTTGTGAACCGATTCAAATGAAACAAACACTAAATGTTAATCCAAGAAAATACCAACATATCTGTGAAAACCACATCCTTCTAGGTTAAGCCGTTTCTGAGATTAGCGCGCACAAACGCACAGACAAACAGACAAACAGACAATAATTCTAAAAATCATTGATTTTGGGTTCTAATGCGCTAATAAATAGCCCTAGTGACAATTTTTCTCAAATATCTTCAATGTACAGACACCGACTTGTTACAGATTTATTATATGTATAGATTATTTTTATAACTGAGTATATTTTAATTTAGCGTAAGACAGGAATAGCATATCCTACATGCAGCTAATGTCGGGTGTAGGCCACAAGACACAGATGCGTGGAAGCGATCTTTAGTAGATATTACAAATACAGCTTGTCTTCAAATGTCAACATTGCATTGTGATTGCATTACAAATTGTCTATATGTCCTATTATATTGTACTAATATACGGCTGTTTCCGTTAAGGGTAGGAATATTAACTTGGGTCGATATTTGCTCCAGTCTTGACAACCGTACTAGCTAGCTAGCTAGCTGCTAGCTTCGGTCGTATGTTAATAGTATTTTGCTGCACAGACGATTTTGAGTCTAGCGTTTTTAGTAAGTATTGTCACAGATATTAAAATTATATTATTTTGTCTTTTTAACCAGTAGTCGTGCAAAAAGGGGATGAATGCTCCGCGAAGTGTCGAGAACATAACAATTAAGTAAATTTACTTTTGTCAAGTCCAAGTCCATTTTCCAGAGACTCTCATCTTTAGCACATTTCATATTTATCAAAAATCCTTGTCTAATAAAGAGTAACATAAAACGACTAACAGAAAACGCACATTCTAAGCCATTGAAGCTAGAGACCTCAAGTTTGCCAGAGAGCAAAACCTCAGCTACCTATAGGGAAGGTATACCCTGATTGAGATGTGCATTAAGAGGGGATTCTGCGAAATTCCCATGAAATTGTGCCATTACTCTATATCCTGGGAATTTTCCAAAATCCCCATAGGCCAGTGCCTACCTTTTATTTTTCTGCTCGCTTAAGCTAGTGAGCAATAAAATATTTTCATTACGCTTAAAGAAATATAGAAACATCAAAGTTCTCAATGGAATCAGGCGACGTGTAAGCATGTAGATATCGTTCGTTTACGAAAAACGCATTGCTGTTGAGTACCTAATTTCAAATTTTAATGGTAATGGTACTTAAGCAAATTACTTTTCATACCAAGGAGCCGTGTCAACCTTATAAGGACTTATTCTTGCCTTGACCTTGTTTTACAAACCCGGCAAACAAGATGATGGCACTCTAAATTCAATTCAAATTACTGCCTACATTTGCGATTGCTTATACAGAAAACAGAGTGAGTTAGGAAGAAAACTTGAGTGTTTAAAACGATTTGGTAGAATGATTCCAACTAGAACAGTAATAGTTAAAGAAACAATAACATTTATTTTAGTAATATAGGCAGTGAATTTTTATTAACAAACAAAAAACAATAAATACTGATACCTAGCAGCCTTTTGAATTTAAAAGTTACAGATAACGAATAGAAATTATGCCCAATTATTAGGGAAGAAGTTAAATAACGTTGCCACATACAATTACCTACTAGACACAGTCTTAATAAAACCAAATTTAAGTATGTATAAGATCCATAGTCTCTGGGGCGATTTAAAAACTCTAGCGTCAGCTTTAAGCAAAGGATCGTGCGTTCGAGTCCGAGCTCGCATCTCTGAGATTTTCAGAATTTAAGTGCAAAATTACATTTGAAGTTTACAATGAACTTTACGGTGAAGGACAACATCGTAAGAAAACATGCACATACCTGTGAATAAATTAAATAATTAATAAATCGTTGGATAATTGAGACCAGTTGACCTAGTCCCAAACTAAGCGAAGCTTATTCTATGGATACTAAACAACGGCTAAAAATACTTACATAAATAGATAAATACAAACTTAAATACATACTAATAATCTCAGACTCGAGCACAACCATTCGTATTTTTACACAAATATCTATCCCGATCGGGAATCGAACCCGGCGACCTCAAGCTTCGTAGTCAGGGTCTCTAAAGCTGCGTACGGACTGCGCGTAGTCAGGTACGCGTACCCGATTGCGCGCAGTCCGTACGCAGCTTAACAAACTTGGGGGTCAATGTTGCACCACGTCCGTAGGAGAATACCCACCGCTTCCCTACACGTCACCCCTGGGTGGTGCTAAAAGTGCAACAAACTGGAAGCCGTACCTTGTTCTCTTTGAATCTCACGGCTCTTGTCACTGCGAACGGAAATGCTAAATCAATGTCAAAACGGCACCTCGTGCCCTCGGACTAAAGACATAGGGCCTTCTGCCCGTGTCTGCACATTTAATATAGAAGGCATTAGCCAGTCAAAATCTGATTGCTTAAGTAGATTAGCTAATGACAATAAAGTGGACTTAATCCTTTTGCAAGAAACCCACGCTGCGGACCCTGCACAGCTATCCCGCCGAGGTGACGTTCCCGGGTACCAATTGATCGGAGCTACCTACCACGGCCAGTACGGTACCGCTGCATATGTGCGAACGCCACTTCTGCCATCATCAAGAGCCCTTAGTATATCCAGTGGCCCAGAGAACGTAGAAGTGACAATCATACAGCATGGTGAAATGAAGATCTGCAACGTGTATAAACCACCAAACAGTTCCTGGCCCGATCCAGCCCTGCCAGACCTTGGCCATCCGGCAGTCTATGCAGGCGATTTCAACAGCCATCATACTGCCTGGGGTTACAGCAACTGCGACATTAACGGCGACAAACTTCTCCAATGGGCTGACGCCCTCAATACCTTTTTGGTCCTGGATCTCAAGGGTAAAGGTTCATTCAGGTCCGCCCGCTGGGGTAAGGAGTATAACCCTGACCTCGTGTTTGGCTCATCAGATGAGGAAGGCGACCCTGTGCCAATAAAGCGTACAGTACTGGCAGACTTTCCAAATAGCCAACATCGACCAGTCCTTATTGAAATCGGTCTGAAAATCCCAGTCATTGAATCATACCCAGTACCACGCTGGAACTTCATGAAAGCAAACTGGAAAGGGTACGCCGAAAAGCTCGATGATTGCGTACGGTGGATACCGCCGCTTTCGAAAAACTGTGAACGCTTCCAAAAACTAGTATTATCGGTTGCCAAGCAGTTTATTCCTCGCGGCTATCGAAAAAAATATGTCCCCGGCTGGGACAATGATTGCGAAACTGCATGGCGAGAATATAACAAAACCGGCGATCGAACTTGTGGACAAAACCTCATCAAATCCCTCAACGAAGCCCGACGCCTTAAGTGGGAAAACACAGTTGGTAACCTAAACTTCACACACTCTAGTAGGAAAGCGTGGCATCTCTTGAAGCGGTTGACCTCTGGCACTGGCAATCTTTCTCACCGGCCTGGGGTCAGCGCCAACGCCATAGCCGCAAGAATGGTCAAGATGTCAAAGGCACCCAGCCACAAGTTACACACTAAGGAAATCCGGATTAAACTAAAACATCTGAAGTCAAAAACTACACCTAACACTACCTACAGCTGACAAGTAACTATAGAAGAGGTATCGGCTGGGATCAAACAGATCAGCACAAATAAGGCCTGTGGTGCTGACGATATATTTCTGGAGATTCTTAAGTACAGCGGTGACAAAACTCGAAAGTGGATCTCCAAATTCTACAGCCACATTGTTAATACTGGAAAAATCCCTGCAATCCTTAAGGATTAAGCGCGCTAAAATAATAGCCATACTAAAGCCCGGAAAATCAGGAGATAGTGCTGACAACTACAGACCCATAGCCTTACTTAGTGTCATATACAAACTCCTCGAAAGAATTATCTACAACCGCATAGCGGACACTATAGATTCGTACATACCTAAAGAACAGGCTGGCTTCCGGCCGAACCGAAACTGTTGCAACCAGGTGCTTGCGCTGACTTCCTATATTGAGAAGGGCTTCGAGGAAAAGCATAAGACATCTGTGGCTTTCGTTGACCTAACAGCCGCATATGATACGGTTTGGCGACAGGGACTTCTGTACAAACTACTCAAACTGGTGCCGTGCCTTAAAATATTTAGGCTTGTGGAAGACGCCCTTACAAACAGAGTATTTGAGGTCCACCTCGGCAACATGGTCAGTAACGCTAGGGTATTAAACAACGGCCTTCCTCAGGGTTCGGTTCTGGCTCCTCTACTGTTCAATGTGTATACCTATGATCTCCCCCGAACGGAAGCACGGAAATATGTATACGCGGACGACATTGCTCTAGCCACACAAAGTCGAGATACTGATAGGACCGAAGAGGTCCTGCGGGGGGACCATAGTAGCATGAACGACTACTTCACACGCTGGCAACTGTGCCCCAATGCGAATAAAACGGAGGTTTGTTGTTTCCATCTGTGCAATAGACTGGCGAACGCAGAGCTTAATGTCACATTTAGGGGAGACGTGCTAAAACACAACCCTAATCCTAAGTACCTTGGCGTCACTCTCGACCGAAGCTTAACCTACAAGAGCCATCTCGGTAAGGTTGCGGCTAAAATTAGGACTCGCAATAATATAGTGCAGAAACTGACGGGCACTACCTGGGGCGCCAGCGCTGCGTGCCTTCGAACAACCGCTCTTGCACTGGTATATTCTTCAGCTGAGTATTGTTCACCTGTGTGGCTCAACAGCGCACATGTCTCAGCAGTAGACTCGCAACTGAACCACACCATGCGCCTGGTAACAGGCTGTATGCGCCCGACGCCCACGCACTGGCTGCCTGCACTCAGCAACATTGCTCCGCCGCACCTGCGCCGAGAACAATGCCTCTATCGCGAGCTGGACAAAATATGCAGGGACTCAACCTTACCTGTCAATAAAGACCTACCTGCGGCAACCCAAAGGTTAAAATCTCGCCACCCACCAGTATCCAAAATACACTCCAGAGATCCTGCCTGGGAAATGCGGAACGCCTGACTCAGCGAATGGCAGACGAAAGGAGAGCCACCTGACTTGTTTGAGCTAAACCCCCGCGAAAGACCCCCGGGTTCAAAACTCAGCGTCGAGTGTGGTGCCTGGCCAATCGCTTCCGAACCAATGTTGGGAACTCCGCGTACCTCAGGAGTAAATGGGGCTGGTGCGAGTCGGCGTCTTGCGAGTGCGGGGACCCGGAACAGACGGCCCACCACATGGTACTGGAATGCCCGATCACTAGGTTCGATGGACCCATAGATGACCTCAAAAAGCTGTCAGAGAAAGCCGTGGAATATTTTAAGGAGTCTAGATTTAAGTTTTAATTGTTAGTTTTCATTTATATTTCCTACACAGTTTTGCAGTGACACGTATCCCATACGATAAATAAAATTAACAAACTAGGCTATCTGGTCGTCTAATGGTGTGCCGGACGAAATTTTGTGGTCACATTTTGTACGAATTGGCCGTAGATTACATTCCGGGGGCGCTTTTGGATAACCAAAAGAAGTAGAAGTAGAAATTCTCAAATAAATAATTATTAGAGAACTTCTACTTCTATCAGATAACTTGAAATTGCATCAGATTCTTCTGCCATTTCAACGAAAATTTTTCTACGAAAGTGATTCGGAACAAACTGGGATGATGATGGTGACGATGATGAACGTCAGCTCTCATTACGACTTGCCAAACAGCACGTAATAATCGCGTGCGTCGAACATCTGATGCTAAATAACTATTCAATAATGCACGAGTGAATTTATACGTACCCTATTAAGGCTTGCTCACGGAACCTGCCCTTTGGGAGAATTTAAGTAGATCGCTATTCAATTTCCTCTAAGGTCGCGTTATGATGCGGCAGGCGTGGTGCCTCGTCTAATTTACGAAAACAAGGCTCGGTACGTGAGGATTGACGCCTGGCTTTGTTCAAATATAATGCCGTGTGCACCGTTTGTGTGACGCCGCAAAAATGAGGATTTAGTTCGGCAAGTATTGGAGGTGACGTGATGATAATTGCGAAATAAGCTTTTTTGTACAAAAAAGATCATTTTTTTTAACACAAGCTTTCTTGATGACCGTACTTTTTCAAATACAAGGTAAAATTTTAAGCGTGGCGTGATTAATATCAAGTTAATATTAACTCAAATTGAGATTGCCTTAAAGAAATACCAATAGTTTTTATTTCAGTTTTTGTGCAAGAGTAAGAACTTAAACTAAATGAAAAATAAAATAAAAGTAACTAATTTCCTAACTAAAACTAGAAAAAAATACGAAAAGTTCCCCCACGGCCCATGCCGTACCCAAAAATGCTGAAATAAGAATGAGAAAGTTTCTTTGACAAGGTACAGTTTGTCTTTGAGGTAGTTCAAGGTAGATATAAAAGTAGTAAGGTAAACGTCCCTGTGCTCGACACTGACCCAATACATGTCACCTTCGATCTTTATGTCATATTAAGAGTGGTGACAGATGGGTGTCATCTACTGGGCGTTAAATGTCGAGCATTGGTACCTTTACCTTAGTGGAAATAGGTAGTATTAGTTGCTTACTACATAATAAATTTTTCTCTGTACTTGTTTTCCTGTATTGTTTTCTTTGTGGTGTACAATAACAGTACATTACTGCAGAGGCCGGGATGTAAGGGGTTGCCGGCCGAGTATCTAAGTTGATACGAGCATGATACGAGGCATGACACGAGGCCGGCAACCCCTGTTCCGGCCGAGGCTTGATAGTGCTTTTCTCAAACATGCACCATCACCATCACCATCATCATCATCATCATCATCGTCGGCGTCATGATGATGATGATGATGATGATGATGATGATGATGATGACGATGACGATGATGACGATGACGATGATGATGATGATGATGGTGGTAATGGTGATGATGGATGTTGGTGATGATGATGATGATGATGATGATGATGATGATGATGATGATGATGATGATGATGGTGGTGATGGTGATGATGATGATGATGATGATGATGATGATGATGATGATGGTGATGGTGATGGTGATGGTGATGATGATGATGGTGATGGTGTTGATGATGATGATGACGATGACGATGACGATGATGATGATGATGGATGATGGTGATGATGATTATGATGATGATGATGACGATGACGATGATGATGACGATGACGATGATGATGATGATGGTGATGATGATGATGATGATGGTGATGGTGGTGATGATGATGGTGATGGTAATGATGGTGGTGACGATGATGATGATGATGGTGATGATGATGGTGATGATGATGGTGATGATGATGATGATGATGGTGATGTTGATGGTGAAATATTTTTCTAGGCAGATCACCATTACCTTATTATTAAATAAGCGTAGTGACAGAATATCATAATGAACCAAAACGCAAATATTGCTTATAGTTTTTTTTAAATGGCTAATTGCTATGATGCCATAGACCTATAAACGTCATGGTGCTGTATCACATGAAACAATAGACGATCGCATTGCCGGCCAAGGCCTGCAATTTTCTATGAAAATCCATTACATACCAGTTGTCTAACCGCGCCCGCAACGTGATACGTCCCGGCCTATTATTTGGAACACAACGTAAACATTACATAGCATGTTTGAGAAAAGATTCATTGTAGTTATTGTATTGTAGAACCTTGTATGATTTGCCTCATGTTATATGTTTTAATTTTTTATTTTGATGGGTTAGGGGTTAGATTTATACGAATGAACTAAAACAATTACTTTGCTCACCCGCGACCTTACAATAGTTACGTTTATGCAACATTATGTATCCGCAAAGTAACGCCTGATTCAATAAATTAGATTTATACGTCAATACGGAAGTAAAATAAAGCTCGAACGGCTCAGTCAGTATCGTAAAAGACCGTATCGTATCGTAAAATACCTGTCTGTAAGCATAGGAGGTTCTAATTATGAAAATTCGTTATATCAAATCATATACCATCTCCAATAAAAGTAGGGACGCAAAATTATAACGTTTACTATACACAAATAATGTTTTATAATATCTATCTACAACATTTATATAGGCGCAAGTTGTATTGATCTCGAGATTTATAACAGCATTATCGTATTCAAATAGCTGCTGGCCGTAACAAGAAAAATTGTACCGAATAAAATGCCGAGAGTAAAATCTTAGCTCATAATTGTTATCCCGAGGCGAAGTTGGAAAGTCAGACGTATAATGCTTACATATACAAGTATTATTTTTCATATTGGACAGAGTCGTATTTTGTGAACGTTAGGGCGTGCTTTTAGGCGGAGCGGAGGACTATCTAGTCAATCGCATTTGTTAAAATTTGTCTTACGCCATTCTCGAAATAATGTGATGTGCTGATGTGGATTTCAACTAATGTAATTGGTCTATTCTAAACATCCTGTCTGTCCTGTCAATGGAAGGTGTATCTTTCTTAGGATCATATGAACACGTGCGTTAATGATGTTTTGACACTTTTTTTAAGTCGCAAAATGGTTTCTTTGCTTAGTTTTTTTTTTGTATTTATTGTAAAACATTTTGATACAACCATTTGTACTTTTATATGCCGTGTGCTAATATCAAGAGTGTATTGAACAGTTATAGATAGTTTAAATAATATTTTTATTTAAAAACTGGATTAAGAACATGCGAAATAGAAATACTTACTTAACACTACTTCGTGATATGTTTCTTCGATCTTAATAGCAAAAATTAATAAAATATTTACATTTTTCTGTCGATGCGATACGAATACGCAAAGCAGAGTATCAAAAATGAGTTATGACCTCCCCCTACAAAAGTAGGGGGTGAATAAAAAATGATATCATTAAGCTATCACCTCGAGTCAATAGCAAAAGCGTGGGTGATATGGTGGCAGAGAAATCGCAAACCTGATTTATATTGTTGAAGGACGCTGTGAAATGTCACATTCGCATCTTTTTCATTATTCTGTTAGGAAAAGGACATGATGTATATAATGGAAAATTATTAACTTTTAAATAAGGAAATATTTATCTAATATTATAAAAATCTCGTGTCACGGTGTTTGTTATCGAACTCCTCCGAAACGGTTTGACCGATTTTTATGAAACTTTTATCTCCGTACTCGGTAGGTCTTAGAATAGGTCGTACGCTTTTTTTATACCCCTATTCTTTGCGGACGGAGTCGCGGGCAACAACTAGTCTTGTAAAATATTTGTAACTCTTTATTGTACATTAAACATAGAAAAGTAATGATACGAAGAAACTGGATTAGGTGAAAGTTTATTGGTGTGTTTCCGCAATATAGATACAGAGGCCTTATTTTCTAACGCACTCGGAATCACAAACGTTTTCTCTACTTCTTTTTGTCACACAGTATAGGATGAGGATAGAAAAGAGATAGCGAAGGCCATCGCTAGAGCCCGCGCGTTAGACAATACGGCCCCAGATTCCTTAACTACTAAAATTGTTGGAATGTGATAACGGTTGACATGAGATGTTATTAAAATTCAGTTTTTAACAAACTAATGCGGCATGTCATCCGCGCGTAGGTACTATTCCCTTCGTTCTTCAGCCAAGGTCGATGATTTTATGTCATAATTTTATTTTTTATGTGTTTTCATAATGTTTCCCATACCTTTTTTTTACTCTGCGATTCGAAATTTCCCGCCATACAAAAAGTTGTAGAATATGAAAGAACCTTTCCAATGATATATGGCTATTCGTTATTGGTCCCTAGGTCAGAGTCCATACAACTCAGCCCATCCTACTTTGTCATCATCATCATCAGCCGTAAGTTGTCCACTGCCAGACAAAGGTCTCCCTTAAATAACGCCGCAATGTCCGCTCCTTCGCCGCCCGCATCCATCTGATTCCTGTAACCTTCATCCTTGTCACTTTCAATCGTTACATAATTTCGTATGGCTTTTCAAACATGACGTTAAAGCGACAAGGTACAAAAGTGATCACTTATTTATGACGTTGGTTGACCCTACCACCGACTCTGTGTAAGTGAGAGATGTGAGTTTAAACATGAAACTATCGTGAGACTCACTCATAGTGAAAATAAACGGATCACTCACGTCTTAAAACGAGTTAAGCTCGACATGTTTCGGGCTAATCCGAGCCCTTCTTCTCGGAGTCACACGTCACGGTGGCTCCCAAACGCGCACTGCGCGCTACTGCCCTGAGGCGCTACTACGAAATTCGAAAATCGAAGTTCGTATCGTATTATTCCTCTCACTCTCGTGTCAAATCATATTAGCGTGAGCGAGACGGCACGAAACGAAGTTCGAATTATGCACTTCGTGGTAGGGCCTCTGGTCGTGCGGCTACTCGACGCAACTGACAGCGACACACAACTACCCCCGTTTTCATCATCACTTTTTATTGTCATTGTCAAATGTAGGATAGGGGGGTAAATGTAGGGTTGTCAAAGTGATGTTGTTAGTGTTGTGTGCTGCCCTACATTTGACGATGACAATAAAAGTGATGATGAAAATGTGTACTAAGTACCAATTAACTGTAGGGTGTATTCGTTTTGTCATACATATTTGAAATATGTTTTTAAATAATACGCTGTTTAATACTGAATTATCATTTTTAATATAAAGTCAAAGTCAAAATTCTTTATTCTTTATACAATTTAGGAATTTTGTAGTTTTGGTGAGAGTTTCGGGATTAAATAAACAAAAGAAACAATCAGTAATTTTTTTACAATGGAATTGTAACTTTATTATTTGTACACTATTATACTAATTACACCACCTTTATACCGTGTTTAGGATGATTGTAAACTAGGATATCGATAAAAAGTCTACGCAAGTCAACGGGCATCACTAGCTCGGGACTAGTCGTAACCTGTCTTGTGTTCGTACCATGAACATTTGTGCGAGGCAGAAGGTTTATCAAAAATTATATTACATTGCTGCGTATACTTCAAAGCAATCTGCGTTTTTAAGGATATGAGCAGCAATGGTACCTGAAGTTTCGTGTTAATAACGTGTAAACCAATATTTCATAATGAAATATTTTCTCAAGTTGTATTTTGATATAAACCGCATTATTACATTAAATTAATACATACCAATGAAATGTAATCCCCTTATTAGTGTAATTACACAGTGTGGACGAGTTTCCGCAATTGCTAATGCTGCAAAACACCATTTTAAAACACTTGTTATCATACCCACGTTTCAAATAGCACTGAGCCACAAGTCGCGCACTTGTGACCTACGAGTCACAAGCGCGGCGCCAAGGTCACGCGTCTAAGGCACTTCTATACTCTTTATTATTATTTCTGTGGGAGTTCCGCTTGTAATATAAGTTGTACTTTGTTATGCAATTGGGCCCAGGTCATCGGTCTACCTGCGTCTTCTAGTACGTGGCCACTACTCAAGAACAATAATTGCCGCATTGTTCCCGACGGCCATCAAAACGAAATGAAATTTATAACTACTCGTACTAAAGTTACATAATCCTGTATACTAACCACCATTCTCACATGTGCCGTAATGCAGAGTAATAGCAGCCGCCTCAGAAACTCCCGTCAAATTGTCAACATCAATCATTGTACAACTTAATTAGAAATTAACCGCATCCTAACCTAACACAATTATATTATATCATGCGGAAAGTTGTTTGAACTTAGATACATTTGTCTCCGAGAGACATTTTAATGTTGAGAGCACACTTGGCCCGTAAATATTGATTGATTAATTTATTGAAAAAGTAAAAACCAGCCAAGCGCGAGTTGGCCTCGTCCATGAAAAGTTTCGTGCCACCACACGATTGCAAACACCAAAAAAAAAGAGATTTTATTAAATTTTGTTATAGCGGCCATAGCAAAGCACACTCGTGAAAAATTCTGAAGCCACAATATCAGGAGCAGTTAAGATGTCAAAAAATAGTATTAGCACAAAGAAACAATAGTTATAGTAATAATAATAGTACGTTAATAGTATTTTATGCAACTGTATCATAATAAGGGCCATTGATATACGAGTGCGAGTTTATGACATGAGGCGAAGCCGAATGTCATAATCATAAATAGATACGCATGAGTATCTCAATGGCCGATTATGAATAGTTGCATACATTATTTTTTCTATGAGCTCAAAATAAACATTTATTAAATAATGAATACTTACATAACGGACAATAAATGAATTTATCGATTTTAAAAGTAGCAAATTATCGCTCACTTTCATTGCCGCCTGTTTTATTTCTGGCGGCGTCAACATTTCTGCACCACTTAATTCGCCAAAGTCACACATTCTCACAGATAAAAAGTCATTTAAATAGTGATTAACTCTTTTTATTTCTTTCAACTTTCAAGAACTCCGTGCAAAAGCAAAACCAATTCCCGCTATTTTGAAACTTTTTTTTCACTAGGTAATCACAACCTTAGAATGGACCCGGGAACTTTAGGTCATACAGCCAAATTGAATGATGTAAAAATATTCATATTTAATAATAACTTTAAAATTAATTTATTGTCCGTAATGTCCGTTATTTAAGTATTCATTATTCAATAATTGTTTATGTTAACATATTTTAATTAATGTATAAAGTCGATTTAACAATAATTAAGTACTTAAATAAAATAGAATGGCTGTCGGCCATTTGACAATAAACCGGTGAACTTTAAAAAAAAAAAAAATATTTTAATTTCCGCCATGTGCAGTGCGAAAAAGAACATTGTGAAACGTTTCATAATGAAATGTCAAAGTTGCGATCACACAATGCACCTCATTGGACTACCGATAGCGATATCGATAGTAGCACATTGTAGTACGCGAGTAGAAAAAATAATTTATTGAATCAGGCGTTACTTTGCGGAGATCCATATTAATGAACTGAAACAATTACTTTACTCACCCGCGACCTAGGTTAGGTCGCGGGTGAGCAAAGTAATTGTTTCAGTTCATCACGTTAAAATAAGCAATTTTTTGGTATAGTCAAAATCATGAAATTTCGTTCTATAGTAAACTAAAAGCAATCAGCAATAGTTTTGGCTACAGCCACTCTCCACACTGCATTGAAGATTTAAATGCGTAACTCCATCGATTTTCCACAGACTCGTAGCCACGTCGATTAATTGTGCTCCCCGCCATTTCCAGCTAGTGTCACCACACTATCGACGTTTTCGTCTACAACAAGCCCATATTATCGATAGACCTGTCGATATTATCGACAGCGCAAGTCATGGCTCACGACCTTGTTGAAGATAAACGATGATAATGGATTATGTTCATTGGATATTATTATTATCATGGGATACTATCGAAATTCAAGAAAACAATACTATCGATATTTAATTATCGATTGTAAGAAACAACTATCTATATATATAAAAGAAGAAACTGACTGACTGACTGACTGACATATCAACGCACAGCCCAAACCACTGAGCCTAGAGATTCAAAATTTGGCATGTAGGTTTCCTTATAAGGTCTAGAGGTGCACTAAGAAAGGATTTTCCAAAATTCACTCCCTAAGGGGTCCAAAGTTTGTATGGGGAAACAAGATTAGTTCGACTATTTTATTCGAAACTTCACAGAAGTACTCCTAATGATAAATGAGTAAACACGTGTTTCAGGTTTTTTGAGAATTCAACCCCTAAAAGGGGAAAGGGGAAAGGGGTAACAAAGTCTGAAAATCAACATGGGTGTTGTTTCTATGGTTTACCGGGTCGCTGGTTATAAAAACAACAACGGTTTTAAAATCCGACGTGGCAGACGTAAAATACCATCTCCCTGGATGGGGTGCGATGGGGTTGAAATATCTAAATAAACTAAATGACTGTTGATATATCAACGCACAGCCCAAACCACTGGACCTACAGAATTAAAATTTTGCACATAAGATACCTTATACCATGTAGGCATCCACAAAAGAAGGATTTTTTGGGAATTCCCACGGGAACGGGGAAAAACGGGATTTATATATTCGATTCCGAGTGACCCTATCTCAGTAACTATAATAACTAGACTCTTCAAATTTGCTACACAAGTAGGTATTACATTAGTTAAAACATTAATTTTAGGATTTTTCGAAATTCCCATGGGATAAGGAAAAACCTATGAACTATAATTACTAGACTCTTCAAATTTGGCATAGAAGTAGGTAATTATAATAGTAAAAAACAGTTTTAAGGATTTTCGGAAATTCCCACGGGATAAGGAAAAAACGGGATTTTTCGTTTTACTGGTCGTAAAAAGCTGAAATTTGGCAAGTGGGTTCCTTGGGGAGTGTAGGGGAGCATTAAGAAAACATTTCCCGAAATTCTTACGGGAACGGGGAAAAACGGGATTTTGCGTTTTACTGGTTGTAGAAAGCTAAAATTTCAAAATTCATAAGTTTATACTGTAAGTAGGCCGCAAAGGGCACTTTAACCCACTTCTAAAAAAGGAGGAGGTTATGCATTCCACTTTATGTATTTTTTTATGTAGGTATTTTCACCGATTTCTCGGTCAATTGTGGACTGCTTGCTTGCTTGCTTGATATCTTGGTTCTTTGGAATACTCATAGTACACGCGAGCGAAGCCGCGGGCAAAAGCTAGTGATACTATAAATATTTTGTTGTTATCAAAACTTCAAAGTAACCATAATCATCCATAGTATTGCACCGTGTCTGTATCGTTCGAAGCCATCGATAGCCATTCATATTCTCGGGATCTAACTTTCAAAAATATTTTTTTTCTGATATTTGTACTTAATTTTATAGTTTTTTTTTTAAATAATAACTGTCTCGAGAACACAGGGAAATTTCGCAGTGAAAGTGAAATACGGGTTGGTATAATAATGGTTCAGCAGTTCAGGTCCCGGATTGACGAAGACCTGGGTTTGATCCTCGTCCCAAGAATGTATTTCCTGGTTTTTTAAATATGCTCTAGATACAGTATTATTAAAATAAAATCAATCAAAACTTTATTCGCTAAGAACACGGCAGGTAATAAGGTATTATAACAGCAAGAGGTATCACATATTATAAATAATTGATATTTTTGTTTATCGAACAGTTATCGATACACAATCGATATTCGACTATTGATTGGCAGCACTACTTATACCAGACGGAGGCTTAACTTACAGCGCTAATTTAGCCCTAAACAAATATGGCGAACAACCTCTAATAGCAGTGACTCAATCAATCGATTTACCCAAACGTTACTGAACACTTAGTGGGGGCCGCAACGCATTTAGCTGGAAGCGGTGTACTCTCCAAAGGTAATCAGTAATTTTGAGGTGTTTTTCGTAGTTACCTACTAATTATGTAGAGTGAACGAAAGAAACCTTTACCTTTTCATAGTCAATTTTATGTTGATTTCTTAAGCAGATGTATCTATGGAATGTCGATCTGACATTTGCAACAAAAAGTTGCACCCGATTCACTTTCTTAGACTACACTTAGTAAGGTAAACGTACCAATGCTCGACACCTCAACGCCCAGTATAGGTAACGCCACCAGAGTTGAGGCCACGCACACAACCACATCTCATGTAATGACAGCGGGATTTTGACGTTGTGTTGACGTTAAACGTTACGTGGCCTCAACTCTGGTGGCGTTACCTATAGTCTCTTACTATGACATAAGATTGACGGTGTCGTGTATTAGGTCAGTGTCGAGCACAGGGACGTTTACCTTAGATAATACAAAAAGTTGTAGTCCAATCATCACCATTTACTGCCTTAATTATTTTTTTACGTTTAATATAATTCTTCCGTCTGCGAAGAATTCGTTTATCGATATCCCGCGGGAACTATGCCATTTTCCGAGATTAAAAGTATCCTTTGTATATTAAGGTATTGATCAACATCCAAATAATAAAATATCTATGTGCCAAATTTCATCGAAATCCGTCAAACCGTTTTAGCGTGAAAGAGTAACAAACATCCTCACACCCATCCATATATATCCATACAAACTTTCACGTTTATAATATGAGTAGGAGAAGTATCTTATTTATCCTACATCTACTAATTTAAACGAACAAATGGTAGTGTATTTATTTCGGCGATCTCAGAAACGGCTCTAACGATTTCAATGAATTTTCCTATGTAGGTGTTTTCGAGGCGAACAATTGATCTGGCCTGGTTTTATTTCTGGAAAAACGGCTATTTTCGGGTTTATCCCGAGCTCGGTCATTCACGTACTTACTTACCAAATCGAAATTGTCAAGTTAACGGAAAAAAATCTGACATGTCCAAAACTGTCGAATTTTCGGAAGGATTTAATTATTACGCTCTGACCGGTGGCCCCAGGGCGAGTCTACCTAATTACAAACAGTTAACTTCGTTGCAAGTGTTAATCCATTAGGAAAATTAATTTTCGGACATCGTATTTATGTAGTTTACGTTACGTGTTATGTAGTATGTTAAGAACTCGGGCATATAGGTACGATCTCTATAATATTCTCCTTTTCCTAACTTCATCCTACTTCGTTTAGGGTTGACTTTCTTCGTAGTTTTTAGCCAGTCAAAGTCAAAGTCAAAATCAAAATATCTTATTATTACACATTTTTGAAGTGAAACTTCTAATGCGACTTCCAACAAGCGTTGCGTTAAATGCGTTGCGTATTTAACGCAACGCAACGCAAGTTGACGTTTCCGAGACGTTAGCATTGTATACGTACTAACGGATGTTAAAAACTTCGTCAGTGCGATCATGAACAATTGCGTGGTTTAGTATGAAAACTTGTAAAAATCAAAACTATTTCAATGGTAGATCGTAGAATAAAGTATTTTAAACGTATTTAGTAAAAAAAAAGTATTGAATATCTTTGAGAATTACGAAAAATCAAGAAAAATTATTGAAAATAACGTGCGCACGAGGAGGAACGCCATCTAGCGACGAGTTGTGTAACTTGTTTCGCTAGCGCTGTAGTTGGTTGCTTGCTAGCGCCATCTAGTGAGTAATTTAAAAACATAGATGCATAATTAAATTTAGTTATTTAAGTTATTGCAATAAGGTTCATATTGATGTATAAGTGCATTTTTCGTTTCCACATTACGAAGTTTCACTTCTTCCGCGCGAAGGAACTGCGCGCACGATTTTTTTTTGTTCGCGTCTCTCCTGTAGACATCATCATGGCAAAAGTTAAGGGTCTATAGCCAATATGTTTTAGTCAAGTCTACATCGGCATGTAGGGCGCCTGCCCAACTTTCGGCCTTAAGTTTGCTTGCGCAGAGTCGTTAATTTTATGTCCACAGGAGAGACAACTTTTTTTTCTTACGCTGTGTATGTGTATTGAGTTTCTTCTTTCTGCGAGAAACCCAACGATTAAAAATTTTAATTAATTTTAAATAAAGAGCAAGTTATATAGTTAAAATATACGAATCACTCACGTCTTAAAACGAGTTTAACTCGACAGTGCGCGTTTGGCAGCCGCCGTGACGTGTGACTCCGGGAGGAAGGGATACGGATTAGCCCGAAACATGCCAAGTTAAACTCGTTTTAAGACGTGAGTGATCCGTATATTTTCACTATCTGTGAGTCTCGCGGTAGCAAGTTATACGTATAAATTGGAAAAGGTCAGAAAAGGTTAAAAAATAGAAAAGGTCCAATTAGGTTCCATTGTCACCAAGACCGGATCTGATGAGTGTATCCTTTTGAAATCGAGGAAACTCTTGAAACATTGTAGGCACACCTAAAGTGATTTGACTACTCAATAACGAATATTTTACGGCTTGCGATTCGATTACTTTAACACAGTTAGTTACTAAACAATTTATGCTGCACTGCACTTTGTGAAGTGGAACTTATAATGATGCACTTGGAGGATTCCTCAACAACTAACGTCTCAGAATCGGGAAAAGTATTATTTTGTAAAAGATGACGAGCAGTTGGCATTAAGTTATTGTAACTTACAATTAGATTAGTTATTGTTATTTTGTGTGCAGTAGTTTAGAGACGCAACATGTATTTGCAAGTATTAAACTAAAATATTTGAAAACTGACAAACCTCTTCGTTCCACATAAATATAAGTGTATAAATGTTATACTTAATATAGTCTGAGATCCGTACTAGAGGCGATCATCACCCATCTGTTTAATGGCCAAAAATAATTGTGTAGGTATCAAATTTAATACATATTGACAATAGGCTGCGAAATTTTCTCTCAAATAGAGCCTTTGTGCTTTTCTATGCTAACCGGAGAACAAAGGTTGAATAAACCTTATGCGTCTACACAGTACAGCAGTCGTAATTAATATTTAGTTTCATCCCTTTGTGTCGAGAGATGTAGCTACAAGAATACTAGAGGTTTCATTATTCTAAGCATTGTAATCTAATCTTTACTTCATCCTTTATCACTTAGATAAATTGTACGTATAAACACTACGACTCGCTTTCTCGCGACAGTTTTTTTAATTTAAAACAAATGAACGTGTAATACCTACAATACCAAACTTAGAACACTTATAGTAGTTCCAATCATTTATTTTCTCGATGACAGCTCCCGTAGAATGTACCTGCGTTTAGTTACGCAAAATTAACTTTTAAATGCGAGGTATAAAAAATATGACAACTGCCTAATTTTGTTCCTTGATCCCATATGAGATTCATCTAAGACACATTGAGTCCATATATATGCAGTAATTGAAGTGAAACTTCTAATGCGACTTCCAACAAGCGTTGCGTTAAAAGCGTAGCGTTAAATACGCAACGCAACGCAACGCAACGCAAGTTGACGTTTACGAGACGTTCGCATTGTATAATATACTAACGGATGTTAAAAACTTCGTCAGTGCGATGCAGAACAATTGCGTGGTTTAGTATGAAAACTTGTAAAAATCAAAACTATTTTCATGGTAGATCGTAGAATAAAGTATTTTAAACGTATTTAGTAAAAAAAAGTATTGAATATCTTCGAGAACTACGAAAAATCAAGAAAAATTATTCAAAATAACGTGCGCACGAGAAGCAACGCCATCTAGCGACGAGTTATGTAACTTGTTTCGCTAATTTGTATGAAACTTGATAAAAGCGCCATCTAGTGAGTAATTTAAACACATAGATGCATAATTAAATTAAGTTCTTTAACTTATTGCAATAAGGTTAATATTGATGTATGTGCCTTTTTCATTTCCACATTACGAAGTTTCACTTCTTCCGCGCGGAGAAGCTGCACGCACCTTTTTTTTTAAAGTACGATAAATAATAAACGTTTTAATAAAGGTACATTCTATGGCAATACAAATTTCAATCTTATGTTTGCCATAGAATGTAACTTTATTAAAACGTTAACATTTAAGGACTCAATTTGTCTTAGATGAATATTATATAGGATTAAGGAACAAAATTAGGCAGTTGTCGTATTTTTTATACCTCGCATTTAAAAGTTAATTTTTGCGTAATTAAACAAAGTTACATTCTACGGGAGCTGTCATCGAAAAAATAAATGATTGGAAATACTATCACAAATGACGAACGAATAACAGCTGAAAGACGCGAGACATAGAACTTGTATAACAAAATGATGATTCAATTTAAGGTTTTTTTCCAAATTCTGTTCTCATTTGTAAGTTACTTGCATGTTACATCCGATGTAACATGCAAGGTACGACACTTGGAACAAATAACGAACATTTTGTTACCCTCGCTCGCCCCTAATGGCACCCTTGACAATGAAAATCCCAGAGCTTTACCACAAAGCTCTAGAAAGTTCCATATAAGCATTGCATGTAAATGAGCTGGTAGCAATATTTTCTACACAATTGGTTACAGGCCCTGGCCAGCGGATTAATCGCGCCAAAGTTTTGGGTCACGGGCTCTGGGGGCTACATCAGACGTACTATTTATGCCCACAACTACATATTATGACAGTAAACAAGTCTTTAGCGCTTTTGCTAATGTTGTTTATGTTCGAGTGTTTGCGTACAACGCGTTTGATTTTTATTTGCTTTAGAGACTTGGGTAACTTAAATCGTGATCGAGAACCGATTTGACGTGGATAGATAATGAAATATTGAGTAGGTGAGTTAGTAAACGTTAAAATTAAAAAAGTTTTATGTGATGTTGACCAAGTACGAGCCACTTTTTGTTTTTACATCAGAAAAATATATTAAAGTTGACTTATAAATGAAAATTAGTGGATAGTAGCTTTTGAATTATTTTTTATACAAAGCTTGCACAATTTAACCACAATCACGCCTGATAGAAAGCGAATGAGGTCTACGATTGGCTAGTTGAACCTAGACTTGAAAACGGTAGGCTCAAGTGTTCAGGAAACACAGATTCCTCTCCTTGGGTGTGTACAGATGATGAAAGAAGAGCGAAAATGCTTAACACATTCGCTGCCACGCATTGCTACGCGCTACGCTCGTAGCCAGTAGCAGCGTTTTTCCGCTTTGTAGCGAAAACTGCCTACGAACGCAGAACGCGATATCGGGTTCTTGGCACTCAATGTGTAATGAGAGTATTCCCTCCACTCCATTAAAAATAACCTTGGCTTCATAAATACATAATTAATACAATTAACTAAATTATATTTTCCTACAATTTCAACACACCTTACTAAAAATGTAAATTTACACTCGTAACAAAGTAAAGAGCATTTTATTCATTTAGATCATCAACGTTTTCATTATTTAGCAAACTCATGATAGAATGCAAATAACCTAATAAAAATTATTAAATCCTATAAAAATAAACTACAAAACTTTATTAACTATGAATAGTCTGCATCTTAACAGCCTTTAAGTACCTATAATTAAAGGTTTCACGAAGCAATCAAGGGCTCATGTATATGCAAATTCTATCGAAGCGGATGATCAAGGTCTTTTACCTTTACGATGTGATTAAATCTGCTATGGGTCACTGTGAATTCCGATAAGACGAGAATTAAGCGGGCGTATCAATTATCGATTAAATAAGTTTTGTAAAACAATAATAATAATAATAAGTCCCGGCTAATATTGAATTCATTGAATATTGAGTAATGAATTGAATAATGAATATATTGAATAAATATTGAATGCTCACACGCATACAATTTGAAATCTTGGCGATTATTAGTCGTAGCTTCTATTAGAAAAAGTAGGTAATAACTTCTGAACAGGTAGTATAACTAGAACTTTACGACAACATTCACCATTGAGTCTTTTGTACAGGTTTGTTAATGAAAATTGCATAGGTACAATGTGTTGCCTGCCACCTAGCATGGAATGCCGGAAAAATAAATTGAAACATTTAATAAAAAAAAGAACATCAACCGATAGCTATATCTTTGAAATATTGCAAGGTAAAATTAACTCTGTGAAAATAACTGAATAGTAAGGTTGCGAGACTACCGGATGCTACTTGAATAATCAAATTCAACAATGATTTATGACGTAATTATCATAATTGCTCAGTTGAACCTATTTATGTTTAGCAAAGCTCTGGAATGAGGTTCCTGCTGCGGTATTCCCGGACCGATATGACCTTCAAGCTTTCAAAAAAAGAGCGTACTCCTACCTAAAAGGCCGGCAACGCACTTGTGACTCTTTTGGTGTCGCAGGTGTCCATGGGCGACGGTAATCGTTTACCATCAGGCGATCCGTCTGCTCGTTTGCCCCCTATATCATAAAAAAAAAAAAAAATGTTATGATCAGCCTGTCTTGTTGACAGACAATGTTCTCTTGTTTTTTTCTATTCTTTGCAAGTTACTGACGAGCGTTATTAACATAAGAGGGAAATTGTATCCCACTCTTACGCCTAAAGCGTACGTGTAGGAGGAGGACAAAATTTTGCTCCCGACGTGTAGCGTTATAGTAGGCGTCGAGCCTCTAAATTGCTACTTTTACGGCACTTAACGTTTACTGCGGCTATGTGAAAAAGAAGATCCCCAACCTGTTGAGCGAACCCCGTAAAACGAGTTGATTTGCCTCGTAAAACTCTTTATTTTGATGTCGGTGATTGCGGTTGATGCGGAAAACAATATACAAATAGGTTTACTAAGCCGGCAACAAAGTATTATAAAGGCTCTTTTAAAACTAATATACTACTGGTGGTGACAGAAAAAGATGGTGAAAGCGAAGGCAAGCAAACAAACAAACAATCAAATCTTTCTTCTTTCTAATTAGTAGATTACTGGTAATAGTATACTATTTTTTTAACAGACTTTATATCAGCTTCATTAATACGTTTATTACCGGTCCCTAATTTAATGCTTCTCTATTAATATAAATGTATCTTAATGTTTGTCGATTGTGTTTGTGTTTTCTTCATTTTTGTAGAATAAAGTACATACAAGCTACCAAATAACGCGGTCAAATCTTGTTTTAATCTAAATGGTACACAGTACTTATTAATAGATATTATGCTACTTATATTATATATATTATCATGTACATCAGTATGTATGAACAAAACTATAAATAACTATGCTAAATTCATAGACATTTTTGTTCCAGCTTCGGATGTATTAATAATGTACAATAAATTGTAAATTTTCAGAGACAGAATTATGTTTATTTCTCACCAAGTAACTTCATTATTCAGTTCTCATCAGAAGTACATAGTATAAAAAGAAACTCAACTAAGTTTTAGTCTAGTCTAGACTAGCAAACTTACTATGAAAATTTTTCCGTTGTTGAAATAGTAACGAGTTGCTTCAAGACACGTTATTATTAAAATGTGATCACTGAATAACCATTTTATAACCCTTTACATAAATGCATTATTTCAATTTCACTTTGAAGTCGCTGCTCAGCTGTTTTTCAAAGTGCAAACGTAGACATTCTCTCTTTGGTCAATCACTAAACCAAGCCCAGAATCCCTTCATTTCCTTCGATAATAAATTGCCAACATTATAAATGCTCTAGCGACATGTCTGAGCATGTCTCGTGAGATAAATGAGTGGCCATAAAACTAGGTCGGGAAAGATGGCCGGGTCGTTGATTCCGGTTTTATGGCCGATTATCCTAAGGCAATGTCGATTTCATAGAGCTGACGTCGAACGGTTTTGCATGGAACAGTCGATTCGTAACATCAGAAAGCGCTGTCTTTGTTACTTTATTTGAAGGTGAGAAGGATGAAAGAAAAGGTTGTCGTTTTCTCATTGTGCTTGAATATTCGAATAGAGGGAGTTAGACGTCACAATCTGTTGCTCCTCGGCGCTAGGAGTCGATATTGAGACGGTTATTTCTCCGTTTATTTGCTGCTGCGACGACGCTTTGCTATACTTGTTGTGTATTTGTTTTACAATGTCGCTTATTGAATTGGTTCGATATTTGTTCGTCCCTTTATTACAAAGGTTTGTTTGCAGTAATGAAATGACGAAGTTCAAATTTCATGTACACGACAAGTAGCTATTACGCGAAATGAGAAAGCTTTGATTAGGTCTGTAGATTTTGTTACCTATGCAGCAGACATAAGTTTATGAGCCTTATTGAATGGATCTAGATCTACAAAACCATATGGATTTTCATGTGCTCATTTAACTTATTCTCATCAATCTTGTTAGTTATATCTTGCCCCGCCGGACCACCTGTACCAATGGGCAGATCATTGATGGTACAATAAATGACAATGATTTATCCACTAGTACCAAGAAAAAAATACAAGCACTACAGCTGGCGTCACTTGCAAAAAAATTACATCTAAACAATATAACAAAACCAAAACCAAAATGAGAAACAAAAATGTATACCCCACTGGTATACTTATTATAAATACCTAAATGTTCTTCCGGTCAAACAAAATCTAAAGTTTCCGCCTGTGGTTTCCGCAAACGAAGTGGTAAGCGGCAGTAAGTTTGGGATAAAAAAAACCGGCCAAGTGCGAGTCGGACTCGCGTACGAAGGGTTCCGTACCATTATCTATAAAAACTGCAAAAAAATCACGTTTGTTGTATGGGAGCCCCCCTTAAATATTTGTTTTATTTTAATTTAATTATTTATTGTTAAAGTGAATATATAACTAAATATTCTGTGAATATTTTAAGCGTCTAACTGTTGCCGTCATCAATATCGAGCAAAAACGAGCAAAAAAAATCACGTTTGTTGTATGGGAGCCCCTTTAAATATTTATTTTATTCTATTTTTTAGTATTTGTTCTTATAGCGGCAACCGAAATACATCATCTGTGAAAATTTCAACTCTCTAGCTATCCACGTGTCATAAGATACAGCCTGGTGACAAACGGACGGACGGACGGACAGCGAAGTCTCAGTAATAGGATCCCGTTTTTACCCTTTGGGTACGGAGCCCTAAAAACTAGGTATTGTCGTAATTTTTCCAAGAAAAGCAGGTGTTGATATCGCCCACAACGAAGGAGGAAAGAGTTTCTATTTTCATTAAGTACATGAAATTATTTGTGCAATGGTACTAATGGGACAACATCGGTGTCATTTAGTACCATCAATGGTACTATTTTATTTATTTATTTTTATGTTAGAAAGGCCAGACAAACGAACTAGTGGGTCACCTGATGTTAAATGATCACCACTGTCCATAGACACCCGCAGCGCTTTACGCGATGCCAGTGCGTTGTCGGCCCTAAAGGAAAGGGAATAGGGGAAGGGGTTGGGGGAGGGGAAGAGGGAAGGGGTGAGGTATTGGGCCCCCGGCACTCTCACTGACCGTACGAAACGCAAGCAGGATTACTGCTGCTTCACGCCAGTGTTCTGTGAGAGGGTGGTACTGCCCCGGACGAGCCGGCCCATTCGTGATGCAGCGGCTAGCTACAACATGGCTCTACCACTACTAAAACTGCTACTCAATGATACAGGTTGTTCGGCGGGGCTCTTGCGCCTGCTGTTTGAACTGCCATTTTTTTAGAAAATATAATATTTCAAACATTTTATATACACACGTACCTATCTATACGTACCACATATTGTAACGTAAAACTTACCACTTAAGTATACAGCAAAGTCGTAGCAAAAACTAGGAGGTGAAATAATAAACGAAATGAATTTATTTTCCGCTTCTCTGAGCTACTTTTCAATCATTAATTCGACTCGGAACGAATGATAATGTCAAGTATTCGAGACAACTTAATATTACTTTTATAATGCTACATCATTGTTACTGAAATAAGTATATTCGAAGCTTTATTACTTTTGTAGGTGCGAGGGTTTGATATAGTTATTGATGAGTCAGGACTCAATCTTCATCATCATCATCATCCTAGCCTATATACGTCCCACTGCAGGGCACAGGCCTCCTCTCAGAATGACTCAATACTTCTCTATTATTATTATATTCCTTTAAGGCTCAGTTTCATTGGTCGATAAGTCGGTCGATATACAGTATGCGGTAACTCCCGCAGGTGGTATAACGACTAGTGAAATTCATTATGTCGACAACTGTTCCCCGAATGCGGGCCCTATGGCATGCGTTATGTAAATCTTCTGCACCCTGCGTGCAGGCCCTATCGACCAATGAAAACGGTTCTCCGAATACGGGCTCTATGGCATGCGTTATAGAAATCTATCGCACCCCGCATGCGGGCCCTATCGACTAATGAAACGGATTGGGTCCTGAAGGCCTTACTTGCATTTAGCCTTGGCGAGCAGAGCACCTTAGTTGTTTATTTGTCCGCGTTGCAAAATGACTTGATCTTTAAAACGCCCTCATTGTTGTAAGACATAGTAGACTGAATGACTTGGCTGTAAAACGACTTAGGGCCGATTTTTCTATCCCCAGATAAAAGTATCCGTCAGTTAAAACTATCGCTTTCCTTTTCTCAAACCATAGGCAAAAATAGGACAGAGTTTACATTTATCTGCAAGATACACTTATCTGGGGATTGAAAAATCGGCTCTTAATGTCATAATGTTTCAATAGGTCTCTGGATAACCTTCATTACCAATATAATACAATCAAGACCTTATACAATATCGAGTCATTCTGCCTACTTGTGCATTTCCCGTCCTAGACGTTTTGCTAAGAAAGTCTTCTTGAAACTTAAACCATTTTGTAATCATGGCATTAGATAAACAAGTCATTTTGCATACTTGGTCAGTGTACTCTAGAGAAACCTGGGATGATCATCTGGTCTAAGTGGAGTCGGCCGTCTCAAGTACGCCAATTTCACGGCTTGATCCTTTACCAATCTCTCCACATATCCAAGCCATCAAGTTAAGACGCTTTGATCTATCTAATAATAATTAGCTCGGACACTAAGTTTTCAATTCCACATTCTGTCTTACCCTCCGATCATCTTTTTCTCTCTGAGTCGATCCCAGAATCAACCCTAGATTTTCTGTTCTGCCATTAACAGCTTAATTTCTTCTTCCAATTCATGACAATTTTGTAGGTGCATTTTGATTATCTTTATCATCATCATCCATCATCATCAGCATGTGTCAGTCTCTTGTTGAACATGACCTCTCCCACGGCACTCCGCTGAACTCAATCTTCAGCTTTTCTTCAAATTTGCTGCCTCAAAAGACCCAAATCAATAACTATGACGGTAAAGCATGTGCCCAGGACAAACTACGCAACTAATCTTGAATATTAATAATAATAGCAGCCATCAATTCCAGGTAAGCCTTCACCAAGTTTGTGTACATATTGGATGTAGGCTATAACTCTGAAAGTAGCCGCCGTAGAATAGAGGCGTTGGCGGAAACTATTTTGCTCGAGGTTTTACCTGCACTTTGCTCGCTTGTTATAAGTTTTTAGCTACAACGGAACATTTTCGTTTGAAGTACACAAATAGTCTTTACTTTTTTAGATATCTAGTTTTAAAATTGGCTATTGTTGTGAATGTGAAAATATCTCAAATATCTAAATATAAATTATAGGTACTTTCTATTTTTATAATACAGCTTGCTATAGCGACAAAACATGACACACATGCCATGGCATATTTTTTTTTATTTACTATTTTTAATACTTCTATATTTCAAACTAAATACAAACTGAAATATAGATGCACAGAAAAAACCCCAGAAAAAAGACCAATGCTGGGTTCGATTCCCAGCATTGGTCTTTTTTCTGGGGTTTTTTCTGTGCATCTATATTTCAGTTTGTATTTAGTTTGAAATATATGGTTTCACGGGATGACCGTAAAAGTAATATAAAAAAATGAAGTTGAAGAAAATAAAAAAATAAATAGAAAAAGATACTTCATACTTAACTTTTAATACTTCTTTTAAAAAACTAGCAATAAAAAGGCTGCTATTGATTCGTTGTACTTACCTTTATTATCATTCAATGTAATTAATATGTATATGAGATAGTATTTTACTTTGGAATACTGCCGTGGCTGTTTTTACTTAAAAAACATAATTTGTTGGAATATCTTTTTGTTTTTGAATGAGTTGCCAGAGGGGCCAAAGAAGCGAAGTCTTTGCTGTTTTTACACGCTTTATATTAGCTTCACCTGTATGTTTGTATGTGTGTTTGTATGTTTGTATGTTTGTAACCGACTCCTTAGGGCGCGATTTTGACCCACTTCCCGGTTTCCGATTGAGCTGAAATTTTGCACATATGTGTAAATTGGATGGCAATGCAATATTATTGTAACATGGAGCTGATCTGATGATGGAGCTGAATGGTGGCCATAGGAACTATGTAATAAAACAACACAATCCCGTCGAGTTTGGGCTCGTTTGATTCGTCTTGACGAGCACTTTGATCCTAGATGGTAACCAGGGTCTGATGATGGAGCTGGAAGATGGCCAAAGGCACTCCACAATAAAACGAAACAACCCCATCGAGTTTGGGCTCGTTTGATTCGTTTTGACGAGTACTTTGGTCCTAGATGGTAACAAGGGTCTGATGATGGAGCTGGAAGGGGGGTAGGTGGCGGGGTGGGGGGGGAATGGGGTATGGGGTAAGGGGGTTAGGGGGGTTTAGGGGATTGGGGTAAGGGTGTGGGGTTTGGGGGGGTTTGGGGAAATGGGGTGGGGGATGTTGGGGGGTTGGGTTTAGGGGGTTTGGGGGTTGTAGGTGAGGGGGGTAAAGTTAGAAAGAAAAAAATGCAACTAAAAAATAGAAAATAAATAATAGTTTAAAAAAACTAAAAAACACGCTTTAAAAAATAAAAAATAAATTTTAATAAATTTCAATTCACTATTCTTATAGTGCAGTAAAAAATCTTAATAAGCAATTATTATATTGTTATATCCAGATCAAAATTTATAAACAATTCTAAATATTGATAAAATAAATAATAATAGTTTAAAATATTTTATTGTAAAAAAAGCGTGGGGTGCTTTTTAAGATGTTATCAAAATGACAATCCTTGACAATTGACACCATGCACCCCACGCTTTTTTTACAATAAAATATTTTAAACTATTATTATTTATTTTATCAATATTTAGAATTGTTTACAAATTTTGATCTGGATATAACAATATCATAATTGCTTATTAAGATTTTTTACTGCACTATAAGAATAGTGAATTGAAATTTATTAAAATTTATTTTTTATTTTTTAAAGCGTGTTTTTTTTACTTTAGGGTAGGAAAAGTGACTTGTGCTCGAGAAAAATCCCTTCGGTCGAACTGGGAATGGAGGGCCCAGACAGTGTCCGACTTGCACGGACTAAAAAACCCGGTCACACAAGTCCCCTTCTCTTGGAATATCTTTAAGTGGTACTACAAGTGAATTAAATTTTAAAATTCCACTTATTCTAATAATGTGAAAGTTTGTGAATGTGTGTTAGTATTTCTCGTCAAAACTGCTAGACGGATTTGGATGAAAATGGTATGTAAATGAACTAAAACAATTACTTTGCTCACCCGCGACCTTACAATAGTTACGTTTATGCAAGAAATGTGCGTTCATGCAGTTCCTCCACCTCCACACTGTACGAACACACACAAATCACATAAACCCAACCATCACCACCACCAAGCTACACTGACGCGTTTCGAACTCAACCAGAGCTCATCTTCAGAGTTACCACAACCGTATGCTATGCTACCAAACGTTAAACCCGTTAAACCGTTAAAAACGTTAAACGTTAAACGTTAAAACGTTTGAGTTTAACGTTTGGTAGCATAGCATACGGTTGTGGTAACTCTGAAGATGAGCTCTGGTTGAGTTCGAAACGCGTCAGTGTAGCTTGGTGGTGGTGATGGTTGGGTTTATGTGATTTGTGTGTGTTCGTACAGTGTGGAGGTGGAGGAACTGCATGAACGCACATTTCTTGCATAAACGTAACTATTGTAAGGTCGCGGGTGAGCAAAGTAATTGTTTTAGTTCATTAATATGGACCTCCGCAAAGTAACGCCTGATTCAATAAATTATTTAAATGGTATGTAAATAGCTGGCAATCTGAAATAATAATAATATTTTTTATGTTGATATTCCTAGGGGATTGGGATTGTCGCATAAAAAACCCATAACCTGAACCATTAAGTATAGATACAATTATACCACTAATTCCTAAGGAAGTTCCCAAAAACCACATCGTGCACGTTTTCGTAAAAAATTTGTTGAATCTAATCTGCTTGAGTCAAGTCTCGGGTACACTTAGCTAGAGTCATTCTTGATAACGCGTACCGTGGTCATTATTGCAATGTCCAATTTTGACACATTCACGTCTTTGTGAATGGCACTAGCTATTAAAGGCTAGTAATTTAAGCTTTTTAAACCCAAACCTAGTTAGTGGTAAAGCTACTTTAAACCTTGTGTGATTGCGTGAAGATCACTGTGACGTTGTACTTTTTGACGTATGTATCAAAAATAATTACATGCATAATATAAAAGTTGAAAAATAAACTACATACCTAATACCACATACGTTCAACAATTATACTGGTACTCTCAAAACGTTTCAATCAATCCGTTCACAGTTCGAAGGCTCCCACTGAAACACAGTGGGGTTTCCCACCCATACAGTTCTCCACGCGCTATAGTTCCCCGTTCAATGGAAGTACGAGGAAGGATCTACCCACGTACAAAGCAGTTCTATTAAGACCTCCCGGTTAATAGATATTCCGAAGTTAGTCTGAACGCATGAATGACTGACCTGTACGTATTTGGATTGAAGTCCTATTTCGGACTTGCCTTTCATTAATAGAATGGTGTCCAGTTGTGCATCTTCCTTCTTTGTTTTGGACTAAGACAAGTGAACTTATTTACACATGCTTTCTCATGTTTTTTTTCCACCCAAAAAAACATATCGTTACAGATAGTAATTGGGCTAGTGTTTAGCGAAAAGTGTTCTAATAGCAAGAGAATATATATATTATGTACGTACAGACGGCATCGCATTATTAGGTACCTAATAATAATAAAATTTATTTAAGTTGTGGAAGTGGTATTATTTTAATTTGTGTACTTCAATTTGTAAGAACCCTTTCGATTTCAAAAGCAAGACAATATTTTTCATGACCGCGTAATAAAAACTGTTCAGTACCCTCTTTAAAACAAGACTATCCCTAATGAAACCAAAACATGATTTCGCGTTTTATGATTTTTTTTGTTTCACTATATGCGCGGCTCACACCATTTTTCATTCCGAACCAATCCGGATTAAACCGGCTACAGCCGACGTGCGCCCGTAAAATTGTACCTCATTTGTATAAAAGCAGTCTTCAAGGTAAAACAACTAATGGATTTTTACCAACCGACCCTTAGCGGCCGGTATCAATCGCCTATAAATATTTATGAGTATTTAAATGTTACAATCGAAATCCAATAGCAATTAGGATCTTTGATCGTAGCGGGTTTTAGGGGCAAATAAACATTTTATTCTTTAATGTTTTCTTTATTTGTATATTTACGTAATTTAACCTACTTCTTTAAAACTACTTAGTTAAATTATGTCCACAACAATACAAAGTGTCCTGAAATTAAATTCGGAATACGGAGTTAGTTTGACTGAACATCTCTGTAAATATTTTTCATTGGTTGTAGATAAATGTTTCCATACATTGATCGATGTTCAAATTGAACCACGTGTAAGGCATGACTATACTTTAAATACAATACATTACAATGACTCAAATGTTGAATCAAAAAATCCGATAATAAACCTCTACAGGGCTGGTTCTTTAATCAAACAAACCCATAACCTACTGAAATATTCCAGAATAATTTGAGGATTCTCTGTAAAAGTAATAAGAATAATAGCTGATTAATTAACCCCTTGTTCATAAACAGTTACGAAGCTGGTATAGCTAAATTATATTTTATCTGTATCTGGTAAACGCGTCATACACAGCGTAAAAAACAAAGACTCCTAGTCAGCAAACTTAATATTTATTTAAATGGGCTGAAAGTTGGCCAGGCGTCCCACATGTCGATATAGACTTGACTTAAAATGTATTGGCTATACATATAGACCCTTAACTTTTATCATGTCCACAGGAGAGACGCGATCAAAAAAATGTCTACGATCCAAATACTTATGTCGCAGAGATAGTTAAAGGTCAAATAATGTATACGTAACATGAGCTTACCAAGCGTTTATGTAATGAATAAGGGAATAAGTATCCTACAAATAGTTCTTTGTTACTTAATAATAGATGTTGATAGCTATTCACTTTTGTCCTATGAAATGAATACTCACCCCTGTACTCATAATAACAGTCGGTTTAAGTTAGCCCTAGTTTAGCTATGTTCGATCAGCTATAATAAACCAGATAAGTGCGAGTCGGACTTATATCAAAACTATACGATTTTCGAAATTTAAAAGCCCGCAAAATATAAGTTTTTACTTCATAGCATTCCGATAAAACTAAGTTTAAGAAGTTTTTCTTTGAAATACGTACAAGAAATTTTTAGCTGATCAGTGATTTTGGTACTTTTTCTTTACTTGTGCTGCGAGACTTTACTTCTTGCCAAATCTCATAATACTATGACAACGGAAAGTAGGTACTGTATATTTGGAGCGGATGTAACTGTAACTGTTTTTGCAATCATTGAGCAACTTTTTCATTTGTGTATGTTTGGTTACTTCATATAATCGAAGTGTCTGTCGCTGTAGCTTAACTTTTTTCTTAATTTAAACTGTGTTTCTTTGTTTTTTATAATTTTAGTTTTAGATCTGTTTCCCAGATCAGAGGAAAGAACTGGTAAAACTGGTTTTATTTAGTTTAATCGGGTTATGATTGGGTTGTTGTTGTTGTTGTTTCTTTTAATACTTTTTTCTTTTTTTTGTTTCTTTAGTGTTCCGTGTTCCGCTAGGAAGAGGCATAGGTCTCAGGAACATTCAGCCAATTATTTTAGGGCCACCACAGACCGAAGCGTTTTCGTTGCCGTCGCGCGCGCGCCCCGCGCTTCGGTCTGTGGTAGCCTTGAATGCTTGAATGTTTAGTTTTTAGGGTTCCGTAGTCAGATAGTTTTATGTTAGATGATATGTTTTTCTTTTTTTATAATAATTATATAATTTGTGTCTGTTTTGTGTGGCCTTCCGTGATGTTGCTGTAGGTACTGTGGCCCGGCGGAAGACCAGTGCTGGTTTTTAACTAGCAACATGCTGAGCTGGGTCCCTTTTTGTAGCAGCACTAATATGTACATTTCTATGTCTATGTCTATACGTATGTTTGTACTCTTATTTTTGTCTGTGTATGTGTTATTGTTGTTATAAAATAAATGTTTTTCTTTCTTTTCTTTTCTTTCTTTATATTTCATTCCCACAGTTTTTACTTGAAAAAATACTTTTAAAAGTAGGTATGTATCTGTGTTGGAACGATACGAAATTGTGTGGACTGTAACTAAATTTAATTTGCGACGAAAATTCTATATCAAAATGGTTTTCGAGATTCGAGACAAAACCAAAAGAGTTATTTACTACAAGAAAACAACTAATATGGGGCGCGAATAAGTGCTAATCCACGTACCTGCTTTCCTCAGAGTGTGATGCCCTATGAGGCCTTAGTCAAGACCGGCACTTCAGCTACTTACACGTGAACGAGCTCGATTTACCACAGTTTTCGCCTCCGTAACCTTACTTGATCGCCCACAACACACCAATGGCTTAGCACCTCTTATTTACGCAAAAATACTAATTTATAGATGGAAGAATGACTTGACTTCTAATTTTTAACCGACTTCAAAAAAAGGAGGAGGTTCTCAATTCGGTTGTATGTTCTTTTTTTTTTTTTAACGTGTGTTACCTCAGAACTCCGTCATTTATGAACCGATTTGGAAAATTCTTTCGTTGTTTGAAAGCATATGCTTCAAGGTTGGTCCCGTTGTTACCGGAATCCAGTTCTGATGATGGGATCCATGAGGAATTGAAGGAACTCTTCAAAAGTTCAAGGGAAATGTAAAGCGATTTTAGTATTTTCAGTGACAAATCGAGCATTTGCATTCATAAAGTGTTATTTGGTAAACTAGATCTGATGAAGAAGACCGCAGATGGCCAACGGAACTCCTCAACGGGTCAAATCTTGCAAGTTGAATTTGACTCACTTCCCGGTTTCTGATTGATTTCATATTTTACATGCATGTGTAAATCAGGTGACAATGCAATATTATTGTGACATGGAGCTAATCTGATGATGGAGTTGGAAGGTGGCCATAGAAACTCTGTAATAAAACAACACAACCCCGTCGAGTTTGGGTTCATTTGAAACGTCTTGACGAGCACTTTGATCCCAGATGGTAACCAGGGTCTGATGATGGAGCTGGAAGGTGGCCAAAGTTACTCCATAAAGTAACGGCACTTACCCCATCGAGTACGGACTCATTTGACTCGTCTCAACGAGTACTTTGGTCCTAGATGGTAACCAGGGTCTGACAATGAAGTTGGATGGTGACCATAAGAACTCCGTAGTAAAACGACATAACCCCATCAAGTTTGGTCTCGTTTGATTCGTCTTGATAAGTACTTTGGTAACCAGAGGCAAAAAGTACAGTCAGTAAAGAGTGCCAGTCCAGGCCATTAGCAACAACTAAAAAGAAAAAAATAAAAAATTTAAAAAAATAAATAAAACCGCCTTCAAAAAACACCCAAAAAAAACTTGGAAATAAAAAAAATTTAAATAAAAAATAAAACCTTCAAAAAACCCCCAAAAAAACATAAAATAATAATTGATTGAACCGACCACAATAAGCATGAAAATATCTTTCTACTAATCTGTTTGAAGTTGGTGCCTCAGCACGAGCCAGCAGGAGTGTAGAAGCCCTATAATAGGCATGTAGGTAAGTTAGATTACTAGGTCCACTCCTGCTGGCTCGTGCTGAGGCACCAACTTCAAACAGATTAGTAGAAAGATATTTTCATGCTTATTGTGGTCGGTTCAATCAATTATTATTTTATGTTTTTTTGGGGGTTTTTTGAAGGAGGTTTTATTTTTTATTTAAATTTTTTTTCTATTTTTAATAATTTATCCGCCGGTTACGCGGTCGATACGAAAAATCAATGTGTGGCCATAGCCCGACAGAGTTGCCATATCTATGAACGGAAGTTACTCTATTTTATACAAAATGTAGCCATTACAAAAAGTAATATAGACTATGTTAAGGTTGAACAGTATCTTTTTTCATAAATTGAAAAACTTCGATTTTATACTGATAACCTTAGAGCTCTAAGTAAGTATGCCATATTAACTTCAATGCGTGCTTGAGAAAACGACAAACAGATAGAAAAGAACAACGAAATTATTTTATAAAAGTTCCTTTTTATTTTATTATTATTAGACTTCCGTCGGTCAGATTGACTTGAAATTTGGAGCAGATAAGAAGTTTGAATGAAGTGCAGTAAACAAATTGAAAGCCGCGGTGGCCCAGTCGCGTGAGTCCTATGGCCTCTCAAGCAAAGGGCCTTGGGTTCATGCCCGGCTCGCACCTCTAATATTCGGAATTTATGTGCGAAATTACATTTGAAATTTAGCATGAGCTTTACGGTGAAGGAAAACATCGTGAGGAAACCTGTGTAGTAAAGTGTGCGAATGTCTAAACCCTCTCATTCTGGGAGGAAGGCCCGTGTCCTGCAGTGGGACTAACCTATATAGTCTGGAATGATGATGATGAAACAAAATCAACAGTCAGTCAAAAAACTTGTATTAATAATGGATTTTTTACAGAAACTTATTTGTCTTTGAGGTACGGAACGTCATTCCCTGCGAAAACTTCTTGCTCATTATTGTTAAAACAATCTGTTTTCTGTGTCAGGGCAATACTGCCACGGAATGGAATAGGCCATTTACGCCACTTACGCCGGTCACGTTCGGCTATCCTCGGGGAGCGGCCACGAACTCAGGTTTCGCCCGCGTGATTACACCTCACGTCTCTAATTATGCCTCTAATGTCTCGTTTATACGAAGTGGCCATCGCTGAATACTATTTCAATTGTGGGTTCGATGTTACCTCAATTGATAATTAGTCTAGTGTGTCATCATCATTATCGTCATTTCAGTCGAAAGACGTCCACTGCTGAACATGGACCTCCAAACAGACCGCTACTTTTTTTGGAGTGGAAAATGCGGCTTATGCATCCAGCCCTGTTCGAGGAAAAAGAATGTGGGGCTCTTTCACAAGGGGCTTTACCCATTTAAAACCACACAGATTCCCTCGTTGCCATTGTGAACGCCACGGGAGCATGTAGACACCACACACCCACTGGCCGCTCCGGGATGGAGCTCCTCTAATCGACTCCTTGCAATCCGGGCTCGGCTTTAAAGAGACCCGCCTTGCGCCATCCGTATCCAACGCGTTTCCGCAAACTTAAACAAGTCGTCGCTCCATATTGTTGGATATATTGTATACGCCCCTCGAGAAACTTTCGGCCCCAACGGCTATCAGTTCTACGAGCGATGTGCCCTGCCTACTGACACTCGAGTCTAGCGCTTCTTTGGGCTATGTCGGTGACTTTACTACTGACTAGTGTGTACTTTCATACAAACGTACCGAAGCAGATACGCGCAGAATCAAACAATCATCATCAGATAATACATGTCCCACTGGACACAGGCCTCCTTTCTTGAGACGGCTTGGGCTGCAGTTCCCACGTGACCCAATTTGGATCGGAAACTGCATACTAGTGTTGCATAACTATCGATAGTTTGACTATCGGTAGTCGAACTTGAAAAATAGTCACAATATTGATAGGCCTATCGATAGTAATTACAAAACAATATTATTGATAAGCGTCAATAGTATCGATACTATTGGTAGTATTGCATTTTTTTTCAGAACTATCGATAGTATCGATAGGCCTCTCGATACCGGTAAACTGGGGTTACTTAAGGAAATTTTGGGGCTACTTTGATAGATTTAAAATGGTTATAAGTAAAAACGCAAAAATTCATAGCTCGATTGAGCAAATGACGTAAAAAGTTAGGTGATTTATCAAGGTCACTGCCACATTTGGACTGCACACATGGGGATTTCACTGCCACAGGTGGTCTAAAAAAATAAGGACACGGTGTAAAAAACTGTTTTCTAAAGTAGCCCCGCATTTCAAAATAACCCCAGTTTACGGTATTGTGACTGTTTCTCGAGTTCACGATACTATTGGCAATATTATCGATAGTTCAATCAATTATTGGCAACGCTACTGCACACAAACCTTTAATTTACTGCACGCAGGTTTTTTCACTAAGTTTTCCTTCACTGAAAAGCCTTGAAAAAAGCCGTAGGTAAAAAGAAAATTTCAAGTGTAGTGTAAAAAAACATAAAGCGAATTGAGAACCTCTTCTTTTTTTGAAGTCGGTTAATAAACTTGGAGTGGAAACCCGTTTATACTACACGGCTTCATCATCATCCCAGCCTATATACGTCCACTGCAGGACACAGGCCTCCTCTCAGAATGGCTACTACGGCTTAGTCCACTTCAAACTGTCACTATATACGAGTACAATAGGAGGATCAGGGTGAATCACGGATTTCAACTAATGTAATTGATCGGATTTTGTGTGTTTCCGCTATAGTGGAAGCGTACCTGGGCTCAGTATCTACACCTATATACACCGTGAAATTTTAGTGGTTGTTTTCCCGAAACGAGGTGATTTAGTTTCGATTGTACAATCGATTTATAATTATTATTTTGACTAGAGTCAAAAATCCAATTGTGAAAAAAGAAAGTCGAAAATGACCGCAAACCAATAGTAACGCTTCGTTGGTACAAGTAGCGTACGATCGTACGATAGGTTAGGTACCAACGAAGCGTTACTATTGGTTTGCGGTCATTTTCGACTTTCGTTTTTCACAATTGGAATTTCGACTCTAGTCAAAATTGTAATTATAAATCGATTGTATAATCGATACTAAATCACTTCGTTTCGGGAAAACAACCACTAAAATTTCACGGTGTATAGTATTACTGTGTCGGTAATGTAGCGCGATGAATTTCAATTTCATCAGTGTATGCTTATACAGTATGTTTACGTTACACGTAGTCATAATGATGACGGAAGTAATTACTTAAATAAGTTGTTACACAGAGTGTGTTCGAGTTTTTATTTGAATTTGCTTTATTTTAATCAAGCAACAACGTCGTGTCGTGTGTTCAATGTAATGAAGTTAAAACTTCAGTAAAGTATTATAACTTCGTCAATATATAAGTTCTAATAAGTTTTCTTCTAGGTAGTCATCCTATAGCTTGTGTGTGTGTGTGTTTATCTTTCACGCTAAAAATACTGAATGGATTTGTATGAAATTTGGTATAGATATCTAGCTGGATTTCGGAAATAGCACAAAGGCTAAACTTTTAATTCCGATTCTCAAATGGAGCCTAAATAAAATCCCGAAATCTCAACCGTTCATTTTGGGAGATCAACTTTAGCACAAATGTTTTTTGTGCAGCGCTAATGAAGATCACGTTGTAAAATTTGGGAATTCCGAGGGAAATATGGTGACATCCCGGAATTTTAATTTAAATGCCAGATCTAGTGGTAAACGCGAGCAAACCCGTGAATAAAGGTTAGTGAATAATAAATAAATACATTTTCAGTATATTAATGAAAGCCAGAAGCCGGGGTGGCCTTTTTGCGGAATTTATTTGCAAAATTACAATTGAAATTTACCATGAGCTTTACGGTGAAGGAAAACAAACTAAACTTGCACGTACCTGAGAAGAAATTCAATGGTGGGCGTGAAGTTCCCAATCCGCACTTGGCCCGCATGGGAACTACGGGCCAAGCCCTCTCTTTCTGAGAGGTGGCCTGTGCCCGTAGGGACTACGTCTATAGGCTGGGGTGATGATGACGATTGATGAGTGTTCTTAGTGTTACGAGAGTACTAGTTTTTTATTACAGAAATAACTGAAAAATATGACAAAGGATTTGATAGACGCGATAATGGATTGAAATCCCCTTGCAACATATAATGTTAGTTTTCGTAAAAATATTCCGTCCTTCGTAAAACTTTTGTATCCATTTCTTTAATAACTTTCCAAATTAGTAGTATTTAATAAATTGTTTACTGTATTTTTTTACCTATCGTAAGACTTCATTTCGATTTCATCACTGGGAAATTATTTTTTATTATTTACTAGCTGTTGCCCGCGATCCTGTCCGTGAATAGGGCTATAAAAAATAGCCTACAACCTATTCTCAGACCTACTACATATAGAGAGAAAATTTGGTAAAAATCAATTAAGCCGTTTCGGTGGAGTTCGATAACAAACACCGTGACACGAGATTTTATATTTTAGAATAGCTGATGCCGGCCGGCGGCTTGGCCCCCGCTGAAGTTTTTGTTTCGTAAAAACTTTGTCTTGACAATTTAGGAACACAACAAAAAAATAATTTTACAATTTGGTGAAGTGGTTCTCCAGTTTGGAGCTTAGGAACACATTTTGGCGATTCATTTTTGTGTAATATTGATTTTATTACTTTAAGTATAGCTAGACCGTTTAAATGAGTCCTCGGCCGCGCGGTACAGGGGCTGGGGGGGGGCGGTATGATGACAATGGGGCCGAGAGAGGTGCGGGATAAACTTCATAAAATAAATAAACTTAAAATATATTAAAATAATTTTAAATTTCATTTAAACTCAAAGGTGCGAGCCGGGATTTGAACCCGCGACTATCTGCTTGAGAGGCCATAGGACAAACCGCTAGGCCAGCACGGCACGCTACGAAGATTAATGAAACTAAAATTAATGTCGAAACTTTGAAGGAGCTTACTAATAATTCCGTCACACATCTTTCTTCTATTACCAATCGATATTCAACTGACTTTCACACTGAGGTAATTTTACCCGAATCTATATTTACCCGAATCGTCTGAAAAATTCAAAAATATTTATTTACTAAATTAGTTCAAAGGGTTAAAAGTTGCCTCTGAAGTAGGTATAGGAGACGAATAACATTTTTCTCCTTCTTTCCTCTAAAAAAACACTCGTGGGATAACGTTTAAGTAAATTAAATCAGTAAGCAAACCGTAAATAGTACAGTAATTCAGTTTATTTTAACGTAATTTAGACCACCCTGATCTAATAATACTGCACATTTTCGCGCTTAACGAAAAACCATTTAGCGTGAGCCAGTCCATCAGAATAAATCCACCTACGCTGATTATTTTTTTAAATAGGCACTGTTCCGTCATAGGTAAACATTGCATGGTATTGCTTTTTTTACCAATAAGCATCGAGATGTTTTTAAATCCTGTCCATCGCACCCAAAAATCTTTTTCGTTTTTATAAAATCTTAGTTTTCGTTTAGCAAACGTTCTGCTAATAAAAAACAAAAAAAAATTGTAAACTAGCCTAGTGTAAAGTTAATTAAAGAAAAAATAATAATAAAAATAAATATTAGGAGACAATCTTACACAAATCGACCTAGTCCCAAACTAAGCAAAGCTTGTACTATGGCTACTAGACGACGATAAACATACTTATATAGATAAATAAATACTTAAATACATAGAAAACATCCATAACTCAGGAACAAATATTCGTCATCACACAAATAAATGCCCTTACCGGGATTTGAACCCAGGACCTATTGCTTCGTAGGCAGGGTCACTACCAACTAGGCTAAAGCGGTCGTTAAAGAAAACGTTTTTAAAGAAAGTTTATAGTATTTTATGCAACTGTTGTATAAGTGAGGTCTTAAAAGGCGAGTGACGTGAGTTGCGATACGAGCGAATGCGAGTATCGCAATGGAAGGCGGCACGAGCCGTTAAGACCAAATTATACACCGTTGCATACAATATTTTTCCTACGACTCGACTCTACTGTACTGTACTGTACCCTACTGTAGGGTACAGTCGGGTACAGTCGGGTACAGTAGGGTAAAATGGGGTACAGTCGGGTACAATAGGGTACAGTCGGGTGAAATAGGGTACAGTAGGGTACAGTCGGGTGAAATAGGGTACAGTAGGGTACAGTCGGGTACAGTCGGGTACAGTAGGGTACAGTAGGGTACAGTCGTGTACAGTAGGGTAAAATAGGGTACAGTAGGGTACAGTAGGGTACAGTCGTGTACAGAAGGGTAAAATAGGGTACAGTAGGGTAAAATAGGGTACAGTAGGGTACAGTTGGGTACCCTATTTTACCCTACTGTACCCGACTGTACCCGATGTACCCGACTGTACCCTACTGTACCCTATTTTACCCTACTGTACCCGACTGTACCCGACTGTACCCTATTTTACCCTACTGTACCCGACTGTACCCAACTGCACCCTATTTTACCCTACTGTACCCGACTGTACCCTACTCTACCCGACTGTACCCTAATGTACCCTATTTTACCCTACTGTACCCGACTGTACCCGACTGTACCCTACTGTACCCTATTTTACCCTAATGTACCCGACTGTGTCCTATTTTACCCTGTTGTACCCGACTGTACCCGACTGTACCCTATTGTACCCTATTTTACCCTACTGTACCCGACTGTACCCTATTTTACCCTAATGTACCCGACTGTACTCTACTGTACCCTATTTTACCCTACTGTACCCTACTGTACCCGACTGTACTTTACTGTACCCTATTTTACCCTATTGTACCCGACTGTACCCTATTTTACCCTACTGTACCCAACTGTACCCTACTGTACCCTATTTTACCCTACTGTACCCGACTGTACCCGACTGTACCCTACTGTACCCTATTTTACCCTACTGTACCCGACTGTACTCTACTGTACCCTATTTTACCCTACTGTACCCGACTGTACCCTACTGTACCCTATTTTACCCTACTGTACCCGACTGTACCCTACTTTACCCTACTGTACCCGACTGTACCCTATTTTACCCTACTGTACCCGACTGTACTCTGCTGTACCCGACTGTACTCTTCTGTACCCTATTTTACCCTACTGTACCCGACTGTACTCTACTGTACCCTATTTTACCCTACTGTATCCGACTGTACCCTACTGTACCCTATTTAACCCTACTGTACCCTATTTTACCCTACTGTACCCGACTGTACCCGACTGTACCCTATTTTTCCCTACTGTACCCAACTTTACCCTATTCTACCCTACTGTACCCGACTGTACCCTTTTTTACCCTACTGTACCCAACTGTACCCTATTTTACCCTACAGTACCCGACTGTACCCTATTTTACCCTACTGTACCCGACTGTACCCTATTTTACCCTACTGTATCTGACTGTACCCGACTGTACCCGACTGTACTCTATTTTACCCTACTGTACCCGACTGTACCCGACTGTACCCTATTTTACCCTACTGTACCCGACTGTACCCTAATGTACTCAACTCAGCAGGTCTAAACTGGGATTTAGTGTTGAGTGTACCCTACATTTAATATTATGTGGCAGCTAGGTGTATCGTAATAACGACATTACGACACAAGTGCTGTTATGGCGAATAGATTAAGTATAGACTTTCTGAAGTCATATTATCTATGTTCTTATGTATTTGTTCGCGACCATGTAAAAACCAGATAAAAGTACAGGAGTAGGAAAAAAACGTTTATTTGATCAAGTACCTTTTAAAAAAAACGGATGTAAGGGCTTCAGTGCTTCGAATGCAAAATTAAACGTAAAAATAATAAAAAGTTCAATTTGGTTCCACTTTGATATTGTAAAACAAGAAAAAACTGATAGTCAGTATAATAATATCTGAGCACCTAGGTTACAATAGCCAAGTACGAATCAGACTCGCACAAGAAGGATTAATAAAGTCTAGTTTGATTATCAGTAACGGTGATAAGTACAGTAAATTAATTTTATTTTTATTGTTATTTCTTGGCGTAACGTCCGTTCGTAGTAATTTCTACACATTCTATGTAAATTTCAAGTGTCTGCCTATTACAGTTCAAAATAAACAGGTGTGTCTACGAAGACGTACAGCGGGAGAAATTAGCACCCATTTAGAAACAGAATTCTAAAAAAATTAATTCGAACCAGTTTGTGACCGAATATATATTTTTTTATTAATTAAATGTAGTCTTCAGTAATTTATTTAAATGCACCCTCAAACTGTTTTTGATCAGTTAATTATTTAATGCATAATATAATCTTCTTTATCAGCATCACAAATTATAAAATAAAATAATAATAATAATAAATATAATGGGACAATCTTACACAAATCGACCTAGTCCCAAACTAAGCAAAGCTTGTACTATGGGTACTAAACGACGATAAACATACTTATATAGATAAATAAATACTTAAATACATTGAAAACATCCATAACTCAGGAACAAATATTCGTGCTCATCACACAAATAAATGCCCTTACCGGGATTTGAACCCAGGACCTCTTGCTTCGTAGGCAGGGTCACTACCAACTAGGCTAAAGCGGTCGTTAAAATTATTTATCTTTATAATTGTAACATTTTTTATTAGATCTCATTTTTCTAAGTAGCATGCAGATAAACGACCTAAGAAAAGGTTAATATACTTACGAAAAATCTCCCCGAAATTCAACTGCCTTTGATATTTAAAACATTATTACGTAACCTTCTCATTTAAATAGATTTAACAATTGTCAATGTCAGAAGAAACCTCCGTCGCGGCAAACCACAGGTCTTTGTGGAATGAAATATATTATTTTATTATTGAAAGCGTCTTTCTGCGAAACCATGCCTACGGGACTTAAACGGAATTTGAAATTGATCCCTTTCACGAGATTTTCGTATTCTTTAATACTTAAGAGTGGCGAAGAGCCTTTGTTAAAAAATCAATAAGTTCTAGAAAAAAAGAATCACAACTTGTACCTTAATTTGCCAACAAAATAATACTTAGATGTTTTTGTTCGATTGGAAGTTTCAAGTTTTATTTTCTTAATAATTTTTGTCACAATCGAATAAAGTGTCTAAAAAACAGTTTAGCTTTTGAAGCCGTTTAATATGCAAGTACTTGCTATTAGGTACTTTTTTGTACCTACTAAGACTTTTGTGCAATCTTTATGCCAATAAACTCATCATAATCATCAATATTTCGACTTAGACTTTCGTTGTGCAATTTCCTCCAGTTCATGCTTTTTAGCGCGAGTTTTTTCACCTTCTGATACGACACTAAATAAAATTACACGTACACATACCATAACCGACGTTTTCCACGCATAAAGCCCGTTCCACGAAATACGCTACAAATCTAATGTTACCCACAGTACCACACGCGATAACGTGGATGCTTTTTATACGGCGCTATCTATTTAGCACCAGACGTCGCCCCACGGCATCCATGCGCGGGTGTGGAATGTGAAATCGGCAAACAATTTCATTTCATACATCATATTTCACGGATTTTTCATTCCGAATGTTTTAGTTTCCATGGTCGAGAAAAATGACGGGTAAAAGATTATGTTGATTTTGTGATTTTCATTTATAAAACGAACATGAATATAGTCCGACCACAAAATCCCACCATTATCTGCCCTAAAGACGGACAACATTACAATAAAGAAGATGACACCGCCACTCAACTGACGTACTTTTTGTGAGCTGTCAAAATACGATTCGATGCAACTAAAAATCTAATTTTGCAGTTAGTAAAATTGATAGTTAATCTGATTTTCAGGACTAAAATTAAGTATTTTTTAATACAGCCACGTCTTGGATTTTTTTGTGTTTCAATTGCACAGAAACAAACGTATTTTGACTTTGTGGTCTTGCATCGTTTCATTCCTCTTTAAATATCAATTGTGTTCATAATATCTATGTACAAAAGCATCCTCGACTTTTCTCGGCGCGGAAACAAATGCAGTCTTACGAGTCTTACTTACTCGTACATCGATGCTTCCAGAACTTTTTTCCTCCAACAAAACAATGAACTAAGTCAGCGGGATCTCCCATTGTTACGTCTAACTCTACCTCCCTGTTTGCATAATGGTTTCATTTCAATAGAAATTATTTGTAAGCGCTGCACTGAGCATTGCAATAATATTGGAAGCAAAATATTGCAGGTCGATTGAAATCCGTGGGCTAATGTTGGCGTCGAATGCAGATATAAATTAAAATAGTATTTCCATTTGTATAAAATCTAGCTTTGCTTGCGGCTGTTAATAAATTAATTCCACGTGTAGTAAGTATATTTATATTTTAACTAGCAACTTAAATTTATCTCACCCAATATTCGATCATAATATTACGTAGTTGGAAGGTTCTATACAAAATCAAACTCAAAAAAATCGCCTCCGTCGCGCCAATACTGACTTATGAGAACACTGACAGATTGAGTGATACCTTACTTAGGTAGTAGAACATAAAGTTGTAAATCATCTGTGCGAGCTTCAGTTTTGTTACCTTTTTTACCAAAAATGGAATGACAACATTGACAACCCATGACAACGGTGTTGAGAAATAAAACAAAATATGTAAAAGAAAGTGTATTGTAAAATTAACCTTAAGATTAAGTAATAAGGTGCAAACACGATACTAAAATATGCGAGTTTCGTTATTTTGGTATGAGAGCGAAAGAGGCAATTGATGATTTACGCCTTGTTTTGATGGCTCCATCTTTCGAACGGCGATCGTACATACATACGTAGGTATTACATTATTATGATCCAAGCACCCAATTACCCACCCAATAGGGTCCCGCCGGAAGACCAGCGCTGGCTCCACCTCAGGAGTCCGCATTTATGCTGAGGCGGGACCTTTTTCACACACAATTTAATGTTTTATGTTTTATTTTATGTTATATTTTTTTTTTATAATATTTGTGTGTGAAATAAACTTTTTCATTAATTCATTCACACACACACACTCGCACACACACACACACACACACCCATATACACACACACTTGCACACACGCTCACACATACGCACGCTTGCATGCACACACACACGTACGCGCGCAGGGCGCGTGTTTTATGCTGGAATTTTAGGTTAAGTTAGGATTTTAACTTCAATAAACTACTATTTTTAGATTAGTGGTCTATTACATTGTGCTATTTTTGGAAGAGCGAGGCCTCCCAACACAGGTACTTATATACCTACTGGGAAGCCTCAACCTTTGTTTTTTTGTAACCACTGTATTTTGTTGAAAATAAATTATTGTTTATTGTTATTGTTTATTGTTTATTGTTATTGTTATAATTCAATTGAAAAATCCGCCGTGTTAGCCTAGCGATTTGACCTATGGCGTCTCAAGCGAACAGTCGTGATTTTGAGACCGGGCTCGCACCTCTGAGTTTAAAATGTAAAATTACATTTGCATATTGGTAAAGGAAAACATCGTGAAGAATACTGCACACACACCTGCGAAGAAATTTAAGGTTATTTGTGAAGATCCCAATACATACTTGGTCCGTATGGGAACTACGTCCCAAAACCTTTCACTCCGAGAGATCTGTGCTCTGTAATGGGACATTTATAGACTGGAATGATGATGTGATGACGATATTGTTTTCTGTACCTTAATTAGCAGATTTCAGATCACGGGCTTATAATCATTTTAATTACCGCGCTTGCTTTAAATTATGCCATATTCAGTGGTTTAGAAAATTACGTAACAAGAACCTACTGGCGGGTATTAAACGGAATATGGATTAGTACAGTCAGCTTAAAGATATTCCTTAGGTGTGAGGGATGAAAATCGGGCAAGAGTGAGTTGAACTTGTGAACTGAGAGTTTCGTGAATCTAAATATTTCATAGCATTGCGGTCCGGTTACGACTGCGCCAACAGCGGCGTGGCGAGCGTTTTCTCTAATTATTGCATTATTAATTAAATTCTACCATATCCTACTAATATTCATCTAATTAAGTAAGTTTGTGAAGATATTTGGATGTTTAAATCTTTATTTGCCAATCACGCAATAACGGCTGAAAAGATTTAGATGAAACTTGACGTGCAGGTGGAAAAAGATTTGGATTAAGACATGGGGTACTTTAAATCCCGGTAATGAACTCCCGTGGGAGAATACTTTTAGTTTAAATAAGAATAGAGGCGCTATCTAAGAACGTTGAAGTACCTTGGCGTTCAATATGACGTATTAAACTCGTCTGCAATCTATAGACGGCGTTGTCTAAGCGAACTTTGTGCTTTCTAAATGTTACCGTAACCATTTTTCATAGACTTTTAACACGGGCGAAGCCACGGGATAAAGCTAGTGTTAAATAAAAATAAAATGCATTAATAACAAAATTGAATTACACAAACAAACTGACCTTGATTTTAAACACGTCAAATATGTTATTTTTTCAAATAGAAAGAATGTTACATTCGGATTTCAAAAACCTTTTCCACTCAAGCAGGCCTTTTTAAGTTAGTGAGGTGAAAAGATATTTCGACTTTGCCTTGGAAAATGCTCGTCGCGCCGCCGCCGATCGGGAAAAGTCGCGTCCGGGCACTAAGTAATAAATAAAAAAATATTAGGGGACAATCTTATCTTACACAAATAGACCTAGTCCCAAACTAAGCAAAGCTTGTACTATGGGTACTAGACGACGATAAACATACTTATATAGTATATAATATATACTTAAATGCATAGAAAACATCCATAACTCAGGAACAAATATTCATGCTCATCACACAAATAAATGCCCTTACCGGGATTCGAACCCAGGACCTCTTGCTTCGTAGGCAGGGTCACTACCAACTAGGCTAAAGCGGTCGTAAAGTATTTGGTTTGTTTTAGTTTCGTCCTTGTGTTCCTAGCATTTCCATCGATAGCTGTCATTTGGCAGAAAGATTTTACGTTGATTAAATTACATTTCCGCCGAATGAGAATGCGAGGTAGTATTGGTAAGCGATTCCTTTTTTATGCCCCGTATCTCATTTCATAGCGAAATTTTACAGAGAACTACGGTATTCGGAATTTGACGGATTCCGTTGTTTTTGTTTGGTTTCGGTTTGCTATGAATTCTCTTCATTTCTAATATCACGTTTTAGTTACATTCCGTTGAGTGCTCGTGTTAAATAAAAGGGTTGCTTTGTTATTTACTACATATTTTGTTTCTTTAACATGAACCATATGTTTTACTAGTACCTAACTAATGTGACGTAAAAACATGAACTCTGAAATCAGTATTTGCTGTTTTGTATCGCAATTTTTTGTTTTTTTTTTCATAATAAGAACTAATTTTTAAATCATAAAATATTAATCTTGTTTTCATTCTCAACATGTTAATGCCCCCTCCCCAATATTGAGCACAGGCCTTAGAATATATAGTTAAATCGTTTAAAAGGCGAGGACTCATTTAAACGGTCTACCTACAAATGCTTGGGCTTCACCTTCACAGGACCTTCACTCTGGGAAATACGAAAAGACGTAGAAATGAGCGACCGGGCTCGAACCCACGACCCTCCGTATGAGTGGTCAAACCACAAGGCTACCACGGCTACAATTTTACAAAAATACATTGTGCTTTAAGTAAATCGATGTCAAACATGTTAATGATACCAAAAAGTCTGAGCGGATAATTAGCCCAACAAAACATTGAACAAAAGGCCTAAGGATATCCTCAGCACTTTGACATTTAACAGTTACACATTAAAATCCCAATAAAAACTATTACGCTTAATACACCGCAAACATTTGAAAAGCTCTCAACGTGTCCGAAGTGCCCAGCAAATCCACTTTGTCGATTGGCTCAGCGAGAAATCTCAGCAACATCACCGCAAATCCTTTTAAGAGTGAATCAGCGGGGTCCCGACGCAACGAGCCGTCGGCGCGCACTGAGTCAATGTACGAGTATACTGTACGCACTAATCCACTCCCGTCTGTATTTTCCTTAACTTGATTTGGCATTGAATCCTTTAACGCGCTTTTTTCTTCTGAGATAGGCAACTTTGACATCTGGCTGACTGCAAAATGCAAATAAAATACATAAAATATGTATATTAGATAAGTAGCTGTTACCCGTGGCTCAGTTCGCGAAGAATTGGTTTCTCGCTATCCCGCGAGAACCATGCAATTTTGCGGGACAAAACACATACTTTTCATCTAAATCGATTGAGCAATTGAAGCGTGAAGAGGTATCAGACAGACACACTTTTGCATTTATTCTTATTAAGTATGGATTTGAATACTTACAAGCTTTTTGATGCCTACAATTTCTGGACGGCACTCTCATGGTCATCCAAACACAACATCCGCACCAATTTTCAAACGGATGTAATTAACCATTGCAAAGTCTCCTGGGGAGACGATCTTGACCAGTCCAGCCAGAATTTCACTACCAGATTATTATATTGTCCCGGGGACTAACAAATATTTTAAATTTCAGCCCAATCGGATACCGACAGTGGTCAAATATGGTTTGCAATTTTTGAAGCAAGCTTCTCTTTTATTTTTATGCATACTTATTATTAGAGTTAGGCCACACTACGGCTAAACCGCAGCGGTTTTTAACCGCGTGACTTTTTAATCAAGTAAAACTAATGCAAAGGGCCGCACTGGCGGCTTTCAAATTTACTTGATTAAAAAGTCACGGGGTAAAAACCATGGCGGTTTAGCCGTATGCGGCCTAGCTCTAAAACACGAACAGTTTAATATAAACAAACTACCTAGTATGTTTTTATCCTTTGTCTAGTACCCATAGTACATACAAGATTTGCTTAGTTTGGGACTAGATCAAATTTTGGTGTCGATCGTCCCATATGTATATTTATTATTATTATAAGTGACAGCTTGTAAAAAAATGTTTTTCGTCAAGAGATTTCAACCTTTTTCCTTAGAAAAAAAAAAACAGTCCTTTGAAAACGTGATCGGACTTAGGCCTTGATCGTTCTGACCCGCCACACGCGGCGGGCAGTGGCCCGTCGCCCGCCGCGTCTATATGCTGTGTTCGTCAATGTTCGGGAGTGGTCGTTCTCAGTTCTCACCCGCCGCGTGCGATGTCCCGAACGCGGCGGGCGAGAACGACCACTCCCGAGCACTGACGAACACAGCATATAGACGCCACATGAATAAATACGGAGCAGAATAAAAACTTCAAACAACGCCGCGCACGCATTACACTACTACATGCACAACATATGTGTGCGTGACCTGTCACAGACAGGACGGGGGGGGGGCGTGCACCGGCGCCCGCTCGGAGACAAACCGGTTTAAGCTAGCTCAGTGAGTAGACAAAGTTCAGGTGTGCCGCCAGCGACGACGCGACCGTTTAGCGTTTAGCTCTTCGATCAACAATACAACTATTGTATTGTTGATCGAAGGTTTAGCTACATAGTTCGGGTGTTCGGTTGGTTTTAAAGAGCCTACCTGATGAATGTTTGTAGATATACAGATATCAGATACTTAGGTACTTGTTTGAAGAAAATATTTTGATACTTAATTATTATTTTTTACCGAGTAACCCTATGATAATAGGTAAGAATTTCGAGCTCTGTTCGGAAGTTTTTATTCTGCTCCGTATTTATTCATGTGTAGACGCGGCGGGCGACGGGCCACTGCCCGCCGCGGGTGGCGGGTCAGAACGACCAAGACCTTAGTAGTCGAAAGTAGGTAGCTATAAAAAAAAATGTAATGAATTTGCTATCACAAATTGAATGTGGTTAATACACATTTTTTTGTTCATTTCTCTTCTTTGGACATGGTAAAAGTTGAGAGTATATAGCCAATATTTTTTAGTCAAGTCTACCTACATCGGCGTTTGTAACGCCTGGCCAACGCTCGGCCCACTTAAATAAATCTTAAGTTTGCTGACTCGGAGTCGCCAACTATATGTCCACAGGAGAGACATCTTTTGTTTCTTACGCTGTGTATGACACATGAGTTGTATTCTAGAAATTCTGAATAACAACTGAGTAACTTCTTAAATTGATTCATTAATCACACCTTCGTTTACCGAACATTCATCTTCCTACATTGCCTGTAAATATATTTTACGTACGAACTACAATGTACAGTCAGCAGACATAGACATTCTAGACTAGGACATCTTTGCTAATTATTATTTGTGGGAGAAAATATTTTAATTTTAAGTTTACCATAATTATACACTTACCGCGAGACAAGTCGTCATTGTCGAGACCTACATCTAGAAATTTTAAACTTATAACTAGTATACCTAGTCGTGTTTTGCTGCTCACTGTACCTACCCTAGCATTGTTGAGCATTTCGGTGACTTATAGTTCGGGAACACAAATGGCGTCCCCTTCACGAATTCCACATTGTTGTTATGTCATCCCAGAAAGATTTTATTTTTGGTTAGTTAGGCACCTATATATGTTGCCTTTTCAGTCACTGTTGGATTTTCGTTAGACATTCTGAGGACCCGAGACTTAATTACGACGATATTTTGCTAAAATTAGTTCACCGTTCCAGTTGGATTGGAGCGGCCGTGGTCATAAGTACACTGAAATCTAGGATATCTAAATCTAGGTTTACTAATGTTTCGCAAATTATTTTTCCCAAACTGATTCATTTGGCAAATGTTTAATTTCCCAACTGTTTATTTCTCTGAAACTGTAAACGTTTCAGGATTGTTATAAAACAAACCTAATCTAACGAATAGTCCTGAAATATATCCTGAATAGTTTACAATTTAAAAAAAAAACATTTGCTAAATGAATCAGTTTGGGATAAATAATTTGCCAAACGGAAGTACACCCTAAATCTAAATGTAAAATTATGCCCCTTCAACCTATAGTAGCGGGACTAGAAGAAAATGAAGAAAATGCGAATAGGTATTATATGCGTTGGCGGCACTGAATTTGTTAATAAAAGGTTTGAAATAAAAATAAGGTTAATAGTTGAACAGTTTTGAGATTATAATTTAGTGTTTCTGGATGCTTTGATCAAATCTAATACATGTAAAAGATGAAGAATTTTGTCGTCTTTTTAAATGACTAATTCAATTAAAATCACATAAACTGTAATCAAATTGATTTAATATACATGCTTTGACAGAATTTTGTTTTGAAAATTTACAATCATAGCTTTCTATTCACATAAAAGTCTATCCTAATTATGTGTTAAAATGTTCCTAGCTTCGTTGTTTATGTTCCTACGAGGTTTAACGCCCTTGTAGAATGTAAACCTCTTTTATTAACCTATAATACTCTCCCTTCGGGCCATAAAAATCTCAAACGCGCAGATACCAGAAAAGATTTAAATAAATTTACCTTCAAAAGATTACTCTGTAAATATTGTCTCAAGAAATTACAAGTTTCAGGTTTTAACGCTTTAATTTTAGAAATTCTAATTGAGAGTTCCTTTAACTTCAATGGACAGAATTTCTACAGTTTAACCTAGTGTTTGAAAATGCATTTTGTTAAGCTTTCGGGAATAAATCATGTAATATTGATCCCAGCTACACGTCCCGCTGTACGGCACAGGCCTCCTCCCAGATTGAGAGGGCTTGCGTCGCTGTTTTCACGTGGGCCTAGTGCGGATTTGAAGCTGTACGGCTTTTAGGTGTGTGCAGGGTTCCTCACGATGTTTTCTTACATCCTAAGCTCATGCTAAATTTCAAATGCAATTTCGCACGTAACTTCCGAAAAACTCAGACGTTCTAGCTACATCCTTTGATAAAGCAAGTCATCTGATATCTAAACCGTGAATAGTTTCCAAAAAAATTAGAACGTATTTGTCATACTGGATGCGTTTTACGGTCGCGGTCAGGTCAAATTATCTATACAAAATATATATTTAGAGACCGACAATGTTGTTCATACATAAAGCGGGCTGCGTTCAATTTGACCTGACCGCGACCGCAGAACGCATTCAGTGTGACAAATCCTTAAATCTCTTACTCGCTATCAACGGAAAGGGTTGACAGTGGGTCAAGAGCACTCCTTATATGGAACTAGCTTTTGCCCCGCGACTCCGTCCGCGTGGAATTAGTAATTTGGGCAGCTTATTTTTTTATCCAATTTGCTTTTTCATTAATTATGGCTCTCCTTAGTTCCTCAATATAAAAAAAATTACCCCCCCCCGCACACCCCCAGACCCCCACCCCCCACCACAGAACCCCCCCCGAACCTCCCCGCACACCGCGTTCACATTCACCACCGTACACCCAAGTCAAGCGTGCCCATAGAAGTTTTACCTACTTCAAAAACCCCCGATTTTGAAACATTCTTCCGCTCCGCTCCGCTCCTATTGGTGTTAGCGTGATGATATATAGCCTATGTCCTTTCTCAGGCTCTAGACTATCTGTGTACCAAATTTTATTTAAATCGGTTCAGTAGTTTTAGCGTGAAAGCGAGACAGACAGACAGAGTTACTTTCGCATTTATAATATTAGTAGGATTACTACCGAAATACAGCTTCAATTAATTTATTTCAAGGTGAAATCATTTTACATTCTACTAAACAAAGGTGATTTTTGAATTTCTTGCGGGGCATTCTTCTCGACAATAATGGTCTTTCTGAAAGCGCTGTTAGTTAAAAGAGACACTTTAAGAGACTTTTCCGCTCTTTTTGTAAAATAACTAGCTGTTGCCCGCGACTCCGTCTGCGAAGAAAAGGAGTCTAAAAAATAGCCTACGACCTACCGAATATGCAGAAAAAATTTGATAAAAATCGATCAAGGAGGAGTTCGATAACAATCACCGTGACACGAGATTTTTATATATTAGAAAGAAGATATTATAGGCTTCCGTTTGACCACAATCACGCCTGATGGAAAGCGAAGATGAGGTATGTATACATGAACGCTTGTCTACTTGCAGGATAAACGTTTTGATTTTGATTTTGATTTTGGAAATCTCAATATCTAAATTTGAGTCAATAGTAAACATTTCCGCATCATTTCCACTTGTCTGAACATCCTTTAGATGTGAGGCACCGTTTAAACCAGCGTTTGTCTACCGGCGGTTGAGACTTCGGTAACAAAGGTAAGACATGTCAATAACAATCCTGACATTATTAGGGACGATACCACTTTGAAGGGAACCCTTTAGAAGTGGTCCGTGTGTGCGTCAAGCAGGATGATGATTTAGGAACACGTGGTAATTGACAGCTTAGTGTAACCCAGTAAATTTTAATCAACTAGTGTAACTCCGCAAACTAATAATAATAAAAAATATATATTTTGTGTATTTCTCTGCAGAATTGATGTCGAACGAACGTCATCTTAGTGCCGCCACTAATTTAGTGGCGGCATCAAAGGCGGCCGACTACTGTGTTCTTTACACTGTTGCGGTCACCGCATTCTGCCTGCATGCGGCGATTGACTCAATGTAACTACCGCAAGGAAAAAGCTAAGAAAAATCGTGCAAGTTGCATTATATTGCGGCGATCGAATGACCACTGCAAACTCGTTTTACGACCTCGCAATGTAATGCAACTTGCACGATTTTTCTTGCAAGTCTAAACTCGGCTTTACTCCAAGACAATGATGGTTTTTAATGAGTCTCAACAAAATAATATCTGCACCAATCACTAATACTTTTTTACCAACTTTCACCGGATAAAGTCCAAATCGAATTCCAGATCTAAACCAAAGACGTGTGGTGTAAAATTTAAGTTTTAAAATACCTATCCAGTATCCAACGTTACCCCACACTATAAAGTTAGATGAGAAAAAAAATCACTGTACGTCTATGGGAGGTAACCTAAAAAAAATTTTTATTACATTTTATTTTATCACATTTTTGGGGTCAAACTAGGTAGGTCCAACTTCGAGAAGGAGGTCAATCGTCGAATCAAACTCGGATGGACAGCGTTCGGGAAGCTCCGCAACATCTTTTCGTCCAAAATACCTCAGTGCCTCAAAACAAAAGACTTTAATCAGTGTATGTTGCCAGTGATACATAATATGGATCCGAGACGTAGTGCTTCACTATGGGCCTGATGAATTGGCTCAGAGTCGCTCAACGAGCTATGGAGAGGGCTATGCTCGGAGTTTCTCTACGGGATCGAATCAGAAACGAGGAGATCCGTAGAAGAACCGTGGTCATCGACATACATAGCCAAATGGATTAGCTCGTTGAAATGGCAATGGGCAGGTCATATAGCACGCAGAACAGATGGCCGTTGGGGGCTAAAAGTTCTGAAATGGAGACCACGGACTGGGAAGCGCAGCGTAGGATGTCCACTAACGAGATGTACGGACGATTTAGTGAAGACCGCAGGTTCAGGGTGGATCAATGAGGGAGGCTTATGTCCAGCAGTGGACGTCCTATGGCTGAAATCATGATGATGATGATGACTTTGTCGGGGTAATTGCTATATAAATATATATCCATGCAAAATTACAGCTTTCTAGCACTAATAGCCACCGCGCTAAGCCGCGGACAGACAGACAGACGGACGGACAGACAGACATGACGAAACTATAAGGGTTCCGTTTTGCCATATCGGCTCCGGCACCCTATAAAGAGCGAAGATAGTTTTGTAAGCCAACAGCCAACTTTATATTCCACACATAGGTACCTACATCACACTGTATGTTGATTCATAAAACGATTTACTGCATTATGTGATCAAAGCTAAAATTAAAATGACAAGTACCTCTTTAGTTTCATCGTTCTATATAATTTATCTAGGACAAAATTTTTAGATATCTGGCAAATTCAAAACTCAAAAAGTATCCATATCACTTGGGAATAACGAATTTTCTGTGGATACGTTGATCTACGTAAAAAATCCAATTGTGAAAAACGAAAGTCGAAAATGACCGCAAACCAATAGTAACGCTTCGTTGGTACCTAACCTATCGTACGATCGTACGCTACTTGTACCAACGAAGCGTTACTATTGGTTTGCGGTCATTTTCGACTTTTGTTTTTCACAATTGGATTTTTGACTCTAGTCAAAATAGTAATTATAAATCGATTGTACAATCGATACTAAATCACCTCGTTTCGGGAAAACAACCACTAGAATTTCACGGTGTATACATATATTACGTAAATCATACAATCCATAAATGAGTGAATGTTACGGACTAATTACGCATTTGACAGTATCGTTTATTTGCATTCCCTCACTAACCTCAATTCCGACCGTGGGTAAAGTGTAGGTGTTACCTGTATGTGTTTGAGGGAATTAGTGGCCGTAACTCAAATATTATAAACACCCCTGTTTGAGAAACGTGCCCGATGTGATTGCCTGGGAGCGCAAACATTACTAAATACGTTTTATATTTCGAAAATTAGTTAATTACAAAGGGTGAGACAAAAGCTAAAACATTTAACATTTCTGATCAAATTTAACGGCGTTAAGTGTAGGTGTCTAAGTTTGATGTATTCAATTTTTGGAAGGAAATTTAATAAGGTTATTGGCTCGGCTGCATACCTAGATTAAAGCTAGCTATTTGGTATGAGAGTAATTGCTATATTTCTTTTTCTGGGCGCATTTCATTGTCTATTGACTGATCTGATTTTGATATCAAAACTTAAAGCTTTAGGAAAAACGTTGATCCTCGTCCAGCGGCCAAAATTTACCAATATGGTGTATTACTTAAGAAACTGAAACATAAGGAATCAGTTTATCTATTGATGAATTTTATTGGTTAAGGTGCCAAAAAAAACTTAACTGCATCTCAATGCATCATGTATAATGTACATAGTTATATGGATGACTTTTTTGAATTGTCAGATAAAACCAACTTCAATTTATTTTTAACCGTCAGACGCAAAAGTCAATATCAAACGAAAATTGCTTCAGACTCAAAGCAATTCCAGTTCAGAAGCGAAATAATTAAAACTTGCAGAGAGTCAACAAATTACTAGCCGTCAAACGGCACAAGATCAGAGGGTTTTTAGCGTTACAAGTAACTGGGAACGCCACTTCGCCAGGCCTGGGCAAAAATATCGATATGAAAATATATCTATTATTTTTCTATAAAATAATCGATTTAATTTATCGATAGTTATAATTTTGTTGTTTTTTTCTAAAAAAATAATAAATTCGTATAAAAATCTAAATGTTCATAAATTGGTAGGCACAGTTGAGGAAAGCGAACCGCCTCCGAGAGTGAAAACTTTTCACATTAAAATCTCATAATGATTTTTTTGGGCTGTACATAACATAATTTTGCAGCGAAAAGGTTTCACACTGGTGCATTATTTAACTTTTTCGACTGTACATGTACTTACCGTAGTAATTATATCCAAAGTTCGAGTTTCTGGAAAGCTCCAAAGCAAGATCTTTTTCAAATGTGCATTTAATTTTCCAAGTGTTTTTATTATTTAACAAGTTCTTAGGCAATGATGCCTTGGTAAAAATAATATTTAGATCTATGCTATACGAAGTGCATATTTGTATCGATATTTTTTCACTTGCCCATCCCTATCACTTGTTAAATCCTACTCGGTTTGTGTTACAAACAAACTTGAGGCAATGTTGGTTTTGAACAAGTGTTTGAGTAGTTGGGTGATGCCTACTTAGTGATATCCTAGGGCACGATGAGCTAATGATGTCTTATTTAAGTGGAAGTACTGAATTACATGTGCCGTAGTGAAGATTACTTTGTTTGTACTCTTTATTCAAAATATCAATGGAAAAATGCTAAAAGGCCGCACGTGAGAAAAGGATTTTGAATTAATTATGTGATATACAGGAAAAAAATAAATTTTGAAGGAAAAGATACAAATATAAAACATCGAATTGTATATATTTGACCCCCACTAGGTATATATTAGGTACAAACTAGCATTAAACAATAATCTACAATGTTAAAGTTAGCACTGTGAAAATTAAGATAGTAACTGTAACCAAATTACTATAACGATCATCAATGTCAAACTATCCGTCAAACCCCCGGTTAACTAAATTTCTACAACCCTAAATTTAGTTAACCAGAGATATATCTAACGCTTGGTTACATCGGTGATCGTGAAAGTAACTTGATGCAACTTATTTTAGAAAAACGTGTCTTCCCGACTGACTGACTGATATATCAACGCACAGCCCATACCGCTGAAGCTAAAGACATGAAATTTGGCACACGTATACCTTTAGTGTCTTAAATAAATAAATAATAAAATAAATAAATCATGAGACAATTGAAATCAATTGACATAGTCCCAAACTAAGCAAAGTTTGTAGTATGGGTACCTATTAGCCAACGGATAAACATACTTATATAGATACATTATATACTTAAATACATATTAAACATCCAAGACATTCGTATTTTTCACACAAATATCTGCCCAGACCGGGAATCGAACCCGGGACTTTAAGGTTTGTAGTCAGGTTGCCTAACCACTAGGTCATCCGATCGTCAAATAGAGGTACATTAAGAAGGGTTTTTTCGAAATTGCCACGGGATTGGGCATAAATGGCATTTATATTTTCGCTTCAAAGTGACCTTATCTCGGTAACTATAATATTATTTGTGCGCGGACGATGTCGCTGGCAAAAGCAAGTTATTGTTATAAAACAAAGGCACATTAAAAATTCAACTGCCAACCCAAATATGAAATTTACTTCACTTACTCTAGAAAATCGTCCGCGCACAATTTCATAAAGACTGAAACATTTTTTGTTTTACCGACTAATAAAAGTTGTCAGCTCAGGTGGCCGTGTCGTTATGGTCCCGGTCATAAATCAGAAAATACGTTGTAGACACATTTACCCCACTTGACCAGCCTATCAACAGCTCTAAGAAACACTCGTTTCTAAAACCCAAAGGGTTCCAAGTAAACTGGACTTGTGGTTAACTTGAACTATAACGCCTTTAGGATTAGCTCTTGATTAAACGTATAAATTTAGAAAAGGAGGTTTGGCTACGTTCTAAGAATACAATTTCGAAGCATAATCGGAAAATTATTTGGAAAATTGATGGAGAATTGTTATTAAGCTAAGTGTACATTGGGATCGCGTTGATGTTTGGGTTAAGTCTACTATATACGAGGATTCAAGTTTCGTAAATCAAAATGAATGAATTGATGATTGTAGGTATTTTAGACAGATTTAACATTACTGAACACAGGATCGGTGAGATGCACATTTAGAGTAGGTAAATGAAGTACAAAAGCATTAATTAGACATTTGTGAAACTGGACGTATCCCAGTATTAGGATATTCCAACGGTTAATTAACACCTAATATAAAATAAGACTCACATAAATATACTTTTCTTATATGTATTATCTCGCCTAGCCTGGAACAATCACTATTAAATAATCAAATATCGAGGTAACGAGGATTTAATGTTATTTAAGAGTCGTTCTTCGGAAGTAAATTCAAAGTCAAAGTACCCCGAGTTTAAGGGCATTTTTGATGTTTCCTTACTCAGAATGAAGAGCGCTATTGTTTTTGATGATAAAAAATAGCCCTAATTTTCCATACAATTATTGTGTCCGTTTCATGAGAATATCTTTTTTTTTTGTCCTCAGCACTTTGCTCAGTGTCCCACAAGTTTGAATTTCAATAAAAAATATTTAATCTATAAAAAACGATAAACTACAATTTTGTGAAGAAAGTTCTTTTTATTAGTAAACACACGAAATTTGATTTTTGGTCAAATACCTTGTAATTTATTAAATATAAAATTTAAACCAAAACATTATAATTTCAAATGTATGAAAACCGGCGTGTCCCATCCAACATTTCGCTAATTCAAACTCATTTTTATTAATAACGAGCAAAGACACTATATGAACCTTTTGATTTTAAACTCTGCATTGTTGTAAGAAGATTCATATTACAGTGTATTTTTTATTATTTAGCATCGCTTTATAGTAGAAAATATTTTATAAAGTTTGTCCCAGGAAATATTCCATACAAAAATTATTTTTTTGTTACTCATTTTGGTTACTAAATTATAAGAAATTCTACCAAACTTCGTTGTTTTTACCATCGGGCAACACTAAAATATGTGCTAACATACGCCGCCATGTTATTACGTCAGCCATCGTCGAAATATTGCCACGTAAACACATTGCTACTTTTCGTACCAAAGTAAAGTTCTGTTTTTGATACCACGGTTTGAAGGTTAGTTCATACAAAAACATAATTTGCTAAAATTTCTTATATAGTTAATACTATTAGTTATTAGAAAATGTAAATTAATCTGTTATTTAGTTAAATTTGAGCCATCCACAACTTTTCAAAGTAGTTGAAGTAGTGTTACTTTCACGTGGGTTCGTATCTAAGGAAAATTGAGTAACAAAGGAGGAAAAAATATAAGGGAGTGTTTTATTGTCGTACAGGGTTAGAAAATGCCATTAACCGGCTGAAAAGATGAGGCGCTATTCTGTATATTCGATCTCTTGGTACCCAAAAAATAAGTAAATAATTTTAAATTATCGTTTTTCTTTATTTTATTTTCACCTTACATCATCTAACCCCTTTTTAGTTTGAATACGGTTTTCATGCTTTATGATGAACTTAGCCTAACATTATTTACTTTGTTACCAGTGTCTTTCTTTGTTACTGTCCCAAGATTTCATCTGCCGTATTTTGGATTTTTTCGCTTTTTTAACATATCTAAATTAATGAAATAGGCGTAGAAAGTTAATTGTAATTCATATTTTCCATATAAGATACTAGAAAGCTAAAATTCTGGGTTACTTGTTCGTTAAATTTAAATATTATACATGATTCTTGACCCGAGTAACAAAATAAATGTATAGCATCGAATAAAGTAAGAAATATCTTCTTCGCAAATGTTTAATTCAGTTGATTAAATTGTTTACATTGTATTGTTCAATAGAAAACCATAAATGAATGATTTTAGCCCACTATTTATTATTTTAAGTTTTTAACAAAAAGTAACAAAATTGGAAAGACAATTGTACCTTTCGTGGAAATTTTAAGTTTTAATCGAATTAAACCTAATTAAATGAAGTGACTATATCATAATAACTAAATTTATTAAGTATTCTACCAAATAGTATCAATAAAATATCAATATAAGCGTATTTATTTATTTTGACAATTATCAGAACCGTGGACAAAAAAAAAGAAATGCTCTCATAACAAGCCATACAAACTACACTGACGAGCAAAAATAAAGGGTCGGTAACAAAACCGGCTGTGAAAGCTTCTTCGAGTAAAATGAGTTTAGTAAAGAGTTTTTCTCAAACATGCTATGAAATATTGACGTTATGTTCCTTATAATACGCCACGAACTGTCACGTTGCAGGTGCGCCTAGACGAGAGGTCAATAATGGAATTTCATACAACATTGCTGGCCTTGGCCAGCAAAGTGATCGTCTATTGTTTTATGTGACACAGCACCATGACGTTTAATAGGTCGACGTGGTCGACGTGGATGGATGGATGGATGGATGGATGGATGGATGGATGGATGGATGGATGGATGGATGGATGGATGGATGGATGGATGGATGGATGGATGGATGGATGGATGGATGGATGGATGGATGGATGGATGGATGGATGGATGGATGGATGGATGGATGGATGGATGGATGGATGGATGGATGGATGGATGGATGGATGGATGGATGGATGGATGGATGGATGGATGGATGGATGGATGGATGGATGGATGGATGGATGGATGGATGGATGGATGGATGGATGGATGGATGGATGGATGGATGGATGGATGGATGGATGGATGGATGGATGGATGGATGGATGGATGGATGGATGGATGGATGGATGGATGGATGGATGGATGGATGGATGGATGGATGGATGGATGGATGGATGGATGGATGGATGGATGGATGGATGGATGGATGGATGGATGGATGGATGGATGGATGGATGGATGGATGGATGGATGGATGGATGGATGGATGGATGGATGGATGGATGGATGGATGGATGGATGGATGGATGGATGGATGGATGGATGGATGGATGGATGGATGGATGGATGGATGGATGGATGGATGGATGGATGGATGGATGGATGGATGGATGGATGGATGGATGGATGGATGGATGGATGGATGGATGGATGGATGGATGGATGGATGGATGGATGGATGGATGGATGGATGGATGGATGGATGGATGGATGGATGGATGGATGGATGGATGGATGGATGGATGGATGGATGGATGGATGGATGGATGGATGGATGGATGGATGGATGGATGGATGGATGGATGGATGGATGGATGGATGGATGGATGGATGGATGGATGGATGGATGGATGGATGGATGGATGGATGGATGGATGGATGGATGGATGGATGGATGGATGGATGGATGGATGGATGGATGGATGGATGGATGGATGGATGGATGGATGGATGGATGGATGGATGGATGGATGGATGGATGGATGGATGGATGGATGGATGGATGGATGGATGGATGGATGGATGGATGGATGGATGGATGGATGGATGGATGGATGGATGGATGGATGGATGGATGGATGGATGGATGGATGGATGGATGGATGGATGGATGGATGGATGGATGGATGGATGGATGGATGGATGGATGGATGGATGGATGGATGGATGGATGGATGGATGGATGGATGGATGGATGGATGGATGGATGGATGGATGGATGGATGGATGGATGGATGGATGGATGGATGGATGGATGGATGGATGGATGGATGGATGGATGGATGGATGGATGGATGGATGGATGGATGGATGGATGGATGGATGGATGGATGGATGGATGGATGGATGGATGGATGGATGGATGGATGGATGGATGGATGGATGGATGGATGGATGGATGGATGGATGGATGGATGGATGGATGGATGGATGGATGGATGGATGGATGGATGGATGGATGGATGGATGGATGGATGGATGGATGGATGGATGGATGGATGGATGGATGGATGGATGGATGGATGGATGGATGGATGGATGGATGGATGGATGGATGGATGGATGGATGGATGGATGGATGGATGGATGGATGGATGGATGGATGGATGGATGGATGGATGGATGGATGGATGGATGGATGGATGGATGGATGGATGGATGGATGGATGGATGGATGGATGGATGGATGGATGGATGGATGGATGGATGGATGGATGGATGGATGGATGGATGGATGGATGGATGGATGGATGGATGGATGGATGGATGGATGGATGGATGGATGGATGGATGGATGGATGGATGGATGGATGGATGGATGGATGGATGGATGGATGGATGGATGGATGGATGGATGGATGGATGGATGGATGGATGGATGGATGGATGGATGGATGGATGGATGGATGGATGGATGGATGGATGGATGGATGGATGGATGGATGGATGGATGGATGGATGGATGGATGGATGGATGGATGGATGGATGGATGGATGGATGGATGGATGGATGGATGGATGGATGGATGGATGGATGGATGGATGGATGGATGGATGGATGGATGGATGTTGATGGATGTTGATGGATGTTGATGGATGTTGATGGATGTTGATGGATGTTGATGGATGTTGATAGATGTTGATGGATGTTGATGGATGTTGATGGATGTTGATGGATGTTGGTTGATGGATGTTGATGGATATTGATGGATGTTGATGGATGTTGATGGATGTTGGTTGATGGATGTTGATGGATGTTGATGGATGTTGATGGATGTTGATGGATGTTGGTTGATGTTGGTTGATGTTGGTTGATGGATGTTGATGGATGTTGATGGATGTTGTCCACGTCTCCTGGGTATGCGCCCCAACACGAGTGTTCTACCAATTGAACCACGTCGCTCCCAAAAAGTTTTCCGGGTGCGCCGGTGGCATACCCAGGAGACGTGGGTTCGAATACTACCGGCGCACCCGGAAAACTTTTTCTTTTAAATCTTATACTTTTTTTCTTTATAAAAATGAATAATATGTATAATTGCCAAATATACTAAAATTTTTCATTTGTAAAAATTCAGTATCTCTCACTACCTCTAGAAATTTATAAAACCGATCCACAACGTAAATTTTATCACATAGAAATTATAAAAATAAAGTAACTGGTCTGGGGAAAAGCGGTTGAAAAAGTTTGTGTTATATTCAATGCAGCGTCGCTCGGCTTTTATTTCGAATGTTGGGCGGAAACACTGCCTTGCGTCTAGTATGGGGGGGTTCACTCCGCAGTTTAAGTATGTTCGGCCGGCGCTCCGCCCGGGCGGAGTATGGCAGTAGGTTGTCAATTGGCCTTCAGTTCGCACGCTAGCCGCGTCGCGCGTAATTAAGAATCTTTTTTTTTGTGATTTTTGCAACAAACAATGACTTCTAAACGATCTTATAAATAACTTACTTACTTACTAAAGGTGGTTTACTGAATTAATACACACTGTTATCTTTCTTGATTTTTATACCTACCAAACATCGGCGAGTCGGAACCCTGTGCCCTTGGTTTCGGATCAGCGGTGCCCAACGGAATATGAACGCTCGGATCACACGATAAGTTTCAATTTCGCATGCAAGCAGTAAGAATAGACAAGTTTTTATACCTAAAGTTGACTTTTGTTCGAGAGTGATCCTTCTGTATGTTAGTACTATTACTCATTCTGTGCGTCTGGATAGGTATTCGTAACGAGCTAGAAAGAAAAAGTAAAGTACCTACCTAATTGCGAGAAAATAGTTAATGTTGACGGATAGCGGCACTCACAGCCCATGAATGTTTAACGTAATCCATTAGTTCGGTTTTAGTGGACTTGTACATTAAATTTAAGTAATTTGATGGAACCTTTCTGAATTCACGTTTCCACGAAAGATATTCGTCAGCTACGCAACGAAATGGTGGACATTTTGTGTAAAAAGCAAGTATAACCTTATTAATTCGAATTTGTGCATATTAGTGTAGAAAAATTCCAAATTTTTTAATGTCTAGTAGGTGACCTCTGACATCGAGGCCATTCTTCTACAAGTTAAGTGGTTAACTTAATTATCATTTATTAAAAGTCTAAAGAATGTAAGTTAGCCACTGAAAGAGAACAAATTTCAGCCAAATTTACATGTTTTCTTATATCCACCTTCTAGACGCAGCTGTTTATAAAATTTCACTACTTTTTATAAGTTATGTTTTAATTCCACAAAATATACAAATTTACAGAGACATTATTTAAAACATAAAAAAAAAACTTAAATTAACTTAAAAATCTAATTCTAAAAACCTGTATTTACAAATGTCTCCCAGATCGTTGCTAATGGGCAGGGTGCCCATAATGCTGGCTGCGTTTCCTCGTTGAATGGCAACGCCAATACGTTGACCGAGGAAAGAGCCAGCCTTATGGTCACCTGTGGATCGAACTAGTTTACCTACTTTTTAAAAAAATAAAAAGTTTTTGTGCTTCGGATCCCCACGGCCCCAGAGTCTCAACAGCAAAAGCCGCAAATATGTAGCTGTCTGCTAAATTTGTGTATTTGCGGCGTTTTGCTGTTTCGGCCGTTGCAGCCGCCGCGCCCGCCCTCAATGACGTAGTAGCTAGGTGGGACGGTGCCAAAGTGTCCACACAAGTGGCGTCCCAAATAAGCGGCCGTCCCATTTGCCAAGGTACTAACGTCATTCCGTCAGGTCTCTTGCCGTCATCACGTGCTAGCCCAACCGGTTCCAATGTAGATGGTACGTTGATGCTGGCAAGAGCCCGACGGATTATGTCGTTGAGGCAAGCGTGGCGAGATAAACGGCCGGCGCTTTTGGGACAAGCTAGACCGTGGTGACCCAGCCGATCCACGCTGTTGCCACAAAAGCAGCGATGTGGTACGACGATGTTTCCGCCCAGTCTTAAACCGACAGCCATTTTTTTATGGACGTTTCCATAATTTATGGACGGGAACGCCTGAAGCCAATAACCAGACTCCTTTTCTGCAACAGCTAACAAGCGAGCCTTCTCTGCGCTGTCCTTGCTTGTATCTAGTAGGTGAGAGTAGACCCGGAGGCAAATAGGTTCGTCCCATAGTTTTTGACACTGCATGCTAATGGGTAGATCTTTGCCTGGGCAGGCTAACTTCCAAGCGTCTTTGGCTTCGGACAAGCACGTTACGCTGCTGGTAAAAACGCTGGTTTTTGTCTTCGGCACACAGTACGTTATCCCTCATTGGAAAAATTCTCAACCCATCACTTCGTGATTTTGAGGTAACGTGCTTGTCCGAAGCACGCTACCTCAAAAAAGCTGCGCTGCTGGGCTGGTAAAGCTACGCTGGAAATTTGGCGTACGCCGAGACTACCGTGCCTGATGGGTAGTGTTGCTTGTAGGAACATCCTGCTATCCATTTTGATGTTTAATATTTTTTGAATTTTTACATGAATAATTTGGTCTATTATCTCGCAACAATTTTGATATTTCCAAAAGGGACTGCACCTCATGGCGTAGGTGAATTTAGGGACGAAAAGACAAAACCGGAGAATGAACATAGCCATGTGAGAATGTATGTAACTTTTTATTGACAATCGTGACAATTTGAGGCTTAGCATGTTTATCATTTTTGAGAGAGGTAATGCGGTCAGTGTTTTGGAGTCAATGCCTGTGGCAGAAAATGTTGACGATATTTTTACTTTGTACTTTTAGTTTAGTTTATAAAAAAACAGTTTTAGTTTTTTAATTGCATTATATCATATTCACTATAGATAAATAAATCAGACATTGTCTTTGATAGAATGTGAATATTAGGATTTCTCTTTTTGCAGGTAATTTTATTCTACTAGTGGTATTTCCATTGTGATTTTTCGGAAATAATCATTGGGGGATCACAAACTTTAGAAGCACCTTTACCGTAAGGTAGGGTTACTTTTAGCCCTAAAGGGTAACTTTAGCTATTGGGATTAACTGGGTCCGAGTTTTATTATTGCATTGAAATTGTGACACTCTGCAATAAAATTGGTTTAAGCTGACCGCCCATGTCTTATATTTTTATTAAACCCTTCTACACATGATTTCTATGTGGGTCAAAGTTACTATTCATTGGGCCAAAATGCCCCGAACATACGGTACCTATTTCGTAAAAACAGTGAAGAATTATAGTATCTAACATCGTACCTATTTAACTACTCTGGCTAAAGTTGTCACAACAGCAATTTACCAAGCCCTGAACGACGTCGAAACTATTAAACGGATAGATACTCCAGGGACGCGCAACTCGCGCAAGACATTCCAACGTATCTACTTAGTATTATATATGCCAGTAGTACAACCATGAAACATAAAACCAGCTAATAGCCTACTTATCTACATTTAAAACTGTTCTTAAATGCGAGGCAAAAACTTGGCAGAAAGTCGCTTTTTCTAAAAAGCATATTACAATTTCTATATTTCTACTTAAACGCAAATTGAATACATAAATAGTCATAACATAAATGATATTAGAGTAATGGTGAGAGTAATATTAATTAAATAAATAACATTAAAGTATTTAATCATGACACGTCAGAACATTTGCCATTTGGTACCAACTGATAGGTAGTTCTTGAAACTTTTAGGAATACTCTGCTTTGCTTTCGTGCAGATTCCTACAAAGTATCAAAATGAAGTTTAGTGGTATAATCGCACTCACTGGCACTCACTGTCCATTTTGTAATATTGTGTGTATTGTGTGTTTTTTTTTAAATGGCTCCTGTCCAACTGGACAATTTTGCCAGTAATATTGTGTTAATGAGTCCATAGCAACTTTATTACTCGCTTCAATCAGAAATGTCACTTTCAATGCTTTAATGTATTTTTTAATAATTTTTAATATTTTATAAATTTAATAAAGTTTATTTTGTTCCAGATATAATTTACTGTAAGAAGAAATATGTGAATTGGTAAGTGAAACGGACATTTTATTGTTTTGGTATAGCGTGTGACAAGAATGATGACACGGTTTCTGCCAGGCTCGCTCCTAGGGCAAACTGAGGTAGACACTCGGCTTGCTTCGTAAGGGACTGAGCCGCAGGTCAGCAATAGTTGGTCGTTTGCGCGCCATGTTGCATTGTAGGCAGTCCGCACGTAGATGACAGGCAGTCGGCTTTATCATACTTCTGTCGCTGCACTGAATATTTTTACTGTTCCATATTCGAAACTGGATTAGACTTTTAAGTGTGGCGGTCGTTATTCCGACCCAGTATTGAAATGGTTGAGGGTCGCAACTTAGACTTTTTCGGAATTAATATGAAAATTACTTTTGAAATTTACCATGATCTTTACGGTGAAGAAAAACATCGTTAGTAAATCTGTGTGCAAAATGCTAATATATAAAAAGAGCTTTACAATGAACGACAAACATCACGAGGAAACCTGCACATACCTGACATGAAATTCAATGGTTTGTGTGAAGTTCCCAATCCGCACTGGTATCTTGTGGGAACGACGGCCCAAGCCCTCTCATTTTAAGAGGAAGCTTGTGCCCTGCCATCGATCAACAATGCAGTATTTGTTGATCGAAGTGCCCTGCAGTGGGACCTATATTGGCAGGGATGATGATGATTAAACATGTCAAGACACATCTTATTTTTGACAGTTGTTTTTTAACACTTTTTCTCGAAGCCTTAAAAGTTCCTCAAAATTGGGAAAAGAGCAAATAAATACGTAAATATGTCAAGGACAGATTGCCCAGCTGCGTAAACATTTATAATCTCTTGAAGAGGACTTCGATAAACAGTTGGGGTTGTTTAAAACTCTAACAACTCTTGCATCGAGCGCTCGTTATAGCTTTGGTTATCACTAGCTCCGTCTCAATATCCATTAAGAACATCCCTCAGGCGACATCGGCATTTTCCGTTTTATTTTGTTTTTGTTTTTTCCTGGTACCTAATTAACTATAGTTTATTTTTGGTTTACGCTCTCATTTAAATAGTAAGCACAATTGGAGTACCTATAATGATGTAAACAGACAGAAATTGTTTTGATTGGGGTCAAAGTTTTCTGATGGACATTTACAGAAAAAGTTATTTACTGCAGCGCTTCCATACACCAATTGATATGATTCATCTTTCGTTTATAAAACAATTCAAAATACAATATTTACATAATTCATAATATGATAATAAAAAAAACTATTTACTTACAAACATCTTACCTAATTTCAAAGTACGGACTGGAAAGATAAGCTAAAACCAAAACATGTTACTACAAGGACTTCCCTCGGGTGTAGTATTGATGTAAAATTACTGATACTTATTTAAAGTACTTATAAAAGTAAAATCAGGAAAAACTCAAGTCAATATCGACTTTAAACGTTACGTAATATTCCACAAAGTCAGGTCAGCAACAAATGTAAATAATATGATCTCAGGCGCACTCATTAAAAACAAACATTCCTATATTTTATTATCAAACATGACTTTATAAAATGTTTACTTGCATGAATTGTTTTCCAGAGTTTACCGCGCCAGTAAAGTGCTCGACTAAAAGGGGAGGATTATATAGCACTCTTTCAAATAATGCAACCCTTAGGACTGGTAACTTTTCGAAACCCTTTTTGTCTTTACAAGTTATTTGAAACTAGCTCTTGCTTCTGTATTTGGGGGCATTCTGCGACAAACTGAGATAGAATGGAGTGTGCTTAAAAACATTAAGCAGTAATTCCAAGAAATATAATAAAAACACTTTATTTGTGTCCGGGCAGATATTTCTATGAAAAATACGAATGTTTGTTCTCGGGTCTTGGGTGTTTAATATGTATTTAAGTATGTATCTATCTATATAAGTATGTTTATCCGTTGCTTAGTACCCATAACACAAGCTTTGCCTAGCTTACTTTGGGACTAGGTCAATTGGTGTGAATTGTCCCGTGATATTTATTTATTTATTTATTTATTTATTTTAACCTTCATTGAAAATCAGCCTATTTCATCCTGTAAATTTTGATTTTTAGACCCCTTGAAACAAATATATAGAAAGTCAAATTGCGGTAAATAATAAGCTTCTTTTTTATATTATTTGAGGCAAACGAGCAGGAGAGTCACCTGATGGAAAGCAATCACCGCCGCCCAGGACGCACAACACAAGTTGAATTACGATAATAAGTGACTGCGATGCCAGGCCAATCTATGGGGATCTCGCGTTTTGACAGCTCATAAAAATTACATCAATTGATTGCTGGTGTCAAATATTCTACACATATTTCATGGCCAAATTAATTTTCAATATATAAATATGGTGGGATTGGTAGATTATTTGGCAGGTACGTTTGATATTAAGTGACTTATATTTTAAAATACGTCATGACTTACGATTGTATATAAATAAATACTCAAATACCCTTTGAGATATCTCCACCTTTTCCCAAATTAAAACTTATAAAATATATTCTGTACCTTCATACCTACTGAAAATTAAGTATGAGGCTAACAATTAAAATGCAAGTGCTTCACAAAGGCTGACACAAGTGTTCTTTATAATGCCAGGGTCAAGATCAAGCAACAATAAAGTAGGACCAGGTAACAACCTCTTCAGTTCCTCTGAACAACTCGACCTTTGAAAAGGATTTTCATAATTTAATTTTGCTTACCGGCCTAAATTACTTTCGTAAGTAGATCCCTAATGCAATACTTGTTTTTGTTAAATTAATCTTGTCTCTTGTTCATTATTAATGTTGTTAATTATGAGTTTTGAACGCGATAATTCGTAATATCCTCGCAAATTACAATACATTTACAAGTCAAATAAGGTGTAATGTAACTTACGCTTTTAGTACTTGGTCTCCCGTTGCTATGGAAAAGGTTTCACTTACTACTCGTAGGTTTCAATACCTCATATCTCTGTGTTTTGTTGTTTTTATTTTCAGTTATTTCGGTTATTTTTTATTCAAATGGCAGTTTCTTTACTTTCTAAATAAATGGGTGCAAATGTTTTTAACAAAGCTCTTAAAATAAATACGAAAATGTGCTACGGTAAGATTTTGCTACGCAAACCCTTCGGCGTTGTAAGTATGGTCTTTATTGTATCATGTGTAAACTTTAATTTAGCCTCATTTCCTTGAAAAAACAGGCTAAGTGCGAAATTTTACAAAATCAAAATCTAAAATGTACTTCAATGAGTAGACCGTTAAGGGCTCTTTTACATGCCCTCTTTTTAGTCTACCAGCGCTGTCTGAAAGACCATTATTGCCAAGAAAAATGCGCCGCAATAAACTTGGCATAAAGTCATTTTACGCAAGTATCATGGACTATTCGTTTTATAACTAAATTCTTTACAAACATTTTACTTGTTACACTGATATCTGACGTTGACAACAATAGTAGATTGTGCATCAAGGGCCGTAAGAAGGGGATTATTAACGAGAGCGCATTAGAAGCCCGACGCCGAAAATGACTCGAGTTTGTAATCCCCTTACTGCCCGTGATAAACACATTGATTTTCATCACATTGTGAGGGGAAAAATCCAAAAATATAATTATTAATGCTCCTTTCATCCACTCAAAGGTTGATTGGTCGAGATCCCTTAAAGGGATAAGTTCGCCTTTGTACATGCATTTCAACGGTTGTCTATGATGTTTTTTTTTTTTTCCTTATTTTTGTACAATAAAGAGTTTACATACACACATACATAATACACACGTACATAATATTTTGTCTCTAAACACTTAAATTGAATAAAATAATAGCTACTCCCAGTACAGATTGTCACTTTTTTAGAGTCATCTACCATAGATAATGTAAACTGTATTTATTTTAGAATTCGAATAGTCATACGGCCAGATTCTGCCAAAAAAAATACTTAGGTACTAAAATTATTGCAAAACTATTTAATATAGAAACATAAAAATAAAGAAGTTTCATGAAGCGTAAATTAGTTTTGTGTTGTAAAATTGGGTTATAGCTAAGTTTTAAATATATAAATAAAACTTTGGCTGACTTGAAAACTCCTTAGTCTGAAATGATATACCTACTTACTAACTTGTTTGCAAATTTTAAAACTAAAGTTATAACTCCCTGGGGAGGAAAAACTGTACGTAAATCCATAACTCCCTTAAGAACAAATTAGGCCTTTGTTATTTAGTATACAGGCATGGAATAACACCATTGACGAGCAAGTGTGTTGAAAAAATATTAAACGATATTTTTAGTGAGTTACTACTCCCTACTTCTCGGAATTGCTACCCCGTCTTTTCCTGGCAAAAGTGGCTGAACCGCAACTGACCATGGCCCTTTTCCAGTAGGCGCTGTCCCTTACCGCAGAGCCTTTGTGTAAACATGAAACAAAATCTGTAATGAATATATAGCCTTCAATAGAGGCTGTATCGGAATATTCACATGTTACAGCTTCAATAAAACTAGGTCAATACGCAATATTGAATAGAGCACTTTCGGGTCAAGTACGCTCCCTCATGGTTATTTATAGACGAGGTGCATCGCAAGGTTAATATAGGCTTTTAGCCAATACACCTGCCAGTAAACTAGGTAAATCATAGACGATATACTTAGGTATATTGTATTGCACCGGCTCATGCGAGGACAGAGGAAGTAGAACTTAGTGGTATCATTGTGAGAGCTCCGAAAATTCAATGCAAGCCTAAGATAGGGTTCATTGCTATTAATAGTTATTTATGTGTCTGGTGCATAATGAGAGGAAATAGAACACGAGTGTGGTGAAACGAACGAAGTGAGTTTCATAATAAGATCACTCGAGTGCTTTAATCCTAATTATGCACAGTCGCATAAATATTTTTATCTACATGCGTAAGTATCCGTTATTTTTCACCAGATATTTCACATCACAAAAATACGGTAACTTAATTTTAAAATGACTGATATTTATATATATTTTTTATTCATTACAATCTAGACTTAGGTCGATTTCGATTCTCAGACCGATTGTAGGTAATATATATATTGTAACAATCCACCGCGCAGAACAGCGGGGCGTGTGGAAAAAAGACTGTAAATGAAATTTACTGAAGTTACGATCCTCTCAACATTGGGGTACCGACTGAGGAGCGCAGTAGCCGTGGTCGCACTTATTACTTCCTGAACCTCAGTACGCGGGTTCAAAACTCACTAGGTCGGCTTTTTATAAGCAATTTATTACTTTATTCATAAACGCGTAATAATCAGAATAGATTTTACCCAACTGTTATATTGTTTTTACTTGCAAATTTCATAGTTTATAAACATTCGCTGCCACGCATAGCTGCGAGCTACGCTCTTTCTTTTTACTTTACTTTTATTCTCACTCATAATTAACCTAAAATAAATCTGCGCGGCGGTCCCAACACCATCTTGATGGCCATTGTTGACAGATATGACTCGCATACTCGTATAATGTGTCATTTCATGCACATCATAGTTAGTAAGAGGTCGTGTTCCGGTAGGCAGTCGTCAATTCTAATTCTAGTTCAATTTTTATTTTATGGATATTAGATTAATTATTGGTTATTAGCGTTTCTAATATTTTTTTTTTACATGTGACATTTTCTTTTATCATTTTAATATTTATTACATTAAGGGGCTGTTTCACCACCCATTGATTAATTTTAACTGACGTATAAATGTGATGCCGTCTCCGTCTATTCGAACAAAACAATCAGAGACGGCATCACATTTATCCGTCAAATAAATTTGATCAATGGATGGTGAAACAGGGGGTTAATTGATTAAATTATTGAAATTATCATTTAAATTAATTACTAACATAGTTTATAGGATGTAAATGTATACTCACAAAACTATGGATTCTTTGTGGTCTGTATTAAATGATTTTACTTTTTACTAGCTGTTGCCCGCGACTCCGTCTGCGTGGAATTAGTAATTTGGGCAGCTTATTTTTTTATCCAATTTGCTTTTTCATCAATTATGGCTCTCCTTAGTTCCTCCATATAAAAAAATTACCCGCCCCGCAATTCCCCCCCGCACTCCCCTCCCAACCCCACCCCCCACCGAACCCCCCGCACACTCGCGTTCACATTCACCACAAGTCAAGCGTGCCTATAGAAGTTTTACTTCAAAAACCCCCGATTTTGAAACATTCTTCCGCTCCGCTCCGCTCCTATTGGTGTTAGCGTGATGATTATATAGCCTTTAGCCTTCCTCGATAAATGTGCTATCTAACACTGAAAGAATTTTTCAAATCGGAGCAGTAGTTCCTGAGATTATCGCGTTCAAACAAAAAAACCTGTTCGATAAATTCTTAAAATAGACGTATCTTTCTTATTTGTGAACCGATTCAAATGAAACAAACACTAAATGTTAATCCAAGAAAATACCAACATATCAGTGAAAACCGCATCCTTCTAGGTTAAGCCGTTTCTGAGATTAGCGCGCACAAACGCACAGACAAACAGACAAACAGACAATAATTCTAAAAATCATTGTTTTGGGTTCTATTGCGCTTATGAATAGCCCTAGTGACAGTGTTTCTCAAATATCTTCAATGTAAAGACACCGACTTGTTACAGATTTATTATAATGTATAGATAGATTTATTAGTATCAACGGGCACTTCATCACGACTGTATATACGACGATATTACTAAAATTACCAGAGTCTACTAGGCCACTGCAATGTAGTTGAAACGTCAAGTTCATCATCATTATTATTTCATAATATTTCAGAACATAATGCCTGCCCCAAGTTTCGCCAAACGGAGCGATCCTGCGCCATACGCATCCAACGCGTTCCCACATCCTTTACCAGGTCATCGCCTCTTCTTGCTGGAAGCCTACCTATACTGCGTGTTCCGGTCCGTGGACAACATGCAATAACCTTTTGGCCCCATTGGCCATCAGTTCTACGAGCGATGTGCGCTGCCACTTGAATGCCGACTCTTCTAATGGTGTCGGTGACTTTAGTTCTTGTCCGGATTTCATTAACGACGAGGTAGTTTTAGTAACATAAATAGTCATGATAAAGTCCTGGGTTATATTAATTAAGTATGTCTTGGTGCTCCATGTGTTATCTTTTCTACCAACGTCGAGCGTACTTACTAAATACATTTAAACGTGGGCCGCAATATTGCACGCCCAGTCACTAACTAAGCTTTCACCGCTTTTGGAAAGAAAATGCAGATTTTATGGTAATGTTATGGACTAAGCGATTAATTCTTCATTATGCTAAGTGTTTGCGCATTACGCTATGTGCCCCGCTATGTAGCCAAATAAAATAGAGCAAACAGTTTTTGGTGATTGCTTCAGTGGACTGTAGCTGTTTCTCTGTTACTTTTTGTGAGTATTCAGGTTTAATAAAAAAAAGTTTGTTTATTGAAGTGAAACTTCTAATGCGACTTCCAACAAGCGTTGCGTTAAATACGCAACGCAACGCAACGCAACGCAACGCAACGCAACGCAACGCAAGTTGACGTTTACGAGACGTTCGCATTGTATATATAGGTATACTAACGGATGTTAAAAACTTCGTCAGTGCGATCCAAAACAATTGCGTGGTTTAGTATGAAAACTTGTAAAAATCAAAACTATTTTGATGGTAGATCGTAGAATAAAGTATTTTAAACGTATTTAGTAAAAAAAAGTATTGCATATCTTTGAGAATTACGAAAAATCAAGAAAAAATATTGAAAATAACGTGCGCACGAGGAGCAACGCCATCTAGCGACGAGTTATGTAACTTGTCTAAATAATGTGCGCACGAGGAGCAACGCCATCTAGCGATGAGTTATGTAACTTGTCTTGCTAGCGCTGTAGTTGGTTGCTTGCTAGCCGCTGCTTTGCTTTGGGTTTTTATTATGAAGTTTCACTTCTTCCGCGCGAAGGGACTCCACGCAATAGTTTTTTTGTATAGTATAAATTTTCCCAGGTGAATTTTTCGCTTCGAGTGATTACATTAAATTTGAATCTTAATACTATGACGATACCGTTTGTTTTGAAAGATAAGGGCTCGAAGCGAAAAATTCACCTGGGAAGATTTATACTATAGGTACTTGTCCTAATTTCTGCAATGTAATAAGAAGTAATTAACTGAATCTTACTTTGCTAGGGTCATTTCCAATTAACTTAAATATGTGACCACCTTTCAGCTACTCCGCGACAGCAATATAACTTCATTATCTAGGTACTTTGAAAAAACTCATCGTATCTCATTTATTATCAATAATTTTGGTCTATTTTGACTAGTTCCATTATTAGTTCCATTGATGGAACTAGTTGGATTTTTTACCCTAGTAGTTACACTCAACGAAGAGGGTTTCCTTAATGGAATTACCTGGATTTTTTAGTAGTTACATTAATAATACAGGGTTTAATTTAGTGCAAATAAATGGACTGTACCATTACTTCCATGGTATATTGAACTAGGTTTTACTGATTTTAAAATACAATGCCATATGTCCAATTGAGACATCACTGTGCTATGTATAAGAAACTCACTAAGTGATAGCTGTGATACTGATATTAGTGAGAGGTATAGTCCATTTAATTGCATTAAATTAAACCCTACATTATTAATGTAACTACTCGGACAAAAAACCAGGAAGTTCCATTAAGGAAACCCTATTCGTTGAATGTAACTACTGGGAAAAAAAAGTCCAACTACCTAGTTCCATCAATGGAACTAATAAAATGGAACGACCATAACTTTAACCAAACTAAACTTTGATGCACACTTCGTAAAGTTCACTTGGTCAGATTATCGATTTTGAGATACAAGCATTTTTCAAAGTAATGACGATTATGGTATCGAGCTCGAGGAATCTTAAATCTCATGTCAATTTAGTTTGGTACATATACAAACCTTAGACGTGGGTATTTAACTAGTGCATAACTTACTTCAGCTCATTTAGGTGCCTGTCAAGCACCAGCAGATGTTCCTGCGCTCCGACTTCTGGCCGGAGGGTGTGGTGTTCCGTCGTTTTAGGGAAGCGACGAAGACGTCTTTCAAAAATCCCTAAATAGTTATTTAAGTTTTATTTGTATTTTTTTTTAATTTTACAGCGCATTGGTGTTATACCGTAATGCTGTAATTTTTATTGATGAATAAATAAATAAATAAATAACACTCATAGAATATCATAGAATATTTTGACAAACTTCTGAAGTAAATTCGTTGTGCTTATTTTAGATGTAGGAATTTCTTAAATAAACTAACTACAGCTTTTTCAAAAATAGCTATTTCAATTACAATCTAAAGATCAACGTAAATACAATACAAGTAGCGTAGGCTCAACGTAAACAATATAAGGAGTAATAGTAACTAAAAATAACATTTGGCGTTTGGGACTCAATTAATTAATTGATGTAGTAGGTAAGGATATTTTGAGCTTTGTTATCTGTGCTTTCTTTGTACTACTTTGTGGCAATAAATGATTTGTATTCGTATTTGTGCTACAAAATACCCGATACCAAATGTGTTACTGGGCGCATATAATTAAGCGTGCCTCTTCCTACCTAATTAGGTGTACGTTTTTGAGATCTCATACCACGTAGTGATTTCCATCGTATTTACTTGAACTAGTAGTCTTTTTAACTCGACTGTTTTAATCATCATCGTCATCATCATTTCAGCCAAAAAGGTAGTAAAAGTGTTGGTAGGCCTCCAGCACGATGGAGCGATGACCTTGTTAAGGTTGGATTATACTCGTAGAGGGCACAGGACCGATTTGTTAAGCGAACCTTAGGGAAGGCTTATGTTCAGCGGTGGCCATCTTTTTGTGAATGGTTTTTATAGTATTCAACTGGTGCTAATTATGAAGAATTCCGCGCTTAGTAATTTACACGAGCTAATAGTAATTGTAAATCCGTTTATTCAACTGTTGTTGATAATTTGAAACAAGGAATGTATTATAATATTCATAATCCATAATGTTGTTAATATAAATAAGGAAAAATAACGCATTTTTACTGTTGTTTGTTATAATGAACTACGCAAAGAGCTTGTTATCAAGTGAAATCAAATTATGCTTCAAGTTCAAAGATCCTTATCCCAGCAGTTTGGTTGGAGTAAGTTTTCTCCACCGTTACGTGTATTAGCCGAGATTAGGTACATAGCTCTTATCTTAACGATAATGGGCTCGATATGGCTAAACTTGTTCACGGGGTAAAAAGATCCAGGGCACTTATGAAGTTGGAAAAAAGCGGCAGTTTTAGCGGTGGTTGGTTTCTCTACCGTACTTAACCTCATGTTTTAACAAAATGGAATACCTACTTATAACTTAAATGTATTATAACTTATTGCACGCCCTGGGATATTACAATAGTATTTTAAACAATCGTTGCATAATGAAGGCTCTTAAAGTCCAGTGAATAGAAGTGCCATAGACTATCCAAGATTAAAAAGTATGTGATTGCAATTTTGTCTATAAACACATAATTGACAGATTGAAATCAACGAGTAGAAAAAAGAATATTAAGATACGCCACTAAGCCCGCCATACCGATTAAACTGTTCGAAAAAAATGTTTTTTGAGTGTAACGTATTGGACTCGGACTCGACGCACTACATTAGGTTTGATAAGGCATCCTTACCTGCAAGAGAAAAGTTTTTCATTTCGCGGAAAGTGCGTGAAGCCATTGAGATTAGTCGTCATCTGAATTTCAACCGGGATAGTGATTGGTCGGTACCCTCGCCACAATCAGTTTCTTTAGACTAGAATACAGTTAAATAGGTACAACATTTTTCCTTGTTACTCTGCAACCAATGATAGCCAAAAAAAATCATAGTCCCGTTGGTGGACGTCCCACGCTGTGTTTGCCGGTCCGTGGTCTCCATTGTACAACTTTTCTGACTCAACGGCCATCTGTTCTGCGTGCTAAATGGCCTGTCCATTGCCATTTCAACGAGTCAATCCGTTTGGCTGTGTGCGTTGGACGTTTGGCACCAACGAGGTGGACGTACGATGTGGTAAAGACCGCAGGTTCAAGGTGGATGCAAGTCACTTCCAACCGTAATGATTGGGTATCAATGTGGGAAGCCTATGTCCAGCAGTGGACGTCCTACGGCTGAAATGATGATGAGAATCATACCTATTAATTCATGTTTCAAGCTAATCTCAATTTTAAATGTACGTTTTCCCGTCAGCAATTTTATGAGTGGAATAAACTGTATCACTCCTTGTAAACCTTGGCGTCCGGGTAAGATGCCGCGCGTAGGGTAAGCGTGCCTATTTCTGAATCACCCGTTTATTGACGGCTGATTAAATTCCTTGCCTACTTTCAAGTTGTTCGAGTTTTGCCGATGACGTATTTGATATAGATTCAGCTCTCCCTACCGTGAAATAAGATGTTAAATATAATTGTATTTTATTTTAGGTCATAATATCTCAAGTTCATCATCTCGGCCAATAAAAGTCCAAATAACTAACTCTTTGATGAGTGTATCTATATAGTTACTTCAAACTATCTAAGTATCTGCCACTATCTTTATAATAGTGATTCAAAAGTGTGTATTTTAGTTTGTATTAATTTTAATTGGTAAATAATACTCTGTGGATCGGAGAAAGGAGATGATTATTTTGGTTACATTTTTAATTAAGCACTGTTTAGTTAGGTTGTTGTAGTAAATACTCTTTGGCTATTGTTTGTTTGTTGTTGGTTTTATGTTTTTAAAAGTTCTTTCCGTTAGGCAAAGACAAAGGTTGGATCCATACAGCCAAGTCATTTAGGGCCACCACAGACCGAGGTGTCTCCGTCGCCGTCGCGCGCACGCCCCGTGCTTCGGTCTGTGGAAGCTATAAATGTTACTTATTTTCATTTTTTTTTTTTTTTTTTTTTCTTTTATGTCAGTTTAATATTTGTTTGTGTGGCCTTCCGTGATTTTACTATACTGTGGCCCGGCGGAAGACCAGTGCTGGTTTTTAACCAGCGACATGCTGAGTCGGGACCCTTTGTAGCGACATCAACATGTCTACCTATGTCTATGTTTGTATTTTTAGTTTTAGCCTGTGTACGTGTTATTGTTGCTATAAATAAATGTTTTTCTTTCTTTCTTTCTTTCTTTCAAATGCTGGGCTCGGTGCTCCTCTCAGAATGAAAGGCCTTGCACAAAAGCTCCCACGCGGGTCTAGTACGAATTGACACCTTCATACACACCACTGAATTTCTTCAAATGTCTACACAGGTCTCCTCACGAGGTTTTCCATCACCTTAAAGCTAAACGCTCGTTCATAAGGTTAAACCCACGATCTTCTGCTTGAGAAGCCATAGGTTAAACCACTAGCTAGGCTAAACAATTTGGACATTTTATCATTATTGGGTGGCTAAAGTGAAGCTATTATCAAGGGATTGTTTTTTGCGGCTGGCAAGGTGCGTAAAAACTGCTCCCATTATTTTGTTGAGTAACTTTACCGCTAAGCAGCAATGCTTGCACTATGTTCCGATCCATTTTGACGTGTAAGATAAGCGATGAAATTACTGGCTCATGAGGCACTCTCTTAGTCATAGTCCTCTGGTGTCGTGGATATCCATAGGAGGTGGTACTCACCATCAGGGCATCCATTTACTTAATTGCCATACTATCTCGTAAATAAATGACAATTTGGTCAACCTATCGGATTCATTGAAGAGTTATTTACTTATACCATAATTGATTTCACTGCTTTTGACTTTGTTTTATTTGGCTTCGTAATTAGTTCCACATATTTGCGCTAAACCTTAATCTCTGTATGCTTTCTTATTTCATCCTTTTATCTAAATAAAAAAGATCACACCACTTCTTTCGCCTTGGCCACTGAAATGTGTTAATATTTTTCCTCCGAATTTATATAAGACATTTGTCTTTTCCCTTTTAACTTTCCCTAGCTAAGCTCCCGGAAAGCGTTTCTGAATCAGCATTTTCCCTTCCTTAGGACACGATTTTATCCCATCATAAATCAATATACTTTATACGACTGAAAAGCAAGACACACAACGGTGATTGATCAGTAGGGTGATTTTTGTGATTGCATAGTTGTAAATAATTAGATGCGGTCATTTCTTACGCTTGTGAATAGTCAACTGAAACATGAAAGAGAGAGAGAGAGAGAGATAAATAGAAAGGGAGCTAAAGAAGTAGGAAGAGGGAACAGAGGGAGAGATAGCACTCAAAAATATATTTTAACTAGCTGGTGTCCGCGACTCCGTCCGCGAAGAATAGGGGTATGCAAAATAGATGTTGACCGATTTTCAGACCTACCCGATATGCACACAAAATTTCATGAGAATCGGTCGAGCCATTTCGGAGGAGTTTGGTAACAAACACCGCGACACGATAATTTTATATATTAGATTGACGAAAACTAACTTTTTTATGTATGTATGACTACGCACAGTATTTTACAGAGTAAGCAGTACTATTTTGTTTTTTTTTTTCTGAATTAAAAGAATGAATGAAAATATTTCCTCAGAGTAGTTTTTTTAAAGCGGTTTCAATTTAGATGTAGGTAGGCTCATATTTTTATCAATGTATTTATTTTTATCTTTATGTAAAACAAATATATGTAGTCTCAGCACTGAATGTTAATCAATTTAAAAACCGGCTAGACCAAAACATTAGCAGTACAAAGAATACTCGACCAAAGAACAGCTAGATACAGGCACCTAACAGTTGCCCCTAACTGCTTGCCTAAATAATAATAATAAATATTTAGAAATTAACAGTTATACACTTATATAAAGTTATGCTTGTTGAATGAAAACCGAAGAGTCAGTTAAAAATAACTTGCTAGAGGCGTCAAAAGGAAATCTGCGGACGCCGCGGAAAGGGGAAAATTGTGCATAATTCAATTACATAACTAATTAAGTCGAGACTGAATATTAATTCAGTTAAACGTTGGTTCTTTTTGGAGTTCAGAATCGAATTGATACTCGTTATAGCAACAATGAAGTGGGCAGTGAAATCAACAGTTTGGAAATAACCTGTTAGTTAACTGTGCTTAGCAACTCTTTTTGATTCAAGATGTACTGTATGATTATTTTTTTCGATGGTTTATAAATAAAATAATACGATTATTAAATTAATCCCTAAAAGCTGAAATGGAATAAAATATCATATCTTTCATGAAATATTGAAAACGTTGAAGCTAGCATATTACAGATCTCGAAATTTACATTTTAGTTATAGCGTATTCTTAACAACAACGTCCAAAGGTATGTACTCTGACGCAGTTTATTTGAAGGGTGCGGATAAAACATGACCCCATATTTATTGACCCGGAAAAAACGACAATAATGCACGACCTGATAATTCTGACCTTTATGGCAATAACATGAGGGTTTGAATTGTCAGGTCGTACAATTGTCTTTTCATTCTAGTTCAGTGAAAAAAATTAAATTTCATAAAATTAAGTTCATGTCTGTTTGGTCAATAAAGTATTATTATTATTATTGGTACGGAATTCCGATCACGGGCCCTTGGGGACCCGGTCATTTGAAAGGTATTCATGGGGCCAAAGCCAACATGAAGAGGCCTTTGGTACCATATAATATAAATGAGATGGGCGCAACTAAGGAGGTTTAACCCCTAATACACCATGAGGATGTGCTAGCGGACAGTCCTCCACAGTTGCCAATCTATTGCCAGGTAGGAGTCGACATGGAATTGGCTATGGGGTTGGGATGTTGTGGACAGGATTACCGGGCTATGGAGTGAGATAACGGACACCTACCATTTCAATGTCTCATAAACTGAACTTTTGGTAGGCGGTGACTCGCCATTTACTAAATGGGCCCCTCAAACTATTGCCCACTCGGGGCAACGAGGCGGCAACATTGGTGTGAACGGCTAAGGATGGAGAGGTGTTCCTGGACTTTAAACTTCAAAATGCCAACTCGCCACTTACGGAAACACATCCATCCTTCGAGCATTTAGCTCTTGCGCTCCACTCTAGGCGGCCAACAAAGGCAAACTAGAGGCGGGGTGGGTGTGTAACTGTGTGTGAGTGTGTGTATAAGCGCATGTGTGTATGTGTATCCCTGGAGGTCTTGGGTTCGTGGTGTCGCTACGCACCAACAGCTCGCCACAAGCCGCCCTGCGATGACTGACTGCACTGGTGACACGACAACACCAGCGGGCGATGAGGTCGTCACATCCCTACACCTTTATTATTATGTTGGTACGGATTTCCGATCACGGGCCCATGGGGACCCGGTCATTTGAAAGGCATTCATGGGGCCGAAGCCAACATGAAGAGGCCTTTGGTACCATATAATATAAATGAGATGGGCGCAACTATGGAGGTCTATCCCCTAATACACCATGAGGATGTGCTAGCGGACAGTCCTCCACAGTTGCCAATCTATTGCCAGGTAGGTATCAACATGGGATTGGCTATGGGGTTGGGATGTTGTGGACAGGATTACCGGGCTATGGAGTGAGATAACGGACACCTACCATTTCAATATCTCATAAACTGAACTTTTGGTAGGCGGTGACTCGCCATTCACTAAATGGGCCCCTCAAACTATTGCCCACTCGGGGCAACGAGGCGGCAACATTGGTGTGAACGGCTAAGGATGGAGAGGTGTTCCTGGACTTTAAACTTCAAAATGCCAACTCGCCACTTACGGAAACACATCCATCCTTCGAGCATTAGCTCTTGCGCTCCACTCTAGGCAACCAACAATTATTATTATTATTATTATTATTATTCCCGGTCGACAAATTACAGGTCGTATTTTAACCACACTCACTTTGGAGATAATGGGGCAATTGATATTTATTAACGCACGGATGAAATCGCGGGCAAAAGCTAGCTAGTCATATTTCGATAACCCATTATATTTATTCGATGTAGGGATTTGACATGTTGATAATAGTTCTTCTTTAATGATAGTATTACGTATAAGATTATCGTTATTAAGACAAGTATTATCTCAATAATTTCATCCATAATACGCCATTACGCCTTCCATGCGAATCTCCCTCATGTGACTCAAAATTGCAGCTGGCCCGGATCTGTCATGATTCGTCCTCCAATACGTGATTACCGCTACTCCAGAAACATCTATCTACTGCTATATGTCTTTTGAGCGATATGAATTAACCACAAGGTATAGATACAATTTCATAAACGTTAATGCCATCTTTAAATGGAAAAGTTCTTTTGATTTTCATCGCCACTTAAACGCAAAACCAACACATTATAAAAGGAAAACAATTAAACGGCCATTCCCAATTGCTGGAAAAATGGCTTCAGCCAAACAAGGAAATGTAATTTAACTAGCGCAACTCAATTCGCGAGCTATTTCTGGACTGTAAAGGTCAAGGGAAAGCAATAGCGATCATATTTCGAGTAAAATAGGAGTAAAAACAGTAGGTACAAAAATTATCTGTCATTACAACCCATACTGACGAGTATTTCGCGTCAGTAGGCGACTTCACACGATCCTGTATAACCATGTGACGGATATTATTTCAAACGTGTAATTCAAATGAAAAATTGCCGATGCGTGGCTACGTCTTCCTGGATGGTTGCCCTGTTGAATTATCTTCCTATCTAAAATGTCCCAACATTGCCAACCTGATTATCAAAATAACTCTCTGTTTTTACCATTGTTTAAGTTGCACCAACACTTTTAGCTTTTGAATTTTACTATTCGCTATCAAACTCATCGAAGAAAGTGCACATTTTTTGGCGACAACAGCTTTTGTTTTTAGTGATTGAAATATCAAATTCTGTAAGGTCCATTGCCATGATAAGAAATTATTATGACCATTTCTTTATTTTACGCTGGTGTCAATAAAGAAAAATGCGAAATGCGAAAATAAAACACATTTCAAGTACTTAGATTACTTACCAAAATATATATGTTATATGTATATTAAGTAAGCAAAGTAACATTTATTTTTTCGTGACAATTACAAATAAACAACAAATAAATAAAAAACCAAAACAATACGTTATTAAAAAATGATGTCGAAATGTAAGCAAAGTGATCTACCTAAAACCCAAAAATATTGCTAGAGGTCTACACGATAAAAAAGATTAATGATTGACTGGTTTATAAGTAGTGTTTTTGTTTTATAAATGCACTGATTTATAATCTTAACTACGGAAAGAAACGTTGAAAAGGGTTTTTCGTTCGCGCTATTAAAAATTAATACCAGAAATTTAACAAAATGATTAAACAAAAATCTAAAATTTGAACGTCATCTCATCTGGGTGCTAGAACAAGATCAGCGGATTGCCTGCGTCGCTCCCTAACTTGTTTACCTCACAAGATAACCAGATTTTGCCCCGGCAGCTCGGACCACTCAGTTAGTTATAGTAACTTTCTATACCTTTGAAAATATTTACACTATCTTCAAACGTTGTTGAAGTGAAACATGTTCCGTTTCGTTCCTAAAACATTTTTTCGCGTTAAAATAAAAATGTTATTTCAGAAAAAAGCGATCTTTTTATTTATTTCATTTGCTTTGTCACTCCAACTCATTATCTGTGTCAAATAAATCAATCTGACGCTAAAAGAGGGCAAAATTCAATTTGCAAGATTTGACCGCAACAAACATAGGCCCATGTATGTATACATATGAACATTTCAATTAGACCGATTGCCGATTGCCGATTGGGCCGATCTGTTTGGCGAGCCTAGGGGGAGGCCTAATGTTCAGCAGTGGACGTCTTTCGGCTGAAATGATGATGATGATGATGATGATGATGATAAAATTGATACAGACCTACGACGCACTAGTATTATAAGTAGCCCTACTCTAGTTATCCAACCAACACGATAAATAATGAACTAAAAGAAGATTTCGCAACTGAATTTAAAAAACAAATACATACAAAGTCTTCTTCGCCCTCTGAAATTCTACGTGAGCTTAGATCGTTTTCGCCTAAACTGTAACTGCATATGCAGCCTGTTACCGGTTCCATGTATTCCTGTGAGAATGGTAAACAGAAATATCCGTGTTATGGTTTACTTTAGCAAATATCTCTTCAGCTTAAACAACTATGATAATACGCCAATAACAGTTACTTAATACGTCAAGGGACTTCTATTTTTAAGTTTCAATAGCCGTAGTCACAAGAAGACAACAATACAACTCAAATATTATTTTTATTGAACACTTTAAATTGATACAGAGTTTTTATTAAAAAACAAAGACTTACAAAACAATAAAATTCGAGTTCCGGCTTTTTATTACCTATAGAATCTTTTTAACGTAGGTACATTTACAATTTTAAATTTAATAAAATCTAATAGAATTTTATGATGAATTTGTGAAATTACATTATTATGGTTGTAATAGAATAGAATTAAAATTAAGATAATATAAAAAAGTTATCATCATCATTCTCTCAATAATTTAAACAAAAATAAAGACAACCGAAAAAAAAACTCAAAAGAAATAAAAAAGTACGCAGATAGTAATGATATTCGTCCCAGCCCATATACGTCCCACTGCAGGGCACAGGCCTCCTCTCAGAATGAGAGGCCTTGGGCCGTAGTTCACGCGGGCCCAGTGCGGATTGGGAACTTCACACACACCATTGAATATCTGGGAGTTTTCAGAAAAAAATGTACCCGTTTTCCTTAATTATCCTTAATTTTTCCATACAAAATTTATTAGTCAGTTTTGTGACGGTCAATACAACATGTATGGTTAACTGCGTCACAAAACTGACAATTAAAGGAGGGACACTTTTTTTATTGTTTTAATCGATCATGCTTGTGATTCTGAGTAGAAATAACCCAAAATTTGTTAGGTTTTTAAAAAAAAGTACAGGGTACACTTTTTTCTGAAAATGCCCATCTACGCAGGTGTTTGCAGGCTTCCTCACGATGTTTTCCTTCACTGTAAAAGCTTATGGTAAATTTCAAATGTAATTTAATTTCACACATAACACTCAATAGAAAGGAAAACTACTGATACGCATTTTGTCATCATTAACAGGAGATTAAATGTAGGTATTTTTCCGTTACATGGAAATCTGCTTATCAGTCCTTTAGGCTCACAAATTTTCCAAGCAAATCCACCCCTCATTAAGCTTATCTGAAGGAATAGGAGTCCTTAAAAAAGGCATGTTTCTATAAGATTTAAAAAGATTATTTGAGAAATCCTTTCCCGAGAGATTTACAAGGTATTCCGCGAATCGGAAACCATTTCGCGGAGCGGTGTGGGGATCATTTTTCAATAATCTTTGGATTGCTCCGATCCAGGTGTCGTATTTGACGTAAACCGTTTTATTTGGATGTTATACTTCTATTTTTATACTTCGATTGAAAGTTTTCTGATATACCTATATCAAGATTACTTACTGTGTTCAAATACTCCTGTTTCTGATTCATACTTCTCACCACCTCACCTATTGATTTGTTTAATATTGATCACGATAGTACTCGAGTTCAGCTAAATTACAACTTTGTTTATAAGGTTTGATTGCTAATTTTTTTGTAGTTTAATTTGATTTGTTTTATAATTTAATTTAAAGTGTGACTCAATTTTATTCTATTGCTTTCTTGTTTTTTATTACCTAAATCTTGTTAAATTTAGGTTAGGTATACCATAAAATGATAAATGACAAAACATTAGGAAACAATTAGGTTACTGATTTGCGTATAGAGGTTGTCAATGTGATTAAAACAGTTTAGTATTATATAATTATACGTGATGTTTCACAATTAAATTTCCAATTAGAGTTTGCATAAATACGCTTTATTGTCGAATCCCGGCAGTTTGGTTTGGTTTTTTTAGTACTTACAAACAAATCAAAACTTACGAAATGAAATATTTTAAGGTCAAGTACTTATCTAATAGACTGTCCTGTGATAAGATTACAAGATTAACAAATCTTTTTTCGACTTGAAACTTTTAATTGGAAAAGGGTGAGGCCATGACCCTCAAAATATTTTAATAAAATAACTTTGCACAAAAATCTTCGAATTACTTTTGGTATCCCTTGCAAAGCAGAATTCCTTGGATATTTTTTCTTTACGTGACCTTCTTTGTTTTTTATTCTGTGTAAGCAGATACCTTTAACGAGGTATAAAAATGAGGGTGTTATAGTTTAGCAAAGGTCGTCTTGGTTCAAGATTTTTTGGAGTATTTGTAACTCTTAATAAAAAATAACTTTGACAAAAAAATTGTATTTTATAATTAGCTTTGTTATAGTTTATTTATTTATATGTGGCTGTTTATCCCAATGCTTATATTTGTTTTAGACGTGTACTTATTATATGTACGATATATGTGTGAGTAGATGTACTATTTTTTGTTGCGTTTTAATTTTCTGATCCACTGTTGATGCACCACCTGCTGTAAATTAGTCCTTCCTTCTTTCTGGTAAAAGGTTGCCTGGAAGAGATCGCTCTTAAGCGATAAGGCCGCCTATTTCTTACCTTGTAACTTACTCTCTGTGTACCTGTTTTCTGTATTGCTTACTATTCCTGGTGTACAATAAAGAGTCATTGTATTGTATTGTATTGTATTTTTTTAAATGTGAGTTCCGAAGTGAATTTTCAAAAACTGCGACAAAAGAAACTGTTTGGAATGTTGATTTTCATATACACGGTGTTCGTGTACATGTACCGTACCTACGTATCTACTAGCAAAGTAAATCATTAAAAGAGAAACAATTGCATGTAACACTAATGAATCGAATGAACTGAACAAATACACTTATCAAACTCATCTTCTTCATTCATATTTTGCATTTTATTTGGCGTCTAATAATATGTAAAAGTATTTTACTTAAAATTGAAGACCTACTTTTACTCATTCAATGATCGTTATTTAAAAACTCAAAATATTTTCAACGCTAGAAATTTCTTTAGGCACTTGAACAGATGTTAACTATTTAAGGCTTTAGAACAATCACTAAGACCGATAAAAAGGTCTACGTTAGCTAGGCCTTTCCACAACTCGATTTAGTCCTTCATTCTGTTCCGACATTGTTTTTAAACAAAGCTTCTTTGAGTTTGTTTAGAACCCGTTCCTGAATATTCGGAATATCCCGTCGATACGGTTGTTGAAATATTCCAACCCTGTACAAATTACCTTTCCCCGTCAAATAATTGGACTTTCCTACCTGCAGGAATGTTTTGATTTTGCTGTGCTCCGCTTTTGGCGTGAGATTTTTGAATCATCGGATTCCGTCGGCCAATCAATTTGGAGTAAAATATGACACCGCGGTTTACGTGCTATTTTAGTTTTTTTTTTTTTTTTTTAAATATTACTCAACACCGCATTCTGTATTTTATTTTGGTCTACTCTGAAATCAGTAGCCTTTTTTCGTCTCCCATTTTTTCCGGAGATTCTTGTTGAAATAAGTGGTTCTTCATCCCTCATACCTGATTTACACTCTCGCCTCGTCACCTCGCCTCGCGCCTCGCCTCGTCGTCTCGCTCCAGACGCGAGCCTCAAAATCAAGGCAAATCACGAGACGAGGCGCGAGGCGCGCCTGTTCACACTCTCGTCTCGTGGCTCGTCCCGCAGTTCGTCTCGCCACTCGTACGCGAGTGTAAACCAGGTATCAGTGTGTCAATATTCAATGAGAGCTATTCTTATCATAGTACCTAACAATGTTCATCGTACATATCATCATTATAAATTAACAAATCGTAATTACTTCGAAAAACATATTCTAACTTGAAAATCGAGAATTAATGAAATTTATCAAGGAAGTTTAATTTAAGAATTTATGAATAACTAGCCTTCCGTCCGCAGCTTTGCCCGCAGTAAATTAATTTTCCCGTAGGAAAAGGTATTTTCCCGCGATAAAAAGTAGCCTATGTCACTCAGTGGTAATGTAGCTTTCTAACGGCAAAAGAATTTTTGAAATCGGTCCAGTAGTTTCGGAGCCTATTCAATGCAAACAAACAAACAAACAAAAAAACAAACAAATCTTTCCTCTTTATAATATTAGTATAGAAGAAATAAAGAAATAAAGTTAGTTTATGATTTTAAAATGGTTGCAAGATAAGCTAACGTATATGGAGTCTACTACGTCCTATTGCTTCTCGTATGACTGACTAGGCTTTAGGTCCCATCAGGAGCCAGTGTGGATTAGTAATCGCCTACACCATTGATTTGCCCATTAACTTGTTTTCTAAACAACTTTTCTTACGACGTTTACCTGCATGAAAAACCTTATGCCATAAAACTCAGTGTAACTTTTTCTTAATTAGCCTATTTTTAGTGCCACTACTTGCCAACGGCCTCTCCTTATTTGTTTCGATATCGCGTTGAACGTAAGTTGAAATGAAAAAAAAAACCGACCAAAAAGTTACAAAACATCCACATTATCATTTAACAAAAACCATTAACTGTACAACGGATGCCTTTTTCTTTTGCATTTTACTTAACGTCATAAAATATTCTTCGGAGAAAAGAAAACAGGAGTAAAAGCGAAAAATTCAAAAGGGCGAAGCACCCTTGTCAACGTAAAGGAGAATGACAGGGCCTTCCGTTCGCGAGGCAGCCATAAGTCTAAGAGAAAATAAACTATATTGTGCCACGGGCGCGATCGGTACGTCAAACTTTGGTTTTATCGCTTGAGGGGACAATTAGAGCAGAGACAGCAAGAGGTAATGGACTTACTTTTGCTGAAATAGCTAAGGTACATTGATTACATGATACTAGGACTAACTATACCTTAAAACACGCGATTTGAGAAGAAGCAACGTTTTTAAAACTGACTGTCTACTGTGCACTCCAATTACTTAGATTCTGCTGAATGACCGGCTATTATGTTTTAAGTAAATAAATAAATAAATAAGTAAATAAGTAAGTTAATAAAGAAATTAAATTAAATTTAAGTAAATTAGAGAACGTCCAGTTCAGATGAAATGCAAAGAAAACTACAGAAAAACACGAATTAATAATGTAGAAAACGAATTAATAATGTAGAAAACTAATTAATTTTTCAAACCTGGCTGAGATATACCTGAGTAATTTTGTAACATGTTGTATGTTATTGTTGTGAGTTTTCAACGACAATTATAATATGCAGACTGTGATAGACGGGTTGTCAGCCAGTGGAGCCTAATTAATAGGTCCTTTAGTAAATAGTATTCTTTAGTTTGGTTTTTTATTCCTTCCATGGTCCGTTCGTTTGCTGACCTTGTATAATTACATCCTTAAGTCATTTGTTTTTATTTCGCACTGTGACATAACAAAGCAGCTGTTCGTTAGTGTGTCGTAAAAAGGCGAGTTATCAGTGAGTGAGTAATTAGCCGCGGCGACACACTGTCGCAGTTATGGTAATGAAAATGCCGACTCCCGCCCGCTTTATGAGAAGTGTCGCAGAGGGGTCGGTGCTAAGATAGAACGGTTAGAAATATTTTTCCCTTCTTATGGTCTTAATGTAATAAATAAAGTAAGTAAATAGGTGGTATAACATTCTGTAGTAGGTACATAGATAAGTATGTATATCTACTTAAGCACTATTGTTCGTTGCTATAATATGTTGAATAGAATAAACCTTTGTCGAGTACACTCGTCTTTGTCGCTTACCGACTCCCGCCGCACACCTCATTGAATGTTAAAAATACTTACCACCTCAATGCTTATACAAAAAGTCGTGACAACCTTCTAATAATTTTGAATCATGCATTAATTAATCTAAATTGTACCGAAAGTGCGAGTAGAACCGTAGCAGGTTTAAGATCTCAATGTGTTCCCGAAACTGTTATTAATTACTGCATGAATTTTAGCCGCAACGCGTCATCTATACGTGTTACGTTTCTGAGCTATTAGTATAAGTACATATTCAGTGTGTTCTAGTATCGGTATCATTTAGGGTAAAGCCAGACGAGCGTAATTTTTTGAGTTGTGAGTCGCATAATTTCGGTCGCGTAGTTTTGGTTTCATAAAAGTCCTATTTGTATATAAAACTCATTTTGCGTCGCCGTGTGAACGAAACAGGAGTTTTGTATGAAACCGAATGTAGCAGAAATTACGCGACCGAAATTACGCCGCTCACGACTCAAAAAAATACGCTCGTCTCGCTTCATCCGTAGATAAAAAAACTAGCAAGAAAACCAATGATTTCATAAGTAAAGATACGTCAAATGCTCACAAAACAATCGAAGAACATGTTCCGAATGCAGCGGCAACACATAAGTACGCAATCACGCTTTATTTTCTTTTCGCTCCCATTATGACATCGTGCGGGGCTAGAGACTTCACTTGTCGCCTTTTTTTCCACTTCATTTTTTCGGCACGCTAATAAGAACCGTAAAAATATAAAAAACTTAATAAGAAAAATTGCATAGTTTGTACAGTACATATGGATCGCGCATAATTGACTATGCTAAATACCCGGCATGCACGATCTTAGTACGTGGTGGTCTGTGCCACACTGAAAGCCGGATTACCAGCCATGTTTAGGACTCATAATGCACTCGTTAGAGCTCTTGTATTTTTGGGAGGAATACCGTCGAATTTTTTTTTCAAGTACCTATCATAATTTTTTAGTCAACCCTACCTTAGTCTACCTTGAGTCACATTATAGTTAACTACACCATATCTGGAATACTTCTGATATATAAAAATCTCGTGTCACTGTATTGCCATCGAACTCCTCCAAAACGGCTTGACGGATTTGTTTAACACTTTTTTCTCAGTCAGCTAGTATCACTAGGCTTACTGTCTATCGCATCTGACGCTTCCTTCGCAATCACTATTTATTTTCTTTCTGTCAAATGGTATAAAATGATGACAGAAAGAGATGGTTAAAGCAAGGGCAAGCGTCAGAAGCGTTAGACAATACGGCCTCTGGTAAGGTAGAGTTGACATAATATGATAGTCAGTCCCAATACGTGTACAATTGTTATACATTATTAAAAAAATGCGTAGTAATAAACCTTCCTAAGAATCATTAAATATGCCATAACATAATAATAGTAAGATGGTAACTGTTTAAGAATAAAAAGTGAAACGCATGTTGCAATGCATAAAATTCCAAAAACAACAATGCTCGGAAGTAGCAGCCAAAACACGATGATTTGAAAAGGTTATTCTATTAGAAGAATAAAAGCATTATAAGTATGGCAAGCGTTACGATAATGAACCTTATAAATTTAAAAATAAAACTAAAATAATATGCGATCCACAAAATGATAAGGTTCGAAATTAATTTTGCCGTTAAACCACACGGTTGGAAAGGTAAAAGTGGTATAGTTTATTCTCTAAATATAAAATTCAATACTTACCTTAAAAATATAAACCAGAAACTCTTGTAATATTATTTCATTGTTTTTGTTTGAGGCATTGTAAGAGATAATAAAATTTACATTTGAAATGTATCTACTTATTTTCAAATTATTCCAGTAAAGCGAGCTGCAACAATGTAAGTACCTATCTAAGGTTCATCTCGTTTGTGATTTCCTTGTAATTCAGTCTATTTGCCAACGTTCATTTTATTCGGCGCTGTGTTCAAACGTTCTAATTTATGAGAGGACAACTTCAAAGGCCGTGGGATGGGTTCATTAAAGGTGAAACTGCGAGGCACTGCACCCGACTCGCCAAATATTTCTATTAACTTTAACGGTTTTCTTTTACAAGTGTTTATTTTTCAACCCAAAAGGGACGAAACGTGTGGGATGTTATTCTTTTAACCCCCGACACAAAAAGAGTGGTTTTATAAGTTTGACCGCGTTTGTGTGTGTGTGTGTGTGTGTGTGTGTGTGTGTGTGTGTGTGTGTGTGTGTGTGTGTGTGTGTGTCAGTGTCTGTGATATCATAGCTCTTAAACGAGTGCACCGGTTTGGATGCGGTTTTTTATTTGAAAGCAGGTTTCTTGGCGATGGTTATTAGACTTGTTTTATCAAAATTAGTTCAGCCGTTTCAAAGTTATCAGCTTTTGTTAGCTGAGGAAAGGATCTTACACGGATAGTGGTCACTTACTTTATTTTCAAACCTATGTGTGACCTAATTGCGTTGGAGGTTCTTAAATTGTTTAATTTATGTAATGTAAATCGAAAACCATTTCGAGATAAACACTTTTTAAATCGTTTTCTGTTGTTTTGAATTTTTAATATAATGTGTATGCAAAGAGTTGGCAGTCCTGTTCAAAGAGGTTTTTTATAACCGTTTTTCTGTTCTTTTTTCGAAAACATTTTCAACTAATAGTAGATTGCACAACAAGTTTGATAAAAGAGTTATATTTACTCTGCTTTTTCCTTTGACGACAGCGAGAAATTTAACAAGCTTTTATTTTTCATGCATTTCTATTTATACAGTACTATTGCCTAATTTTAATAATTTACAAATATAGAACACGAATTATAAAAATAAACAGAAAAAACAATAAAAAACTTTATTTTGTAAAGTTATATTGTTCGTTACTGCCTGACTGCTTTGATCTTGGACGTAGATTTTACTTTATACACTCAAGCTCAAAAACTCATATTATGTAGCCAAAAGCCAGCATAAATACGAACTTTCAGAGCAAGGAAGTGAAAACAAATAAAAAATTTGAATCTATTTTAAACTAAATACAAACTGAAATATAGATACACAGAAAAAACCCCAGAAAAAAGACCAATGCTGGGAATCGAACCCAGGTCCTCAGCGTTCCGTGCTGCGTGCTTACCCCTACACCACCACTGGTCTAGAAGTTAGCGACGAATTTTTCCCATACATCGTACACTTCAGTCTGTTATAATCACATTAGGCAGTGATAAAGCGCGCATCTATGTTATGCCCTCTACCGAGAGACTTCAACACTCCTTCGGAGCTACCCGCTCACCTGGACCAAGAGATGGCGCTACTAGGCCAACTTTTACAAGTTAAGTATGAAGTTGAAAAAATAAAAAATAAATAGAAAAAGATCCTTCATACTTAACTTGTAAATTTGAATCTGTTTATTGCAAAAAAGAAAATTACAAACATTACTTAAATAGTTCGTTTATAATCTTTAATTATTTAAGATTTTTCAAAATCTTTTCTCTTACACCTTTATTCTATTGAGCGTGCGTTATATGCAGGGCCCGTACATTTCATGCCTGTGACGCGAAAATGTCGTAATTTTATGCATTGCATCTAGGAAGTGGTTTCATAAACAACACAACAAATTAATTAACTAAAATATATATTGACGAGTAGAAAAATGAATACGTGATACGTAGGATGTAAATAAAACAAATTGTTTTATATTTTATTATCATGGTATTGTTACCGCATACCAAGATCAAGTACCAACAGTGTTCCGGAAGCATGCTAGACGTTTTGGTTCAAATGAAATTCAGAGGAAATTTCCATACGTAATAAAATATTAATAAGCGTTCATTGTTATTAATATATTATGGCAGTAAGACCTTTGGCAGGTGTTGATTATTCCAAGTATTGCTATCGGTTGAGCAAATGAGGTCAAGAAATAATTAATTATTATGAAAAGATAAATTGAAATCATGTTCTGTGTAGCGTGACGACAATTTTGTGTCAACGACATGAAATGTAGGTACCTATGCTCCTTGGACTTATAAACATATGCATCGCGATGTGATAATATACTTACATCGACTTTCGCCCTAATTCTCCCTTGCCTAAACTCCTTGACCACAGTTTAAAAACCGTATAGACCCTCACCCACTCACAAATAAGGGATTTGTTATGAACCCCGTGAACGGTCAGTCTCAACTCTAATACCCGCTTGCTACTCGGACTTATAACGGAGGTATTATATGCCTCGAGAATGTATAAAGGTTACTTTGGGAGCTTAAACATTGTGTTCTCGAACAAAGACATAGCTGACCTGAAAAATAACCACGTCGCACAGTCAGTGGCTGCTTTTGAATATTTGAACAATACTTAGTTTTCTTCTGCTAGGACTTATTTGCTCTAGGACGGCCATATCATTATTTCCTAATAACGTAATTATTAATTACTCAATTATTCAGAGGCATTATTTTCTAACGCAATCGGAACCACGATTGTTTTCACCACTTCTTTCTGTCACACGGTAGTAAGAGATGGAAAATGCGATCGAGAGTGCCCGCGCGTTAGAAATTACGGCCTCAGGTCCCTCGATCATAATATGAAAAAAAATCTGTACCTACAAAAGACACTTGGAGTTCAAAAAATTGGACACCTTAATGACGGTAGTTATAGTTAGTATGAGAGTTCTCCATTCCATTGTGACACAACACAATTGTAAGGGCAATTTTTGTGTCACAGTCAGTGAAACTTTTTTAGTCTTTTTGTATGGCTAACTATGATTTAACGAGGTCTAACTTTTTGGTCTCCACGCACTCAGAATTATTGAAAATAAATAGAACACCTACTTATTTTACTCCTCCGCGAAGTAGTTAAGTTAAGTCATGCAATATAGGCAGTTAAGTTAGCGTTGAAAAACTTTAAAATATGCTTTTTCACTATTTCGCGGAGAAGCAAAATAAGTATTCCTTTAGTTTAACATGGAACTCCGCGACGTAACCCCTAAATCTATGTACAGTATTAAAAACATTCCAAATTATATGCAAGTCTAAAATAGTTCTCAGTCATTAGTTATTACTATTGATTAACCTGAGCATAACAATAAAAGTTTCCTGGCATTCGTACAAACGTAGCCATAATAAAAGTTACAACTGCAATCTCATCGAACGAACGTTCCACTAAGAAAAACTTTTCTAACATGTTCTAATTGGCTGTTAGAGGCTTGTTCAACTTTGTTTTCGTATTAAAGTTCTGCCTCATGTCCTAAAAACGTTCCTTTGATGTGTTGCAGTGCGTTTATCCGTGCGACCCGCCGTTGTTTTAAACTTGAAACAGCGTGAAATCGTGGGACAGGTCAGTAAGCATTCCGTCAATGGACATGGACGGTACGTCGAGCTACGCTGGAATGTTCTAGATTAATGCAGCATTCTATTACCCACGTGGATAATTTATTAATTATTATTAATTTGTGGCTTATTTGAAGTGTATTACCTAATAATTGCATGATTCGTACTAATTAAATAACGTCAGGCAATCGACGTCACCGTTTACTTCCAGATACTCACACAATTTAACTTACTTTTCTATTGCATTTAGAGACGTGGATAAGACAAGTATAAGTACTACCCAAAAGAAAATAAAGGGCGCGTAAGTTTTATTGGTAACCCGAAAATACATCTTAATATAAATATTTGTAAAGTCCCCTATCTAAAAAAGTATTTTATCAATACAACATTGTACTAAGTGTACTAAGTACAGTAGCGGAATGAAAAGGTTCGTCACTTTTCGACTCTATTTCAACGAGTTAAGATCGAAAAGTGACGAACCTTTTCATTCCCCTACTATACAATACAAATATTTTTCCTTCAATTAAATGTATGCAGATAAAGACGCAAAAGTATTTTTAATTTCATTATACCATGAAACTCCACCCTTATTTTCAAATGACGAAAAAAACGAAGGAGGTACACTCACAAGTCGACGCGTATATTTTTTTCATTTGACTAGTATTCATTTAAAATTAAATTGAACGAATTTAGTACCCATTAAGTTCATAGACGTACCGGAGTACTACACAGTTAAGTTAATATTTGTCGTACCTACCTATGTTTGAGAATACTCGTAAGGATGGAATGTTCGTAATGAGGACAAAATTAATTTCTTTTTCCTTAAAGCCATGTTTGCTAAGTTACTTATTAGAATGTAATTGGTTTGTAGCCTCGCAGGTCTGTCCTCAGTTTTAAGGTATCCGGACCTGGCCGAAGCGACCTCGCTTTCTCTGATCTACCACGTCTAAGTTCCGACTCTTCCAAACTTATCCAGTGTAAGATCTTGCATCACCAAAGGGCATCCTTGGATCTTCCGAGACCGAAGCCAACTAAAATTCAATTTCCGTACGATCCCGCAAAGTGCTCGATTATGCGCAGATATTTGTATCCCAACCCTTCGTAAAACCGTTCTTTATTATGCAAATTCATCTCTCGGGATTGGCTTTATTTGTTTGTCATTTCTATAACCTTATCGTGAATCGGGTCGTTTTCTGGATTTATGTCCGATTGCCGTTTTTGTTCTACGTCCTTTGTTACTGATGAATACTAATATTTCTACTAGTTATTTTGCTTTTCAGTGCAAACTCGTGTAATAATGTAGTACGCAGCAGAGCGCGAGAGTACAATCTACTGCAGTAACATAAAATGTAAAAACAACATGTATTCTAAGCTTTAGTATCGCGGTGAGTGGGCGCGCCCCGCAGCCGCATTTCTTTGAGGACAAACAGGCTCTATCTATTTGTTTTTGCCGCTATCTTCAAAGAACCGTGTCGGGGATAAAACTTTTTGTTCATAGATCATGGCGGCCGACAAATTTCCCTGTTTTGAATACGGAACAAAGCCCTCGTTCACCAAACAATTCATACAGGTCAATATCTTCACCGAGTTTACACAAACCGTACACCTCGTACGAATGTTTTAATTGAAAAAGTATAAAATTTCGGTAGAACAAATTAAGTAAATATTTTACTAAAGCTTCAGGTATCCAAATTGGAAAGCCGTACACTAACAAGCCACCAAAATATGGCAAAGAGCTCAAGTTCCGTAATTTAAATAGCTATATTTTGAGGAAGGAATTTTTGGTCCCGATTTGTCTGTTCAAAAGTTGGTGCTTATAATAGCTATTCATTGGGAGGATATTACGATTCGTACCGTGGAGTATTTCGATATCCTTGTCAGTACGCTATTGACCTTAATGCGTATTCAGTGAGCCCTTTCAAGCCTGTACCTCTAGCACTGTAAAAGTGTATGTTACTTATGTGAGTGGTAAGCTTCTTGGGTATAAATAAAGCTTGGAGCGTGTAATTCTAATGTTCGCTGCCTAGTCGACCAAGTAAGTAAATGCTTTACCTTTATCACTCCACTGTTTTGTGACAGTTACTAGAAAAAAAAGAAATAAGGATGATTTTCAATCACGTGATTGTGCCTTATCTTAGACGAATTTAAATGAAACTTGGTATGAATTAGCTGAATCTTGGAAATAACATATAGGCTACTTTTCATTCCGATAGTCTGTACGCTTTGGTACGTACGCATGACAAGTGTAGAAATGTTTTGTTGTAACAATATTTTTTTACGTGTCTAACCCTGTGAGTGAAAATTATGTATGTATACTCTTTATTGTACAAAAATAAGGAAAAAAAAAGAAAAACATTATTGACAACCGTTGAAATGCATGTACAAAGGCGAACTTATCCCTTTAAGGGATCTCTGCCGGTCAACCTTTGAGTGGATGAAAGGAGCATTGAGTAAGGGACCGACAATTATGAGTGCAAATCACGATTACAAGTTATTTATTTATTACATATATTAATGTATATACAGACTTCTTATTAATTTCACGTATCTCGACCGCTAAATTTTGAGTCATTTAAGTTTTCTCAGATTTTGCTTCATTCTACATAAATAAAATCTCTGAACTTCAATACGAATGCTATATCTAGATTAGCTCATGCGCAGCCGTGTATGAAGCCTAAGTAAAAATAACATTACAGTAGTAGGTACACACTTATATGGCGCATCGTGCATTTTCGGCCGCGCAGACATGAACGAACTAGCCGTTGATAGCCGAAAATACGATTCAAACTTTAAATCAGTCTTATGTCATATAGTTACAAGGTGCAAATTACACTGCACCTGTTATCAGTCTCACTCGGAAGTATGGCCGCTGACTAATAATATAGCACGCGACGCGTGCTAACATGGCGGCTGCAACCCACCAAATAGCGGCATAGGAAAAAGATACGCCGTGCGTGGAGTATGCCGATTGGTCAATTGCATTTCTCGCACTTCTAAAACGCGTCTTCTGCGCAGGTACATCGATGAGCCATATCAGTTGTGTACTACTGTAAATGCTTAAAACTCTACAATTTCATTGACATCGGACCCTAGGGCGATAAAGATTCTTAGTCGACTATGCCAATACTAGGCGTACGACTAAATACTCACAGCTGTGAGTACATTAGCTGCGCGTAAAAATATTTGTGTCAGAGCTCGGGTTGGCACGATGATTAGGAGGAAAACGTATATTGTTTACAATGACACGACGAAAGTGAATTGCCAATTTCCGCAAAGCCGAACGTGATAATGGAAATGAAAGCACTCCGAAGTTATGAAATAATATAAAACGGATTTGTATGATAAAAGGGCGAAACAAATTCTACGGCTAGTGTGCAACCGAAACAGAAACCAAAATGAAATTTCGGTCTATAAAATGTAAATGTTTCGGTGATTCTAGTGCAACTTTTCTCATCTTGCGTTCATGTTATATTTTGTAAATATGTGGTTCTGTTCATAGAAGCAATCGTTCAATAAACGTACCTATAGTAAAATACGGTGTTTATTTTATTAAATGTGGAATAACTTAACTACCTACGACAATATCTACTTTTCTTCTTCGGAAACACTGAAGGGCGTACTGGCTTGATACCTGCTCTTAAAGAGATGATGTGTGTCCTCCGTTTCGTGTGTATGCGTATATTAATTACATATTATGTAGTTTTTATATAGTACTTACGTTTATTTTGATATGTATTCATTAAATGTTATGTGTATTTTTAATGCACTATTTGTTTACATTTCTGTTCTCTTTACTTTTAATTGAATTGTGTACTCTTGTTTCTGATGTCCTGTCAGTCATTGAAAGGTTTACTGTAAGAGATTCCAATAAGGGCAAAGTTCGCCTTTGTACATGTGTTTTGTGTAGAGTTTTATACATAGTTATAACTTAGACACTAATAGATGCGAAGCCACTCCAAGACGGTGATTGCTCTCGAACTCTGCCCCAAAACCCACGAAATAAAATTCTTCAACTTTTCCGCCGAAATGAACCAAAACTTCGTTTAACGCAGAAACCGAAACCAACACTTCGGGCGGACACCATCTACAGCGTTGTTTCCGACGATAGCTGAAACGAACGTGCGTGGCGTACTGAACTTCCAACCTACATCCAATACTTCTGGTCTGGGACATAAAGTTCGCTAACAAACATCTTGTTAGGATTTACTTCCATAACTCATACGTGATTTGGTTAATGCGAAGTTAATTGGTACGACTATTGACAGTCGATAAGATGACTTGATTTGGTTCACTGTATTACTATGTATGACAAATATTTACGATACTTTATTATGCGTGTGTGAGACTAACCTAACCTAACTCTTTATTGTAGGTACATAAAACACATGAAATTAATAGATTACAGGACAAATTTATCCCTTAGAGGGATCTTTGAGAGGGAGATATCTTAAAGTGAGAAGGTTATTATTTCAGCCTATATATTATTATATAGGTACATCCCACTGCAGGGCACAGGCCTTCTCTCCGAATGAAAGGACTTGGGCCGTAGTTCACACGCAAGCCCAGTGCGGATTGGAAAATTCACACACACCATTGAATTTGTGCAGATTTCCTCATGTACCGTAAAGCTCATGGTAAATTTCTAGTGTAATTTCGCACTAAATTCCAACAATTCAGAGGTCGTAGCCACGACCCTCTGCTTGTGAGGCCATCAAACCACTAAGTCACCATAATAGTTTTTAAATTAAAGATTACATTTTGTTAAAAGTCAAGAACAAATCCCGTATTAATAAATAATCCAGCTTTATTAATTTCAACGTCCAGTGGTTTGTAATTTAGGTATAACATAGCTACGTAAGGCAATGGCGAGAGCATTCAGGTGTACTAGTAACTAATTAGTCAGAGTGAAACGCCACGGCTTTAGCTCAAAGCAGAATCACAAAGCCCAATGGCTATCCTAAAGGCTACTCAACGGCATGTGGTTGATTACTATTATCTGCATTCAGCGAAGGTCTATTGGAACAATTTGATTTACGATCAGTTTTAATGCACTGTTGAGACTTTGCCAGCGTTTTATATTTCGCACCTTTAGAATGTGACTGACACATTTCGAATTATTCTCATTTCAAAACTAAACCTGTTTTTTTTACACAAAGTTTATTTTTGAAACGAGAATACTTAATTCGAATTTTGTCAGTCTCATTCTCTAAAGGTGTGACTTCTTGTGAAATTGTTCTAGAACTTTAAATAAATACAGGGCAGTACGATAGCCAATTTTTTCTTCATAATTCCGACTCATCCTTGAATAATTTTCTTCTTCTTCTTCTTATTTTTAAGAGCTATGCTCTTGTCGGTGGAGTAACCGCCACTCCGCGCGGTCTTCGGCCAGCCGTTCGACTTCCTGATACGACACGACACCCACTTTCTCCTTCACCTGGTTAAAATAGGTCAATCTGGGCCTTCCTCTATCTCGTCTTCCTTCTATTTTGCCTTCCAGCAGGTTTAAAAAGAAATCGTCGTGTCGTATCAAGTGTCCCATCATATGTCAGTATAATTTTATTTTTTTTATTTTTTTATTATAAGTTAATAAAAATAAGTCTATAAAATTTCAAGCTTGCTTGCATAAGTCAAGCAATAAACACTTGAAACACTTTTCTTTTGGGACCCCATTTAATTTAAGTCAATATTATTATTATTTTTACTCTTTGGATAGACATACGAGGGAGGCTTAGTAAAATATTGTCGCATCTTCCGCTCGCTTTTTTTTTCTTCTTTCATTTTTTCTCGGAGAATCGTCCCTAGTGCTGTTAGCAAAGATGGCTGATTGGCAGATGGTTAAGATTTTACAGAGTAGCGCACTGGCCAAACTTATGATGTTTATTCACATCTGGCAATCCCATATACAGCGAGCGACGTATGAGACACATAATCGGACAAGGCAACGAAAAAATAAAGATGATTATTCAGATTTATACTGTTCAAAAAGACACTAAAATGGTAAATAATTAGTTCTTGTTATATCAAGGATTTAGTTAAAACTCTTATACTTGTGCCCCAGAGACAACTTAATCGTCAATTTGTGTATAATACTAAAATAGGGGTAAAAGTAAAATTAAAGTTTGTTTCTTGTTGGTATTATAGTAGTAATATCATATTGGAACTTAACTCTGTAATTTTACTGCTGTAATGATAATTTATATACCTATCGTTACTTCAGTTTAAAATTTCGACAACAGGGGAGCCAAGTGCTTAGTAGCTTTAATTACGCTAGCGAAGAAGCGTTAGCATGCACACATAGAAATGTATGTATAATGAATTAAAATTTTATATTAATTTATTTTGTTAAGTAGGTATTATTATTCCACAGAAATATCTCGATACATTTCTGTGGTTATCCATTGCCTCTTACCCATAATACAAGCTTTGGCTACTTCGGGACTAGATCAATGGGTGTAAATTATCCCACTATCATAAGTCATAAGTATATAATTTACCAACAGATTTGCACCGTTCTTAGATACTGAAACAATTACTTTGCTCACCCGCGACCTCGCAAAGCAAAGCGCAAAGAGAGTGCGGGTGAGCAAAGTAATTGTTTCAGTTCATTGTTATGGACCTCCGCAAAGCAACGCCGTATTTAATAAATTATTCAAAATTACATTTTAAATTTACCATGAGCTTTACGGTAATGGAAAACTATGCCCTAGCCCCGCATTAGCACCAGATCGTACTTGGCCCGCTTGGAAACTACGACCCAAACCTCTCTTTCTGACACGTCTGTGCCCTACAGTGGGACGTATATAGGCTGAGATGAGAAGGCATTAATAGAGTATCATACCCTAACAAAGTTAGTTGTCAAAGGGACTCCATGAATTCACGCGTAGGTGAAACTTATTTTTCTCGCTCAGATCTCTAACTGTTTTGAAGATAAACGTACATGATCCAAGCGTGTTGTTCCGAGCATAAATCTCCCGACGACGACAATAACTCCGGCGCAATATCCGTCCCTCATCGCCAGCCACCTGCGCACTCAATTAATTCTGGAACAGCGATCGCTTACCAAATAATGTCGCAAGATAATGCCTTGAGATTTTTCTTAATTTATTATCGGGGTTTCGAGTGGTTTAGTTAGGCGTCGTGAGATATGTCCGTATTGTCCCGTGTTTTTGCAGGGTTATAACATTTAGATTTACAGTCGCGGAACGAAAAGGTTCATCAGTTTTCCAATATTTCATTTAACACTTTGCAAATACATGTTCCCTTTCTAAACTATATAAATCACCACACTGTTGTATAGAAAATTATGCTTAATTGTTTGACAGACAGAGTTTGAGAGACAGAGTTAAAATAAATAGTGCAATTGTTTTGTTTCTCCGCGAATTAGTGAGGTGAAAAGAAGCCTTGCAAAATAGCTGCCTTTGCATTGAAAATATACTTTTTCATGTAATTTTCCATAAAAAATAAAAAAATAACCAACGAATACGCAACTATACACAAAACAAGAGAACTACTACCACAATAAATAAAAATCTGGACACATGTTTCGCCTCTCTCCGAAGCATCATCGGCGGTTGTCGATCCTACGACGGTCTGATCCATTCCATTTATTTTAACATGGATCTCTGATAAATAACGCTTGAATCTATACAGTATTTAAAAACAAATTTAGTCGAACCGATGTTCCTTGACTATGAATGATGATGATGTTCCTTGAATAGGTGAGCTAAAACCTTTTCATTAGTTTGACCTGCCATTATACTCTGATAAACGAAGCGATAAAACTAATAAGCTTCTGATTATTAGCTTATTATTAAAGGTTGCCTGGAAGAGATTATATATTTTTTCCATGTACTTGTTTATCTGTATTGTTTTCTTTGTGTTGGGCAATAAGTAAAAAGTCATTGTATTATATTGTATTGATTATGGTGATTAAAACTAAGTGCAATCAACTTCTTTCAATGTCATCATTGCAATTTTGTGTGATTTGAACAATGTGTCTACACGCAAAAGTCGACTTTAAGATGATTTTTTTTTCTGTGACTGTACTGTAACTAAGTGACATAGATTTTATTTTATTTTTTATCAAAACTGATATAACTTGACCTTCTGCCTAGAACTAGGTTATTGTCGAGCTTTGGGTCAACCCGTATATCGAAGACGATCCAATCACTGTAAGTGCGTCTAAATACCTACACCTAAATACTAACTGAACATTTCTAAAAAAGTTTTCTCATTTAAAGTTTGGACCCCGATTTGGATAGAAATTTACAGGTTAGTAGAGTGAAAACAAACTGACCCTAACTAACACAGCTGCTCGAAATGTCCTGATTCATTTGTATGGAAATTTACTTTTTGTATCCACCAACGAACCACATGTTACTACCTATGTCGTATCAAGTGGTATCTAACAAAGAAGGAAAATTGGGAGGGACATTTTGGGAGGCTGTGTTAGTTGCATTCACGCTACTTACCTGTAAATTTCTATGCAATTCGAAGTCCAAAACTAAAAGTACAATCTTTTTTCTTTTTTTTTATTAATGCGGCAAGTTAAATAGAACCTTGGAAAAACAATGTACGGATGGACTCTTATCATTTTGTTTATTTGACGTGTTTGATTAATATGTATGCGTTTTGATATCAGTTTAGTCGTTTTCATGAAACTTTTTGGGGATAAGGCCAAAATTCTTACTTTGTATACTTGGGGATGTAGCGAGCGTAATAAATAAAAGGAGGGTACGAAAGAAACATTTTCAAAAGCCGAAAGTTTTTACAGCGCCTTAACGGTCAGCAGAAGTGCAGAACAGGGTAGCGGTAAATTACAATTTACAACCGCGAGAAACTTTACATAAACGACCGGCCAAGTGCGAGTTGCACTCGCGCCCTGAGGGTTGCGTAAAAATTTAAAAGCAGGCAATAGAAATTCGTATTTTACACTATTGATAATGATGATGGAGATGGCGAGATGATTTGAACTGTTTTGACCCATTTTGGCAAGATTTTACGAAGGATAAACACAGGTGGAAGGGATAGGCCTTTTCCCAGCAGTGGGACGGCTAATAGACTAATAAAAAAATACTAATTTCTGTGAATAACAAAGTCATTTTCGGTTTTTTCTTTTGTTTGTTTTATCTGGTTGCTTTTGTTGTATTTCTCGCTAAATTTGATAATTTGGTAGATTTCTAAAACATTATAAATTCGTCGGCTAAGTAGATTATCAAAAAATATTGGACACGTATTTTTTTCCTTTGTAATTTTAACAAAGAATGAATTACAAAATATGGTCGTCGCAATTCGTATGGTGAACTGGATCTAATGATGAAGCACCAGGAGGACTCCTCAACAGTCAACCTCTCTGAATCAGAAAAAGCAATACTTTTTAAAAGATGACAAGCAGTTGACATTACTCTATTTTAGAAAACATGTAATTCAGGAGTGGAACTATTCGTCTACCTTACCTACAACCTGTCTATTGGACTTTTATGACTCCTGTTGGCTCGTACTAAGGCATCAATTTCAAATAGATCAGCAAAAAGTTATTTTCGTTATTATTTGCTGTGTCGGTTCAATGTATCTTTTTCTGTTCTATTATATTTTTGAGCAAAAGAATTGTCAGACAAACAGACATACAGACGGGCAACGCAGCGAACTTGTAACAGCCACATTGCGTCATGTTGGCCACGGAACCCCTAAAAAGGATTCGCATTGAGTGATTTGAAACGCGCATAATAATTATAGTCATTATTTAGTTGAACAAAGTGCCGCTGACTGGCAGCAAGAAGTCTTTTAAATTTAATGCCGCCATATTTTTTCTAGCCTACCTCCATTTAGGTTGTCAAGCTTTATTTATTGCGGCACGGACGATGACGTCACGGTTTTCGTTTTAAAATACACCTGGGATGGGCTAGAATTTATTGACATAGGTATTTCACCGCTCAGGATATTGAAAATGCGGTGACGCTTTATATCGGAATTTTGAAAAGTGGAGCTGCTCTTAGAAGGGCAAAAGAAACAAACTATAGGTAAGTAAAGCCACTCTTGTATGTGGTACTGTGTACAGTTGATATTTGAACTTAGCCTCGTAAGTCCCAGCGTACTTAAAAATTTACAAATGAATTTTAAGGATTAAAGTCCAATGTACAATGTGGAGTACAATTTTAAAAATTTACATACTATTATGTGGAAATAAACTGCAAAATCACAAAACTTTGCTTGGTTTGAAGTGCTATGTCAGTTATAAAAAGTTGGGACTTGCTTTTTTTTTATTTTGACACCCCAATATTGCGAACATACAAAATGCAACAGTACGTATAATTTTATTACAATAACTATACTATGTATATTAGAGTCTATTACTACATACACGTAAGAGGGCTCTTTCTTAGGTTTTTCACCTAATGAAACAATTATGTTATTACTCCGCGGCCAAATGTTTCTCATCATAACCTTTTTCATAGAGTTATAGACCTCTGCTAATTCGCCCTGTGTATATCTCATACAACCGTTGAGTCTCCGTATAATATTTTTTTCTTCACACAAATAGTACTAAACTAATAAAGCGATGGAAAACGTACCTATACAAAAATCGATGACTTTTAAATTGGCAAGTATTACAGGGTTTTTTTCATTAGTGTTGCTAATTTGCTTCTGTTCCCCCACCATCATAAAAAGTCGCGGTGCTACGATGCTACGCTCCATCATCCGCGACTGTCGTAGCAGTGCTACGAGTAATGTAGCCCATCTACGAAAATAATTGGTTCCAATGATAGAAATATTGTTCTTTTCTACCCTAGTATATATACATACAATCACGCCTCCTTCCCAGCAAAGGTATAGGCAGAGATTATTTGTTTCCACCTGCTATGATCCTGACATACATCTTTCGTTCCACAACTCTCATTAGTCTTTTCATACATGCTCGCGAGTTTCGGGTACTCTTGACCTGACCCTTCTTCAAAACATCCCCAATCTGATCATGGAATGTCATTCTTGGTCTCCCTCTCTTCCAATATTTCCATCCACACTCGCATTATATATTATAACTACTATTTTATAACTTTCTTAACTCTAAGATTACTCATATTAAAATTAGAACAAAAATAATAATAATTTATGTCGATGCGGAGGAGGGTGGAGGGAGATGCATGAAAACACATCATGTATCGCACAGATGTAGCTGTCTTGCACGTGTGGGCGCGGAGTAGCAAGATAAAAGATAATTTCATTGAATCTCCTGAATCATTCCTTTTTGCGTTTTATACTTTTATCTTAATATTGGCATTTGCACGTAGCCAGGTTTTGTAAAGGAAATTCCCAATGAAGATATTCGCTTTGATTTTGAATGTAAACATTTTATTAGCTCTAGTTAAACATCCTCTTGGTTAATGATGATAAGTCAATTTTACTGTAAAATTAAAGCAACCGACTTTACTTAATTTTATTATACTGTATAGCGATAGGAGTAAGGTCCGTAACTCAAAGGCGTAATGGGAAAGCGAGTCCGTTAGTCTGCTCGCGCTAAAGCTAACCAAACTCTTACCTATGCTTTAACTGTATAGCAGGCTATAACTGTTACTATACATATTAAAATAAACGGAAAAGAAAGACTAGAGCCGGGAATCGAACCTAAGTTCTCGTCAATCTGTGACGCATTCACTAATTATACACGACACGAATCCTAACCCCAGCCTTTCTTTTCTAGTTTTTTCAATGTGTTTATTTAAAGCATACATAAAGTAAAATATTTTGTTTTTATCAGCAGTACAGCCTACGTTTGCTCAATGAAACCTCAGATTAAAACAAAAAAACCGGCCAAGAGCGTGTCGGACACGCACAAGGTAGGGTTCCGTAGCCATTACAAAAAAATCAAGTAATAATTTTCTAAGGATTTCGTATGTGTCGAATCATCCAAGTTTAGGTATGTTTTATACCTTAGGCTACTATTTACTCTTAAACTACAAATAATTTCCAAGCAATCTTAGACGCTATAATTTTCCTAGTAAATTTGATATATTTACTACCATTCTGAATTTTTTCAAATGTTACCACCGAACAGTTTAGATTTTAGAGGGGGGGGGACGGTCGATTTTAATGAAAATTTTCACTTTAAAGTTGAATATTTCGCAAACAGATCACTGAATAGAAAAATCATGTTAGCGACCCCGCAATGGTTTTAAAAGACCTATCCAACGATACCCCACACTATAGGATTAGACGAGAAAAAAAAATCACCCCCCTTTTACGTCTATGGGAGGTACCCTAAAAAAATTTTTTTTTTATTTTTTATTTTACCACTTTGTTGGCGTGACTGATATGTATATTCATGCGAAATTACAGCTTTCTAGTACTAACGATCTCTGAGCTTAGCCGCGGACAGACAGACAGACGGACAGACATGGCGAAACTATAAGGATTCCTAGTTGACTACGGAACCCTAAAAAACGAAAAAGATTTTTGGTTGCTCCGGACGGGGTGCGACCCTCATTTTCTGGTTATACGCCAAGTAGCCTACCAACTGTACCACGCTTTGGGCTTAAAACCACTAAATTTCATAATACCTTATTCACTAATACTTACCCCTAATTTTCAAATTACCATGGGCTCATAATACCTAAAATTTCCTCATAATACCTAAAACTTCACATTGTCTTATTCTTAAAATTTGAAATTTTAGGTAAGTACCTATTATTATGTGCCCATGGTAATTTGAAAATTAGGTGTATTAGTGAATGAGGTATTATGAAATTTAGAGGTTTTAAGCCCAAAGCTGCACCACATGGTAATCAACTAACTCTCACGAAAATTTGGCACGCCTGCGTTAATAATTGTTTTACTTAAGATTTTTTAGGGATAAGGAAAACCGTAAAAACTAAATCGTAGAGTAAAATTTCTTGATAGTTATCAACCTTCAAATTTTTGTTACCCGATGTTTGTCAGAGTAAAAGTGTTGTCGTGTTACCCACTCTTTGTAATTACGTAGAAGCTGTAAATCAGAAATTGGGACGCAAACATCGAGAGGGGATTTACTCCGTAAAGTTTTGTCAATTTAAATACGTACTTGGTAAAATTTTGTCGTAGATAACTTCCGAAGACGAAAAAAGAATCACAATTATAACTTTGGATAAACAGAATTTATCCTGGGATATAAGGCGTGCTTTATTTATTACTTTCATTTTACGGGGGTTGTTAATGAAATGCCTCGGGTTTTTTTGGCTAAGTGAAAAGCACATAAAATCTGTTATATTTAGTTTTATGGAGTAATTAATTAATACTTTATAATGAAAAACATGAAAGTAATGTTGACCATATTTATTAGACACCACAGACTCAACCGACTTAACACGGGCTACACTGCTGCCCTCTATCTTGTTATACCACAATACAACAAAATCATTAATTAAATAAATAAATAAATAAATATACGAGACAGTTCACACCAAATTGACCTGGTCCCAAAGTAAGCTAAGCAAAGCTTGTGTTATGGGTACTAGACAACGGATAAACATACTTATATAGCAGGGTTTTTCAACCGGTGTGCCGCGGCACACCAGTGTGCCGCGTACATTTTCAAGTGTGCCGCGATGCTTAATTGCAGTCCAACCTAAAGGGTATCAATACAACCCCTACGTCCGTTACATATAAATCAAAGCCTCTAATATACCGAATTCTTTACTGGTGTGCCGTGAAAGTTTACTGAAAATAAAAGTGTGCCGTTGACAACAAAAGGTTGAAAAACCCTGTTATATAGATAGATATATACTTAAATACACATTAAAGACCCAAGACCCGAGAACAAACATTCGTATTTTTGATACAAATATCTGCCCCGACACGGGAATCGAACCCGGGACCTCAAGCTTCGTAGCCAGGTTCTCTAACCACTAGGCCATCTGGTCGTCTAATTAAATGCGATATGTAGAAAAAAAACTCATTCAAAGGATTGACAAACGGGCTAGTGGGTCACCTGGTTATAAATGAGCGCCGGACCGAACAGCCTCCTCATGTCTGTCAGGTCTTTGCGTCGACATTGGCAAAATACACCTTGCTAAAATAGCAAGGGTGAAAAAGTGAGTGCCATCCGCAATACGAGTCCGTAGTCTGAGGATTGCAGATGTTTTACAGCGAAGGAGATCATCGTGATTAAAAATTCTCAAAGTTGCGAAGAAATTCCATTCTGTGTGTGAAGATCCCAATCCGCACTGGGCTCCCGTGGGGACTACTTGCCCAACCCCTCTCATTCTGAGAGGAGACCAGTGCTCTGCATTAGGACGTACATAGGCTGGATGATGATGATGTTTGATGTAAACACATTGCCAACCTCTCACCAACACCTCATGTGTCGGAAATATCTTCGGCTGTCGCCGAAACACAACAGTGCATGCGCTGCTACTTGGTGGCAGGATTAGCGAGTAAGACAGCTTGCTTATCTATCTACTTTTTATCCCGGAAAATTGCAAGGTTCCCGTGAGACAGCAATAAACGGATTCGCAGGCTACAGCTAGTTCTTCATAATAATGTTTACCAGAAAGAGATCGCTCTGAAAGCTGCCAATTGCAAGTTGCCACAGGAACATGCTAGTTCAGGCATAGTGTTTCTTACCTTTTGTATGTTTAGACTATAGATGTTATATTGTTAAAGTATTTTTGAATAAAGATTTATTTATTTTTTATTTTAATTACTTACCTTGAAAATTTTCTCAATAAATAGTCATTGTATTGAACCGTAATATTCAACTCCATGTATTTTTTTATCTACTGAATAAAAACATTGCTAGCTAAGCCATCTGAATACTTATCACTTCACTTGACTTTATTTTATTCGCTTACTCAAACTGTATACAAACATAAGTCTGCAAACACGTTTATGTGGTTTGATATTTGTAACCACTTTAGGAGTTATAGCAACATTAACGATCGTTCCCGGGATTTAAGCCGGGATTACGGGATCGGCCGATTGCAAATACTCAAAGGCGTGGTTGGTAAAATCCGCACTCACTAGGAAAGGAAGTATACAGTCTGCAACGAACAGCCTTTGATGCGGATTTAATAACAACCTTGTGCAAAAAATCATTTATTTATTTAGAAGCCATTTTATTATTATTATTTTGGTACGGATTTCCGATCACGGGCCCATGGGGACCCGGTCATTTGAAAGGCATACATGGGGCCGAAGCCAACATGAAGAGGCCTTTGGTACCATATAATATAAATGAGATGGGCGCAACTATGGGGGTCTATCCCATTATTATTATTATAATTATTTTATTATTATTATTATTATTATTTCTTGCAGGGATCTTTTTAACACAAGCTTTTATTTTAACACAAGGTTTTATATATGATTGTACTTTTTGTTGACTGTACTTGGACTGTCGTCTAAACTACTATATTAAATATACACAGTTTTTAAGAAATCCTTATTTGCCATCTACGGGACAGAAGGCTGAAAACTTCTGAATGCACCAAGACCTAGAAAAGCTTAGTATTACGTAATAATACAACCTTAACTTGTAAGTGATTTTTTATACCTTAAATACAGTAAGTAGTAGTGTGTTAATGTGCTTTTCTGTATTGTTGTTTTTATTGGTAGTTTTATAATTATTGAAAGTACTAACATAGGATTAAGGGACGTATTGTGACTAATTAAATATTGTATTTTTGTTAAATTTCTGTTCATTTTCCCTGTTTTGTAAAAAAAGTTTTTGTTAAAACTTTATCCCTTAACTTTAACTTAACTTACTCATAGTATCTGAATACCAGAACTTCAACAACTAAGTTAGCACACAATGAATCAAAGGCTATTCATTCGTTACTACAAACGCATCAAACTAACACAATACATAATACGAAAACTTGACAAAGCCTTTTAGTAAAAGGCGAATGCTTACTACCTCGATTACCTTTGTTGATACCAATTACTAGCAATGATTTAATCAATTAGGACAATTAACTTACGATGCAAGGGGGAACATAGGGAATACGAAACAAAGTTTCTAAATCAAAACTATAATGACTAATAGTGAAATATGCGGTTAACTCATGTTTTAACTGAGTTTATGTTTTGACCTAATCCGTAGCCCTTTTTCCCGGAGCACACCGCTACGGCGGCTGCTACCAAACACAAGCTACGCGCCACTGCTCTGCTCGTGCGACACTCAGTCCGAATGTATACTACGGATTAGTCCCAAACATGTCGAGCTAAACTGGATAAAGACGTGAGTTGCCCGTATTATTTTACAGTACTATGAATGAGTCTCACTGTAATTTCGTGTTAAAAGCTCTACTATGACTACTTGAATAAATTTGCAGGCAATAGTTTTTGGTTTACAGTTTACTGTTTTCCTTTAGCCGCATTTCCTTTTACTCTATCTAATTATCTTCATTCATTAGCTACACTTTTATAACCGCCGTATATCCAACAAATCAACAAATAATATAAAGGAAGTCAACTGAACTTACTTCAAACAGTGTAATTGAATTTAGAGAGCTCCAATTAAAATGTAATTATCAAGTGCGACCACCAAAAAAGTGTATTGAAAATTAATCACCCCAAAACTTATATTAGCTTCACTTTTAAATAACAAGCTACGAGAATACAGCGTATGTAAACAAAACATACTAGTCGATTTTCACTCACTTTCAATGATCCGATTAGGTTGTAATTTTTAACTAATTACAAAAAAGGTGGTTCTCCTCTCGGATGTATTTATGTATGTTTATGTAAATCCAATGGCAACGCATTAACATGGTACCGCCCATAAAAATAGTGTATTGATGAAACCTGTCCTGTTCTGGAAAAAAATACATATGCAAAATAATAATATAATAATTATGCGAAAAACAAACGTGTAACACCGTTTGTGTTAATAAATATCTGAAAATTTAGTAGGTAAATAGTAAAAAATACAGAGTGAAATTTTAAACATGATTTCTCTTATTTTATTAGGGGTGTCCATACATTGAGATAGCGATCTAATTAATTAATCAGAGTACATCATACCAGATTTAATAAATAACTTACCTCAGGAATGGAAAGACAACCTTACGCCAGCTAATATAGCAAACATCCTTAAAAACCAGCCAAGAGCGTGTCGGACACGCACAAGAGGTAGGGTACCGTGGCCATTACAAAAAAAACAAGTAATATTTTTCTAAGGATTTCGTATGTGTACGGAATCATCCAAGTTTAGGTATGTTTTATACCTTAGGCTACTATTTACTCTAAAACTACAAATAATTTCCAAGCAATCTTAGACGCTATAATTTTCCTAGTAAATTTGATATATTTACTACCATTCTGAATTTTTTCAAATGTTACCACCGAACAGTTTAGATTTTAGAGGGGGGGACGCTCGATTTTAATGAAAATTTTCACTTTAAAGTTGAATATTTCGCAAACAGATCACTGAATAGAAAAATCATGTTAGCAACCCCGCAATGGTTTTAAAAGACCTATCCAACGATACCTCACACTATAGGATTAGTCGAGAGAAAAAAAATCACCCCCCCCTTTACGTCTATGGGAGGTACCCTAAAAAAAATTATTTTTTTATTTTTTATTTTACCACTTTGTTGGCGTGACAGATATGTATATTCATGCCAAATTACAGCTTTCTAGTACTAACGATCACTGAGCTTAGCCGCGGACAGACAGACAGACGGACAGACATGGCGAAACTATAAGGGTTCCTAGTTGACTACGGAACCCTAAAAAGGAATGCTTCAAAAGTTGAATATGTTCACCTAAAATAATATGCGATCAAGCGTAGTTGGAGCAGCCTGTACCAAATGTGCGCCGACCGGTTCTGCGCGTTGACAGAGCGACCGGCCGATGCGCCGCGATAACAAACTAGTAAATAATTAGTGCACGGTGTGTTAGATTTAAATTTTGCATCATGAGTTGTTGAATAGGTATTTTTTGTGTAACTATTGCATGATTTTGTTAGTAAACTTTAAGCACTGCGGAATGGAGCATCGAGACAAACCACTCTGGTTTAACGATGGTCTTATATTATTGTTATGTATTTTTGATTTATCTCTGTAATAAATAAAAAATAAAAATAATAATAATTTCCACAAAGTATGAACATTCCAAATTTATTACAGAAATACTAATTTAAACAATTGAGTTAATGCATTAATATTGTACAGTATCAACTGAGCTAGAATCGCTTATTTTGTATCGCGTTTAAAATTTCATCTACACTAATATTATAAAGAGGAAAGATTTGTACCTATTTTTGTATGTTTGTATGTTGTAATGAATAGGCTCAAAAAGTAATGGGCCGATTTAAAAAATTCTTTCACCAATAGAATGCTACATTCTTCCAATTTGACATAGGCTACATTTCATTTTGAAAAAAATTAGGGATCCTTAGTAAAATTTGAACAATGTAACCGAAGGTGTAGAAAAATGAGTCTTAAAATGTCTTTCGTCGAATGCGCTGCCGAAACTATTAGCGATAGAACAAAATAATGTACAACAATATTGAAGAACATCATAATGTCTACAAAAAACTCCGCGGTAGCATATGTCCAACTATTGTAGTTATGTCACTACAACAACTTTTTTCATTTTAAACATTAATGAAAATGCTAACCAAATTCAAACCATGCTATTTATGTGTTTATATTAATCCTTATCCAAATAAATTATTTAATGGTAAAGACCATTTAACTACCTATAAAATAGTTTTTAAATTATTTAAATTGGACTTTCCATTCAAAAGATATTACGAATTAAAAAATTCAAACAGTAAACAAAACCGCCATAGCGCCGTGGCCGTTGTTTGCGATGCAGTCTGAAAAGCGCGCCGGGCATCGCGGCGGGCGGGGTGGAGGGGGCACTGAAATACAGGAGTGGGGCGTGCACGTCTGTAATAATTAATAAATAATAAATAATATTTTTTTAATAAATAAAAATATTTGTGAAAAAAAGTGTTTTATATCCAAATTTCCAAAAATAAATAATTGTCTACCCCGTGCGAAGCCGGGACGGGCTGCTAGTCTTATATATTAAGAGCAGGACATATGTGGTATATATTCAGAACGGTGTATATCTGTCGCACATCCTTCCCGAAATACCGAAATGGAAATGTGTCCTTACCAATACCGCTATTCGTATACGTGTACTTGTCTTCAAGCTCTCGATTTCCTTGAAGGGAAATTAACAACTACCGTTGCCGTCAAAGACACGAAGGTTCCTCAAGGATAGCTATACATCCAAATTGAAATGGAAAAACTTTTGATACATGAATTTTACTAGCACAGGGGACCAAGTGGTATTGTCGCTAGATGGCTATGTATACCTGAAAAATAAACTAAACCTACTTAAATAACCTGAAAACAAATCTAAACCTAACTTTAAATACTTATTTTTAAAGAAACCTTTAGGTGAAAACTAACATTTAAAATTAATGTATCATTACTTACCTGTAACGCCATCTGTTATTATTTCAGAAACAACTATTGTATAGAAATAAATCTTTCTATGCGTGAGGGGTCCCATGCATTTTATTGCAGGCAGTCCGTTATTTCAGTGACAAAATACAGCATCGTATTTCTCATTTTTCCCGGCTAGATATCCGTTACAAGTGATAAAAATCTATACGATTATATTGGTACAAATTGGATTTTCACAGATGTGTAGTAGGGTAACTTTTGAATGGTATTTTTGAGTTGTATGATTTCAAAAACCATGAGTATTTTTCTTGTAAAAATAGTTATGGGACGTAAAAAGTTACGTTTTACGTATATATAAGTTTTTATAATTATTAGTTGATATTCGCATTTTTATTAACTTTTTGGGGAATTTTTTGCATTTATCTGGGATAAAAAGTAGCCTATATTAATCTATGTTCTGTAAGTGACTTTTTTAAAATCGCTTTTGTAGTTGCATAGGTTATTCCCTGCATACAAACGAGCTTACCTCTTTATTATACTGTATAGACATGTTCGTTCACACCTGTCATGCTAAATTTCAAGTTGTGTAAGAACTTCGAAAGCACACTTGCCACGTTGAAGTTTCTGGAGTCGGTACCAAGTTAAAGAATTATTTGACTAGTTTGCCTATAACCAGCTACGTGCCTCCAGTGGAAGCTGTCTCCACATACAAATGTCCGTGCTGTAGCTTTTCAGTGGTAAATTTCGCAAACGGACAGTTAGCACTCATCATACAAGTTTTTCGTACTAACTATTGGTGGTTTTTAACGCTTAGATTAATAACTCTTAGATGATTATTACCAGTGACCCACAAAAGTCATTGATCTACGAAAAAAAAATCGCTTAACCACAGTGACGGTTGCTGCGCTTGGCTGGCTCAAGATTGTACAGGACAAGATAGTTAGTTAGGCAAGCAGAGATTGTAATCCATATTATCAATAGTAAATCTTTAGTCACTACGTCGTAAGTGTATAATATGATTATCAGAATAAAAATCTAAAGACTTTTTTATTCTATGTAGAGGATAGTGAAATATGAATCGCGAAATATCGTTTCGATTTGCAACATTTTTTTATTACATATCCATCAAGATGGTTACATCTAAGTATAACGAAATAAATGCTCTACCAACAGATCCATACGTTAATGGAAATCTCAAATCCATCATCGTCGAAATCCATCATGCATCAAGAAGTACGCTCGCTTGCTTTGTATATTTGTAACAGTATCATGTAATATTGAAAATTTCAGTCTGCCCATAGTTGGAAAATTGTGTAGGTAGGTACTACTTCATCTTAATATATAAAAGAAGAAACTGACTGACTGACTGACTGACTGATTGACATATCAACGCACAGCCCAAACCACTGGGCCTAAAGATTCCAAATTTGGCATGTACGAGGGGCGTTCAATATAAAGTGAGAATGAGATGCAAACTCTTTTAATATTACGAAATTAAATACTGGCCGGTAAAGCTAATCTATCTAGCTGATTGCTATGAAAAAAAAAACTAACTGTCTTTTGTTTAAAAAAATATACGGTAATTTCTTTGCAATGCTATTGAGTACGTTAGCAAAAATGGAGAAAATTGAACTGCGCGCCGTTATCAAATACTTGTATTTGAAAAATTTTTCTACGGACCCAGTCAATTTGGATTTGCGAGACACTTTAGGGTCTAATGCTCCTCCGTATTCGACAGTCGCACGTTGGTGCGCCGAATTTAGACGTGGAAGAACATCGACAATGGACGATCCCCGCTCCGGACGCCCTACTACAGCAGTAACTGAAGGAATTGTGAAAAAAGTCGAAAACTCAGTTTTGGCGGATCGTCGTGTCACAGTTCGTTTTATTGCTGAAAATGTAAAGATTTCAACGGGGAGCGTGCATAATATTTTACATGAACGCTTGGGTATGAAAAAGGTATCTGCACGTTGGGTACCAAGAATGCTTACTGACACGCAAAAACAAACTAGACTAGAGATTTGTCAAGAAGCTTTGAACCTGATGCAGCAAGACCGGGAACTTTTTTTGGCGCGATTTATAACAATGGACGAAACATGGCTGCATCATTACGACCCTGAAACGAAACTGCAGTCTATGACATGGAAAAGGCCATCATCTCCAACTCCGAAGAAATTCAAGGTGAGCCCATCTGCCGGTAAGGTCATGGGCTCTGTTTTTTGGGATGGTAAAGGGGTATTAATGATTGAGTATCTCGAGCATGGAGCCACTATTACGGGCACTTTATACGCCAAACAAATAGCAACATCGCGCAATGAGATCCGCGAAAAACGGCGAGGTAAACTCTCGAAAGTTGTGCTGTTCCACCAGGACAATGCCCCGGCTCACAAGTCCGCCGTTGCAATGGCTGCAATTCGTGATGCTGGGTTCGATATCCTTAAGCATCCTCCGTATTCACCAGATCTCGCTTCCAGTGATTTCTACCTATTTCCGAGATTGAAACAATACCTGTGAGGCCAGAAATTTGAAGACGACGACGCGGTAGTCGCTGCAGTACAAGATTTTTTAAGTACTCAAGATGAGACCTTTTTTAAAAATGGAATTTTAAGTTTAGAAAAAAGATATACTATGTGTATTATGCTAAAAGGTGACGATGTCGAAAAATAAAATGACATTTAGTAAAAGTTGTTTATAACATACTCATTCTCACTTTTTATTGAACGCCCCTAGTAGGTTCCTTATAAGGTCTAGGGGTGCACTAAGAAAGAATTTTTCAAAATTCACTCCCTAAGGGGTAAAAAGGGGGTTCAAAGTTTGTATGGGGAAACAAGATTAGTTCGACTATTTTATTCGAAACTTCACAGAAATACTCCTAATGATAAATGAGTAAACACGTGTTTCAGGTTTTTTGAGAATTCAACCCCTAAAAGGGGGGAAAGGGGTAACAAAGTCTAAAAATCAACATGGGTGTTGTTTCTATGGTTTATCGGGTCGCTGGTTATGAAAACAACAACGGTTTTAAAATCCGACGTGGCAGACGTAAAATACCATCTCCCTGGATGGGGTGCGATGGGGTAGAAATATCTAAATAAACTAAATGACTGTTGATATATCAACGCACAGCCCAAACTACTGGACCTAGAGACTTGAAATTTTGCACATAGATACCTTATACAATGTAGGCATCCACTAAGGAAGGATTTTTGGGAATTCCCACGGGAAAGGGAAAAACCGGGATTTATATATTTATAGATTCCGAGTGACCCTATCTCAGTAACTATAATAACTAGAACTAAAACAATTACTTTGCTCACCCGCGACCGACTAAGGTCGCGGGTGAGCAAAGTAATTGTTTTAGTTCATTAATATGGACCTCCGCAAAGTAACGCCTGATTCAATAAATTATAATAACTAGACTCTTCAAATTTTATACACAAGTAGGTATTACATTATTTAAAACATTAATTTCAGGATTTTTCAAAATTCCCACGGGATAAGGAAAAAACGGGATTTATATATTCAGTTCAACGGGATCCTATGAACTATAATTACTAGACTGTTCAAATTTGGCATAGATGTAGGTAATTATAAATTCCCATGGGATATGGAAAAAACGGGATTTTTCGTTTTACTGGTCGTAGAAAGCTGAAATTCGGCATGCAGGTTGTTTGGGGAGTGTTGAGCTGGATTGAGAGAGGACTTTCCAAAATTCCTACGGGAACGGTAAAAACAGGATTTTTCGTTTTACAGGTCGTAGAAAGTTGAAATTCGGCGTGTAGGTTGCTTGGGGAGTGTAGAGGAGCATTGAGTGAGGACTTTCCAAAATTCCCACGGGAACGGGAAAAACGGGCTTTTTCGTTTTACTGGTCATAGAAAGCTGAAATTTGGCAAGTGCGTTCCTTGGGGAGTGTAGGGGAGTATTAAGAAAACATTTCCCGAAATTCTTACGGGAACGGGGAAAAACGTGATTTTGCGTTTTACTGGTTGTAGAAAGCTAAAATTTTAAAATTCATAAGTACTGTAAGTAGGCTGCAAAGGGCACTTTAACCGACTTCTAAAAAAGGAGGAGGTTATGCATTCCACTTTATGATTTTTTTTATGTAGGTATGTTCACCGATTTCTCGGTCAATTGTGGACCTGCTTGCTTGCTTGCCGGTATGCTTGCTTGCTTGATATCTTGGTTCTTTGGAATACTCATAGTACACGCGAGCGAAGCCGCGGGCAAAAGCTAGTATAATATATACTCGTAACTCATTTTCGACCAAAGTGGCGCTTTAGCGACTTTACCTTTCCACTGACGGTAATAATGTATCTAAACTACCTAGTCCCATGTATTTACAAGTGATTGAGAACTTTAAAAAAACATTTTCAAGTGCTAAATGTCTATCATTTGCGTTTGATTAACATTCACTTAATGGTGCTGGGATTATTTTATAGTTGAATTTGTAGACCTAATAAAACGCAAAGACGCGCTGTCTATACAGCACTTGACAATGTTTTTCATAAAGTGGTCAATCACTGGAGCATGGACAAAATAAGTGGATAAAAACAGTTTATCCTACTTCCCTTTATAAGAAATCAGTTGTGATTTATACAAGTGTTTTAAGATAATCTCAAGCTCGTGACCCGTTTTTGAAGTAAAGTTTTTTTTTTAACTGAACGTGGTTCAATATCCCAGTGAACATGGCAGCATGAACGGGAACGTGGCGTGCATGAGTGTGAACGTGAAGTAAAAAACCTTATCTAATACAAAAGGTGAACGTGGGTTTAAAAAGGAATTGTAAACTTAATTACAGTGAAGTTGGTTAATTGATTTATTGGTGTTGAATATTGGTTTTTCGGAGTCTTTTTGTATTTTTTTCGACTCCAAATTTTTACTTTTACGGTCATCCCGTGAAAGCCATATACTTCATACTAAATACAAACTGAAACATGGATGCACAGAAAAATCCAGAAAAAACCCAGAAAAAATACCAGCGCTGGGAATGGAACATAGGGTCCTCGGCATTCCGTGCTGCGTGCTAAAACCCTACACCACCACTGGTCAGGAGTTCAGAAACAATTTTTTCCTATGCATCGCACAACTCAGCCGTAAAAGTAAAAATTTTGAGTTAAAAAAAATACAAAAAGATTCCATTAAAACAATCTTGATTAGATTGCTTAAGGGCGATATCTCTTGGTCCGGGTGAGCTGTTAGTTCCGAAGGATTATTGACGTCTCTCAATGAGAGCATAACATAGATGTCGCTAGTATCGCTGCAAAAGTGATTAAGCAAGCTGAGTTGTGCGATGCGTAGGAAAAATTTGTGTCTAAACTCCTGACCAGTGGTGGTGTAGGGGCTTAGCACGCAGCACGGAATGCTGAGGACTTGGTTCGATTCCTAGCGCTGATCTTTTTTCTGGGTTTTTCTGTGCATCCATGATTCAGTTTGTAAAAAAAAAAAAAAATATTAGGGGTCAATCTTACACAAATCGACCTAGTCCCAAACTAAGCAAAGCTTGTATTATTGGTACTAGACGACGGTAAACATACTTATATAGATAAATAAATACTTAAATACATAGAAAACATCCATAACTCAGGAACAAATATTCGTGCTCATCACACAAATAAATGCCCTTACCGGGATTTGAACCCAGGACCTCTTGCTTCGTAGGCAGGGTCACTACCAACTAGGCTAAAGTGGTCGGTCGTTGTATTTAGTATGAAGTATATTGGTGTTAGTTTATTTTTCTTTTTATTGTTCTTTTTTTATTATGAAGAAGAGTCACAGTTAGTCGTTAATTATATTATAGATTTACAATAGTTTTTCTTCATCAAACCATTATGTGACCAAAAAGTGACACGTATCAAGAGCCATTTTTTTTACTTTGAAGTAAATTGTAGGTAAAAGCTATTTAAATTGGAATAACATAATACAAACAATACTTTTTTTAGTCGTTTCTTTTTAATTAAAAATAATTGTCACCCTACCTGAAACCTGTGCCTTTCTTAAGAAGTGAAACCTGGGCGACTGAGTTTTGCTCGGAGTTTTTTTGCCAAAACTGAAAGCCACTCGTATTTGAAAGACATACCAAGCTAGATCGATTGTTTGCCCACGTAAGACATCGTAATTGTTAGAGCCGTTTCCAATATCCCTAAAATAAATATACAAGAATCGCTCGTTCGTATCTTTTTAAAACAAATTAAAATGTATTCTGTGTGATAAACCAGTCTGTAAACTATCAGTGTGCCAAAATTCATCCAAATCCGTTCAGTCATTTTTGCATAAAGGAGTAACAAACATCCAAATATAATCAGAGGAAAACTCCGCTAAAGCATTCAGCTAAACCCATTCAGCTCGATCCTAAGTTATTGCAATGTATCACAAGCAGCAAACAAGCACGATGCCAAGTTCATAAGCCGAATATAACTTCGCGTCTCGTCTCCTTTGATATGAACTTATCCAATTAGAGAGCTCGGAATGCCACTTAAATTACGTCACAAACCAGGTTCCACTGTCAATGAAGAAGTTGTGTTTGCTTTCATCATCACCATTTCATCAATAACGTCCACTTCCATCTTATTGGAGACCTACCTACGCTACATTTCAGGTTCGTGGACGCAATTCGGTCGTCAGTTCTACGAGCGATGTGCCTTGCCCACTCCCATTTGAGGCTGGCGATTCTTCGAGCTTTGTCGGTGACTGTGGTGTCGGCAACTGTGTTTACCTTGCTGTGCGCGAAACATCTTGAGCCAATCAGGTGATGCAGTGAAAGAATACGCTTGTAGGTACAGCGAAGAGTTGACGGTAAAGACAGGATCAACTTTCTTATTATCACTGATCGGCGTGTAAGGTCAATGACCTCATTATATCCCGCGGAAACCCCAGTTTCATGTTTTATAATTATGACAATGTTTTTTATCGTCTATTGTTTTATCAAACGCGAAAGTTTGTAGGAATGATGTGGACTTAAAATGACTTCGCGGATTATACATGGACCCCGTAGAAATATCCGGACAAAAAGTAGCCTACGTATTATTCTAGACAGTAGGTATCTACACTACATACAAAATTTCATTGAAAGCCGTCAAGCCATTTTAGCGTGAAGTATTAATAAACACACACGCACGCACGCACGCACAAACCTTAGCATTTATAATATTAATAGGACCAATGTGATAGATATTCCTCCCTGTAAGGATGTAGTAATTCATGTCAAACAAATAACAAAAAAAACATTTCCGAGCACAATAATCCAACTAAAAGTACACCACATCAACTTAAAGCACAAGGGCATGAAAGGAGCCCATTATTTTGATCAATTTATAAAAGATCCGTCGTACTCTGGGGTACGCAGCTGTAATCTCGTAATTATTATAGGTTTCCCTCTCTTCGATTTCCTGCCTCCGACATATCCGGAAAACGTTTGTATTGAGATGCCTCAAGGAAGCCTGGAAGAGTCGCTGAGAGTCGTAACGAGGTATATACGGTTCTACTTAAGAATAAAGCATACTAGAAGCGACACTCCGACGGGTTACGCATACACAGATGCTTAAGGCCAGATTAACTTTATATACAAAGCTAAATTTTAAACGTGTTACAAAATTAGTGTTTTTAGCTTGGTTATAATGCTGGACTGTATAATACATTAACTCAATTGTAAATTAATAAGTTTTTGTTAAAAAATATATTTCTAATACAACCTTTAAAAAAAAATCAAAATGTATTTATTGACCTAAAATTTAAGTTAAACGATACAAGAGAAACAGTGATCCCCACACTAGGCACAGCCTGTATCGTGGAGATCCAGACGTATCAGAAATTACTGTATTTGGTAGGTATCCTGATCTTACATTTTATTTATTTTATAGCATAACTAAAATTTATATGTGACATAATTATAATTACACTACACTAAAATTAGCAAATGGAAAAAGGTGAGTGTAAGTGAGGGATAATGTGTGTGTGAGTATGTGTGTGTGTGTGTGTGTGTGTGTGTGTGTGTGTGTGTGTGTGTGTGTGAGTGTGTGTGTGTGTGTGTGTTTATGTGAGGGGGGGTGAGTGTGGATGGGTGTGTGTGTGTGTGTGTGTATGAGAGCACAATCAGCGTGCAAGGAAGAGAGCTAACCTCAAACTCCTGGGGTCAGAAAAATCCACCGCCAAACAACTCAACACCTCAAAATGTCCTCTTTACTTTACCTTGGTTGCCAAAGTACCCGTCAAGACAGACATACGAGCCCGGGCTCGAAACCACGAGCCTCTGCTGGGGAAGCTATAGGTCAAACCACTAGACTACCACTTTATAGGGTTCCGTAGCCAAATGGCAAAAAACGGTGTCTGTCTGTCTGTCTGTCCGTCCGTATGCCACAGCCACTTTTTTCAGAAACTATAAGAACTATGCTGTTGAAACTTGGTAAGTAGATGTATTCTGTGAACCGCATTAAGATTTTAACACAAAAATAGAAAAAAAAACAAATAAATTTACTTAGATATTAAACTCAAAATTTTTTTTTTCATCAAACCTATACGTGTGGGGTCTATGGATAGGTCTTCAAAAATTATATTGAGGTTTTTAATGTCATTTTTTCTAAACTGAATAGTTTGCGCGAGAGTGGTAAAATGTGTGTCCCCCCCTGTAACTTCTAAAATAAGAGAATGATAAAACTAAAAAAATATATGATGTACATTACCATGTAAACTTCCACCGAAAATTGGTTTGAACGAGATCTAGTAAATAGTTTTTTTTTTAATACGGCATAAATCGTAAACCGAAATTTTTTATAGATAATGGTACGGAACCCTTCGTGCGCAAGTCCGACTCGCACTTGGCCGGTTTTTAAATTTTAATACCTACTTTAAAAGCGATATATAAAAAGGCCATTGTGAAAGTTAGCCCGGATCGATGGTCAGTTTATTTACGTTTTCAAGCAATCTCTTTGGGACCGCTCTCACCACAGGATACCGTTGGCCGTGCGGTAGCGTCTTTATTTATCTTTCTATGAAACTTTCACGACTCTATTGAGTTTATGTAAAGTCCTGGAACGCGGTGAGGTAGAATTTAAATATTGGTTTACTTTAAAATCTTGGTAACTTCGTTAATAAACTTTACTTTAAGTTGTTCCAGTCTTTAGTTTAACTGATTCGAAGGTTCTCTGTACTTGTATTTGCGATATTTATATTTAAAACAGGGCTTTGGTTTTTGTGTGATCGTATCAACTGACAATTTAAGTAATAATTTATTTATTGAATCAGGCGTTACTTTGTCGAGGTCCATATGAATGAACTGAAACAATTACTTTGCTCACCCGCGACATTACGATAGCTACGTTTATTTAAAAAATAAACATTTGGTTTAAATATTTTGAAAAAAATCATGAAATTATTACGGGTAAGTTTGCTTGAGAATTATTAGTAGTTTTACCCCCTGTTTCACCATCCATTGTTCAAATTTATTTGACGGATAAATATGATGCCGTCTCTGTTTATTTTGTTCGAATAGACGGAGATGACATCACATTTATCCGTCAGTTAAAATTATTGGTAAAACAGCCCCTAAGAGTAAGAAATAGCAGCCTGACTTATAAAATATACATACTTGGGAAATTCCGTACAAAATATGAAATCCGTAGAAAAATATTACTTATTTAATACGTAGTAAAATTTCGTAACGGCTGCGGGACCCTATCCTGGGCGTGTCCGACACGCTCTTGACTGCTTTTTAGGGTTCCGTAGTCAACTAAGAACCCTTATAGTTTCGCCATGTCTGTCCGTCTGTCTGTCCGTCCGCGGCTAAGCTCAGAGACTGTTAGTACTAGAAAGCTGTAATTTGGCATGAATATATATATCAGTCACGCCGACAAAGTGATTAAATAATAAAAACTAAACAAAATTTTTTTAGGGTACCTCCCGTAGACGTCAAGTGGGGGTGATTTTTCTTTCTCGACTAACCCTATAGTGCGGGGTATCATTGGATAGGTATTTGAAAATGAATAGGGGTTTTTAAAACCATTTTTTGATAAAGTGAATATTTTCGGATATATTTGAACCGCACGTCTAAAAAATATGAAAAAAATCACGTAAGTTAAACTTAATAAAAACTTTCTAGGAAAATTATTTTCAACTTAATCAGTTGAACAGTTTTTAAGTTTTTGTAAAAAATATTTCTAAACTAAGATTGTAATTTAACGCCATTGCAAGATTTTTTTTCTTTAAGTACCTATAAGATCACGCTAACAGTATTTTCTTTCAAATAAAAATAATATATTACATCTGAAAAACAATCAACATACATACTAGTTCTAGTAGACTGCAGTTAGATTAGTTACCTAATTCACCGGTAGATGGCGCTGTACCGCCGACGTTGGGACCAAAACAACCACATTAATAAAGTATGCAAAGATTTTTTCGTACCTGCTACGGAACCCTATCTTGGGCGTGTCCGACACGCTCTTGGCCGGTTTTTTATTTTTGATATTCATAGAAATAATAAATACAAAGCATGGCGTATTAAAAGCATCGTGAAGAAACCTGTACACAGTTGCGAAAAAATTCAATGGTGTGTGTGAAGTTCTCAATCCGCACTGGGCCCGTATGGGAACTACGGCCCAAATCCTTTCTTTCTAAGAGGAGGGCTATGCCCTGCAGTAGGACATATATTGGCTGGGATGATGATTATAAAAATAAATGTAAGTTATTACACACCATGTTAGATACACCATGTTCCATTCAAAACCGAATTCCCATAATACCAGATAATGAAATCACCAGGCTCGTAAAACACAATGTACTTGAAACACCTAGTTTCTTAATCTATGTTTTACGAGCCTGGTGATTTGATTATCTGGTATTATGGGAATTCAGTTTTCAATGGAACATGGTGTATTGAAAGCAAGCTGTTTTGGCAATCCGATATAGAGAAAAACACGGTGACAGGAAAGTCTGGTATTCTGGGAATTTGGTATTTTAGAAATAGGGTAAGTCAGCAATCTAGTATTTTGCAATTCTGATATTTAGGGAACGAGCGGCGTCAATGACGGCCCACTTCATAATATACCATGAACGAAACCCTTTGTGCCAGAGTCCTCGCATTTGGCCGGTGTTTTAATAATACTAAAACAGATCTTGTATATCAAACTAATCAAACAATTGCAATATTGCAGAACATTGTGTTTTGAAGCGTACCTGACTGATATTGTTTTGTTTTGAATCAGATATCAGACGTGATTGATCAGTGGAACATTATCAGCGGCTTGTATGAACAAAGCGATATATTTTGCCACATATGAATACGTACGGAGTTAGGTACACTATTGTCCTTGATAAACACAGTTTTAAGTAAATAATACGAATATTTACGATAGTAAATAATATTATTTAGACAAGTCGTGGTAACCTAGTGGCTTGACCACAGACGTCAAATATAATAGCAGACTTGACATAACTACGTGTGTGTGCGTACATATTTCCTATCCCCTCATGCTACAATGATCAGGAATATTGTCATCCCGTTTTCTCATGTGTGTCGCAACACTGTACAAGAAACCTTAAAAAAAATTACACATGCTATGTTTTGAACGTCAGTCATTTTAATAAGCTGCCGAAGCTGCAAGCGAATTTTTTGGTAAACTGAGATTTTTTAATGTTTTTCTCATCAAAATTAGAACTGATTTAGATTTAAAGATGGTGAAATTTAGTGCCTACCTTTGTGAAAGTGTTACATATGGAAATATATCAGGATTAACCTTTCACCGGTAAGTGTTTGTGTGATAGAGATGTATGTGTTTTTGCCATTATTTGGACTCGTTATGTCAAGTCTGCTCCTAGTATTTCAAGTCCGTGGGCTTGACCTATAACCTCTCAAGCAGGGAGTCCTGGGTTCGAGCCCAGGCTCACACCTCTGAGTGTTACAAAATAATTATGTGTAAAATTAAAATTAAAATTTAAACATTTGAAATTTACCTGCTGTGGCACGTATACAGGGTAATTTTTTAGTCAGTGCACATATTTTGATATTTGATTCAGTATCGTTGATAGATCACGATTATCTGTTCGAAAATTTATTTTTTTTCATTTTGAAATTTGGGTTGGATATAGTAATTCATCCAATAATTAATTGTTCGAGTTACTATGAAAAACAAAAAAAATAAGTCATAAATATTATAATGAAAAATTTAGAAATTTGTTATTTTAACGATACTGAATGACATAAGTATTAAAAATTGTGCACTTATTAAAAAAATGCCCTGTTTGTATAGGCCGGGATGGTGATTATTTAAACTGGAGAAGGTTGTTTTCTCCATTTTCCCAATTTTGAGTGATATCCGACCAGCTGGTCTGGTCTGGGACTCATAATGTTTTGTATTTTTACCCGACTGTGTAAAAAATTGTTATTTACAAGAATATTTTTCTGTGGAATTAAAGAGTTTTACATTCCCGTATTATTTATGGCATAATCTGTAGGTAAATAATTTAGTACGATGACTGTTTACTAAACTGGAGCTGTAAGTTCGAAGTATAACAACAGTTCATTTAATAACAACAACAGAGTAATTCCGCAAACAATATTATAATATCTTTGATAGTTTTGTTTGTGTCTTGAACAATTGATAAATAAAATAAATAAATAAATATCACGGGACAATTCACACCAATTGACCTAGTCCCAAAGTAAGCTAGGCAAAGCTTGTGTTATGGGTACTAGGCAACGGATAAAATATACTTATATACATACCTTCCGAATTACCAATATCTTCGAAGTGTGCGAATTTATCAATAAAAATCGCATTAATACAGGGTTATTTGTAATTCACTAGCATCCTTTTAACCCTAAACTCTTACCACTTAAACAAATGTTTTTTGTTTTACGGCTTTTGTCATAACTTAATATTTTTGGTGTAATAACGTTTTGAAAATTTGAGATTACCTCTTATTTTTACGATACTCTGTGTATTTGTATGGGAAAAAAGTGCTTCATTTTAAAAAGTCGTAAAACAAAAAAAATTTGTTTGAGTGATAGGAATTCTGGGTTAAGAGGATGTCAGTGAATTACAAATAACCCTGTATATAGAGCAGACGTTGGAGTGGCGTAAGTAGTACAGTTTTTTGCGCTCAAGTAGCGTTTTTAGGTTCCCATAGTAAAATTGGCAAAAAAAGGGACTTCTATAGCTTCGTTTATATCTGGCTGTCTACTAGAAAATGATTAGTTTTAATTAACGCCATACTATGGCAAAATAAGGATTGGAGCCTATGATATTGTGTAACACCAATTTATACCCTTGTTTATGCAAATAAAGTATTTGAATTTGAATTTGAATTTGAATTTACTTTTGCGGGTCCTGTGCCATCCGCATCCAACGCGTTCCCGCAACCTATAAAAATTGATTGTTGAAATTGAATTGTGTATGTATGTACTTATTTATTATTTACAAATTACCACTATGTGTTTCGTCCATTATTCCTTCTAAGCTTTATACATTTTGACACGTTCCCGTTTTAATAATGCGGTCTGCACTGCAATTATATTAAAAGAACCAAAGGTCGCGACGTTTCATTTTCCGTTTAACAGTTAGGCTCTAAAAATACTCGACCGCGACTGTAGGAAATTAAAAATCCCGTCCGATTGTTCCAGCCGTGTCGTGGCTTTCCGATTCGCCGGACACAGTGACGGTTGACCTCGTCACTAATGCTCTAATTTTGGATTGCAGGGTAGCTTAACTTCCTAAAATTTAAAAATAAATGTTGATAATTTTCATAGCTGCTATACGGTTTTGTATAATATTTATTTGGCTGTTGATCGTAACGTTACTCTTAAATCTTTCAATTAAAAAAGTTTACGCAAATCACCTCGATACTGCGTGATAGAAGGACAAATCAACAAAAATACCATGACTGCTTGAAGATTCGTCTAATAATAGATTACGGCTGTGTATGTGTACATTATAGGTATCCTGCCTTTTTGTCGAAAATTATTTCCCAAATGATTAATTCGGCAACCGTTTATTTTTTCTGAAACTGTAAACTATTCAGGATATGTTTCAAGACTACCCTATTATGTTAGGTTAGGTTAGGTTTGTTTAATAACAATCCTGAAAAGTTTACAGTTTCAGAAAAAATAAACAGTTGGCAAATGAAACAGTTTGCAAATGAATCAGTTGGGAAAAATATAGTTGTGAAAAGGCAGAGAACCGTACATTATAATGTAATATACTCTGAACTAAAACAATTACTTTGCTCACCCGCGACCTTACAATAGTTACGTTTATGCAAGAAATGTGCGTTCATGCAGTTCCTCCACCTCCACACTGTACGAACACACACAAATCACATAAACCCAACCATCACCACCACCAAGCTACACTGACGCGTTTCGAACTCAACCAGAGCTCATCTTCAGAGTTACCACAACCGTATGCTATGCTACCAACTGTTAAACTAACAAACCAAAACAAATGTTTTAACTTGTCACTGTAACTTCTCAAGTACCCACTTTATTTTTCTTATTCTCAAACTACCCCACAAAAATTAACTTTTATTGACATATTATAAAACTACCTTGAATTTTTTGTTTATTTATTTATAAGGCATATTTAATTAATACTAACTGTTCAAATTCGACCCAAGCCGCAGTAAAGGAGAAGATACTAAATTTACCTGTTCATTAATAATAGACCCCATAGTGTTGTACCTAATTATTTCCATGCATTCCAGAGCATCCAGACGCAACCCCTTGCCGCAATAATGTAACACTTCATAAGAATCTGAATCTAACAATGAATGATTTGATTCCAACAAATGTTTTGCAAAATTCGATCTATCTGGATGCTCATTCCTATATGCCGAAACATGCTCTTTAAATCTAGTATTAAAACTTCGGCCTGTCTGTCCTACGTATATCCCATTGCAGTCATTACAAGTAAGCTTGTATACCCCCGATCTAGTTCCCTTATCTACCTGTTCTTTGTGGTTACATAGCCTAGAGTACAAAGAGTTGTTAGTCTTAAAGGCAACATTAATATTGTTTGATTTTAAAATGCCATAAATCTTATCAGACAAACCCCCGACGTAAGAGATGCTAGATCTATATTTGTTAGTAGACTGAGAAGGTAACGCAGCGTAAAGCATGCTATTTACTAACCGTGCCTGCTTCTTTTGAACTAAACTATCTACCATTGATTTTGTATAACCATTTGAGATCGCTATCTGATAAATAGTACTCAACTCTAAATCAAAATGTTCCTTAGAAAAAGTAATATACTCTGGTGATGATGATGATGATGTAATTAATCTTGAAATTGGCCAGTTTATGCAGATTTTATTAGATTAGTTACCCGAAAATAATTCCCACGCTACCTCCGCCCATCAGCCTGGGGCTCAGAAGTATAAAACAAATGAAGTAGTAAACTAAGTGACTAAATAAAATAAATGATTTACCTCAATTGGGTATATAATTGACCAATCATTTATGTTGAAGGCAATAAATAATTAATTAGAATTCGTAAGAAAACAAAAACTAAAGCAAGTTGCCAAGTCCGCAACAAAGAACAACTCAGAATAATTAAGATCTAACTAGGAATAAGTGGATTGGAATGAAACAAACTTTTCTCACATTGCATGTATTGCGTGTATCAATAATTAACTTACTAAACTAAACGGGACTTATCACGCTATAAATATTTATTTGTTTACCTCGACGTTTCGGCCACATTGCAGCAACCGTGGTCACGAGTTAACTGAAGTGTAGGGTGTCAAGTTCGTTTAGCCGCACGAGTCTAATAATAGTAGTAATTATGAGTGAAAATCACGAAAGTTTAAAACAATAATTAACTTTGGTTTTACGTTACCTTTTGCACGTATTACTTTTAATATAGTAAAATAACTTAACTTTTTAGCTGTAATAGACCACCGTAGTCAACTCAGTACTCATATCTTCACCCGAGCGCTACCACAAAGAAGGGTTTATTTTAAACGTGAATATTTGCACGGTTGGATGGATGGATGTAACTTATGAGTTTACAAACTGCATTCACGCATAGGATACGGAACTTTCGTTTCTTCGTGATAAATTTATTAGTTACCGGTAAAGCGATTTACGGCACACCCCTAGATAAAATCGCAGATAACAGTGAATAATTATGAATACATCTAATATTAAGTACATGATAGATTTTAATATGATATAATTTACCATTTACATTTGCCGAATATTTAAATGCGAGAGTCAAAATACAATTGAGGAAGAGAGTGCACTGAAATGGAGTTTCTAGTTCGACACTTATTTAGTCAGGTTCTACGTTTAATTCTAATTAAATAACAAGTCTTTTTGTATTTATTTTTTTCAACTTCATTTTTATATTACTTTTACGGTCCTCCCGTGAAACCATATATTTCATGCTAAATACAAACTGAAATATAGATGCACAGAAAAAACCCCAGAAAAAAGACCAATGCTGGGAATCGAACCCAGGTACTTAGCATTCCGTGCCGTGTGCCATACCCGGGTATGTATTACAATACCGAAATACGAAAGACCGAATGTATTAAAACATCGAATGGGTCAAAAGACCGACACGATTTTTTTCTGAAACCGTTAACTTTTTAAGATTGTTATAAAACAAACCTAACCTAACCTAATGGGTTCTGTATGATGCCGTTTTAATAAATTCTGAAAAGTTTATGGTTTCAGAAAAAAATCGTGTCGGTCTTTTGACCCATTCGATGTTTTAATACATTCGGTCTATCGTACTTCGGTATTGTAATACATACCCGCCATACCCCTACACCACCATTGGTCTAGAGGTTAGACACGAACTTTTCCCGTACATCGTAGGTACATTTCAGTCTGGCAAATAATCACCTTATGCAGTGATACAACGCGCATCTATGTTATGCCCTCTATTGAGAGACTTCAACACTTGTTCGGAACTAACCGCTCACCTGGACCAAGAGATGGCGCTACTGAGCAACTTTTAACAAGTCTTAGATATATCGATTATCTTTTAATAAGTCTTAGATATATCGATTATCTAATGTTAAAAGTTGCTCAGTAGCGCCGTCTCTTGGTCCAGGTGAGCGGTTAGTTCCGAAGGAGTGTTGAAGTCTCTCGATAGAGGGCATAACATAGATGCGCGCTGTATCACTGCATAAGGTGATTATTTGACAGACTGAAATGTACGATGTATGGGAAAAATTCGTATTCAACCAAGGTCTAACCTCTAGACCAATCAAATGGTGGTGTAGGGGTATGGCACACGGCACGGAATGCTGAGGACCTGGGTTCGATTTCCAGCATTGGTCTTTTTTCTGGGGTTTTTTCTGTGCATCTATATTTCAGTTTGTATTTAGTATGAAATATCTAATTAAATACACAAATAATAAGAACCATCTGCAATTTTTATTGCCCTTACCTATAATGCTGTATGCGAAAGCTTGGTCCAGGTGGAAAGCTACCTTAACCAACAGTCAGTAACAGTCTTCTGTGAATTAGTAAGTAAATTAATTATTTATGAATGAGCAAGATGATTGAGGATATAAGCCAAACTGGTAGGACTGATGTCAGAGGAAGAAAATTATTGTAACACTATAATAATATGTGCCCAAATAAGGATAATAGGAAAAAGAAGATGTTCGTTTACAGATTAAGGACAATTCATATCTACAGACACCGAGCGTGTCAGACACGTATCGCGGTAGACAAAATAATATTCTTCTATACAGTTTCTATTAACGAATTCATATTTATCTTAACACGACTGCGAGACAGGGGCCGTGCCCGGCCAGTATGCGCAAAGAATATTTGACGGTGTCTGATACGACATGTGTCTGACACGCTTGGTGTCTGTAAATGCGAATCGACCTTTAGGGTTGCAGAATTGGAGCAGCCCATCGGATTTTTGGTCAGTATACCTACCTCAGCAGTATACATAGGGAATGCAATCCCGACTCGAGATCGCAAATTCGAGATCCCGCGGGATTAGAAATATCAATCCTGCGAGATCCCGGAATTTTCGGGATCTCGTCTAGTTTAAAAAAAATGTAAATGACTGAAAACGATGAAAACTGCTTGTTTGTGATAGTGAGGTTATTTAAAATAAAATATTATTTGAAAGAAAACAAAAACCTTTATTCTTCAATATTACTAACGAAATAATTGAAGTTTTTTTTTTGGAAATTAGCATAATCAAAACAAAAAGTAGTAACTCAAGGAGATTAGAAAGTAGTTACGGGTGTTTTTGAAAGTAGCTTCTTAAAAATCAAAGTGTATTAAGAGTGCTAACTGCTAAACGGCATCTAATGTCCGTTGCAATGTACCCAGCTGCTGAGAGTGCCCTCTCCGACTCAACACTGGTTGGCAACAGCGTGACTAAACAATTATATGCAAACTGCAAAAATCTCCCCCTTGTTCCTCCACACTCAAATAAATTCATTTCTTTTTTTATGACTGACTCTAATTTATCTAAGCTCGTTTATCGCGCACCGCTCGCGCCCCGAGTAGATGTGTGTAGCGTTGCTGCCGCCCAATCCCGGCAATCTCGAACGGGATCTCGTCATATTATGCTTCGGGATTGATCCCGAAAAATTACACGAGATCTCGCGAGATCGGGATCCCGCGAGATCGGGATTGCATTCCCTAAGTATACATGTAGATTGTAACTAAGTAGGTATAAGAAAAAAATTTGTAACACTAATTTGCAATAAACAGATTTTTTTTTTTTAATAAAATATAAAACCAGTCAAGTGCGAGTAGGACTCGTACATGGAGGATTCCGTACTTCCGTACAGTGTTTTAAAAACGTTTCTGTAAAGAATCGTCGAAATGTAAGCACTAAAATCCCAAACTTATAAGTAGGTTTTCGAAAAACATCTAAACAGCATAGGCAAAGAGTATTGTTACTATATAGGATTGCTGGTGCGTATGCGTATGGCCATGGCTATGGCTGTTAATCGTTACCTAGCAACTGTCAGCTGTCGCCTAACAACCAGAGCCGCAGTTAAAAACGCTGAAATAGACACGTTTCTTGTATGACGACCCCCTTTAATTTTTAACTTTATTTTATTTTTAGTATTCGTTGGTACAGCGGCCACAGTAATACATAATCAATGAAAATTTCAAGTGTCTATTACCGTTCAAGAGGTAGGGCGCATTCAAATTTGCGGCAAAGTGCCGCGCGGAGGCAGCGTGTCTGCAGCGCTGCGGCCGCGCTGCTTTGTAAATCCATATAGGTAAATAAAAAACGCGCGATTGCAACGCTACACCCGCGCATCAGTTCGCCGATCGACTAGTGATGTGCATTTATTCCGTTCTATGCAGTGTTTCTTCGTCAGAGTCCATCGTGAAACTATGTACCTACGATTCTCAAAACTAGCGACAAAAGCGCGGCCGCAGCGCTACAAACGCGCTGCCTCCGCGCAGCACTTTGACGCAAATTTGAATGCGCCTGTAGAGCCCTGTCACAGACTGACGGGCAGACAGACTACGGAGTCTCAGTAATAGGATCCCATTGTCACCCTTTGGGTAACCTAAAAATGTGTTTGTCTGCTGGATAGCTGTGGATGAGATAAGCATAGGACAAGGCAACGTGGCATGAAAATTAACCCAGCATTTGGTGCTACAACGATGATAGTAGGAAAATATGGAAATAAGTAGGTTCGAATGATTGTGTTGTAGACAAACCCATGTTAATCTTGTAAGGTTTAAAATGTGCTATTGTTTACAATATGTAATTGTACCTAACTGATAAATAAATAAATAAATATCATTGGCAGCAATCAATTTTCCATTTGTTTTTCTAAGAGATGAAAGCTCATTGCTCGCCCGACGTGAACTAAAGCCCAGTTTAGACCAGCAAGAAAAATCGTGCAAGTTACTTTACGAGTACATTGCGGCGCTCCATTGCCCGCTTCGAACTCGTTCCCTTACGGCCTCGAAATGTAATGCAACTTCCACATTTTTTCTCTCAGATCTAAACTTGGCTTAAATCTGTTCAGCATTTTTAATCGAATGGATCCAGACTTAATGCAAGTAAACGTGTCGAATCAATTACGGCAGCTATTTCTAATTTAGAATTGCTACTGCAATTGCTATTGCTATAGCTATAGAATCAACAGTATGATTCCCAGCAACGGAGACTTTGAAGTGTACATTGTTCAATTTTAATTAAAAAGTATTCGCAGTTTTACTCCGATTGTTGTGCTTTGAGTTTTTTATGGCCTAGTTCGATGATTGGAAACTTACAATGTTACTAGTTTAGTTTTCTTTTAACCTACTTCATTTTAATTTTAATCATTACCGAGCTCTAATAAACATCGTAGAATGTGAGTTTTATCTAAATTTTCAGAAAAAAAAAATTGTATACATACGCCGGAACAATACACTTTTCCAGCTGACGCATATTTACTACAGTAAATTTTCTATTAAAGCAAAGGAGATTTGAATGAGAAGTAAATGTAAGTAAATATCCTAACGCCTGCCCAAAAGCAGCGATCCGGATGATATTTGTAAATAGGTTTTTAGGTTTAAACTAAGTTAGTTCAAGTATTTTTTTTTCTCTTTTTTACAAACCTTTTTGTTTGTTCTTGTATATTTTGCTCATACTTGTTCTAACCTACAAGACGCGATTAAGTAACGTCGCTATACATTTTCAAAAAGAGTGTGAAAACACATACATTTTAATTATTGGTCATTAAACTCACTGCGTCTTTGAATAGGATCATTTGGAAGACATAATAAATCTACAAACCAATTAAGCTTCACGCCGTAAATATCTTAACGCTGAAAGAAGCATTCCTAAACTCGCAAACATCGAAATCAAAAGAATCTCTAATTTAATAACGTTTACCAATTTTCACGGCGTGCTTATTCCGAAGGCTCTTTAGGGGACTATAAATAAAGCACACGACGTAATTAACACCAAGGTCAAAGAGGCTTTATCCTGGAGCTCGTCACCTAACGAACCCTGAACGAATAATGATCGTGCCTACTTACAATTTTTCGTTGTAAACGGAACGAAGACGCGACAAAGGAAAGGCCTCATGGACCGCGCCGCGCCGTAATCACATTAATGAGGAACGCAGTAGGCCTGGGACGACCTGATTTTTTTAGTTACAAAGCTGCCAAATCTTTCTGTTACCTAAAAGGCTCAAGGCTTTGGTGACGTTATATAGACGTCAGTCAACTGTCGTGAGACGTATCAGCGGAATGTTCCTTCCCGATGAAGTTGCCGGGTCTGTGATTAGAGAAAGTGTTTCTTCCCTATAAATGGTTTTGAGAACGTTCCAAACGTAGCTGGGTGAACGTATGTTTTGTTGTTACATTCTTCCTTATCTAGACACAACTGTGAGTAAGATTATTTTAAAAGTGAAAAAGTTCCGTTATAGACTGGGATGAGCAAAAGTGTGCTGTAATATTAACATTGCACGCTTTTGTGGTTAGTTTTTTTAAACACGATAAAGGAAAAAGAGGTAAAAGGGACGACAGGGGAAGAGGATCAACATATGATTAATAATATATTTCGTCGACTATTCCTTTATGCCCGCCCATTTTGCTTAAACAAGGACAGTCATAACACACCTGAGCTCTTGACCACCAAATACTATAGGTAGGTACAACTACTTCTAGTATTCCGCATGCAATCTGTCTTCTTTCTTCATTTCACATAGAATTGCCTTAAAGAATTTCTTGAGAGGGTGACATAAGTATTCATACCTAAGTGCTAACTATAGCCTATATTGAATAAAAATATTTTGATTTTGACTTTGAAGACCTCTGCTCTGAGGTCATGATTAAAATTGAAAAATAAAAATAAAAATTGAGAATTAAAAGTTATCGCAAATAGTTTCGTAATAATATAGTTGACTTATCTGTATAATAAAATTAAAATTATAAATTTAAATTAACCCTCGACAGAAAAACTCTAATAATTAATAAAACAAAACGGCATTATGCATCTATGAGCCCTTCTGTAGCTAGCAAAAGAGCTTAGAAACTTGAAACGGCTGTACCAATTTCGATGAAAAATATCTAAGAGCCATCGCCAAGAAACCTGATTTTGAATAAAAAAAAATCATATTAGCGGTCAAACTTATAACACCTCTCTCCTTTTGCGACGGGGGTTAATAATATGCCTGTTGTTTAACGTGTAATCCTACCTATATTATAAATGCGAAAGTATCTGAGTATGTATGTGAGTGCGTCCGTGTCACATTAGATGCATAATGACCATTTATTTTATTTGTTTCCTGTAGGGGTTCATTGAAAAAAAAATTTAATGTGTGTGTTTATTACTTCTTCACGCTAAAATAGCTCCACGGATTTGCATGAAATTAAGTAATGTAGATAGCTGGACGTTTGAAATAACTCGCAGGCTACTTTTTATCCCATTGTTCCCACGGGATAATAATAATAATAATAATTCTTTATTTCCAAAAAAAGGTACAGGTATCTTATACAAATATATGTGGAAACTAGATAAAATCATAAAAAAAAGTGGGCCACAGCTGCCAAACTAAGTGTAAAACCTGTATTTCAGCAGTCGGAGCTCTTCCATGAAAGCAATAAAAGTGCTGAAATCTAGCAACAACACAATTCTACAATACGAGGGGCGTTCAATATAAAGTGAGAATGAGATGCAAACTCTTTTAATATTACGAAATTAAATACTGGCCGGTAAAGCTAATCTATCTAGCTGATTGCTATGAAAAAAAAAACTAACTGTCTTTTGTTTAAAAAAATATACGGTAATTTCTTTGCAGTGCTATTGAGTACGTTAGCGAAAATGGAGAAAATTGAACTGCGCGCCGTTATCAAATACTTGTGTTTGAAAAATTTTTCTACGGACCAAGTCAATTTGGATTTGCGGGACACTTTAGGGTCTAATGCTCCTCCGTATTCGACAGTCGCACGTTGGTGCGCCGAATTTAGAGGTGGAAGAACATCGACAATGGACGACCCCCGCTCCGGACGCCCTACTACAGCAGTAACTGAAGAAATTGTGAAAAAGTCGAAAACTCAGTTTTGGCGGATCGTCGTGTCACGGTTCGTTTTATTGCTGAAAATGTAAAAATTTCAACGGGGAGCGTGCATAATATTTTACATGAACGCTTGGGTATGAAAAAGGTATCTGCGCGTTGGGTACCAAGAATGCTTACTGACACGCAAAAACAAACTAGACTAGAGATTTGTCAAGAAGCTTTGAACCTGATGCAGCAAGACCGGGAACTTTTTTTGGCGCGATTTATAACAATGGACGAAACATGGCTCCATCATTACGACCCAGAAACGAAACTGCAGTCTATGACATGGAAAAGGCCATCATCTCCAACTCCGAAGAAATTCAAGGTGAGCCCATCTGCCGGTAAGGTCATGGGCTCTGTTTTTTGGGATGGTAAAGGGGTATTAATGATTGAGTATCTCGAGCATGGAGCCACTATTACGGGCACATTATACGCCAAACAAATAGCAACATTGCGCAATGAGATCCGCGAAAAACGGCGAGGTAAACTCTCGAAAGTTGTGCTGTTCCACCAGGACAATGCCCCGGCACACAAGTCCGCCGTTGCAATGGCTGCAATTCGTGATGCTGGGTTCGATATACTTAAGCATCCTCTGTATTCACCAGATCTCGCTCCCAGTGATTTCTACCTATTTCCGAGATTGAAACAATACCTGAGAGGCCAGAAATTTGAAGACGACGTCGCGGTAGTCGCTGCAGTACAAGATTTTTTAAGTACTCAAGATGAGACCTTTTTTAAAAATGGAATTTTAAGTTTAGAAAAAAGATATACTAAGTGTATTATGCTAAAAGGTGACTATGTCGAAAAATAAAATGACATTTAGTAAAAGTTGTTTATAACATACTCATTCTCACTTTTTATTGAACGCCCCTAGTACTTGTCAATATAAATACAAGTATAATACAGAGAACATTATTTAATATGCTTAACAGAACCAAAACCAAAAACAGCAGCTATTATTGTGTATAAGTATGAGTAAGTATGTGTGTGTGTATGTGTGTGTGCGTGCGCGCGTGTGTGTGTGTGTGTGTGTGTGTGTGTGTGTGTGTGTGTGTGTGTGTGTGTGTGTGTGTATGAGTGCGTGAGTGTATGCATGTTCGAGTCGCGTACATGTCTGTTACACTATCGTTACACTATCGAAGAATAATAAGAAGTTCCTCAGTTTCCTCATAAGTAAATTTTTGCAGCAATTTTTTTATTTCAGATTTACATTGGATCTTATTAAATGGATGCACAAATTTTAACTTATTAATTTTATTTATATATGTAGGGACCAAGAAAACAGAAAAATCTCTTTATAAATGAGTACCAAATTTTAGAGGCTGATTTACGATAATGTCCTTTCTTCGTTTCTTTAACATTGATTTATCGTAAATAGTTAGACCATGTTGCTTCATGATGACGCTAAGCAGGAACAGTTGCCTAACATTGAGTACATCACAGGATTGGTATAAAAGATTGGTAGAGAACAGGATAGGTCAAAAAGAATACAAACTTTGAGTATTGCACGCTGGGCTACCTCTAGGGACAATAAGGTCGTTTTATGAGCCCCACCCCAACAAGAAATACAGTATGACGTGATAGATTGGCACAGAGCTAAGTAGAGTTGTTTCAATAATACTGCATCAACCACGTGCCTGAGGCCTTTAAAAAAATAAATGAGTTTTCTAACTTTGGCAGAGAGTGAAATTATGTGGTGCTTAAAATTTAGTTTTTTAAATAATTTATTGAATCAGGCGTTACTTTGCGGAGGTCCATATTAATGAACTAAAACAATTACTTTGCTCACCCGCGACCTTACAATAGTTACGTTTATGCAAGAAATGTGCGTTCATGCAGTTCCTCCACCTCCACACTGTACGAACACACACAAATCACATAAACCCAACCATCACCACCACCAAGCTACACTGACGCGTTTCGAACTCAACCAGAGCTCATCTTCAGAGTTACCACAACCGTATGCTATGCTACCAAATGTTAAACTAACAAACCAAAACAAATGTTTTAACTTGTCACTTGTGTTGCACATTTCTTGCATAAACGTAACTATTGTAAGGTCGGGGGTGAGCAAAGTAATTGTTTTAGTTCATTTAGTTTTTTGTCCAAAACTAATCCTAGATACTTAATTGTCGGTACACGTTGTAAAGTCCTACAAGAGCATGCAGTAATTCCCATTGTATTACATTAATGTACATATATGTATGTCATGAGTTTCACCAGGTTGACCAGCGTCTCTTATAGAAAAAGCGATATATTTTGTTTTGTCTACATTTAACGTTAGTATATTGTTTCTTAGCCAACTCGTTACTACATTAAGCCCTTCTTGAGCAGCCTTAAAAGCATCAAGCCAAGTGTCCGCGGCAAAGAGTAACGCAGTGTCATTTATGTAAAATTCCAAAATCTCAATCGCATAATATTAGGAAGATTCAATAATGATTTATTGTTATTGTATTTTAATGTAAATGTTGTAATGGCAGGCTATCTTAACCTTGAGCTGCATAGAGTTTTAGCCCCATAAAACCGCTCTGCATGATTGTTCGTACCCCAACCGTTTCGTTGGCAGAGCCTCGGGCGGAGGCGTTTTCTTGGATAGGTCCCTCTAATTTAACTCGGAGCAACTCTACAATTAGTGCGAGGCATTTCAAACCCATTTCGTCAACCGACACCCGCCTTAAGTAGCGATAGACTGATGTTCGCGCTACGGCGAAATTGTTAACTAATTTTCAACTCCCCCGAAATCAGTTTTCAAAGAAAATATTTATCATTAAAGTTTCGAGGATCCTCAGGAGTTTAATCTTTTATAACGAGCACAACGGTTTATTTTGAAATCTTAAATAATTATTATTCTTAGTTCTTATGATCAGGTAATTAACATAATTTACAAAGGACCGGTGTTGTTAAATATGTACAATCAACACTGTTTTTACGCTTGGTTAGAACCAAGCAAATCTAAATTAGAATGCCATTTAGAAACATAAAGCTTTTTCTTTAGTTTGCGAAATTTATAAAATACTGAATACGAGCCTCTGCGAATTTGTAATCGTATGAAATTTTTAAATTGAAGCAAAAAGATTTATACGAAGATTATACGTAAAATGTATACGTATGTACGTACATACAGTTTTTTATGTTTTCCTCTGTTACCCCTTTTACAGTGAAGTTGCTTACTTCAAAAATTTTGTATTGCATAGTTAATATATTGTCAATCCCAGTCCCAATCACAGTTTACAAAAAGTTTTTTTTTTCTAAATATTTAAATGGGTCATACACACCGTCATCTACAACAAAAGTGGTATCTCTTGTGGACATAAAAGTAGCGACCGAATCAGCAAACTTAAGATTTATTTAAATGGGCCGTAAGTTACCCGGCGCCCTATACGCTAATGTAGATTAGACTAATAAATATTAGCTATAGACAGGAGAGACGCGAACAGAAATATGTGTATGACCCAAATGCAAAGCATTTATTCCGTTGTATGCCACTGGATCTGCCACTGATGGCACAAAACGGAAAAAAAACTTCCGTCTAGTGCCCCTGTCACTTTTAATGAGATTTTACTTATACTCCATTTAATTTAGAATTATAAACCACAACAGCATTATATTGCGGCTCGTGAACTGTAATCTCTTTACAATTTGTACTAGAGTAACAATTGACGACACGCAAATAAAGTGACATTAAAACAATTTTATTTTGCGGCTCCCAGACTATTGTACTGTACTATTTGCTGGGTAAGAAATAGTTGACGAGCCGCAATATAATGATGTTGTGGTTTTAAATTCTAAATTAAATGAAGTATAAGTATTAGTAATTTTTTGGTAGCAATGCGTTAGTAGCTTGTGGAAAATAAAATTATTTAATTTATAATATGAATTATTTTGTTTATTTTTCCTTTAGTACCTAATACTTTAGTAGAATATACCTAAACCCATTAAAAATTGACAGTGGCACTAAACGGAAGTTTTTTCCGTTTTGTGCCATTAGTGCCAGATCTAGTGGCATACAACGGAATAAATGATGCAAGAATAAAAATTAAGGACATCGCAGTAAGTATATTTGAAATACATTTTTAGTAAACAAAATGGTAACTCTTATAATTTAAAAAGGTGTCATATAAATTAAAGTCCTTTTTTCATTTTAACACTCACGCGCTTCACGGGAACTCATCATCAAAATACGGCTAAAAAGGATTTTCTATAGTATATTCAGGGTCTGGTCCTGAAAGGGGACGCTCATTATTTCATGTTTTTGTTGAGCTTAATTCGTTTCGGCCAGTTTAGCACATTTGAAATAAGTTCCCGAAAATAATTATTAAAAACCGTTTAAAAAGCCATGGCAGCAAAATCAGCCCATCGTCTAGTGAGTGTGTTCGTTGTTTAAGATTATAATTATGTTCGTTCCTTATCTGCAAGAAACACAAAAAAAAAACAATGTACACTATTCAACAATGTGCAAAACTTACTGCCACACTAAGATACGTTACCTATATATGTCAATATCATCATCATCATCATCCCAATCTATATAAACCCCACTGCAAGGCACAGGGGTCCTTGGAGAATGACGTAATCCCCACGCGGGCCCAATGCGACTTGGGAACCTCGCGTACACCATTGACTCACGATATTTTCTTTCTCCGTAAAGCTCATAGTAGGTAAACTTCAAATGTGATTTCACACATATTCCGAAAAACTCAGAGGCTTGAGTTCACGACACTCTGCTTTAGAAGCCATAGGTCAAACAACTAGATCACCACGGCTTTTGTAAGTATGATATCATAAATTCGTTCTTTTTTAGTGTTGTATATAAAACTGTGCATCAAGTACCTACAGAAATTGAAAAAATAATTGATTCATAGTTATTACTAAAAATTATCTGGACTTTTCGACCACATTGCAGCAGAAATGATCAAGAGTAGACTGAAGTGTAGGGTTTCCATTTTTAATCGTGCGACTTTTTCGAACTACTCAATATTTTTTTTTTATTGTGAGTGGGAGGCAAACGAGCAAGAAGATCATCTGATGGAAATAATCACCACCACCCATAAATATCAACAACTCAAAGAGAGTCGCCAATCTATTACCGGCCTTTTAAGTTAACGACCGCCTTAGCCTAGTTGGTAGTGACCCTGCCTACGAAGCAAGAGGTCCTGGGTTTGAATGTCGGTAAGGGCATTTATTTGTATGATGAGCACGAATATTTGTTCCTGAGTTATGGATGTTTATCGTCGTCTAGTAACCATAGTACAAGCTTTGCTTAGTTTGGGACTAGGTCGATTTGTGTGGGATTGTCCCCTAATATATTTTTTATTTATTTAAAGTAAGTAATAAACCCTTTTCTTGAAAGCCCCGACGTCATAGTTGTCTAGAAACACTGCTTCCGGAAGCTGGTTCCACAGTTTCACAGTTTTTGTACCGGCACCTTATCACTTCGAAACACAACACTCACAGTATTCCGCCGCTTTTCTGAAGATACATTCGACGGCCACATTTGCCTATCACCGGATTCCACGCAGAAGAGAGCTTAAGTGCCACAACCCAGTTAAAATTCTGTACTTTTTTATTTGAACCTCTTCACGCTCTGGAGTAGTGATGACGTTCGGTGGAGAGGATTTCGTTTTTGTCGAGGTAATTTTAGCAATAAATTGTGGCATTTAAGCCTCGGGTGTACCTAATAATACGTATGAGTGAAAATCGCGAAAGTTTAATAACATAACCAATTCGTTTGTAAGATACAAACACTTCAAGTGATCTGATTCAGAATCGAACCGAAAACAAGATGCATCTCATGCATCATCTTACTCTAACCTATTATAATGACGCATAAGCGGAATAACCATATAAAATTCCGAATGACAATGGTGCCAGTGAACCCCAATTACTATGGCTCCGCTGTCGGTCCCAGGGCTGTATTTTTTAACCATATTTTTTAGACCAATAATTATTTTTTACACAGTATGTTTCACTATGGTCCTTAGAAACGAAAATAAAAGCATTAAGACCAGTCATCGCTTACATTATACATGTTTTTGACAACTTTACAGCAACGGTACAGTCAAATTTATAAATGTGGGTGCATACAACTTTCTCATAATTATGTTATATCGTCGAATTAAGGTATCTGTACATATTTATGAGAGGATTAAAGCGATACAATATTTTTGCACTTGATCGTACCTGAATAATGTAAATTGGATTTATCACGATATAATTTTATATATTTATAAAATATATATAAAAATCTCGTGTCACGGGTGTTTGTTATCGAACTCCTCCGAAACGCCTTGACCGATTTTTATGAAACTTTTTGTCCATATTTGGCAGATCTGAGAATAGGTCGTAGGCTATTTTTTGTACAGCTACCCCTATTCTTCGCAGACGGAATCACGGGCAACAGCTAGTAAAATATATAAACAGAGTTTATTCAGTCACACACAACACAAGAAAGGTACAAGAGAAACACATAAATCAACCAATACATTTTTTTATAAAAACAGTGACAAGTTAGAGTCGGCCAGCCAGGATTAGAACAAGATTTAATTCCATATACGAAGAACCTACAACACCGACTCGCACTTGGCCATTTCATAGTATGGAAGTCATCAAACAGGGGATCACATGCGGTCCTACTGATATTAAACGCCGTGAAATGGAAGTGTCATAAATTAAAACAGTATGCTTAGACACAAAAAATAATAATCTTCCTTCTTTTGTTTCAGATGCTGTTTCAGACAATACATTTGAGAGAGGACGGGTACTTCGTGATATTTTTTATGAAAAATGTAAGTATTATTTTCCTAAATTTATAACCGCAATTTAAGTGACGTATTTCAGCTTTAACTCTTGGACAGTCTATAATATTAAGCCTTATTTATACGGTACGAGAAATATCATATGAATTGCTGTACATTGCTGTCGATGGTCGATTATTTCTAATTCCATAACCGCGCGTCTTTGCTGAGTATCGCAACTCGCTGGATATTCCTCGCGTCGTGTAAAGGATCTAATTTATATTAGACACCACACAGACTAGAGTCAGACCAAGATAAGTCTGCAACGATTTTGATAGCACACGCAGAGCAAGTGTTATATTAAAAGTCAAACGTCTATGAAAACAACACAATATGCACTGCGTGTCCTTTCAAAATCGTTGCAGACTTGTTTTGGTCTAACTCTAATGCTTGCCTGGAAGTGAAAAAAAGCAACGATGTCGGGCGGTGTGGCGCACGTCTAAACTAAAGCGGGGTTTACACGGTTTACTAAAGCCGCACGATTTTTGCCTCGCGGCTAAAATCGCCCATCTAAATGGCAAATTTTCCGTCCGAGTAGCCATTTAGACGGTAGATTTTAGGTCGATTTTAGTCGCGCGGCAATAATCATTCGGCTTTAGTCACCCGTGTAAACCCCGCTTAATTGAAAAAAAAGATAAATCATTTTATAAAAACTGCAAGCTTTGAAATCAAGTAACGTGAATTGCGTTAAGTTAATACAACGATAACCAATTTCAAATAAGTTGTCAAACTCCCGATTTAAAGTTTCTGCAAGCCGTATTTTCTTGGTGTTTACCGTACCCTAGAATTAAATCACATGAGTTTAGATCACGTGGGAGGAACTCGAAAACATTGAAGGATAAAGCGACTTATGTAAAATAGTATGTAAATTCGTTATTGTTATTTCCATCTAAACGGCGGGGTGGCGTATTAATATAAGATTCAATTACGGGTACTTATAGGGAAACTGATAGGGAAGTTGCCGGCTTGAGGACATCGTAGTCCAAAAACCGGCCCAGTGAGAGTCGGACTCGCGCACCGAGGGTTCCGTACAAATTTTTAAATGTCAAAATACTTATAAATTTGTTAGTGCTTGTAAATAAAATGTACGCAGTGTAGGGTAATTTTATATTGGTTGGTTGAGACCCCCTGAAGTTTTGAATTGAATTAATTTTTTGTTATTTATTGAAGCGGCAATAGAAATACATGACCTGTATAAATATCAGCTATAGATGTAGTGCAAAATGATTTTCCATCGGGAAAACTCGGATCTCAATCGGAATACGATGGCACCCGAACTGTCTCAATGATTGTATTAAATGAGTGTCGTTTTCATATCCATTATATGGAACTTTATTGTTTAGTTTAGTGTCAAATGTCAAAGTGATAAATGTAAGATGGCTACATGGCTGTAAGATGGGATGGGTATTGAAGCTAATTGAGAGAGCACGATAAATACGAACTTTTTCGATAAAGTACGAAGGAAAATCATTTTGCACTAAGTACATCTGTACAGCCCTACGACGGACAGATGGACGGACGGGTGCCATTAAGCGACTTTAATAGGGTTCTGTTTGTCACCCTTCGAGTATAAAACCCTAAAAAGTATATCTGCGGTAATTTTACCATACTATCGATATTTTCACAAGCGATAGTGCAAGTACTAACAGAAATTAAAAAATACGGGCAATGCCATCGGCCACATGATAAACGCTTCACTTCTTGGTAAAATAAAAATTAGTAAGGCCTTTTTATTAGCGCAATAAAATTAAAAACAACTATGTTTAGAATTATTGCTTGTTTGCTTGCCTGTCTGTGCGTTTGTTTGCGCTAATCGCAGAAACGGCTTAACCTAGAAGGATGTGGTTTTCACTGATGTGTCAATCTCATTTTAATAAAACAAAATTATTTCTATCCGTTAAACAGATGGGTGATGATCACCTCTACTACGGATCTTAAACTATTAATATAGTTTAACAAACTTGTCAATTAGTTTATACTTTAACAGAAAGGCAGACTCAAGTATTGGTAATAAACTACTTATTTCTGAGTGCAGCCTGTACCTAACTTAAATGTCTTCCGTCCTTGGTAGACACATCCATCAGCTTAAAGTTCTATTGTGGCTGACACATGAACATACAAAGACTTGATGAAACTTTAAGTTTGTATGTAATGGAAAGTTTTAGTCCGTTATGTCACAAGATTAATGTGCTTAAAGTTTCTAACAAACCGGTCAAAATTTTAATTTAAACTATTGTAGTACGTACTACGAAGACCGCGCGGAGTGGCGGTTACTCCACCGACAAGAGCATAGCTCTTAAACTTTAGAAAAATGTAGGATATCGTTTGAAGGCGAACATCATTATACCACCTACCATCGACGAAAAGGTCGCCTTGACACCTTAAATGTCCATTTTGCTTGTAGTGGCTAGACATCTGTCCATACCAATCCATACCAATGAACTTCAGCTGCAAGTAAATTTGTTTTGAAACTGGGCAGGCCTCGGTTTTGTCGACTGTACATTAAGCCATCGGCATGATTGTGGCCAAACAATCATAATTTGTATAAAAAAATTATATGTTACTGATCGTCAAGTTAGCTCTCTTGTCTTGTAAGTATATTATTATATTGTCTCATGATCGTGTGTGTGTTTGTGTGTTGTTATGGACGTTCTTTGTTACATATTTATAATTATATTTACAATTTTGAAACTAGTAATTAGATTGTTGTCATTCTTAGAGGAGGCCTGTGCCCTGCAGTGGGACGTATGAATAGGCTAGGATGATGATGATGATAAAGTTTAAGTATAAAACCAATAAATCTTTTTAGGCTAAAAAACTTCTAAACTATGTTAAACCTACCTAACCTAAAACTCTATTACAGCTTGACAAAAAAGAGAAAGTGGCTAAAAATATAGTTATATTAAAATCTGGCATAAGTACAAATATAAATATATTGGTTCGCTGGGACCTCTCGCAGCAATATTTCACTTTTTAAAACTCGACAACCGGAATTCAGGACTAATTTTTCGCAGACAACCTTATACCACCGTGTTCGTAATGAAATAATCTTTATTTTAATTTAACTATAATTCATTAAACAGACCGGTGCAAATTACTAGTATCGATTTACCTGTTTATACCTGCCTACCCAAGAGTTGTGACGGGAAAAAAATAGTCAACCTAACGTTTGCATATTCTATGGGCTTCATACTTTCGATTGGTATGGAATTTATCTATTAACCAAATCAGTGAAAAAAAAAATATTTTTAATTGTTAATTAATCATATTCTGGACTGAAATTTTTTAGTCAACCCACTTTCAATATATTTAGTAACTTATTTAATATAATATAAAATACTTTTCATCCATTAACCAGCTCGGTGAAGGTCGTCTTATAGAGGAATCTTAGACTATAGTAAAAGCTAGTGTCAAATAAACAAACGGCATTTAAACTTCAAAAAACAATAAAGTTTTTAAAAAGATATTCTATTTAATACTATTCGCGGGTAATGGGTGATTGATAAGTGTTACATTAGGTGGAGATGGCATTAAGGTTGTTAATAGTGGTATCTACTGCTACGGTTTTTGGGACGCGAACAACGGTTAATTGTTTACTAAGGCACTAGCGTTTACTTTAGTGGTGCGTTGCGTGCGTTTTCTTGATTTATATACCTGCCTAAATATCGGCGAATGGGAACCCTGTGCTCTTGGTTTCGTTTCAGCGGTGCCCAACGGAATATAAACGCTCGTATCACACGTAAGTTTCAATTTCGCGTGCAAGCAGTTAACGGTCGTACGAGTAGGCAAATTTTTATACCTAAACTTGACTTTTGTTCGAGAGTGATCCTTCTGTACTTTAGTACTATTAGTTATTCTGTGGTATAGTGTCGATAACCGATTATCCTATTGGTCGATTACATAAACCTACTAGTAATCGATTCTTCACTTGTCCGCAACTTTCCTCGTTAATAAAATCACACCCTCAATCTTGTGCACACAATAAATTGATATTACGAAGCTGACGTGATACATAAGGAAAAACCACACTAAAAATACCGCGGCGAGTGAAAAAAGTAATGAAATAGAGATGATCCGGCTGAAACAAGCTAGACGATGTTTTAGTAGCTTTTATAGTCGCTGCCTTTGAGTAATGTAAATTCATTTTTCTTTTATTTTTTTCCATATTTATTTATTTTATACATTTTTCGAATTATGTACCTTTTTATTTCGGTTAGCTACGACAAATGGCTTAGAACATCGAACATCTTAGTAAATAACTTTTTGGGCAAGTATTTTTTTTTCTTTTTCATAAGTCTGTTTTAGTATCCTTAAAGTTAAAGGAAATAAAGAAACGCTTTGTAAAAATACATTAAACCAGTTTCTGTAGTAGACTTTTCCGAGGACTGCTTTCTTAACGATATGCTTCTATATCCGCATGTTTAGGGCGTTGCGAGTACATAAACAGGTCCATGATGGACTTGGAAGCTTTTTTTTATTTATCCAACTCCTTCTAGATAATTGGGCTATTGGAGGTAATAAAAACCACCATTCACCTTCTTAACTCTTTGGGGGAAAAAATGATCAAGTGCGAGTCGGTTTCGTATGTACATAAGTACATGAAAGGATCCGTACCTCCGTACAATGTTTTAAAAATAGTTCAGTAAACATAGTTCAGTAAGAAACTTGCAAAGATCAGGTTAAAATTGCTAAAAAAAACACTTTTCTTGCATGGCGATAATCTTTAATTTATAAGTTCATTTTATTTTTAGTGTGTTTTTTAAGGAGCAACCACAGTAATACATATTCAGTGAAATTTTCAAGTATCTACTTAGTGTCATTATAAAGATCGAGTTAAAAACGCTGAAAAAAAAAAGTTGCTGCCCTTTTGTACGCTCACATTCACAACCAAATCAGGTAAGTAACAGGTAGCTCAGCAATCCCAAATCACGTGTTCCTAAACGAAAGCGAAGCCTAACCCAAATAAATTTGTCGATTTTCATAAATTATAGCAGGACTTAGTTGCGTAAGGTTGGGATTAATCTCTTAAACGTATAAATTACGTGAACAGAAAGCTATCTAAAATTCACCCAAAGAAATCCCAATTTCATATATTTCGGTAACCTACCTAGTATTACAGTCCACTTTGCCCCGAAATTATTTAGAAATAATGACTAGCGAATTCACACAAAGAAAAGTGGTCGGGTCATTATTCAATTCACGCTGTGACGTCCGCGGCCGTAGGCTTTGAACGTTACTCAAATGCCCTTCGCAATCTCTCTCAATTGACACTTTATTATTTCTGAAAATGTGAGCATTATATGTAGAGCAGGTATTCCTGTGAGTTGTAAATTCAAGTGGTATAAATCGTTGTAATCTTTAATTTGCCCTTAAGTTAATTTATTTTACTTAATACTGTCTCCCTCCGCACCCCTCTTCTTGTAAACAATCTGAGGAAATATTAAGAAACAAGTAATAGTCAGTTTTAAATACAGAATTATCGACACGAATTTTCAAAAACGTAATGTAATATAATCACTTAGCCCACGGCTCCTGTCCCGTGAATAAATAAAAAATTGATTAGCTCTCTATCCCCTGGGATGGGAATTTCAAAAAGCCCTTCTTAGTTTACAGTCGAGGAAACGGAATCGCGTACCAGAATGGAACCTTTTTGTTGCAAATGTCATGTGGACATTCCCTAGATCTACAAAGAAATCATCATCGGAAAATTGACTGTGACCCTGGTACACGATTCAGTTTCCTCGACTGTACTTCTATGAGAAGAAAACACCATTTACACTTTATCTTGCTAATTATTTCAGAGCTATGAATATAAAGTACAAATTTTTCAGAAACGATAGTATGTAAGTAATATATTTTATCTAGGAAAGTAGGGATTATCTAAGTATAATCTGATTTAATAACTTAGGCCACTTTCTATGTTTAGTTTTATAGTTTTAAGTCCTATGCGGGTGACGAGGATGATGGGCGAGGCGAAGCTTGCGTGGAAATTAAATAATCAGGTTCTGAGGCTACAAATAATACACAAATGTTGAGTCCTCTGAGTATAAGTGGGTGAAAAATAACGTCTTGATGAAAAAATCACAGTGATCCACCGTTTAAAAGTATCACCGTAACATTTGAAGGAGGAACAACGTTACAAAACAATCTAGGTCGGTCGGTATTTCGTTTTAGGTGTTTTTGTCACACATGCAACGATGTTTTGGTATCCGTAATAACTAACGCATCCTTAATCTCATCTCATATCTTGTCTTATCTCTCCATACTTATTAAATATTACTCCAAGTACTTGACTACGATTGAACTGATTCACAAAATGTAATTTTGTGACGTCTAACATCTACCAAAACGTATGTCGTTTTGTTTGTGACCAGCGTAACAAAGTCACGATTATTTTTCACTGTGATTTTTCTGTAACGACAGTCACAGCGAAAGCAAAGTAACGCTTTTAGCTAACTCTACCTCTGAGTATTCAGGAAAGCGATAGCGATATACGATACCGAATACGAGTCACAGGTCAACAATGACCTACGAGTTTTCCTTTTGCTTTTAAGTAATTTCATACGAACGGAGAAATCTTGACCTTCCAAATACTTCTGATTGCTTTGCGGGTGTTATGCGAAGGGAGAGAAACTTTGGCACGTTAACTGAAGTATAGCGTGTTGGTATAGGTATTGTTTATGAATTTCCAGAAACGTGATTCCTCTTGATTTATTTATTTTTTGCAGTCGGTTTAAAAATAGAAACGCTACGTGTCTACAATAGCGATGTAGGATAGGTATAATACTCACTGTTATCAATCATAATATTGTATTTTTAAGATCTATATTTTTTACCTCGTCTGTAATTTTGTTAAATTATTGTGCTTTTACGTTCCCAACACAATCACGACAGTAAGTAATATGTAAGTACAAAAATACCCATAACACAACAATTAAAAAAAACAGTGGACGCGGTTTTTCCTAACGCACGGACGCTTGCTCTCGCATTCACTATTTATTTCTGACAAACGGTATAAGATGGTGACAGAAAGAGATTGTGAAAGCGATACCAAGCGCCCGCGCCTTAGACAATACGACCTCTGGTTATGATGTAGGTATGAATGAAGCGGTGACAAAACAGTTCAAGTACTTTGTGTGGATCCCCAAGAAACAACATCTCTTATTAAACTGATTTTAGCAGGGATTTGCATTATTAAAAAGTACTATTTAGCAGCAATCTGTACCAAGACAGATTTCTGTGGTTTAACTACGAGTGTGTTTGCGTTGGTTGTTTGCACAGGAACTGTTAGCGAAGCTCTATTGGAAACTAAAACTACTCCGGGGCAGGTGAATGATTGCAAAATGTTGTGGATCGCTACACGTGGAATAGCGCTACTGGACGTCAGTCGGTGTTATATAGATGTTAAACAAAGTATGTTTTATTAAGTGACCAGCTAGCTATTGACTGCTATCTCGGAAATGTAACTGAATATCGAAAGTTAGTAAATAAATATATCAAGTGTATCATAATATCGAAAAGTTGTTTTTTCTGAAAAGGTAAACTTTTTATAGCTATTTATGTGACTGGTGCATAATAAAACGCATTAAAACACGAGTGTTGGTTTATTAAACGAACCAAATGTGAATTTCATAATAATATCACATGAGTGTTTAATCCTAATTATGCTCAGTCACATACCTACATAATTTTATAGTATTGCATATTTTTAAGAAAACATACATCCGAACATTGCTAGATAAAAAGTTTTAAAGAATATTCTGTTGTTTTTTCGGGTGAACATTTACACGCATAATATTCCGGTATTCTGAGAAATTCCCAGAAAATCCTTAGGAATGCTGCTATAAATGTCACCTTTGTCAACTCACAGTAGGTGGAGTCGCAAACATGTCGACTGAAATGGAAAATAATGTTATGTACGCACCCAGGAGCATTCGTTATAAGATTTTCCTTGTGACGAGCCAAACAGTAAATTTAAGTGCCCCAGCGACGAAGCCTGATTTTGTAGCACTTACATTTTACGAAAATAAACCCTTTATTATTATATTTTACTAGCCTTCCGTCCGCAGCTTCGCCCGCGATAGTTAATTATCCCGTAGGAAAAGGTATTTTCCCGCGGTAAAAAGTAGCCTATGTCACTCAGTGATAATGTAGCTCTCTAACGGCAAAAGAATTTTTGAAATCGATCCATTAGTTTCAGAGCCTATTCAATGCAAACAAACAAACAAACAAACAATCAAATACTATCCGTAAAAACCAGCACCCACACATAGATATGCCAACCTGTTGTTTTTAAACACAATCTTCTCCGTTTACTTTTTCTTTATTGTAATTTATTTATTTACTTATTAACTTATTATACTACTCTATAATAAATCTATACTATTTATCAATTCATTAACATTTTATTAATTTATTTCTGTATAGGTAAGTGATTCATATAGTATATTTGTGTATCGTTTCGTGAGTCACAGGCGGTCCTGACAGAAAATCAGCGCTGCAGGCGTCTAACGCCTCAGCATAATGCTGAGTCAGCGACCGTTTTACTTTTGCGGTGACACACAGGCAGAGCTGTGTATGTAAATGTTTATTTATTGCTTCATTGTTTGTTATCATTGTTTTTTCATTTGTGTGAAATTGTGTGTAATTTCTTGTATAGGTATGTGTGTCCTGTTAAAGTGAATAAAAAAAAATATACGGAAAAAATCTACATTGTACGGAGGTACGGAACCTTTCATGTACGAGTCCGACTCACACTTTTTTTAGTTTTCTCATCTAAACTTACCTGATCACACTAAAGACCAATTTGATGAAGGGTATATAAACCTTGCAAAGTAAAAATCAAGTGAGCATATTATTTACCAAAGTGTAATTGAATATACGGATAACCGTCGGACAGTACGGAGTCGAGGGACGCGGAATTCATTAAAAACTTTACCCATCCCCATCAATCAAAAAAACAATCTAAATTGGACAATATCCAGGGACCATTTTCGAAAAATATAAGCGTTTTATCTGCCAGAGGCTCCATTAAAAAAGGATTTTATTTCCTACAACGGGAAAGCATTTATTACGACTATTCTTCTTTGCAATGCTTTGTTCAATGAGTAAGCCGATTACAGTTAAATTAATATATTATTATGGAATACCTGAATTCCGAGTGGAATATAATTGGCGAGCACTACGAGGGTTTGAGTTAATGATGTTAAGATCTTGCTTCACATAATTAATGAGATATTTTTCGTTAAGTACTGCGTACTACGTATTATGAATGCACGATGAAATTTACGTACTTCCTATGAACTGAAATAAACTTAAACGGCTAAGTGCGGGTCGGACTTGCGCACCGAGGGTTCCGTTACAACTTTAATAGCTAACTCCTATTTTCTATAAAAAAAATTGATTACAGTGAATTAGAGATTTTCTGATTTTCTTCTTATGCCTTTCACAATGTTACGTAACTGCAAGGAGGTACCATAATAATATAATAAATATTTTGATTCACACAGTTTTTTTATGATAATACATATTAAAATATACGACTGAGCCTGGCCTTTCAAAACAGAAATGCTACCTGCCTCCTGGGTGCTGTGCCGTCGGGGGATATTTTAAAAGATATTTTTTATTTATAGCTTTTTATTGTTCTTTTTTTTTATTTTTCTTGACTTTATAAATTGTACATATAGGTGAACTTACTACAAACTATGTAGCTGTAGGTGTAAGACTGCAGACTTGAGTTATATTTAATATTATTTTCAACTTGGTACCACTACTCATTCCTGAAAAAGGGTGCTTATACACAGACGGACAACAAAGCGATTCTTTAGGGCTACGGAACCCTAAAAAAGCATCAATATGTGTTTTACTGCATTTTTCTTCGATATGGCCCGCTAAAATTTGTCATTGGGTAGGTACAGTCAGTCCCCTAACACGACTAACTGAATAAAAAATTAATAGTTATGTTAGGGAAGGAACAGACTGTACAATAGAATATTTTTTTATAATCAAGAAATAGGTATAATAAAAAAATCACGAACATTGCAAACGTTCGCAATGAAATGGCATGTGACAAAACAATAAAAAAAATCTGATATCCTCAAACGTCTATTCAAATAAAGTTAGGTACGTTAGATATTTTCGAATACTTTGTCCTATCTGATATTATTGCTAGCGACTGTAAACGTAAAATGAAGGCCAAATAAAATTCAAACGAAAAAATACGCGAAAACTCTTGCCCATCGCAGAAAAAAACCGACGCGAATGTCACTCGAGAAACATTTATTAATAAAAACTCAGTATCTTTCAGCAGTAAACGTTTGAGTTCCTTTTTAAAATCACGAACGCTCGTAACGAAAAACTTAGTAAATGGAAATGCATTAGCACGGCCCGTTAGACGAAGAAAGTCAAACCGTCGGAAAAAAACATCACAAGGAGTCGCCTTCATTTTGCAAGGAAGGATAATTGTTTTTTTAATTATTGGAAAATGTCAAAGTGAAACTACTAGACGTTGGATGCGTCTAAAAGTTGGAATTATGAAGAAAAAATAGCTTTTAAATTTAAAAATACATTTGAGAGAGTGACAATTTGTCATTGAATTTTAAACGTGACCAGATGTTGATACTCGTAAAAATTTTGTTTGGCCGGAATAATAATATCACAAAATTATCAACTCCTAAATACACAGGGATGTTTGTTCAAAGAAGCCTCCTTGCTAACTTTTTACATCTACCATTCTTTTTCCTTCTTTTTAATTTTTGGCAGATTAATTTTTCCAGTTCAACAAGCAAAAGAAATACAGAAACACTTGAGTAAAGAAAAAAAACTAATTATATTTCCGTAGGTAATTGGCAATAAATGAAAAAGTAATTAAATCATGTTCTTCAGCCAAACCTGCCTGTATATCTTTCGACGAGTCTCAAACACACATTCGATTAAGATCTAAAAAAAAATTAACCATCTTGAAATCGAACCCCGTGACTCACTACTTCTCCACTTGCTTAAAATTCTACCAAGAACCCTCCACAACCACTGAACCTAACGATCATTGATTTTAGTGCCATCTATTATCTGAACAGCACGACACTGTCCAATGTAAACGAACCTTATTCCTGAACACTCGCCACTCGCCACCGCCACCTAGCGACATAGATTGACACGAGCTGGCCAGAGGAAAAGCTTCTTGAAAAATTTCTTACAACTTTCGCTTTGAGTCGCCACTATCCACTTTTACTTCGCAATAAATACTTAAAGGTGCTATTAGGTGTTTTTAACGCCATCGCTATGACTATCATTTGATATCACGTTGATAGAAATAAGACATAATTGCATATTATGAATAAAATAAGCTAACATTTTAATGTTTCTATGTTGACCGAACTTTGTTGCAATCTTTTTCTATGTGTGTTTTTTTTACTTATGTTAATGTACTGTTTAAATGTGGGATCATTTTGCTTGGCAACTAATAAAAAAAACTGATGTGACACACACACAATGAAAATGGTTGTCAAACTACACCCAATGAACTACAACATTCTACCTTCCTCCTATTTACCTTACTGCCTTACTACACGTCTAAAACAGCTAACGTCTGTACAACATGTTTGTTTTCATATTAAAAACTCGCCCACCTCCACTTCCATATAAATCAACGTGTATGTTGAAATGTTTTTACAGGAAAACACATTTTTTCGTACACGTAGCTGTCTTGCGCGTATGGTAGCGGAGGAACAAGGTTAAGTTGTTATTCATTGATATGTACTATCGAATCATTTGCTTCCGAACCTACCGTAGAACGTGTTCACAGTACGTTTCGTAATGGATTTCCTTATCAATCAATGCGATGTCACTACTTTTTTGTTCTGTGAAAAAGTTCCAGTGGGTTACGGTTCAGTTGGTTCGATGGTACCTCCGCAAAGTAACGCCTGACTCAATTAATTTCTTTACAATCCCCACTAATATGACTGTATTGTTTCAGATGTACACAGTGTTTGATGTGATATTATGTATGGGAACCCCCCTGAGTTAGCCCCCTGCCCCCATGCCGCTTGCAACATGCCTCAGTCCCCCTCACCCCGGCTCCGCAGTTACAGGTCCAACTGGCATGCTAGCATGAACCTACCTCGCCTTACGCTTTTAACTACTGGGGAGGTCACCGATTACTGAAATCACACTCGAAAATGCCAAATTAGCCAAAAATTTAATTTTATCTGTAATTTTGTAGCAACACAGATTTTTAAATGATACTTTTAAGTGATGTGATTTCAAATATCGGCCCCCTGCGTATTCCAGGTCTTATTTAGATAAAGCTAAGTTTTGTAATTGTATTCCTTCGATTCTTTTATTAATGTAGATCATAGAACTAATAATAAGAATAATAGAAAGTTTATCGGGTGTATTTCCTTCCAGAGTCGATTATTTATACGCATAGATTATTTAGTTTTTTTTTCTTATAAAGTTTAGCGAACTATGATACTTAACAATTAAATGGAATCTTTTTTGAAGCAGAATATTTGCAATAACCCTAATTTTGAGCCATTAGTTTCGTTACTTTCAATACTATTATATAGCTTTTTAGCCGTCTAAGCATTTCGCGCTTTTAGCTCTCGTAACATTTCTGTTACTCTTATTATTAGTGCTGTAGTACCTATAGATATACAATGACAATGAATTAAAACTTTTCCAATGGACAACCAACCATTTCATCAGTTAGAACTAATTAAATGGTTTCGATGCATTTATTTTCGAGTTTACGCTAGGATGAGCAATAATTTTTTTTTAATTTTTCATTCCGATTGGAGATGTATGGTGGGATGGTTATTTTATTTATTTTAAATTTTGTAACTATGATGCTTTTATATCTGGGAAGCAAGAGATTTTATTTAACTGATCTTATCAAATTCTACGTAAATAGTATCAATCTAATCTCTATAATAATAGTGACATTGATTTTATAATTATGGCTAAACATTTATTAATAGATGAATTTAAATTAATGAAATTAATAAACTTTTAATCTTTGAAGATTACTCAAATCAACATGCTCAAGTTATGAAAAAGCGTGCTTAAAAAGTTTTTACAACAAAACAATATATTCATATTCTTATCGGTTTATCGTAAATCCACTTCTGTCTGTCAAAATGGTGAATGCTAGACTTACATAATAAGGCAACTATCGCTTTTTCTCTTCTTTGACTTCTCTTGTTTATTAAAAAATATTTAGTAAAAATTAATTACTGGTGCATACAAAACCACAACTAATGAGTAATGACTGTGTTTCATCATATGATAATATAAAGACAGACCAAGATTGTTTACTTTATTGCAAAACGTAAAAAGTGAAGTATTATATATAATATAAAATATTCGATGGATTAACATTGGTCCATGTTCGAAAAACTGTTTTAAGAGGCAACCATGTACCAGGAATTTCAATTAGCACAGATTTTATCAAATCATTCTAAATATTATTAAAGTACAAAATACTACTAACAATTATTTTCGTAGTCCAGCTATGGCTCCCGTAGAACTGCGTAGCAAACTGCTACGGTGTAGCAACGCTACGCTACTTCACGATCGGACCAATTAAAAACGTTTTAATGATAGCTATAACATCTCCATTTGAAACAGATTAAAGCTTAGCTGTAATTAGTCTAGGATTTATTATTGGAGCTTGTAGTATCGCATGCTACGCCAATTACGACCAAGTTTGTACGAGGAATAGCCAGCTTTATAAAATCTAGAGTATGAACAAGGTATAAATAGTATGTCATTCGCGTATTAAAATTTCGCTTGCACATTATGGATTCGATTAAGATGCTGATTATTATTACTGCAACCAGGATGGAGGGGCATGTTTTTATAGCAATGATTTTTTCCAAAAATTTAAAATTATCATGGTGTACTCATATCATTGACGTTAATCATAAAATTATAGGGACGAATTGCGGAAAAAAGGGGAGGCCTTTGTCCAGCAGTGGAACACTTTAACAGGCTAAAAAAAAATCATAAAATGATGTCAGATTACTCTTAGAGTGTGATCAATGTTTTTTAAACAGAATGCTTAATGCGCAGAATGTACCTACATATATTGGTTGATTGATTACTTACAATATAATGAATTTTGATTCACTGGAAATATTGTGAGCGATTTCCATGCTCATCATTTTTAATAAACGCTTTTAAGTATAAAAGTCTAACAAAAGTAGGATAATACTGTAGGTAAATAACAAACTTGATGAAACATTTTATCATGGATACAATTTCATTAATCCTAAACAACAGGTAAGTATTCATCAATATAGAAGCTACACAAGTAGAACTAGTAGCTAAATTACAATAAACACCTAGCCAGTTCCCGCACCAAGCTAGCAAAAACAATAGTAGACACCACTATATATAGAATCACACCAACACCATAGCTTGTAGATAAACTAGTTTTATACTCATTGTTAAATTAAATTTAACTGAATAAGATTAGTGAATCTTGCTCAAGTAAACATCTAAATAATTTAGACGCGTCAAGGCTTGGGTGCTATTCGTTCATCCGAATAACCGGTAGATAGGCTTTATCAATCATCACGCGCCACCGCTTGTAACCGTCGCATCTACCGATTGTAATATCATACGTCTATGAAAACAATAAAGTAACTGATAGTGATAAAGAATAATTTAATCTATTTTGAAAACCTGTACGAAAAGACTGCCAAAAGTATCGCCCCTTCGTAGAACTTATATGAGGGCGCCACTTTCTTTGTAACTGACTGACACATTTACAAATGTATTTAATGTTGTACTTGTTGTTTTTTAAATTCTTTCCACTAGAGAAAAGACAAGTTTTCAAGACCATACAGCCAAGTTTCATTAAGTATAATTTGTTTTGTTCTTCTTGGTACTTATAGTAAGACTAGATAAAGGGTAAGTCTTTAGTCAAGCATGAGGCAAGTCTTCAAATTATGAGTTGTAAGGGCTTTAAGCCTAGTTTTCAGTAGTATTCGAGTGGAGTTTTATGTCGTACTGTAGGGTGGGACTTTTGTCAATTTGGTCTCCTAGGCGGGTGCTTGCCATTGCATTCGCTATTTCTCTTTGTCAAACGATATATATGATGGTGGTAGAAAGAAACAGTAAAAGCAGTGGCAAGCGCTCGCGCGTTAGACAATACGGCCTCAGGCTATAAATGAGTCTTGGAAAAAAATACATGCTTTTGTAACGGATCCTGATTATTCCACTATCAATAAAACTCCACGTACACTTATACCAAATTTCGATTTAATCTGACCATTACAAAATGGGTAAAAACCGACTTGCAAGATTTGTTTATATCATTCATCAGTTAGATAAATAATAATTATGAAGCTATATGTATAAGGCTGTAAATACATATAAAGCCAAAAGTACGCAGAATTAATTTGCGAGTAATGAAAATCGCTATAATTCGGCTTATAACTTTAATGGGAAAGCCAAGGGAGAACATTGCCTACACCACAAATATTGTTAACCAACAGGGTGTGTTTATTACTTATCTAATATCGTACAGCCATTCAGTTATCTATCAGCTCAACGATGCGAGCACAAGGGCGCGATATAATGTGGCTTCACGCTTATTCATATTGTAAACCGAACAGAACGTGCTCCGGTAGCGACATGTACCCCGATACGCATTTTCGCAACAATAAAGCGTTAGTGGCATTGTTATCGAGAATTCGTATAAAATAAAACACTGTCTCACTTTTTTTTGTTTTGGCAGGACAATGACAGCGATATGTTTCGTCTGCAACCTGCCGATACTGTCGCACCAGGTTGGGCTGGTGTGGGCGGGAGGGAACGGCTGGGACGAGCTGACACGGTCTACGCTCGAGGAGAACACTCTTCGGCAGAGGCTCGGGAGCAGACGCGACTCCGCTGCGCAAGTGTCTTGCCTCTCGCCGCCAGAACCAGACGTCTCAGACCAAAACCGAGGTAAGCGGCCTGATAGGTGATAGATTAAGGTTGTTTCGATTAAAGTGGAGTTGGGAAGAATTGGTCAATCACATTGGTAGGAAAACACTTTACATTACGACACTACCAAAGGAGCGAGGCGAAACGTGGGTTTAGTAATGCGATTGGTCGGATTCTGCATTTTTCCGCTCCGTTTCGTCTCAATAAAAGTGCACCTAGCATAAATTATGTGGTATTTGTAATACTATTTAAGAAAATAGAACTAAATCTAGCCTTGTATGAACAATGCGACATTTTTGAAGAAGTCAAAAGCATATTATTATACATACATAGTAATCTAAATTATTATTATTGAGGAAATTAGTTGAGCTTGCTACTTTTATCCAATCCTACCTACTAATATAATAAAATTGAAAGTATATTTATGTGTACGTGTGTGAGACTTTGTCACTTTATCATGCTAAAACAGCTTTGGTATTTAGATAGCTGAATCTTGGTAATAACTCATAGGCTACTTTTCATTCCCACACGATCGTGATGTATAGTCGACCAAGTAAGTGCTTTACCACTTTTTATGACAGTTCCTACATCAGAATAAAAACAATAAGGCTGATTGACACATGGACTTGTAATTGAAAATAGCCTTTGATGTTTTAAGCCATACAACTGACATTGGAACCTTAGGGTGGTAAAGGAATTTCTTGGTCGACTATACGTATACGTATGTAAAATAAATAATTTAATCGCAACCGTCAAATCTAGAGACATGGCATTTTGCAAATATGCTCTAGATACGTAAATGAAGACCACAATGCTATCTCTCTTGTCAGACTTACAATTAGTTGACGCAAGCAAAGCGGTGGGTAAAAGATGGTAGCATTTAAATCAGCAGATATATCGCATGTTTCATTCGCAGGTGGCCCACGCCGTCGTCGTTCGTCCTTGGCCCAGCTGACAGACATCCTGCGCGAGTGGGGTGGCGGCGGCAGCAGCGCGCCGCGCCGCCCGCGCGTGCCGCTCTCCCGGCGCGAAACCCTAGCCGACCTGGCACGCTCGCTGCCCTGGGCGCGCCATGAGCCCCCGCCCCGCCGCCGACGCGACTCTTCCGCCGACTCCGGCATCAAATCCATGGCCTCCAAGCGCCGAGACTCCAAAGCTGCCCCTCAAGACTTCAGCACCGACTTCCCCAATGCCTGGGACCGAAGGGACTCAACTACTATCGCACCGACGAGAGAACGACGCATCAAAAGGCGCGGTTCAGGCGACGATAAAGAACGACGCGATTCTGTGGACGGACATCGGAACAGACGAGACTCCACAGCTGCTCCCCCTCCGCGAATAGTTGCCACGCATAGAAAAAGACGCTTCTCACCTCCAACGCCAGCGCCTCCATCATTTGTCGATGCATCATCAGATCCTGGTCCATCATCTCAACCTCCCTCCGTGACTGTGGTGACAGTGCACGAACCGAGCCGTTCGGACGGGGAATGTCAGCCGATGACGATGCCAACTATCATCACATCAGCCGTAACCCCATCACCCACTTCACCAACGATACCCACTGACGCAAATCAAACTGCTCAAACTTGTCAAACTACGCAAGCTACTCCTGTGACTCCTAGCGGTAGAACTCCACCAAGCCTTGGGGGACGACGAGACTCTACAACACAATGTGGTCGAGCACGGAGAGATTCCCGCGCAGCCGCGAGTCCAGAACGCCGGCTAGGAAGGCTACAGCGTCAAGCTACCGCCTTTGATGATCCAAATGGTCCACCTGGTACGCGCCGACGAGATTCAGGTCCCTCTTTAGGGCCCGATGACGAAGGACGTGTGAGAAGGGATTCCTTAAGTCCTGATTCAGCGGTAAGGCCAAGGAGAGATCGGTCTCAGTTGAGTCCTGATCGCTCTGGGGGTGGAGAGTTGAGTCCTTCCGCAGCAAGACGTAGAAGTCGGTTGCGTAGGCAGGCTTCTTGTGCTAGAGGAGGTCGTGCTCGGAGTCCGGAATCCAGTTCTTGTTCGAGCCGGGATCCTAGTCCGTGTGCTCGTCCGCCAGAAAGGACTATGATTCGACGGCAGTCGACAACAGAAGAGATACTGATCGCCCGAGGATTTCGCCGACAGTCGACGACGGAGGAGATGATCCGGTGCCGGAACTTCAGGCGGCAGAGTTCGCAAAGCGACGACGCGTGTATGCGCGCGCGCGGCCGCCGGGATTCCTCGACCCAGATCCTCGACGGGACTATAGGCACCATGACCGTGGAAACCACAAGCACCTTCTTCGACTCCAGTACACAAACTGGTGAGTAAGATACAAGTACAACTATAATATTTTTTAGTTAAGTTTCGTCGCTACGGTGGAACATGCGTAAATACAAACATAGACTGTTAAACTCATTACACTTCCTTTTGGCTTTGCCGTAGTCGTCGTGTAAAAGGAAATATTCAAAATAATTTCGACTCTACTACTCTATGTTACTTCTAGATTAACTAAATACTTTTTTTAGATCATAGACTTGAAAATGCCGTATGAAATTTAAAAAATAAAATGACACTACGTGTCACAAAAAGTATAAATAACTCAAACTACATTTAATTTAAGCTTTGGTCGAATGTCTCTTTGTAGATTTATAATTTTTCTACTGATTCTCCTAGTGGCATTTTTGGTAAATAATAATTCCATCAGATAGTGCAGACTGTAACATACATAGGCTAACTTATTTCTACTTTGACAGTGTATTAAGTCATTGTTTTCCGCTCCCCTTGCCAACTTTTCCATAATATTACCTGCAGCTTAGATTATTTATACATAATAAATAATCTAAGACTTGCAGTTTTTAAATGGTTTTTATCAACTATACATTCAGTTGTCGGTTACCATTAAAACATTAATAAGTGAACAGAGTAAGAATAGGAAGTCTCTCATGTGCGAATCCAGGACAGGTCGCTAGTTCAATAATAATTACGTTAAGTGGTCCTACAAATTTAATACACTACCTCTCTGCGTGCGTGAACTAAAGTAGCTTTTAAATCTTCTTTATAGAAATAATTTATTATAAATTAGGAGTATTAGATACTGTAAAGCAAAAATAATACATTATAAATCCACAACATAACTGGCTGAGTCATATACTTAACTTAGCTTCACCAAGTTATTTAAACACATTCGACCTTGATTAACTTAAAGATTTCATAAAAAGCGCGGCAGAGAGCTCTCGCGGAGTGTAACAATAATAAACTCTATCAGTATACGACGCGTAAGCCACGTGCTCGGCCCCCGCCCCTTTTCGTCAGCCAATCGATTGACTCGCTTCGTCGTCCCGCTCTGTCGACTGCTTTACCGACAAAAGAGTCTCAGGTGTGAGAGAGTGGCACAACAGAGTGGAGTGGCACGGTGGCGCCTCTGCCGGGCGACAAACGACGGGTTCACTCGAGTCTCGAGGCAGGCGAGCGCTAGCACACTGCGAGATGAGATGAGCCTGACTGCCCGGCGCAGGCCCGCCCGCCCGCGCCCTGTCATCTGTTGCCACCGCTGCCATGTTTATACTGAACGTACCCGACGCGTTGTACACAACGAATAACCTCACTTAACTTCTAAATCACTTACCAGCTTTAATTATAACTCCAAATAAACGCTACAACGAATGAAACAGTTCCAGTTTTGCTTCCGCTAAATCAGTGCGTCCGAATGTAATTTTTTCATGCGTTTATTAAGAATATATTTTGTTATCACTTAGGTTTTCATCCGTGGCGTGATATGATTAGCATTGGAATGGACTCGAAGTGTGACATTGAATAGTGAACTAGCGCCTGGAAGGTGTGCAACGAAGACTTAAGTGACCTGATATTGCAAAGAGATAACACCAAAACGTATTGTTAAATATATTGTATGTTAGTGTAGGTGTTGTGGAAATAGACATTGTTTAGGATAACTGATAAAATATAGGATTTGCAAAGTATTTCATGAAGATAGCGCGTGTTTACAAATACGAGGCACAGACCATGGTAAGTACTTTTTCTGGCATTTTTATTTTTTATAGAATAACAAACGGGTTTGTGGTTCCATTAGATCTAAATACTATCAAATTATGAGAGTGACTCGCATTACAATAAATAAAACTCAATTAAATTTTAAAATTGATGTTGGGAATCATTCATAGATAGTTCTATTCTAAAAGCATAACCTGTCTAGAACATGAGCGTAACCGTTCTACGAATTATTTTACCCACAAATTTTACCAAAGGCTTGTAAACAACAAAGGAATACTGTGTAAAACAATACTGTCACTTATCCCACTCAATAACTAGCGAAGTTGTAATAAAGCTTTACGAGAGCTTTAGATTTCAAAGCCATAGAAATTTACCGGATTCCAGGGCGAATAAAGTATGACATTAAACTGAATATCGCAATTTGTTAAAAGGTAGGTAAGAATACTTTTCTGTTTATTTATTTTAGGTAAGAGAAAGGGTCTTCAATTTGATTTAAAGTTTTTTTTTTTAAATGTTAATCAAGCGATAGGTATCATAATAATTCTAACTATACCTATTCAGATCATAATAGTCATTATGACACATTTATTTGGATTAATACATAATACATTCAGAATAATCCTATAAAATGATACTATTATACTCATTTAATCCGATGTAACTACTCGTATATAATTTTAGTAAACATTTAATTTTCTTTTCCAATTTTGAAAACAAATCAAAATTATTTACAAGGTAAAAGTTACTGTTTAAATTAATAAAATAATAAAAAAGCAGATTATAAAGATAACTGCTAAACTATTCTTATGAAATAGTTACTACTTACTTCAACTATTCAGTAACTTAACAATTTCTGAATAAAATGAAACAAAGACTTTCATTTTAAAGTATTCTTAGTAGGTAATTTTATAAAGTATCATCAGAATTTTTGTAGGTGTCGAATTTATGTTCATTTGGTTTTACTGCCGCCATATCGTTGTCGATAGACACACTTTATTAGTAGCTCCGCCATAACGCGGCCATAAACCAGTTTGATCTAGGCTCGCTAGGTTATTTTTATTTATGAAGGTTGGATAAGGAAACATATAGATGTTAGATAGGCTTTAATCTAAGAGTTTTTAGAAATGGAAATAGGCAATGTAACTATTTTCGGAAATGGAAACCGGTAATATACAGGCTGAAACTTTATAACTGCGAATCCCTTATGAATATAGAAGTTCACTTGATCCTATTATATTTTCAGTAAAAAAAGTCCATAATTTCTAACGATTGTGGCGAGAGCAAAAGGTCGTTGGCCTTATAATCTTTTTTCCTTTTCAAGTGACATATCAAAGGTATTAACAGAATGGCGGTATCTAAGATATTGAGGAATTTTCGTAAAAAATTGCTCTATAACATGGTACTAGCTAGGACTTTATTTAAACTTCGTATTATTTTGTTTTAAACCACTCTTCAAAACCTAATAATAGTTTTCCAAATCGGCTTGAAGCTATCGGTGAACATACATAAAAAAGGCAATGTATCGTAAGTATATATGAGAATGAAATATAATCACCGTCTGAAGTTGGTTGGAAATCACTTTAAAATTATAAATAGATGTCCATTTCCTGCATTCATTCAAAAGTTGGGTAAAATAGGTACACACGTTTGTGCACTGCCGGATGACAAAAATGTTTCATTTGCACTGTCATTGTTTTTAATATTTGATAGAAAGACTCGAGGGACTTAACCAAACACGGAAAACCTGACAATATCCGAGCATTATTTCGTATTGAATTAATTATAATTATTCTTTAAAGTAATATTAAAAACAACAGTGTAATTTAACAACAGGTCAAAGTAAAAATATCACCAAAGCTACACCAACAAAAACACTTCATTCGTAATTAAATTACGGCCATATTTTAACAAAATCAGACTTCAATCTTGTTTGCATCCGGCTGATATCATTATTTCACCGCAGAGAATTATTCTCGGGCAATAAAGAGAGAAGTACTTATTTACTGCCCATTTTACTGCTTGTTGTACGATCACATTAATTAGATATGGCCCATTATCCTTTGCGCTCATTTAATATTTCAATAAAAAATCGCGTTCCCGTTTTACTACCTTCATCAAGTTAGCTGTAATATTTTGAAGATTTGGGAAGATTTCAGTAAGTTTGTCTTGTTATTAAATTTTAAACATTTTACCCCTATTCATAAACGCTTGTTGAGCTTCTATTAAATTAACATTCATTTGTCTTTATCTCACACTTTGACAATATATTTGGCACAGACAAAACATTTTTCGACAGGTTTGTCACGTTTTATTTAATGTTGTTTGAACTCGAAATTATTCCTGTTGAAACTGACGCTGATGCTAGTCAAAAAGAAAGCTGTTAACACGGTGTATATTATTTTTTGTGACCGCTTTTCGAATAGAACGCATCTCTTTTTCTAATATGTGTCTCGTAAAGGGTGATTAGGTAAAGGACTTGATGTAAGAGTGGTCAGCAGTGCCAACTCCAGCACCAGCACTGCGGTGTTAAAAGCAAGGAGAAACCACCACACTATTGTCCCAAAAGGTCACTTTGAAGTTTAACTTCCAATTCCCTATCGACGCACACGAACACGACTGCTCTTTCATGATTGTAGTGATTTAGATCATGTATGGTGTAATCATGTACCTAAGGATAAAAGAATTGAGAATCCTCAAACTGATACTGTTCATAGTGAAAATAAACGGATCACTCACGTCTTAAAACGAGTTTAACTCGACATGTTCCGGGCTAACATGTCGAGTTAAACTCGTTTTAAGACGTGAGTGATCCGTTTATTTTCACTATGAGTGATTCTCACGGTAGTTTCATGTTTAAAGTGATACTGTTCACATCAAGAGTTATTTTCATGCTCATCAGCGCAATAATCTTTGCAGTCACGACCGTCAGATTACTTTGAAATTAGTTCGAAAAATAATCAAACGCACATAATCTCATTTCTAGAGAAGATATTATAATTGCGCAATATCGTGAATTACGTCAATATTGTTTTAGGAAGCACTGTCTCGAGTTCCAAACTTCTACCTCAAGTCCTGGCAATTTATCATATTTTAGAAATACAATAGAATTTCAATTTATTGCGGCGGCATTTGTAAAAGTTAAATAACATTTTATCCAAGGGCTTGGAGCGGGAAATCTGCTAAACACCATTCATCAATAATGTAACACGGTTCCAGCGCGGGTTGGCACGGCCCGAATACTCAAGTGCTTGCCACATGTTACGAAGGATGTATAAGTTGGACTTAAAATTTCACAAGTGTTCAGAATCAGACCGAGGGAAAATTGTACGCGTTGGCGACGAGCCAGTTTTCCCTTTCAGCTTAGTCCAGAATTTATTCGAAAGCGCAAAAGTGTTGCGCTGTAGCTTACTCTTAGTTTCAAATTTAAATTTAAGAAACACTAAGTACTACCTAAACTTTGTTACGGCGGCGTTTGTTTATAGAATGAATTCATCCGTAAAAGCATTTATTTAAAAGAATCCACAATAAAGTGCTCCGCTTTGATCTTTTCGCATTACTCCCAAAGGCACTTGCAAATTGATCGAAAGTTATTTTGTTTCCTCTCTCCATTGATCAGTAATGTGGTTATTTTGTTGCTATTAATAGTAAATTAAATCTGCATGCCTCGCGCTGTCTCTATATTGTATTAATTTGCTTAGGTCTGGCAAATTTAACCCTTTACAGGATTAGCAAAGGATCTTGGGAGGTTCACAATTGCACTCACTATATCCTTGGCAGTGAAAATTTCATTTCTGCCAGCACATTTGGGTTTCACAACGAACGTAATCGTCTATCAAACGTTGGATTAAATCAATTTTCAAATTTTTTTTTGTGTGGTTTACCACACACGTCACTTTTTTTGTTCAATAACAAGAAAAACACTTAAAATTTAATAAATTTTTATACATAATTTATTAAATATAAAATGTGTTTTTTTTGATAACAACACGGCTAGTTAGCTTAACATTTTATTATTGGATCATTTATAATAGATAGGTACAGTTTTTCTTTTATGTGAACCTGGGGAAGTTAATATTTTATCAAGAGGTACTAAGAGTTTTCTAAGATAATTAAATTTTTGGAAACTTTATTGACTTTCGACAATGTTGCCAACGACTATTACCAGTGCGCTGGTGTCACATTGCGCTTCCTTTTTTGCTACAGTCCATCTGATCAGAACGGTCATGGTACGCGGGACTATGAAATGTTGGAACCGGTAGCGCATATTGCGCCTTCCCTTGCATTTACAGACCTTATGGGTAGGTGGGCAGTCCAGTATGTACCCATAAGGCCCAAAAGTCCAAGGGTACGCGCAATGTGCCCTATTCGTACCCTCGTTTTATAACTCCACGTGCCATGAACGTTCTCATAGACTACAATTCCAATGCTACCAGAAGAAGCGTTTTGTAACCAAAAGCGCATTACAGAGTTTTGTCCCGAAACTAAAGATTCAAAAGAACATACAATAAAAAAGCATGAGTACTAACTAAAAAAAGAACCTTGTGGCGAAAGCCACATTCTTTAGCATTAATCTTGTACTGTCAACAGCATAAATAAGTGATCATTTATGTACCTTGTCACTTTAACGTCATGTTTGAAATGTCATACAAAATTTTCAAACGATTGAAAACGACAAGGTACAGAAATTACCACTTATTTATGCTGTTGACCCTACGTATCATGGGTTAAGATATTGTTGGTCACGTAAGATCAATTAAGGCATGTAGGTAGATAGTGTAGGTTTAGTATTTATTGTATATAAATATAACGTTTTAGGATACTAAACATATCCGTATGAGTAGACTGGTCAGTTATGGCAGTCTCATGTAGAACATCCACGAAGTAGTTTCTTTAACCATCTGCTCCCTCTAATATCTGGCAAGATGTAGTCTGCCAGTGGAATTACGTCTTGCCAGTAAAAACCTAATGATGATTATTAAAAGGAGTTAGTTCTGTTGAGCTTGATTGCGAGATTGGCCATAAAGGACTGTTTTTGTTTCATCCTGCAACACGCTAGCAAAGGGGTGTAAAGCATTTATTTATACACTGACCAACAAAAATCACTTTTTTAACTTGACAATTAGAATTCTTACGTCTCATTTTGAGTTGCCTTTACTGTAAACTCTACAACCATATCGTCCCTTACTATGCTGTTGAAAGTTAAGTAGAAGGTGTTTGAATGCCTCTTTATATTCCGGTCATATTTATCTCCTATATGGTAATAGATGCGCGCAGAAAGACACCAAATTCTGTTTGCTTGCGCTCAATATCGCACATAGTTGGATTTACGTGAGGGTTGTTGATAATATGATAATGTTTCAGTTCTCGAAAATACACTATTATAGTTCATAGCTTTGTTTGGAATTGTTTTCAAGTTAGACGATTGAATTTTTGTGTTTGGTGGTTTTAAGAATTGGTCTAGGAATAATAATATAATATTGTTGTTTGACATGGAAGTTTATTTGCGTAACGGTATCTTAATAACTTTTATAACATAATTAAATATCAATTTCAAAAAGATCTTTTGAACTACGCACTGTTTCTTCTAACTAGGTTGCGCTTTTGGGCAACCGTTGATACCTAATTGTTACTCTAAATATATCAATATGTTGCAGAACCATCACCACTGTACGACAACAACCATTACCACGAGGAATGTCTCCGCTGCAACTCCTGTGGGCTAAACCTTACTGGACCAAATCAGGTCAGTGTCTATTAATTTCAGTTATGTTTTAATTATTTTGCAACTGTTTCCCCACATTTGGTGCATGGAAACAGCGGTTCGCGAGAGCGATATGCTAATATCAAATGCATATTGTATAGGTATTTTTATAATCCGGACACATAAATGACACAAATGACAGTTCCATCATACGTGAGAAAGACCGTCAGTCATATGTAACTTATATCGATCTTACTCGTAAGGTGCTACTTTTAGATGTCCTTTTGTCTCTGGAAAATACAAGTACAACTTACACTTTAAGTTTGCTACGGCATCCATAGATAGTCAATATATGCAGGTGAAATAGTTACAGGACCCTTTTCATTGAAAAAAGAAGTCTTCACTTTGCTTCTTTATAAATATTTCTAGATATAGGTAGGTACGTCAGGCAAACAGCAAATGCAATTTTTGCGGTAAAGTAATACAGTCTAGATTCGTCTACTAAATAATTCAGGGCTACCGACTTTAATTAATCTTACATGTGACTATTTCATGCATAAAAGTAGTAAGTATTATAAAACATTTCTATAAATAAAACTTGATACTTCCAATCTGATTTCTTCGCAGGATAATTATCTCAAACAATACTAAGCTCCTCAATGTTTAAAATAATGTAAAGTTTATAGCGTCATGGTGATACTACAAAAATAGTCACAATATCCCTTGTCTATCATCTCCCACCATATCCGGTACACTCATAGTTTACAACTCTCCGCGGCACTAAACTTTAGGGTTCACAATATTGTTCACAGTGTAATCCTAAAAGATATCTTTCCATCGGTGCTTCGGTCCGAGCCTCCATTACTATAATGAATAGATAAAGAGCACTAAACGCAACCCTTTCCAAAAACCAAGATTATAAACTGTTGGAGAGTTAATGGAGCCCCTCCCCAGTCGGTTGATAATCAATAGACGTTTCTGCAATCATGCTAATAGTCTATTTTCACGGCGCAAACAGAGTTTGTTGACAAGGAACAGCATTTTTGGGTCACGCCACACTTTTCTCTGCGTCAACAATCCGGATATCTATAAGGACTTCAAGCAATATTTGACGAAAAAATTTTACCTGCTACGTTTGTTTGGGCATTTCAGTCAAGGTAGCAAGCAACGTTAGCATAAATAACATTATGCCACTATACATAAGTATACGAAACCAATATAATCACAATTTATTAGGTTATTATTAATTTTAATTACTTTATTAGTAGCAATATAAGCGTAAGACTAAGATTTTACATCATTTCCAAGCCTCGCCAAACAAAATTACGAGACAACTGTTGTCTCGAAAATACAATGCTAGAAACGATATTATCAGCCAAAGTAATATCGAGCCATCAATCACACAGTTCAGCTTGTATTCTTATTTATATGTTATACTTATTTATATAGCTTGTGCAATTATCGGCAGTCAATCAAAGAAAAAGTATTTCGTACCATAACTTATTGAATCGGGTATAGGGACGCCTAACGACCGTTGCTCTTGATAAACAGAGCGTAACATCGTAGGAATCTGACGGGGGTGTATCAAAGCATAAGGAAATATCTATATTATATTGATTAGCCCGTAGAAGTCTCCAATGGCTGGGCAAAGGCCTCCCACAATATCTCCATTCGTCCCGATTTTGAGCGGTGTCCTACCTGTCCTTGAGGTCTGGGTAGTCCCACAACGCCACCTGGGCCAACCCCGTCGCCGCCATCCATCTTATGGTAATCAGTCAGTGGCTATTTTAGCCCACCTACTTGGCTCCATGCGGCTGACATATCAAAAAAAAACAAAGGAAATAAATATTGTAAATTCCACGTCTATATTTCTTGAATAGGTTAATTAGAGGTCGTCTGAAATACAGTCTTGGTACATTCGACCCAGTATCATTGCCCCATCCCAGAACTGTCTTTGAATCGTGACTCATTCATCACGGAACATTTTCCTAAGGTTGTATTCATTATACGTCTTTATGAAAGAAATTCACAATTCAACTGTTTCAACTGTACAGTCAAGGTCACAAATATGTATGCAATGTATGCGACAAGCAGCACGAGAATGTTAAGCCATTTAATTGAGCCGAATAATACGTAATTAATTACAGTACAGATGTTCAAACATATTGTTATAACAACCCGATTATCATTACACGGTCAAATTACGAACAGTGGCAAATGGCTCGACAATATCGTATTGTGACTACGTTACAAGAGGTCAAAAATATCTATAGTTATACCCATATTTAACGCGATGGCTGTTATAGATATCATATTAGTTTATGTTATGACCTCGACCATACGTGTTTACCTACGAAACCCGCTCACTGTTTTCAATGCCTTATTATACTCCAAATATACGATTTACATTTAGACCTTCACCAAATAAGTTTGCAGACATCGATTGAAATTAATCAAAGGGGAATTACAAAGGAAACCCGCCATGGAGTTATTAGTCCCGAACACACCACGAGCCCGCGGGCTGAATGAAACACTACAAGCAAAGCGATTTCATCATATTAATCGTTATGGTGAATGATCCAGTTGATTTGGTTGCTTACTACGCTTTGGATTGGACGCGGCTGCAATTCCCTTTTCTGTGATATATTAAACTAGACCAAGCATTATGTTTTGCCATTAAATGATAAATTCCAATTTAAAATAAGGTGAAATAGTGTCAGTGTAGTGTGTGTGCCACGGCTGGTCCGAAACATGTCGGTCAAAGCTCGACTTTATATCGTGAGTGTCTGTTTCTTTCCTTATGCATACGCCTTGCGTACAAAAGTTTAATAACAATAATTTACTTAATAGATTATTGTTAAAATAAAACAATAATACCTACAACCTTTTGATGACTGTACTTACATTTTCATTCAATCTATATGTCGCTGCCAGGGAAACAAATCTACGGGATATGGCCAAATCACCCAGGATTTTAAAATGAGAAATCAGTTTTATCGTTTGCCTAAAAAAACAGTAATTTGATCAAATCCCTAAATGGCTCAGGCCTGAAATATCCGTTTTCCTAAAATGTATCTTTGTGAAATATACATTTTAGGAAAACGGACATTTCAGGCCTGAGCCCCCTAAATCTGTTAAGAGAAATGACAAAATCACCCAAAAAAAGTCAACTCGTTTTTCATTTCACCAGCTGTGTTTAATGATTTGATAAAAACGCCAAAACGCGTCAGTGAGTTGACGACACTAACTCGCAAAATCCACTCGTTTTATCATTCGCGCAGAGAATCAACTGTCAGTACAGTCAAGGGCAAAAATATGTATACACTTTAGTACCTTGTCACTTTAACCACTGTGACTGTTCATGTAATATGACAGATCAAATATGACGAAAATAGACAAGGTACTAAAGTGTATACATATGTTTGCCCTTGACTGTACATGAATCATTGCAGTATGGTTCATGTGCTGACTAAGGTGTAACGTCACTAACACTAGAATTTAAGATTTTTGTATTACTAATACAATGATCCTATGTTGGTCGAAATAAACATTACTAATTTGATTTGATTTCACTAAATACGTTCATAGATTTGATCGAATCACCCATTAGATATATCTACGCACTAACTACTACTACTAACTCGCAAAGTCTACTATCAAAGCAAAGTATACTTTATCATAAACTGAACGTGTCTAGTGAAATGATAAAATGACTTTGCGAGTTAGTTTCGCTAACTCACTGACGTGTTTCAGGGATTTTATCAAATCACTAAACAAATCTGCTGAAATGAAAAACGAGTTGTCTTTTTTTTCCGATTTTGTCATCTCACTAAACAGATTGAGGGATTTGATCAATAACTAGTTTTTAAACCACAACGTTCGTTCGGACAAAGTCATCTCTTGATTACAGACGAAGTTAACGCGTCATCTAAACATTAAACATCTTGAAAGCCGAGGTAGGTGCCTACCTCAACGTTCTAGCCCTCTATTCTTGTTTTACTTTGAAATATTACTTATCCCACGAGTCGCGATACCACGATATTAAGTATATTCTGTCTCAATCCAGATTTGACTATCTAAACGCCAAGTTTCATCCAAATCCGTACGACCGTTATTGTGGATCAAGTAACAAACATCCAGACATGTTCACAAGCTTTCTCATTTATAATATTAGTAAGATTACCTGTTAAAAATATTTTTAGTAACTTTGAAATAGTAAATTTATTGTTTAAAATTTCACAATTTTCATTCATGACGAAGACCGCACAGGGGATGATTTAACACGACAATTTATTGCTATACGAGATCTAAAAGTAACGATAATCAGCATTAAAGACACATCAAGTGTAAAAAAATTATATTTATTTTTCAGCGTAGTCTCCTTGCAAGTCCACACACTTAGACTTTCTTTCTCTAGTCCACTAATTGCTTTGAAAAAAAATCTTTTTCTTGACCATTCAAAAATGCCTCACTGTCGTCCAAAAATCTGTTGCCTCTAAGATCTTCCTTCAGTCGTGGCAAGAGATAGAAGTCGTTGGGGGTCAGATCTGGCTAATATGGGGGGTGTTCCAGTAATCTGAACTCTGAATCATGGATGGCAGCCATCGCAACACCGGCTTTGTGGGGGGGGGTGCGTTATCCTGGTGAAACAGGACACCAGCACGGATTTTACCCCGCCTCTTTTCTTTGATTGCTTCTCTCAATCGGCGTATTTGGTCAGCGTAGTAGGAGCCCGTAATAGTAGTTCCTTTTTCGAGATATTCAATCATTATGACTGCCTCGGCATCCCAGAACACAGAAGCCATGACCTTCCTTGCGACCTTGAATTTCTTCGGTGTAGGGGAAGTCGATTGCTTCCAGGTCATGGTTTGCAGTTTCGTCTCAGGATCAAAACGATGGATCCAAGACTCGTCCATGGTAAGAAACCGACGCAAAAATGTTTCGGGATCAGTTTGATATTTGTCAAGATTACTCTTTGAAATCTCACATCGTATTTTCTTTCGTTCGGCCGTTAACGTTCTAGGCACCCAACGAGCGGAGCCTTTATTCATATGTAGTTCATCAGTTAAGATCCTTTGAATACTGCCATACGAGATCCTAGTAAGCTTAACTAAATGCCTGATAGTCATCCTTCTGACAACATGAGATTATTTTTTTATTTTATTTTTTTACATAAGAGGTGGCAAACGAACAGACAGGTCACCTGATGGAGAGCGATCACCGTCGCCCATGGACACCCGCAACACGGGGGGCATCACAGGTGCGTTACCGACCCTTTTAGGAATTGGTAGGCTCGTTTTTTAAAGATCCCTAAGTTGTAACGCTCTGGGAATGCTGCCGCAGAAAGCTGATTCCAGATCTTTGTCGTGCGAGGAAAGAAGTTTCGCTTAAAACGCACGGTACTAGACTGCCAATCATCAAGATGGTGAGGATGGAAAGACAAACGGTTCCTCGAAGTGCGGTAGTGGAATTTAGCCGCAGGCAGCAATTCGAACAGTTCGTCAGAACATTCCCCATGATAAATACGGTATAATATACAGAGAGACGCCACATCCCTCCGCAAAGCCAAAGGATCGAGTAGGCCAGAGAGTGCCTGATTACCGACAAATCGAGCAGCTCTACGTTGGATGCGGTCAAATGGAAGAATTTGGTACCTACTTGGGTGCCCCAGCCCAGAGATGAGAGCAGTACTCCATGTGCGGCTTAACCTGCGCCTCATAAAGTTGGAAGCGAATTATGATTTTTTTTGACGGTTTCGTCAGTAAGGACGTCAGCTGGACCGCCATCGCGATGCTCATCTTGAGTAGATGTTCTTTCCATGTTGGTTAGAAGTTTTTTTTAACAGAAGTACTTAATAACCGCTCTCAACTCGATTTTCTCCATTTTGGCGTTATTATTCCGACCGCTCAAGAAAAAACAATTGCAACTCTGTGACACATACATATTTTTTTATTATTATTATTTACTTTTGCTGAGGAGTCTTTGCGGCCAGTAACGCAATATCTATTTATTTCAATCAAATACAATAAGTATTCAATTATCATTACTTTGGGATCACCCCTAGTAATTACAATATTAGGTTATTTCAGATATATCATTCATCTCGATTCAAAGTGTAACAAACACACAAACTTTCACGTTTATAATATTAGTAGAATTTTATTATAACTCCATGAGACCAGTCGTTATGTAACATAATTTAATTAACACGCCTCCAATTGCGTCCAAATTTGTGAACATAAGCACATCGAAATTACATAAAGTATGGATCGCCCGAAACCTTTTGTCACATCTCATAACCAGTAATTAAAAACTCTTCTCAAAAGGCAATGCCAGAATACAATGATAGTGAATAATATTCGTAACAGTGTTTGTGAAAATGTCGACCATTGAAAGGTTTTTTATAGTTTGCAGTGATCAAATAAAATCCATTCCGTGCGGGCTCCAGATATGAATATGGTATCGCACAAACTGCATCCATTGTTTGAGTAGTGCGGTAGCCATTTCGGTATTTGTTGTCAAATAGTTATCTGCATTGGATATGTAAAACTGACGCAATATTTTTATATAGTGGCTTACTTCTATTCAGCTTAGCTGGAGTAAAGATAAATAGTAAGTTATTTACGTTACATTACTGATGACAAATATTACAAAGCTTGTGTATAGTAACTGACAATCCACATCCGAAGATATACCAAACTCATGCTTGTTTCACCCTATGGGTTGCCCACTGAAAATTTTCACTTTACGCTTCGTATGTAAATTGAGCAAAAACGTCGAACAAAACAGCTTTCCTGTAGAAAGCCGTGTTAGCTTTAACTTAATTTTATTTTTACCAAAGTGACCTTAAATATAGGTAGAACGATCAAGTCCAAAAATATGTATCGATTTTATCCTCTCACAATTATGTACCCGATACCTTAATTCGATGACATACATGAGCTAGGACGCATTTATGAGCAAGTCGTATGCACCTATATTTTTTACACTTGACTGAACAAACTCCGTAAAAAAAATATCTACCTAGTATAGTTCAAAAGATACAGCCCTTTAAGAGACAGGCTGACAGACAGCAGAACGTCAGTAATAAGTTGCCGTAATGGCGCTCTTTGAATACAGAACCCTAAACATAGTATTGTATCTAGCAATATTTATAAATTGGATCGCAAACGAGTTTACACATATCGTGTGTTCTACGTGGCAATTTTAAAAAACAATTTGCATAATAGCAATTCGTTTTCAATTAACACGTCCCTGCGAGATTCAATATAGACAAGCATATTTGTACACCCGTAAAAATGTTTACACCACCTTTACAGTTCGTTTGCAAGTAGTTATCCTGCAGTGCACCTAAATTCATTTTCCATTATATGTCTGACTGCCTCAGGCATGTGAAATTGCTTTTTGAAAATATTATATTGGTGCATCCAGTAAATATTAATGTTTCGAAGTAGGGTTGTACCGAAGGCCTTTTTAGCGGAGGTGGATATAAAAGCAAAGATTTTCACCTCCGTGGAGGCGGAGGTGAAAGTGGAAGTGGAAATAATACAAATTCACGATTTATTAAAGTAATCTTCTTCTTATAGTGCCACAGTCAGCCCTTTCTCCTCCTGTCCATAGCCAAGTTAAATAGCTGTACTACAGTCTTAATGCCGGTCCATTCTCTTACGTTACGGAGACATGCCATTTTGCGCCTCCCGACCTTACGTTTTCCGGCTATTTTGCCCATCATGATGGTTTGCAGAAGGCGAAATTGTTGGTGTCGAAGAATATGACCCAAATACGCAACTTTCTTTTGTTTTATTTTGTTTTAATTTCTTGTGTTTGATTAAACAGGATCATTATTGCATAAATAAATAAATAAATAAAGTAATAGAAAATCAAAATTGTCTGCGGGCCCTGATTTGAACCCACGGCTCAGGATCTTCTACTTGAAAAGCCATTACTTCAAACCACTGGGCTACCACGGCTATTTTTTCACTTCCGAAAGGATCTTCCGAATAAATTAGATCCAGCATAAAAATACATTGAAGATAAAGTCAAGTCCCATTAATGATTGTGTATAACAAATCTTGATTTTGAACGTTAAAAGCTCTCGAATTTTTGATTAATTTGCTAAAACTCTTCATCTGACTTATCATTACGATCTCAGTGTAAAAATCCTTGTTGACGTTGAAGAGTCAGCGCTTAACAGGGTAAGGGCCTTTATTAAAACCCGTTTGTGCTCGTTACAAATTAAGGAATCTTAATAAACCTTGGTCCATCGAAATCGGCGATTTGCGAACAGAATAAAACGACTGGGCGTTTAAAAACGCATGATAATATATGCGGGTGATGAAGTAGGGACGTAATTTCGGTAGAACAAATAACACAAAACAAAAATCGGCCAAGTTCGAGTCGGATTAGCGTGCACAAGGTACTACAGTAGGTACATTAAAATTTTCCATTGTTATGCTAGAGAAAAATGAAAAATACACACGTTTCTTGTATGACAATCCCCTTTAGATTTGAACTTTATTTAATTTTTATCTAATAATACCTTCAAACGAACCGCACACACATGAGAAAAAATTCAATGGTGTGTGTGAAGTTTCCAATCCGCACTGAGCCCGCGTGGAAACTACGGCCCAAGCCTTCTCATTCTGAGAGGATGCCTATGCCGTACAGTTGGACGTATATAGGATGGGATAGTCGTGATGATGACCTTAAAAACAATTAATTCTTGTATATTTATTTATTGAGGGATCTCGTCTAAAGATTTCGATCGCGACGCGATCTCGATCTCGATCGATTTTGTTGCGTCGACACTAACGATCATTATACGCGTTGTTGCTACGCGACGGAGATACGATGCGGGAAAATAATAAAAATGTGGACCCAATTTAAGATAGTGCCTACAGTTGACCAAGTAAGTGCTTTGCCATTTTTACACGCTTTATTAACCCTTTCAGTCCGGCTGACGAGATAACTCGTTTTGTGCGATGAGCTCTCAGTTCCGGTAGACGAGTATACTCGTTTTAAATTTTTTGTAACTACATCCTGGATTAGGGCATTCGGCATTCAATTTCACAGCCGGACATATTGCGTCCCTTTGTCTTGTAGATAAATGTAATTTAAATGTACCTAAATATGTATGTCATGTTGTTAAAAAAATCATAAAAATCGGTCGAGCCGTTTTGGAGGTGTGCGACCAAAACACCGTAACACGAGATATTTATACATTAGTTTTACCCTTTATTTGATAATACGAGTTTTACCTGGGCGAGTTAAGTCGTCTTTCAAACGTAAGAACATCATTTCTATTAACAAGTTAACTCGCCTACAGGACTGAGGAGCAGATATGATTTCACTGAGCCTGGCATACTGTGTAGACTTTGTGTACGACTTTGCCGGAACGAAAGGGTTAACGATAGTTTCTGCATCAGAATAGAAACAATAAAAATGAAAATGCGCTATGTGGGCTTCGATGTTTTAAGCTGTACAACTGACATTGAGTCTTTGGGTGATAAAGGAATTTCTTGGCCTACTACGAGTATATACCTCTTGTATCGGTAAATTTCACGGGCTCACTTAATCTTCATGCCAGAATACAGCAGCAGCGCAAGTACTGCTGCTCGGCGGTAGGATGCGGCACGCAGTCCTTGCACAAAGATCCTACCACCCGCAAAAAGGGAACATGTCAAAAAAAAAACTTAATAGTTCATAAGTATTTGGAACAGGAAAATGAATACTAGGATTCATTATAATTAAACTTTCTAACGCTAACGTGAATACCGCAACAACTAACTTTAACAAATAATACAAATTGTACGTGCTTCAAAACTTCTCGAGTGTCACGTTGCTTACGGCGAGCATTATGTATACAAACGTATCTTGTGTAAACTTATTCTTAGAATAAGATTATTATAACTGTTGCAATTGAAAAGAAAATACGCGAGTGTACTTTCTCTCGCTTTGAACGTTTAGTTCACTTGTAAGGGCGTTTTCATTTTAACCCTTAACTTGATAGCGTATCCGATAAGACACATGATAAAAAAATACAAAAAGATGGTATTAAATAATTTGCCTTGTGGGTGTGACTATCAAATTAAGAGTTAAAATGTACTTGCTGATTTTTTTGCAGAATTAGGTAGTTTGGAGCTTTGTTACTCAAAATCGAGTGTGCTATTGATTATGATGATTAAAAAGGTCCCTATTTTTCCATACAATTTTTTTGCCTCTTTTCATTGACGAGCCATCATGTAAACTGTATGAAAAAGTCACAAAACTGACACAAAAAAAGGAATAATTTAAAAATAATATAATAGTAATTTTGAATAAGAAGACCCCAAAATTTCCTAATTAGAAAAGTAATTGAAAATGCCCATAAGCAAGAATGCTTCAGCTAAAAGATTGACTTAAGTAAAAAGTGCTTAGATGCAAAATTGTTTACCCCATCACCGTCAGACGTCTACGTAAGCTGCAAGATAAACAGGTCGGTAATTCGAGTCCGGGGGAGGGTCAAAAGATCCATTACGCCCACGATGTGTAGACAAAGGCTTTTAGTTATTTAACAAGTCCTACACTAAATTTGAGGATTACCATATAAAGGAGAACGCCAAATATTATATCTATCAAAAACTCAAAATCGATTCAAAGTCAAACTCAAAGTCAAAAATCTTTATTCAATTTGGGTATCAATTGATGCTCCTATGAACGTCGAAGAATCTACCACCGGTTCGGAAAAACCCTGTTGAGAAGAAGCCGGCAAGAAACTCAACAAGATTTTTGTTTTCAAACAGATCTACATACATTGTTATTAAATTACATACATACATCTAAAGTATTTAATACAACTTTTGTTAACACAGCAGATACGCTATTTAAGACTAAGGGATCACCAATGCGGATCGGAATTATTTTCTAACATCTCTGTCCTTGATTATAGTCATTAATTTTATAGTACGCCTTAGATATTAATGTTATCTTCACAATGGATTTGAATTTTGTATCCATTTGATCGGTTATTGTTTTCGGGATTTTATTATAATGAATTTAATTAAAAACGTATGCAACTTCCCAGAAACGACTTTTTGGTTTTAGCTAGTCTGTAAGATGGAGCCTTAAGCTTCCCGGTGTGCCTTTGGCCGCTCGTTCCCTAAATATCAGAATTGCAAAATACTAGATTGCCGACTTACCCTATTTCTAAAAAAATACCAAATTTTCAGACTTTCCTGTCACCGTGTTTTTGTCTATATCGGATTGCCAAAAAAGCTTGTTGTCAATACACCATGTTCCATTCAAAACCGAATTTCCATAATACCAGATAGTGAAATCACCAGGTTCGTAAAACACGACCCCTGGCCTCCCCACGACGACCACGACCTGCCTGACGAGCCAGGTGATTTCACTATCGTGTATTATGGGAATTTAGTTTTGAAAGGAACATGGTGTATTGAAAACAAGCTTTTTTGACAATCCGATATAGAGAAAAACACGGTGACAGGAAAGTCTGGTACCTATTCTGGGAATTTGGTATTTTGGAAATTAGGTAAGTTGGCAATCTAGTATTTTGCAATTCTGATATTTAGGGAACGAGCGCCTTTGGCTTATCGACGTTAGTAGGAAAATCACATATGTTTTTCTTATATAGGTACATGATTATTTCAAATATAACAATAAATGTACCATACAACGACGGCAGGGTTAAAATACCTATTTCTTTAAAAAAAAATCTTAAAATTAATGATGTTTGTATAATCAGTCGGAAGAGGTTGTTATGAACTTAAAATTATGATTATGACACTTGTAAGAATATAAATTTTAACATTTAATATTATGGCACTATCATCATCATCGCAGGCTATATACGTCCCACTGCAGGGCACAGGCCTGCTTTCTGAATGAGAGGGCTTGAGCCGTAGTTCCCACGCAGTCCCGCAAATACAGTCAACGTCATAAATATATGGACGTTGCCAAGGCGTCAAAAATATATACAACTCTATGCCACTGACCATAAGGTTGGTGTTTGTATATATTTGACGCGATGGCTGTGTATATATTTATGCCTTCGACTGTGTACGTTCATCATGAAAAAAAAGAAAAGGGAATTTTAGCTTTCTAAATTCAAGAGTTTGTGCGGGACGAAGATGAGTCAGTGGAAACAGTAGTAGAATCTTCTACCATTTCTTAAAAATGTGACCAGATAAATGAGGCGGTTGACGATTAAATTCATTTGAAGTTTGGCGCAAGACGATACACCTAATTGACAACATTTCATATTTCTAAGACTATAATTTGATTCGTTCTCTGTATACTGTTTGGAAAGAAAAAGACGCTGATAGTTTTAAATTTTCACTGGGATTATTAAGTAATTTATTACAATTTTTTAAAGATGTGCTTATTCTAAAAGAGCGTAACGATAGAATAGATCCATTACTTTTGTCTAGTCTCTATTAAATAAAACTGATGACGTAAATTTGACATTAAGGTTGTTATCAAATTTAAAATTATGACAGCTCTTTTTTCTACTGAAAAGGGTAAAGGAAACATATCTATTCTGTGGAGGTACAGGTAAGTAAGTACACATATGTTTAAATATGTTGTATTTTTTTTAAATATGAAGAAATAAATTATAATAAATATTTTTCCGTGTTCAGGAGGCGAAACTCTTTCGATTCCTGTAGTAATTTTCAGGTGTTAAAAAAATGAAATGTTGTCAATTATTCATACATTTTGAACGCACATGAGCGTCGGTGGCACCTGTGGAAGTCAGGTGGCAGTGAATGCGTTAAAATGCTCTCCTGTAAAATTTTCCACAGTCAGTTACGCGGCATTAGCAATTGTTGGTTACGCGATATTGCAGTTTCATCGACGAATAACTTTGCAAAAAATCAATATTTAGCAGAAGATCTACCTAAAACTGGAAAACTGCCCAATACTTGTTTTTCCTTATAAAAAAAAACTATTTGCTACAGAAGTCTATCTAGCAAGGTGGCAAGTTAGAAAAAGGTTGCAGGTACGGTAATAAGAAAACAGTTTCCATTAATTTGAGAGAGTTCTAGAACTATCAACAGTCGTGTGCCAAGTCCCGGCGAGGCGAACTAACTTGTATCAAATTGCCTCTGGCATTGGAATAAGATACAGTGAATAAAAGTAGTAAACGCTATGCTGTCTTTTCACTAAAAATAAATCATTGTACGAGTACCATTATCTGACCGTCAGTCACAAAGATTTGTGCCTATCTACATTTCGTCGGTGACACTGCAATACCACATAAATATCTTTTTACATAAGACTCAACCTGAAACAAAATAACAGTGAAAATTAGACAAATGGTGGTGGTGGATACATATTTTGGGATGGTGCCTTTCTATGTATACAATGACTCTGTTGGATTTGGTGTGTAATTTTTAACGGTGATTAATACGTAAACTGTTATTCAGAGCCAAATAATGTATTGAAGTTAATAAGTTTTTATTAAAAAAATGTACAACAACATTTTCGCTGTCTGTAATTTTTGCTGGCTGTTCTTCATCACCTTATCTACATATCAGTATTGATCAATCGAAATTACTAAATTTCTACTTGCAGCTAGTAAAAAGAAAATATATTTAATTCTGGTTTCATTAATAGTACGAAATAACGTCGTTTTAAATAAAACTATAAAAAATCTAGTTCAGTGTCAGTAAATACCGACAAAAATATGTAAGCATGTTATATGGGCATTAAGTTTGTATTGATATTTATTCGTGGTTTTAGCTTATACAAATATCATTGTACTGTATTCTTTGTTTTGCCTTTGTCTCCAAACAACTACAACAAGTTATTTGTAGAAAAACAGCGAATATCATCACAACCATAAAGTTCGTGGGTACTTTGACCTATCCACTCAGCCACAATCGATAAACATTTTATGTTTCATGTCACCTTTTTTCGTTTATTCTTTTTTCTTTAAAAGCGACTGTTTCACATTTGCGGGTACACACATGCAGAATTGTGTAGGTATATTTATTATTCCGTTGTTTGTAATCTTTGTTTATTTGTATGAAATTGTATGTACTTTCTTGTATTTGAGTGTCTTGTAAAAAGTGAATAAATATCTTCATTCTTTCTTTCTTTAACAACACTGTGAACGGTGAACACGATTGGTAAAAAGTACAATTTCTTTGTCATTTCAATATAGTTCTTCGCTTTGCTTGGTATAGTTCGGCCGATCGTCCCAAAGCCCCTTAAGTTCTCCAATGTTATTCTCCGCGTCTTTTAATTTTCTTTTCGGATGTTGTTTTTACGCGGGTCCGATCCCTTTAAATCCGTCCCTAGTTTACAGAACCTTTCAGCAAAAATGGTAGTGTATTATGCCAACAATGTAGGAAAGAATAGCAAAAATCTGTTCCTTGTTCTCGTGATCTGATCCATCAACATCATCCGCGCCTATATACGTCCCACTGCAGGGCACAGGCCTCCTCTCCAAATGACAGGGCTTGGGCCGTAGTTCCCACGCGGACCCAGTGCGGATTGGAAACTTCACACACATCACTGAATTTCTTCAAATGCTGGCTTATTCACAGTGTTTTCCTTCACCGTAAAGCTCATGTAATTTAGCACATAAATTCCGAAAAACTCAGAGGTGCGAGCCAGGGTTTTGAACCCAAGACCCTCTGCTTGAGAGGTCATAGGTCAAACCACTAGGCCACCAAGGCTTTTTTTTGATGTGATATTTTAAACAAATCGTGTTTGCGCTGAGCCTAATGTTTACAGCCAAACGTTTGGATTCTCTACTTCTGCATTTGCATACGACGATAGTTTCTAGTATTCTCATTAATCATCCTACTCCCAAAAGTCATCCATCATACCAGCTAAAAGACGTACAATGCTGGACAAAGCTCCCCAAAGAGTTCCACAACGATTGGTCCTGCGCTGTCGGCATCCAAGAGGTTCCTGCGACGTTTACTAGATCGTCAGTATCTTGTTGGAGACCTTTCCGCACGGAAAATTTTAATTTTTAATAATAGCTTTTTTTGCTGACTGTGATTTAGATCTTCAACTAATTTACATTATAGGTGGGTATGTATACGAATAAATTCAATGATATGTGTGAAGTTCCCAATCCGCACTGGAACCGCGTGGGAACTACGGCCCAACTCCTCTCATTCTGAGAGGAGGGCTGTTCGCTGGAGTGGGAAGTATACTTATAGGTTGGGGATGATGATGATACGAATTTTAAGTCAATCGGACCGCTAGAAATGGAGAAAATTCGGCTGGTATTTTATTTAATTACAGACGCAGACTAAATAAAAGCTTCTAAAAACTTTTTTCATAATGAGAAAATATATCAAATAGCAATATTGAATTCATATCTGAATATCGTAAATGAATATATCAAATGTAGTAAAATATCGAATGGGTTATTGTTATAAGTTATAACTTATAACATTGAAAAGATTTTTTTGTAAAACCGTATATACGAGGGGCGTTCAATATAAAGTGAGAATGAGATGCAAACTCTTTTAATATTACGAAATTAAATACTGGCCGGTAAAGCTAATCTATCTAGCTGATTGCTAAGAAAAAAAAAACTAACTGTCTTTTGTTTAAAAAAATATACGGTAATTTCTTTGCAATGCTATTGAGTACGTTAGCGAAAATGGAGAAAATTGAACTGCGCGCCGTTATCAAATACTTGTGTTTGAAAAATTTTTCTACGGATCAAGTCAATTTCGATTTGCGGGACACTTTAGGGTCTAATGCTCCTCCGTATTCGACAGTCGCACGTTGGTGCGCCGAATTTAGACGTGGAAGAACATCGACAATGGACGACCCCCGCTCCGGACGCCCTACTACAGCAGTAACTGAAGAAATTGTGAAAAAAGTCGAAAACTCAGTTTTGGCGGATCGTCGTGTCACGGTTCGTTTTATTGCTGAAAATGTAAAGATTTTCAACGGGGAGCGTGCATAATATTTTACATGAACGCTTGGGTATGAAAAAGGTATCTGCGCGTTGGGTACCAAGAATGCTTACTGACACGCAAAAACAAACTAGACTAGAGATTTGTCAAGAAGCTTTGAACCTGATGCAGCAAGACCGGGAACTTTTTTTGGCGCGATTTTTAACAATGGACGAAACATGGCACCATCATAACAACCCAGAAACGAAACTGCAGTCTATGACATGGAAAAGGCCATCATCTCCAACTCCGAAGAAATTCAAGGTGAGCCTATCTGCCGGTAAGGTCATGGGCTCTGTTTTTTGGGATGGTAAAGGGGTATTAATGATTGAGTATCTCGAGCATGGAGCCACTATTACGGGCACATTATACGCCAAACAAATAGCAACATTGCGCAATGAGATCCGCGAAAAACGGCGAGGTAAACTCTCGAAAGTTGTGCTGTTCCACCAGGACAATGCCCCGGCACACAAGTCCGCCGTTGCAATGGCTGCAATTCGTGATGCTGGGTTCGATATCCTTAAGCATCCTCCGTATTCACCAGATCTCGCTCCCAGTGATTTCTACCCATTTCCGAGATTGAAACAATACCTGAGAGGCCAGAAATTTGAAGACCACGACGCGGTAGTCGCTGCAGTACAAGATTTTTTAAGTACTCAAGATGAGACCTTTTTAAAAATGGAATTTTAAGTTTAGAAAAAAGATATACTAAGTGTATTATGCTAAAAGGTGACTATGTCGAAAAATAAAATGACATTTAGTAAAAGTTGTTTATAACATACTCATTCTCACTTTTTATTGAACGCCCCTAGTACTTTTTAAGGTTGTTTTGATAATAACCTAATCTAATGAGTTCTACGAGTATACGATACTATTTTAATAAATCCTGAAAAGTTTACGGTTTCAGAAAAAAACTTTTCGATATTACCCACCCATTCGATACATTAACTTTCGATGTTCAGAAACGTGCCCGCAAGTCCCGCAACATCATCGTGCGTGTCAAGAATTTTATAAATGAAAACTACTGATCTTATCACAAATACGTCTCCTTGTTTTCAACACAAAACTCTCATTGCAAATAAATAAATAAACAAAAAATTCAAGGTAGTTTTAAATATGTCAATAAAAGTTAATTTTTGTGGGGTAGTTTGAGAATAAGAAAAATAAAGTGGGTACTTGAGAAGTTACAGTGACAAGTTAAAACATTTGTTTTGGTTTGTTAGTTTAACATTTGGTAGCATAGCATACGGTTGTGGTAACTCTGAAGATGAGCTCTGGTTGAGTTCGAAACGCGTCAGTGTAGCTTGGTGGTGGTGATGGTTGGGTTTATGTGATTTGTGTGTGTTCGTACAGTGTGGAGGTGGAGGAACTGCATGAACGCACATTTCTTGCATAAACGTAACTATTGTAAGGTCGCGGGTGAGCAAAGTAATTGTTTTAGTTCTCATTGCAAAATAAAACTATTTCGTTTTCTCTACTTTTATTATAGCATTTCTAGGAATAAAAAGATTGATAAATTGAGTAAATAATTCATGGGGTTATGTGGCAATATTCCAATACAAAACGTGCTGGCGTCGCTTCCTCTCTGGATCACCGTACGGGCACTTGGCACACAAGCCCTAAAAACTCTTGGCAAACTCAGAGCAAACCGGTTGATATATTATATTTTTATTCTAAATATAATGAATCTTAATGACGCCTTTAATTTTTTAATGAAAATGGACTAAGTAATACACTAAACGTTCAATCTAAAAACTATTTGCGCCATATTAGACACTAAATTCAAGTAGCCAAACGAACAGGCAAAGCTTGCCAACGTTTGTTATAATGTACAGCACAACTGGCAGCGACGTCAGCCGCTTTCATTTTGTAGTAAATACACACTACCAGATCACTATCAAACACAGTCGTTGTCAACAAGTCATTAGGTACATTAATGATAATTAATGAAGAGAAGTGATGAATTAGGTACTGCTTCGAAAATTTTTGCCGCAGATGGTAATCGCTTATGTATGTATATGGTGAAACATGCATCACGGAATGACGAAGAACTAGATTCAATTCCCCACAAACACTATACTCATTTTTTTATGATTTTCAATTTAAAGTGTACCTTTTACTTTTTTAATGAGGAAATTTTGGGGTTTTCTTATTCAAAATTACGAGTGCTATTTATAATCTTAAAGAAAAAAGTGTCCTTATTTTTTAAATCAGTTTTGTGACTTTTTTCATCCAGATTATATCACAAAACTGGCACAAAAAAATTGTATGAAAAATTAGGGACATTTTTGTCATAAAAATCAATACTTAGCGCTCTTGACTCTGAGTAAGAAAACTCCAAAACTACCTGATTCTGAAAATTAAGTAGCGGATACATTTTAAAGTGAAAATGGGTTCTAATTTTGAACAATCTGGAATAAGTTTTGTATTAAAAATAGCTATCCTATCGACAGAAACGAGCCCGCCGTTTCAAGAACCACATCCTGTGCGACCTGCACTTCGCGGACGTCGCGCTCATGGAGTGCAGCGACTTCATGCAGCAACTGCGCAGCTTCAAGCCTCAGTCCCTCGGCTGCGCCGTCGCACGCCGCAAGTCCTCCACCACGCTGATATTCCCTCTGCCGCCCCAGGCATGCTCAGGTAAGATATCACAGCTCTACAAATTCTAAGATGATTAATTTTACGTGCCAACGAGCAGCTTCGCGGCTCTGCTCTTCTTCTTCAAGTGCTTTTTCTTCTTCTTCTTCATTACTGAAAGTTGGCAGTTTTAGTAAGATGTCACAGTCGTACAATCCCTATAAGTCCTCCAACACGCTGATATTCCCTCTGCCGCCCCAGGCGTGCTCAGGTAAGATGTCGCGGCTCTTTTCTTCTCCTTCTTCATTATTGAAAGTTGGCAGTTTTAATAAGATGTCGCAGTCATACAATCCCTACTTATAAGTCCTCCACCACGCTGATATTCCCTCTGCCACCCCAGGCGTGCTCAGGTAAGATGTCACAGCTCTACAACTTCTAAGATGATTCATTTTACGTGACAACTAGCAGCTTCGCAGCTCTGCTCTTCTTCTTCAAGTGCTTTTTCTTCTTCTTCTTCATTACTGAAAGTTGGCAGTTTTAGTAAGATGTCACAGTCGTACAATCCCTATAAGTCCTCCACCACGCTGATATTCCCTCTGCCGCCCCAGGCGTGCTCAGGTAAGATGTCACGGTTCTACAACTTCTGAGATGTTTCATTTTACGTGCCAACGAGCAGCTTCGCAGCTCAGCTTTTCTTCTTCTTCATTACTCAAGGTTGGCAGTTCTAGTAAGATGTCACAGTCGTACAATCCTTATAAGTAAGACACCTAGTGAACATTATGTAGTAACTGTACAGCCACAAACTTCATTCTCTCGGCTACCAACTCTTATATACGGGTCATACATATCGTAAGATACAAAAGTTGTCTACACCCCCACTACACCCACCCTACACTTCAAAACACCCACACATACACCACTCACTCACACTTCAGTCAACTCGTGATCACGGTTGCTGCGATGTGGCCGGAACGTCGTCGAGATAAATATTGTTTGCGTGATAAATCCCGTTTAGTGTAATTAGTTAAAAGTTGTCTCTCCCGTGGACATATAATTTCCTACTCCGAGTTAGCAAACTTAAGATTTATTTCAATGGAACTTTTACAAACAGATTTATTTAAATGGGCCACACACGCTGATGCAGATTTGAGTAATAAATATTGGCTATAGACCCTTAACTTTTGCCATGTCCACAGGAGATGAGGAGAGACGCGAACAAAAAAATGTGTATGACCCAAACCCCCAAATAGGCTGGCAGGAGTGCTCAAATGAGATATCATTCTTATAATTTAAATCTAATTCTTAGGCTATAGACTAAGAGCCGGAAACTACAGCAACCGTATTGAACGTTGGAGGATAATCTTTGTATTATACTTTCAATGTTATACTACGCGAAAATATATTTTATATTCATGCTTCATTGATCCCGAGGGCGTATGCACTTTGGAATTCCTGCAGGAGACGATGCATTTCAAAGTGGAAAGAAATGTTCAATAAACAAGATTAGAAGACGTAATTTTAGTGAATAGTCAACAACATTAAATGTACAATTGACTTGACGAAATGTTCCGAAAGCTGATAGACATTTTAAAAAAGGTATTTCAGGCAGCGTGAAAACTTGCTTAATACCTAGTTATTTCATGTTATTCATGTAAATATAAAAATATTGGTCTGGCTGGAGGACACCGAGACTCTTAAATGTCTACCAGCTTTTGGAATTAAACTCTTTCCAGCCGCAATAATGATGGGGAATTATTTGTCTGTCAACTTGAAATCTCCAACTCACTCCATCTTCACGGAGCAGTCGAAATGTTAATTTAATAAAACTTGTTAGTGTAGCAAAGAGTATTGCTGGTACGCCCTTAGGAACGTCGTGTCGGGACTGGGACTCAAGGCGGGGTCCTTGCTCCAATTTTCTGGATAATTGACAAGATTAAACACGCTAACCATCGCTACACTCCTTTTAACTGTTCCCAAACTCTCGGAACAGAATAATTACGTGACATTAAAATGAAGATTTTGCTCCGGGTTGAACAGAATTATTGCCCAGTTAAAGGTATTATTTCGAGAAATTTCCACTTGAATATTTATGTTCGTTTATTCAATGGCGGGCTTAATCTCTAGCATTCAGAGGTGGGGAGCGGCCGACGGAAGCTGCGATGACCTTAAAGCTCGGTTACTTTAGTGATTTCGGTCGAGATCTTGAATGCCAGTTCGCCATCTTACACCCAAATGAGGTACGAATATTTGCGGTTCATATCTGCAGAAAAAACTTTCGGAACTCGTAAAGCGTTGGCAAAAATTACACTTATTATGCTTCAATGGAAATAAAGACAATTATCTCAACCCCAAGTTACATTGAGGCATCAAGTTTTATGTTTACGAAACCATACACTGTGAGATCTTGTATAACGATTATCGTTGACAATAAATAATTATCTACCTATTTTTTACACGAAATATTTCTCCAAATTAGGGTATTTGACACCACCAAACAATAAAATTGACATACTTATTATGAACTATAAAAACGTGATTTCTAGTGAAAATAAACGGATCACTCACGTCTTAAAACGAGTTTAACTCGATATGTTTCGGGCTAATCCGCAGCCCTTCTTCTTGGAGTCACACGGTAGTTTCATGTTGAACTTTCTATGGAAATACATGTTCATTTATTTCAAAGCACTAAAAATCTTACAGTTTATTGGTTTTCATGGCATAAATAAAGAGATTTTTTACTAGAGTTGTGTGTTAATACTGTCAACTACCCTTCTGTTTCTCTACGTGTATGTAATATCGAGTTCAGTATTGTCTGAGAATGTTCAGAAATTAAATCTCCCTTTCGAGCCAATATCAGGGGCCATCAAAGTTCATCTTTCAATTTGCCTTTCAAACTTATAGATCCCCCGAATACATTGTATAGGATACAGACTAAATATTCGGCCGAATGAAGCTCAAGGATTTTACCAGTATTATTGGCAAGTTTGCTGCTCATTTAGATTGGCAGGATTGAGGATAGGGTTAACAACTGTGTTTATTGATGTTGATTGAAATTAGCGTGAAAGAGTAACAAACATCCACACATCCATCCATACAAAGTTTCAGGTTTATAATATTAGTGCGATATTTTTTATGGACAAGCCTTGATGGCCTAGTTGTATGACGTAATTGCCTTTCAAGCAGAGCGTCGTGGGTCGAATCCGGGCAGGGCACCACCTCTGTGGTTTTCGGAATTTATGTGCGAATATTATGTTTCAAATTTACCATGAGCTTTACGGTAAAGGAAAACATCGTGAGGAAACCTGGACAAACCTTAAAATAGAATAGAATAATTTATTTCTGTTTAGAGTTAGATTTAGGTACAATTTGTATTAAATGGTGTGTGTGAAGTTCCCGATCCGAACTGGGCCTGCGTGGGAACTACGGGCCAAGCCCTCTCATTCTGGGAAAAGGCCTGTACCCTTCAGTGGGTCCTATTTGACGTTGCGTTAAAAACATTAGCCAACCCGGTGGGAAGCGAGTTCTGACGGCGCCACGCTACTGCTTCGTGACAGTTTGATAGGATCCAAAGTCAAAGTCAAATCAAACTTAAAATCGTCATCATAATCATCCCAGCCTATAGAATACGCAGCAATAGGGATGTTTACACCATTAAAAAATAATTTGAAGACATGACTCCAGTAAAAAAACGCTTTATTTCAGCCCTGAAAGTCAGATTAATTTTCAATGAAATGCAAAATTAGATTTTTTGTTGCTTTAAAACAAATAAATAGTTAGTTGATTGAGCATTGCGAACAATGACGTCATTTGTCGCTATTGTCATTCAAACTCTATGGGAGATTGTGTTTTGACAGCTCATAAAAAGAACGTCAGTTGATTGGTGGTGTCAGCATCCCCATTATAGCAAAGATTGTATACACTAACTGCGAGGTGTTACATCCGTAGTCATGCCTAACTTACACTTCTCTCACTCTCCGGGTAAGATTGACCAGCGAAAATGTTCATTCTAATGCACTTATTAACCAAACTTTGTTCTCCGAACTCCAAAACCAAAAAGTGATTTTAAACCAAAAAGTGATATTAAAATAAAGGCCTACACTTAGTTCCATACGAACCGCATAATTAAGATACGTCAAAGTAACTTAACACTTCAGACTTAACCACGATTCTATTCAAAATTTCACGAACAAACGACTGGAAACAGATGGAGTCAGCCTGTCATGTATTATTACTTAACGTCTGGCTGTGGAGTTGCAGCTTCCTAACAAATTATTAACATATGCTACAAATAGTAGGTTAGGTAGCGCCGTGAATTGTTAAAATTTACCATTTACTGGGCAGGCAAAATCTTGCCTTTTCATTATCATCATCATCATTTCAGCCGAAAGGCGTCTACTGCTGAACTTAGGCCTCCCACAAGGCTCGCCAAACAGATAGGCTCAGCGCTTTCCGCATCCAATGCGTTCCCGCCACCTTAACCAGGTCGTCGCTCCATCTTGTTGGAGGCCTACCTAACCTGCGTCTTCCGGTCTGCGGACGCCACTCGAGAACCTTTCGGCCCCATCGGCCGTCAGTTCTACGGACGATGTGCCCTGCCCACTGCCACTTAAGTCTAGCGTTTCTTCGACCTATGTCCGTGACTTTAGTTTTAGCGCGGATTTCATTTTATTTCTTGCCTTTTACATTGCTAAAATTACCCTGATTTTTCGGGAACATTATAGGTGCCATGGCCGCGGTCTATTGTGGTCGAAATAATATCGGATTAAATTATAGCAATGTACATACTGTGTTTTTTTGATATCCTTCATCTTTACAAAATGACTTATTACATTATCGATGGAAATGAACTGGTCATTAAATTTTTAGCTAAATCGAAAAAAAAGTCTACTTTATATGTATGAAGCCATGCATGCATTCACCTACTGACATATAGTTAATAATGACGACTTTTACAGTTATTCTTGAGAAAAGAATTGTAGTGTGCAATATCAATTTGGCGCTTGCTTTCAGTTCGGACAACTAACTAACCACAGTCAAATTTGGCATGAAAATCGATCGTAATATAGTATCTCGGAGCAAACATTTTGAATACTAATACCGTTCGGTTGCATGATATCCGTGAGATTATGATCAATATGTATTAAATGGCGATAATTTTCCAGGCAACAACTACCTTTAAATCTTATTTCGATGGTGCGAGACATATCTTGCGAGCGGCACATGATCACTTAATTAAAAAAAAAATTTTTTAGACTGTTTATTTCATTAAAAAAAATACAATATTGCATGCATTATCTTAACTACTTAATCTTAACTTAAAAAAATTATTGAGTTAAGAAGTCTTTTTGTGTATACAGTCAAGGTCACAAACACACGCACGTTACCCAGAAGTCAAAAACATCTGTACACCTCTTTATCACTAATCATAAGGTTGGTGTTTACATTATATCCGACTCCGAGCCGTTCATATGTTTATGCCCTCGACTGTACCTACGTTTTAATTAATAATTATACAAAGTAATCTATTTCTACGAAGTTAAATCAAATATAATTGGCATTGCTAGTCAGGGTTGCGTAGGTATAAATATACAAACATTAAGTAAGTTTTATGTCGGTAGTTTGCCGTATTATTTTAAATATGTGTCTTTTTATAATATTTCTAGCCTGTCTACTCGTTCGACCTTCAAGTAAGTTTAATAATTCGCTTGAAAATCCATTCAAAATACGCGGTAAGATGCATCTCCATACTCTTTGACCGTATCATAATACCTATATTTACTTAACTTAAAATTCATATTCATAATACCTATATTTACTTAACTTACTAACTGAATATGGACTGTATGGGCCGAAAAAAGTATGTTTTATTTATTTATTAATTCAGATTCACGTTCGTTTACGTTATTAGACAGTAGTTTTACAGGATGGTAGACCTGCGCGGCCTCGCAATGTAACGAAACTCGTACGATTTTTCATAAATCTTAACAATGGGATTACCAAAATATATTAAATTTTGTGCATTGACAAAACATTAACACGTAGGACAATACGCTTCAGAAGTTTCCGCCCTTAATAGCAACCACTTTACCTGTCTATGAATACCTTTTAACGGTTTGACAACGTCACGGCTGAAAAGCCCCGGAATGAAATGCAAGGAAACTCAATTTCCCCCCGTAGTCCGGACGGACAGATCGGAATCCCCGGTCACCGCAAAGAGGTAAAAACTTTCGTAATACAGCGCTCCCGGGACACCGCGCCCTACGGAAAGGCCTAAACATGTTTATAAATATTTAAAACCCGCTTTATTCTCGTTGAAGGCTTTTTGACAAGACGTGAAATTGAAATTGACAGTGCTCCGGCGTAAGCAACGTTTGTTACGGCTTCTCTGAGGCGCTACTACGAAATTCGAAAATCGAGGTTCGTATCGTATTATCCCTCTCACTCTCGTGTCAAATCATATTAGCGTGAGCGAGACGGCACGAAACGAAGTTCGAATTATGCACTTCGTGGTAGGGCCTCTGTATCTCTACTTTTTAACCGACTTCAAAAAAAGAAGGAGGTTATAATGTTCGACTGTATGTATCTTTTTGAAACTACGGTCGCCATGCTGCCTGGCACGCCCTAATAAATAACAAATATGTAGTTGACAACATTAAACAATTATTCCAAGATACAACTCTAACAAAAAAAAAATTATATGATTTTATTCCTCCATCTCCATTTTACCAACGGACATTCTTCATCCATATGTGTTTATTATTCCATTGGCCTGCACAAAGAGTTTTTTAAAAATGTACATACTCAGAGGCTTAATAAAAACAAAATCACGATCGCTTCCTTTGTGTGACGAAAGTTAGTCATACAAACTATATGGGTAACTTTCGTTTCACAAAGGAAGCAATTAGGTTTTGTTTTAATTAAATCCGCTAATTGTGTACATTTTTTTTAAAGTAGGTACTCTGGAATCTTTTCTAATACGAACTGCTAAGGATTGGAATCGCTGCCGTCGTCTGGTATCTCCAAATATATAAAGCCTAGGGATCTTCAAGGCTAGAGTGAATAGGCTTTTAGCTTTTACTGAACCAGTGAGACTACACCTTAGGCCTCATGTGCACTTTTCATCAGGTGAGATTTATAAGTCAATCACGGGTCAGTTTTACGTAAAAGAAATATTTTCAGTTGCTTCAAACAAATAAATATTTGGTAATTTAACATGGCACAGATCACTAATTCTTCATTCAAAATTTACAGCGAATCGCGTTTTAACAGCTTATGAAAAATAATACGCTAGTTAATTGATGTTAAATACCCTATTACAACTAAAAACTTAGACACCTGTATACTTAAAAAAGTTTTAAGTATGTATGTAGAATTTTCATAGTTTGGAGTGGTGTTAAATTGATAAATAATTAATATGCCTTAATATAGAGGTTTCAGACGCTGTTGAAATTTTCAGCAGGGCAAACGGGCAGAGTGCACCTCGCATACATTGTTAAGCGACTTTGAGTGCTATGCCTGTGCTTATATGCGTTAGAATTGGCTGGTTTTTAAAACATAATTTATGCTACCCGCGGCTAAATATAGACGGATGGTTAACAATTCAAAAGAGGTCGTTTGAAAAATGGGCTTACTTTCATTCATTTACCACGACTAAAAACATCAGTTATTATAACCCAGTTTTATATCAAAACACTTGCTTTTACCCACGCCTTCGCTCGCGCGATTTATTATGTCTCGCAGTTTAATTGAAATTCCGAGATTTTACTAAAAATTGTGTGCACGGGCCGGAAGACGCAGTGTAGGTAAGCCTCCAACAAGATGGAGCGACTACCTCGTTAACGGGATGCGGATGGCGCAGGACCGGTTTATTTGGCGAACCTTGGGGGAGGTCTATGTTCAGCAGTGGACGTCTTTCTGCTGAAATGATAAATCGTCTAAATAGTGTCAAGAATACAAATTTCAAAGTTTTTATGTCTCTAGGCTTAACAGTTGTGATTTCACCATCAAACAAAGAACCGATAAAATTTTCAAAAACATCCCATAATGCTCTAAAGAATTTTATAACGATTATTGTGGTTGTTTTCGTATACAGTTTACAGTCCTATAATTGAATTTGTATTATCTGATTCGCTTGTAAATCGATCTTTCATTGGCAAACAATATAAAACTATACTAATAAATAATGCATAATTTGCAGCGTCTCTAAATTGGCGGGGCCTGAAGAAGTATTTAATAATAATAATAATAAATAAATATCATGGGACAATTCACACCAATTGACCTAGTCCCAAAGTAAGCTAAGCAAAGCTTGTGTTATGGGTACTAAGCAACGGATAAACATACTTATATAGATAGATACATACTTAAATACATATTAAACACCCATTCGTATTTTTCATACAAAAATCTGCCCCGACACGGGAATCGAACCCGGGACCTCAAGCTTCGAAGTCAGGTTCTCTAACCACTAGGCCATCCGGTCGTCTGATTTACCCTAAAACGGCCTATGTTCGAGCAATTGTGTGCTAAAAACACATTTTGCATTAACGGAAAGGCTTCAGGGTGACAGCGTCAAATTATGTTTGCGCGCGTCCATTCTCCGGGCTAATATATTTGCAAACTCCCCGAACCAAAACCGGGGCTGGCACGTTACCAAGCCAACCTGAGTCTAGATATACCTATTATCTGCCTTTTACGAAGATAAAAGGGTTTTGTTTGTGCCAGTTTTTGGGACGGTATCTACGTACATTATTAAGTAAAGAGGGTTTTACAAACCTTAAAATTCTGTACATTTTTGTAGTTATTAAAGCGTAGGTATACAATTTCGTAAAAGAATATATACAGAGAGAGAGAGAGAGAGAGAGAGATGTTTATTTACACATATTCGATACAAACACAGAAAAAAAATACATTTGACAGGAAATTTACAAATAAAAAAAAAATATATCGAATAGTATAAATTGGGCCCCACTCAGCATAATGTTGTGGCAAGCCACAACGCTGTTTTTCAGTGGGACCCAGTATATATAATATATTATATACCTATACAGTCTGTGACATACTTAACATTAAATATGTTATTAGTTTATTATTTCAATCTGTTAGTTAGACATTTGTCTTTAGAAGCCATCGACTAAGGGGGAATATTCAAGCGTTTAGACCGCTCGTTTATAATACATTATTACTATCCCACGATTATAACAACGGAAACACAAGTGGCAATAAGTATATTTGAAATGTGATTAATAAAAAATACCTTGAAATTTATTCTTGAACTTCATTATTTTATTTCAAAAGACGAGTTGCAAGCAAAGTTTTTGGCAGACAATAGAAATAAGCCCCTCAGGGACTTTTGCAGATTCTGCAATCTATTAAATCGTTCCTTAATTGTTCCCTGGATATACACTCGAGCGCGGGCCATTGAGAAAATTGGGAAAGGAATTGAACAAAGACTAGAATAAATGCAGAGCACTGACTGGCGCTGGATGCTAAGCCAGAAAAGCTTATCAGTACCTAAACTTTTTGCTTCAGTTTTAAAAATGGTCCCGAAAAGAGTAATTTAGGCCCAAAACTGAGATATTTCATGGAGCGGAACGCCGGAGTCGCAATCATGAAGTTTTTGTGGACTAATTGGTACGTTTTGTAAATGGAAATTCTTCTAGCGCGTTTTATGTGGAGATAGCAATTTTGTATTCATAGACTTTCCAGATATAGTAACTGCACAATATACATGTGTAGATAGATAAATACAGTTGACAAAAGTAAAGTCAGCAAATAAAAGTTGTTCTTAAAGAAAAAAACTTATTCCTTTTTTTTATTATTGGGTGCAGTTTTTAAGGGTTCCGTAGTCAACTAGGAACCCTTATAGTTTCGCCATGTCTGTCCGTCTGTCTGTCTGTCTGTCCGTCCGCGGCTAAGCTCAGAGACTGTTAGTACTAGAAAGCTGTAATTTGGCATGAATATATACATATATCAGTCACGCCGACAAAGTGATTATGTAAAAAAAACTAAAAAAAAATATTTTAGGGTACGTCCCATAGACTTAAAGTGGGGTTGATTTTTTTTTCTCGACTAACCCGATAGTGTGGGATATCATTGGATAGGTATTTGAAAATAAATAGGGGTTTTCTAAAATCAATTTTTGATAAAGTGAATATTTTCGAACTTAACTTAACTTTCGAATCGCACGTCTGAAAAATATGAAAAAAATCATGTAAGTTAAACTTATAAAAACTTTCTAGGAAAATTATTTTCAACTTAATCAGTTGAGCAGTTTTTAAGTTTTTGTAAAAAAATATTTCCAAACTAAGATTGTAATTTAACCGCCATTGCAAACGTTTTTTTCTTTAAGTACCTATAAGATCACGCTAACAGTATCTTCTTTCAAATAAAAAAAATATATTACATCTGAAAAACAATCAACATACATACTAGTTCTAGTAGACTGCAGATTAGATTAGGTAGTTACCCGATTCGCCGATACATGGCGCTGTACCGCCGACGTTGGGACCAAAACAACCACATTAATAAAGTATGCAAAGATTTTTTCGAACCTGCTACGGAACCCTATCTTGGGCGTGTCCGACACGCTCTTGCCGGTTTTTTTTTCTTGTTACTAAAATCAGTAGCATGGTTTCTAAGAACAGATCTTTGTATGTATCTTAGTTTCAGACTTACCCATACTGATTTTTTTTTTCGCCCATGAGAATCCCCATAAAACAAATTTCAGGTATTAGATCAATTATAATATTCATAAATATCACTTGCACACCGAATCAGTATGCATAGATAAGAAGCCAGAGGTCTAAAGTGCTCGGTATCAAAACCGCATTCACCATTTCTTTGTATCAGCTGGAATAGGGTAGAAAGAGATGGTGCATGTTATTTCGAGCATTTAGACAATATGGGCTTAGATTAGATAGCAGGTAGTGAACAAGATTGTTTTATGTTGTGCGCTCCATGAATGATCAGCATTCATAATTGTTTTGGTCCTAGTTTAAGTAGCTCTACATATCTGATACAGTTCCTTTTGATTAACTGGTTCTACAATTATACATGTAACATCATGCAACATAAAGCCAGCGGAATTGATACACAGACGTATACAAACACTATTTAAAATCAGAGCCGCAAAAGGGCGCCGGGACCGGAGGCCAGAACAAACAGAGATATTAATTAAACTCAACGGGAACAGATAAAGCACGGAAAATAAAAAACGTAGTTTGCTTTTGACTGGAATATTACGACGAATATGCATCCAAATTTTATGGCACTCGTACGTTTTCAACTAAGTAATACTGCTGGCCCAATCTGCATAATTAATAACTCTGACGGCACTGTTTCAGAAAATAATCTTATTGCTTAACAAAGTAAGCTCGATGGAGAAACTTGACTTTGAAACACGTCAAAACCGGTTCCAAACTCGGAATTGCCGAGCAATTCATCAAACTCACTCGTTGCAGATCGAAGATTTGTCAGCTCTTACATTACAGCGATCAAAGATTTCCAGACGAGAAATAACTTGGCTTCACGTCACGTCGTCAACTACTGTAATCATAAAAATGAAGCAAAGAATTTCTTCAATATTCGACTCGCTCGTACAACAATGGATTTTATTATTCTTACCTTTCACAAGAGAATTACAGCAATGTTATTATTGAGTATCGGGTGATTGGAAAAACTTGTTTCTTGGTCTTACTATACTTGCGGCGCGGCGCGAGTCGTTCACCTTTAATTTTCGGAGGGATTTGTTAATAAGCTTTTACGTGGAACTAGAGCTTGATGGTGCTTACGGGGCATTAAAATTCAACGGATAAAGACTTGAAGTACGCTTGTTACGTTCATATTGTGCTGGCTGTTTGTATATCTGAGCTGCGCTCGAAGACCGAGTCGGTATTATAAATGTACACAAGTTAGAGCACGTCTCGCGATCTTGTTTGCTTGATCCGACCGCCGCGGAACGGTTACGAATATTCAACTAGACATCTGTATGAAAAAATATTGGAAAGCGGTACTCTATATGTATGGTTTGAAAAACTGGTATGTTATAGATTCGGAGTTTATCCCCTAAACGTCATGTGCGTAAAATGCTCTCTCGCCGTCCCTTGGGAACTATATTTTTTTCAGAGTAAAGACTGTGTCCTTTGCAAAGATCACGCCGATCTCTTACTCCACCCACTCTTGCGATGCAAAGAAAATAAAAGCAAATAAGCACACTTTTACGGTTAAAATTGTAGCTGAGAATACCTTGAACACTGTAAACATTAAAATGTAAGATAAAGCTTTTTAAAAAATGTACGGTGGTAATAGTCTGGTCAACATCTACCTTTTTGCTTTAAAACTTTTGTATATTCACCGAAAATTACGATCAAGGTGTCATTCGATTCGGAATATTATGTAGAAAGTTTAACACGTTGAGTGCGGTACAAGTCATTATTGACTTGTATTAGACTTTCGTTCGGTGCGGCGTTGAAAATAGGCGATCTCTGTCTGGTGCGGCGGTGATTTCACATTGAAATCCCTTGATTCAGAAAGAGACAAGTATACATTTAGGTTTGTTACTTCAAATTATATCCAATAGGTAGGTTCAAAATATACAGACAAATTCGACTTGTACCGCACCAGACGATAAAAAATTGTAATTGGTGCGGTACCAGCCATAACTGTCTTGTAAAGTACCGCCTTGTATCGCACCATGGGAACTGGCCAGTGCAGGCTAGTGTTGTGATAAATACCGACTTTTTTGTATGTAGTTTCGCTAATACTTACGTTATCAATCAATGCACCGAGAAATAGGCCGTAAAAGTGTTTGAACTCACAGAAAAAAGTGACCAAAGTAGCTTTGCGAAAACTACAATACGATATGATGGAATTGTTGCCGCAAAATAGGAAGTCAACAAGTTTCAAAAAGGTACAAGAAGTAAAATGTGCGTTGACTGTTATAAAAAAAAAATAAGAAAAACAATAATGCTACAACAAATCGTATTCGAACATTTAGTTTTGTATTTTTTTTTTAAATAATTGTGAACATCGATAGCGATATTTTGTTTCATTATATTTCCCTTCTCTATAAAATTATCGACATAACAAACCTTGCCCTACCCCCGTGATGCGGTACAAGTCGAATTCGTCTTGTTATTTAAATGTCTTATAACTTCCAAATTAAAGTCTGTATTCTGTGGCGACAACAAACTTATCTAATTAAACATGTCAACTTGCTATTGCAATCATAAAATTATATTTTTTTATAAAAACAAAGAAATATCGGGACAAATTTAATCTTCTGCTTACAAGTCACTTTCGTCTTGTAACGCACTAGTAGAAAAAATGTTACAAGTCAAAAATGGTATGTATAGCACACTGCGTGAGATGTAGTGAAGACGTCCCGCATTCAACGTGTTAAGGAAAGGTCCCAAGAGGGGCCGATAAAAATTAAAAAAGTTATAAGCAATTTATTAAAAAAATAATAGGAATTTGTTCTTTTTTTATTATAACAAAAACTATCACAGATATTCAAAATTTGAAAAAAGACCTGAAAAGAACAGGAAATTTCCAAAAAAAAGTCTTACCTCATAGAACCGTATCTATAATATTTATAACTTTTACAGAGCCCTGAAAATAGAGGTAAAAGCGGGTGGTCTGGCTTCCGCGCGCGATTCGTCACTCGGACACGGTAACAAAAAAAATCATTTTAACATACTAAATATGAATATTAAAGAATAAAAAAATTTGAGTATTTTTGGGATACATAAATAAACAATAATCCGCCGGAAAAAAATTTTATCCTCATTTTTAGGGTTCTGTAGTCAACTAGGAACCCTTATAGTTTGTCTGTCTGTCTGTCTGTCTGTCCGCGGCTAAGCTCAGAGATCGTTAGTACTAGAAAGCTGTAATTTGGCATGAATATACATATCAGTCACGCCAACAAAGTGGTAACATAGAAAATAAGAAAATAATTTTTTTTAGGGTACCTCCCATAGACGTAAAGGGGGGGTGATTTTTTTTTCTCGACTAATCCTATAGTGTGGGGTATCGTTGGATAGGTCTTTTAAAACCATTGCAGGGTTGCTAACATGATTTTTCTATTCAGTGATCTGTTTGCGAAATATTCAACTTTAAAGTGAAAATTTTCATTAAAATCGAGCGTCCCCGCCCCTCTAAAATCTAAACTGTTAGGTGGAAAAATTTGAAAAAATTCAGGTAGTAAATATATCAAATTTACTAGGAAAATTATAGCGGCTAAGATTGCTTGGAAATTATTTGTAGTTTAAGAGTAAATAGTAGCCTAAGGTATAAAACATGCCTAAACTTGGAGATTCCGTACACGTACGAAATCCTTAGAAAAATATTACTTGATTTATTTGTAATGGCTACGGAACCCTACCTTGTGCGTGTCCGACACGCTCTTGGCCGGTTTTTTTTTCATTAGTTATGCATTTGTTAACCAACAACTTTTTCTCAATTGAATGTTAACATAAAAAATCCGATTATTATTGAACTACCTACAACCGTAGGATTTTTTTCACTTCGTGGAGTTATTCTTAAGAGACACAAAAATTTTAATTTCCCATTTATTTATTAACAATCTAAAATGTAAAAAAATTAAAAACTGAATAAAGATAGGTAAAATTTATTTTTATTTTTATTACTCAAATGTTTTGATTTGTAACGGTTAATAGTTGCTTAAAAATATTTTTTTTTTACTTTTTTACCACCATTATTTAAATAACTGTTATAAACAAATGCGTTATTTATAAGATAAAAAAAAATATTTTTTTTCCTTATCTATTTGTTGATTTAAATTATGATTTTTATGAAAAAAATTATTCCTTTAAAAAAATATTTATAGCTAAAAAATGCATTTATTAATTAACAGTCGTTTTTTACCACTAAATATGAATATTAAGGAACCGTTTTTTCTCTATTGTATCATTTTTAAGGATTTTGGAAAATATTTCTTTTTTTTTCAATTTTTTAAGTGTTTATTTAAAAATAATTTGTTATAAACTATTGTTTTTTTTTAATTCTTTATTTTACGATTTTTTGTCCATTTTTTATATACTTTACCATACTATATACAGTGTTCACAATAAATAAATAAATAAATACTTAACTTTTAATATTTTTATGCCCAAAAACTTGTCCTTTGTCCAAAAAGTTGTTGGTTAACAAATGCATAACTAATGAAAAAATCGGGATAAAAATAATTTTATTTATTTATGTATCCCAAAAGTACTCAAATTTTTTTATTCTTTAATATTCATATTTAGTATGTAAAAATGATTTTTTTGTTACTGTGTCCGAGTGACGAATCGCGCGCGGAAGCCAGACCACCCGCTTTTACCTCTATTTTCAGGGCTCTGTAAAAGTTATAAATATTATAGATACGGTTCTATGAGGTAAGACTTTTTTTGGAAATTTCCTGCTCTTTTCAGATCTTTTTTCAAATTTTGAATATCTGTGATATTTTTTGTGATAATAAAAAAATAACAAATTCCTATTATTTTTTTAATAAATTGCTTATAACTTTTTAATTTTTATCGGCCCCTTTTGGGACCTTTCCTTAAACTTTCTACATAATATTCCGAATCGAATAACAACTTGATCGTAATTTTCGGTGAATATACAAAAGTTTTATGCAAAAAGGTAGATGTTGACCAGACTATAAGCTGGTGCCCGGGAGTGTATTTAGCAAGTAGTTCAAAATGCTTTAAATCATTCATTACACTATTAAATTCACAAATGACTCGCTAAGATTCAGGTCTCGGTACAATTTAAAAGAGCACCCAATCGAAACTCGGAGCCTCTCGAAGTCTCCATTAAAACTATTATAACAAGGCATTTAATCCTGTTGTAAGTTGTATCGTCGGAACTGTTTTTAATCCTTCTTCGGTTGCTCTCGATATTGCTCGAGCTTGGAAACGTAAGAGGATTACGTAGCGGTTGATATTTTTTTTTTTATTCTGCTTTGCTGTACCTATGACCAAACACTGCCAATAATTTTAGTCGGTTACTACTCGGTAGTAGTACGAAAAACGTGTAAGTATTAAAGAAGATTTTTTACTAGGAGATACCAACATTAGTAACTATAAATAGTATTAGGTACTAAAAAGTTTACAAAATAAGGGTTAAGTGCTAAGTCCTAATTTACAAAGTCGTTATCTTTTAAAATATTACAAAATTATAAACATTATCTAACTGCCTAACATTACGCACTTTGAGAATTTTTTTAATTCCATCTCGCACCTTTCACATCGGCGCAATATATTAAAACTTACTGCGCAAACGGCGTCTTAATATGCCCTTGAAGATCTTTTTATTACTTTTATTCGTTTCGCGGTTTGAGATAAACCCTTAATTGCGGTTCTCCCCCTCGAGACGGTATAATCTCAAAATCCCTCTATGAAATCGCTGATAGTTTGTGATGTTTTGTAATAGAAGTGGTATTGTTTTGCAAGCATTTTTGCTTGGGTTCCAATTGAAATTAGAATCGTAGTTTAAAATGTTTCACGGTTAATTACTAGACATATTTTTTACGAATTGTAGAGACTTAATAAGCTCGAATTTGTCGGATGCGCCGAACGGGATTTAAACTCATTTAAAAAAAATAGATTTCATTGAGCAAATGTACTACTAAACAAACCACTAGCCTATATAAGTCGCACTGTAGGGCACAGATCTCCCGTCAGGCTTAGACCGTAGTTCCCACGCAGGCTACGTGCTGATCGCGAACTTCACACACACCATTGAAGTTGAACCCACTACACGGCCCTCTGCGGTAATTGAAAGATCATAGGTCAAACCACTAGGCTACCAAAGCTTTTTTACTGGTAATAAAAACAAGCGATATTTTATATTATCAATAAAAATAGTAGATTGTACAACAAGAGTATAAAACGAACCATTTTACCCGAGACGATCATATAGCCACCAGAGCCGGTGCGGCGAGGGTGAATAGACACGTCGAGGAGAAAATGAGTTTAATTCTCGAGTTTTACACTCTGCTTTTCACTTCGATTGTAGTAAGGAAATTGATGCAGAAAATGTTGCTGAACATTGGAAATAAAATTGACTAGCTCTTATTTTTCATGCATTGCAATTTCTATAACAATGTACTACATTTGCCTAGTTTTATTAATTTCGTAATATAAAACAGAGAAGTGAAAAAGATATTTCTGTGATATTTGCAAGAATGTTATTTTTAAGTAGAACTATTTGGATGCCAACTTCAAGAAACGAATCCAAGAAGTAAGAAGACGTCTGAAGCAAGAAATACCATCGAGCATGTTCGGCTCACTCTAAGTATGAACGCCAAGCATATGTTTACAGTTTGGTGTTCTACCTTACAGTGAACTGAGCTGCACTCGAACATCGAGCGAGGAACAAGTGAGAAGAATTAGATACAAGTCTAGCGAGTTTCAGATGAAGATTGTGGTTATTTTACTTTCATGTTACTCTTTACTGTACACATAAACATGAAATTAACAGTTAACAAGAGAAACAGATGTAAAAATGCGAACTTATCCCTTAAAGGATTCTCTTCCAATATTTACCAGATAGACGACCTGATGGCCTAGTGGTTAGAGAACCTGAATACGAAGCTTGAGGTCCCGGGTTCGATTCCCGTGTCGGGGCAGATATTTGTATGAAAAATACAAATGTTTGTTCTCGGGTCTTGGGTGTTTAATATGTATTTAAGTATGTACCTATCTATAGCTATATAAGTATGTTTATCCGTTGCTTATAGTATTTCCAATCATTTATTTTCTCGATGACAGCTCCCGTAGAATGTAACTTTATTACTTACGCAAAAATTTACTTTTAAATGCGAGGTATAAAAAATACGACAACTGCCTCATTTTGTTCCTTGATCCTATATAATATTCATCTAAGACAAATTGAGTCAATATATGCAGTAGTTTTTTTTAAAGTACGATAAATAATAAACGTTTTAATAAAGTTACATTCTATGGCAATACAAATGTCATGATATGATTGCCATAGAATCTTACTTTATTAAAACGTTTATTATTTATCGTACTTTAAAAAAAACTACTGCATATATGGACTCAATTTGTCTTAGATGAATCTTACATGGGATCAAGAAACAAAATTAGGCAGTTGTCGTATTTTTTATATCTCTCATTTAAAATTAGTTTTTGCGTAACTAAACGCAGTTACATTCTACGGGAGCTGTCATCGAGAAAATAAATGATTGGAACTACTATAGTACCTACCACACTACACAAGCTTTGCTTAGCTTACTTTGGGATTAGGTAAATTGGTGTGAATTGTCCCATGATATTTATTTTTCACCTCAGCACCTCAAACAGGCAGGTTTTGCTACTAAAAAACAGTGAGCAAAATCCGATTTTGCTCACTACGTGAGACAAAGTAGCTTTTTAATTTTTTTTTTTAAATGTCAAAGACAATGATGGGTCTGCTTACTGAATTCGAAAGATTTGAACTTCAGTTTGATCTGTCACTTTCATTTCGATACGAAAAGAGCGAGAGATAAGATCACATCGATTCGAATTTCGATTTCAATTTCTATCCTAGTAGACCTAAGAATAAACGAACGATTGAACGTTCGGATACTCATAATAAGTTCTTAACCTTAAAATTGTAATTCGTCTGTTAAGGTTTTAAATTAAATTATTGTAGGTACTTTTTTAATAATTGGATTATATTTTTATATAATCAAATTAATAGTAAAAATGTTGTTGAAAACAAAGTTTAAACATGTATCTATATAATTATTAATAATTTTAACAATCTTGAACATCGTGGTAAATACAGCGGATGCAGCATCGGAACGCAGCGGGTGTAGTATCGGAACGCATCTTTAAAAAAATAGCGGGATTCAAATTTTAATTCTTTTCTTCTGTTTCTCTAGCTACAGAGTTCGATATCTATGAGTTTGGTACACGATCAGAGGCAATTTGGAAATTATTAGAATAGGAATAAGTACTTATTTAATACATTTTTGAATATGATATGAGTGAATTGAGTGAGTCCAGTGACGAAGTCAACAATTGAACACCAGACGAATTAATGGAGTAATACATAATGCAGAGTAAGTTTCTTACTTGAAAAGTCTCGCGAAAAATATTTAAAAGCTTATGATATTTTTAAACAATGCAAACACTTTTTCGGAGACTGTACCTATTGTTAGGTATATATATAATATGAAGTATTTACTCAATGTTGAAAACCACAACAAAGACAAAAAGACGACGTTCATATACCTTTAATAATTTATTATGTTCTCGCTGCTGAGGTGAAAAGTTGTATGTGTCACACGAGACCAAAGTTTTTTTGCATTTCGTGTATTTGAATCACTCGCGCACTCAGGATTCTAACTTAGAATCACTCGCTAAACGCTCGTGATTCAATTATAGAATCCTTCGCTAACTCGTGATTCAAAATCAGCACTCGCAGTAAAAAACAACTTTGCTCTCTTGTTGCACAAATAACTATTATTTATTTACCTACCTATGTAAACTACCGCATAATGAGAAATTAATTGAAGGTGCCGCTTTTTACGTAATCGACATAGTACTGTCATGAACAGAGCTCGGCAGAGGTGAGCTGTTTTCAGAGTTTGCATTACATGGACATACCTTGTAATTCAATGGTAATGTGGTGTAATTTAATAACTAATTAAATTATTTTATTTTGACTGCTTTTCTGCTACGATCTTTACGTCGCTTTCGTAACATTGAGTCTGTGAATGAGCGGGGGGCAGGGCTGGGATCGAGCTGGTGGCGGAGTGGAGTGCTAAGGGGTGACATACTAGGGGCGTTCAATAAAAAGTGAGAATGAGTATGTTATAAACAACTTTTACTAAATGTCATTATATTTTTCGACATAGTCACCTTTTAGCATAATACACTTAGTATATCTTTTTTCTAAACTTAAAATTCCATTTTTAAAAAAGGTCTCATCTTGAGTACTTAAAAAATCTTGTACTGCAGCGACTACCGCGTCGTCGTCTTCAAATTTCTGGCCTCTCGGGTATTGTTTCAATCTCGGAAATAGGTAGAAATCACTGGGAGCGAGATCTGGTGAATACGGAGGATGCTTAAGGATATCGAACCCAGCATCACGAATTGCAGCCATTGCAACGGCGGACTTGTGTGCCGGGGCATTGTCCTGGTGGAACAGCACAACTTTCGAGAGTTTACCTCGCCGTTTTTCGCGGATCTCATTGCGCAATGTTGCTATTTGTTTGGCGTATAAAGTGCCCGTAATAGTGGCTTCATGCTCGAGATACTCAATCATTAATACCCCTTTACCATCCCAAAAAACAGAGCCCATGACCTTACCGGCAGATGGGCTCACCTTGAATTTCTTCGGAGTTGGAGATGATGGCCTTTTCCATGTCATAGACTGCAGTTTCGTTTCAGGGTCGTAATGATGGAGCCATGTTTCGTCCATTGTTATAAATCGCGCCAATAAAAGTTCCCGGTCTTGCTGCATCAGGTTCAAAGCTTCTTGACAAATCTCTAGTCTAGTTTGTTTTTGCGTGTCAGTCAGCATTCTTGGTACCCAACGCGCAGATACCTTTTTCATACCCAAGCGTTCATGTAAAATATTATGCACGCTCCCCGTTGAAATTTTTACATTTTCAGCAATAAAACGAACTGTGACACGACGATCCGCCAAAACTGAGTTTTCGACTTTTTTCACAATTTCTTCAGTTACTGCTGTAGTAGGGCGTCCGGAGCGGGGGTCGTCCATTGTCGATGTTCTTCCACGTCTAAATTCGGCGCACCAACGTGTGACTGTCGAATACGGAGGAGCATTAGATCCTAAAGTGTCCCGCAAATCCAAATTGACTTGGTCCGTAGAAAAATTTTTCAAATACAAGTATTTGATAACGGCGCGCAGTTCAATTTTCTCCATTTTCGCTAACGTACTCAATAGCATTGCAAAGAAATTACCGTACATTTTTTTAAACAAAAGACAGTTAGTTTTTTTTTTCATAGCAATCAGCTAGATAGATTAGCTTTACCGGCCAGTATTTAATTTCGTAATATTAAAAGAGTTTGCATCTCATTCTCACTTTATATTGAACGCCCCTCGTACTTCCTGCTAGCTTTGGCGCCTTCCTCTCGACTGGTCCATTTAGTATTAGACAATTTTGAATGGACTAGGCGGGAGTGGAGGTGCTAAGGGCTGGCGGGGGGTGTGGCATTCCGACGCGTTCAGCTTGGTCACTGATCAGGTGTTGGCCCTGCTCCTCGTTCAATTACAAACGAAGGGGCGCCCCCTTCGCATTCCTTAGTTATAAAAATCTTAAATATTTAAAGATTGTAACTAAGTTTAAGAAAAAATTTTGTAACTTTAATTGCAATAAACAGATTAAATTTTAAATTTTTAAAATTTTAACAAGTGAATTTTATGGCAAGCTTTTTCAGCAAACCTCTTTAAATTATGTTTATCCATGTGCTACTATGAGAGCTAATTAAGTGATATGATGTGATATCAAACACATAAACAGAATAGATGTGGACAATATTTTAATGTACAATTTCACTCCACTCACTCCAGTGGATGTAGAAAGATCTTTTTCTATCTATAGTGGATATCAAACTCGAGAAGTAATGCGTTGAAAAGTGAAAATATTGATAAAAATATAGTTCTTTATTACAATAACAAAGAAAATTTAAAAGAAATAAAAACTTAGTACCTACTCGTTTTGTACAGAACGCATTGTCATTTTAGTATAATTACAATCAATAAAGTTTTATTTTCTTTTAAAGTTTTTTTTAAGGTTTGTCTCTGTTAATATCTACACTTGACATTATTGACGTAAAAATGGCTCAACCCTACCAAGCTCTGGTCTTGAAATGTTTGAATGCGACTATTATTTTGTATGAAATTATTAAGTTCCATTTTCGTCTGTTTGCTACTCATTTAACCGCCTCATTTATCTGGTCACATTTTTTAAGAAACGGCAGAAAATTCTAATACAGTTTCCAGCTATATGGTAGACGTACAGGACCTGTAATAATTATAACCGAAACCCCCTTCAATACTGTCATTTCTTAAAACATTGAGGTGGTTGGAACGCTCGAATAAATTAATGCTACTACCGTATGATCGACCAGTACACACTATCTCGGGCTTCTCGCAGGAGGACAGTGATGGTTATGGAGACCAAATTATAGCACCGTTACTAGAATATTTCACCACCTCTATCATTAACACGTATTTACTTACTAACTGTATTGTTTTTGGCAGTTATTACTCGAAAAATCTACTCCGCGCGTTCATGTTTCCATAGAATTGAAATTTTTACGTAAACGCGATCGAGAAGTATTTTGGTGAAGTAAAAGTTAGTAGCATACTGCAATTCTAGACTTACGTATCACAAATACAAGAGACTGGGAGATTTGTCTAAAATGGAGCTTAAAAAGGCTCGCCAAGAGGACCGGAAAGCCGGTAGCGCTACTTCCTCCGGTAGTAACATCGTGTTTCATTATTCTAGCAATCCAAGTAACAATGGAATTTTTTGAGTTATCCTCACTGTTATATGTAGGTAATAAAGTTATATTGTAAGTTTTAAAGCACAAATCATTTATCTAGGAAAACATTAACATAATATATATACGAGTAATGTGACTAGATATAACGCAATATAAACTTGTATATCACTGGAGACCTACTTTTTGTTCATGCTTTCAGAAGCTTTTTTCAGCATCATTGCCATACAGGTTAAAAACTAACAATAAATACGAAATTTATAATGAATGACAGCCATTCTAAGATAAAATACTCAGGACCTTAATTCTAATACTGGCCACTAAATAAAAAAAACTTAAAATATTTTTGAGCATTTTTGTACTGGCCATTATACAATAGTTATTAAAAAAACATAGTGATCTTCTTTTGTTTTTCTTAAGGTTTTTAGGGTGCTTTTGGTGCATATATTATGATGCAGAAATTCATTACGTTGCGTTGATCATATTATTTAGTGTTTTGAAGTTCAAGTGTTTAATGGTATGTTTATTTTTGGTACTAATAATTAAGTGTTGCCAGTAGCTTCGTCTGCATATCGCTGGAACTATAAACGTAATATATTAATCAGGGATAGTGTAGCTTTCTTAATGAAAAATAATTTAGAATCGGTTCCGTTGCTTCAGAGATTAATTAACTCCCTACAACAAACAAACAAAGTTTACTTCTTTCTTATACAATATAGAAAACTTCCAGTACTTTCACACATACGCTGTCTGAAAATTATTTAGTTATACCAACGGAAAAGCTACATAATCATCCCATAACTGTTGAAAATATTTACCAAATGACCAAACCCAATACTAATATTATAAACGTGAAAGTTTGCATGGATGGATGTGTGGCTGCTTGTTACTCTGTCACGCTAAAATGGTTTGACGGATTCGGATGAAATTGGGCACACAAATAGTATATAACCTGGATTAACATATCGACGGTTAAAAGGCAAAACGCATGAAGCAACACTTTTTGTCAAAATGAGTTATATACATATTTGAAATCAGCGAATTTTTCTCCGTCGTTTGAGCCGGGTTTCATGTAAAGTTCAAAAAATGTCACTTCATGCGTTTTGCCTTTTAACCGTCGAGATAGTATACTTTTATCACGTAAAATTGCATAGTTGCCGCGGGATAGCGAGAACTAAACGAATTCTTTACAGATGGAGTCGAGGGCAACAGATAGTTCAGCTATAAGGTTCTATACATACCAATATCACGACGGTTCGGAGACTTTTGAACAGATTTTAACGACCGCTTTAGCCTAGTTGGTAGTGACCCTGCCTACGAAGCAAGAGGTTCTGGGTTCAAATCCCGGTAAGGGCATTTATTTGTGTGATGAGCACGAATATTTGTTCCTGAGTTATGGATGTTTTCTATGTATTTAAGTATTTATTTATCTATATAAGTATGATTATCCGTTGCTTAGTACCCATAACACAAGCTTTGCTAAGCTTACTTTGGGACTAGGTCAATTGGTGTGAATTGTCCCATGATATTTATTTATTTATTTATTTTAGATTTAAACTGTTCAGCATTTGATATCTATCCTACCTGATGACAAGTGCATATCAAGCCAAAGATGTGTAGCTAAATCATTGAAATGAGTTCTCGCCTGCGCGGTATAGGGCTGGGGGGTTGGACGACAAAGGAGGCCGGGAGAGGTGCGGGCGGCAGGCACACAAGGCCCCCTTTGTCGTCATACCCCCCAGCCCCTGTACCGCGCGGGCGAACACTCATTTAAACGGTTTAGCTATAATAAAAAATACTGGTTCAGTATCTACCTAACAGCCTAACTATTCCCTTTGACGTGTAGAGCCCTTTATAATTCATATAATTTTTTAAGAACAATTTGTAACACAAGCTTTGTTTTCAGATGAATTCTGCGAAGAGTACCCTCACAGCCTAATCCCGACACCAGGGTACTGGATCGAGTGCTCCCGCCAGAAAATCACCACAGACACCATTTGGGACGAGTCAGAGTCCGAGCACGACAGTGGCCCGGATCGAGATAACGCTGAACCAGGTAAGACTATACTTGGATGAATCAACTTTTTCTTGCCACCCGTTGCTATGGTTACACAAATTTTGTCTCCTGGACAACCTAAAAATTTTGCTTTGAGATATTTTGAAGATGTTAGCTGGATAACTGGGGACAAAATAAAAAACACAAAGTTGATTCACCCACTTAACCCTAGATACACATCTACATTTCTGCCTTAGATATAGAATAGAATAGAATAGAATAGAATAATTTTTATTTCGGGCTGCATAGGCCCATATAAAAAAAAATACCTTAAAGACTAACATACATATTTATATTATAACTTAATTACTAACACGAAAAGTCTGTGACGTGGGCACTTTCGCGGTGTCAGTTAACCGGCCACGAAACCGCCGGTATGCGACACCTTTGGGCCAAAACTCTTCTTTTGTGAAGGTCAATAGTTGATCAGTCGGAACCCTCACCACAAATGAATTAAAATTCACGTCATGGCGGGACTCCAACCGCTCGACCCTCAGAGTGAGCTTGGTCTTAACACGCACATATTCCACGATGTCCGCGACCTTCGTGGAGTGATGCAGGCGGGACACGTACAGCTGTGTCGTCGGTGTCGCGGGACGCAGCAGGTGGTTCGGTCCGGTCAGGGCGGTGCCGCACTGATTGCGACAGGCGGGCTTCTTCTTCCTTTCCACCTTAATGAAGCCATCCTTGTCGCAACGGCGACTATCCCTCTTCGAATGTCCCGCTGCTGGTCGCAGGCCTCCTCTCAGAGTAAGAGGACATGGACTACAGTTCCCACGCAAACCCAGTGCGGATTGAACCTCTCATACATCATTGAATTGCTTCACAGTGCAGGCTCCCAAACGATGTTTTGTTTAGTATATCCACATCTACCTAATACTAAACAGAATATTGCTAACGCATTCGCTCCCAAGTATGCATTTTTGCATTTTCGTGGCTTTCGTAGTAACGCTGCCATAACTAAGCAAACATTCTACTGCACATGTGCATTTGAAGACTGCACATGTACATGTGAATTTGATGAATGTCACTTTTTTGGGAAACTGACCTTTTAATTCCACCTATCGGCTATTGGTGGCATCAAAAGGTCAGTTTTACAAAAAAAGTGAAATTCATTGTTTTTCCCGTCATTATTTTGCAATTCCACATGGATGTATATCTGAAACATGAGTTTATTTATGAAATACACAGGTGATCTGAGTATTTTACATTTATAATATCTGAATCCAAGTTTTTCTATTAAAATTACAATACTGATCGTCGCAGTTTGACAGTATATTACATGCAGTTCTATCTAAATAACAATATTTTGGTTAAATTTAATAAAAGCGCCGTAATAACTCGTAGGTAGCCAAAAAATGAGGTAGCAAAATAAGGAGGTTGCGGTGATTCTTCTCCTGTCACATTACACAATGATATAGGGTGAACATCAAATCTTATTTCGTCTCTACCGGCCATTCCTGCTATTTCTATAAACGTATTACATTCAATAGCGGGTGCTAGTACAGTCACCGGTAATATCGGATAGAACAAAGCGCTCGAAAGCATTTGACACTCTCTAACGGCTCAATGACTATTTAAAGTAGTGATGACACCAATCAACTGAGACGTACAGTCAGCATCAAAAGTAGCTCGTCACTTTTTGTACAGGTTGATTCACAAGAGCTAGCACAAATGGATTAAACGAAAGTAATATCACTTTGACATTTTTGTAGGAAAATGACTGATGCATGTCATTTTCATATTTGTGTGAAGTATATTCAAATAGGTAACACATAGATACCTTTCATTCACTCATTCGATCCATTCGTGCCAGCTCTTGTAAATCGACCTGTACTTTGTCGTAATAAATAACTCAATTGTCAATCGTGTATGAGATTGGCACCTGACTGTAAGTAAAGCGACTAGGTACAAAAGTGACCAGCTACTTTTGATGCTGACTGTACTTTTTTGAGGGGTCATAAAACGATTCTCCCGTTCGGCAATTGCAAGTTATGACGTCACTTATGTGCTAACTCGATGAACTTAACTATTTATTTGATTTACCTAGCAGCTGGAAATCTAATTTTGCGTCGAAATGAAAGTTGATCTGGTTTTCAGGGCCAAAATAAAGTGTTTTTAGGGTTCCGTACTTCAAAAGGAAACGAACGGAACCCTTAGAGGATCACTTTATTGTCCGTCCGTGTGTTATTCTATCACGACCCTATATCTCGGGAGCGCGTGGAAGTATCGAGTTGAAATTAAAACCATATTCTCATGTCTACAGTCGCTTCATCAGCATCATCAAACTGCGTACATTTTACTTAAAAGTGGGGCTCTGCTAACACGGGATTACAATAGATATGGCTATTTACAGCGTATATTTTGACATATATCTACACATTTGTACGGAACCCTCGGTCCTCGAGTCCGATTCGCACTTGGCCTTTTTTTTTTTTTTTACATAAAACTGACCCGTGATTGACCACTATCTCACCTGATGAAAAGTGTAGATGAGGCCAAAGGTGTACCTCACTGGTTCAGTAACAGCCTATTCACTCTAGCCTTGAAGAGACCTAGGTTGTATTTATCAGGAAATACAGACGACGGGAGCGAATTCCATTCTTTAGCAGTTCGCATTAGGAAGGATGACGCGAAGCGCTTCGTACGGGCCACTGGAATACTAACCACATAAGGATGAAGACGCTCCCCCCGCCTGGATGTCCGATGGTGAAATGGAGATGGAGGAATTAAATCATGTAATTCCTGCGCACACTCTCCAAAATGTATCCGATAAAAAACAGACAAACAAGCAACTCGACGACGGTGCTCGAGGCTCTGCAGCCTACCACCGATTGACGAACTATCACCAATGAGTCTTCGGGCTCGATGCTCCACCGAATCCAACGCCGCCAACTGATACTTGGCAGAACCGTCCCAAAGGTGGCAGCAGTATTCCATATATGTATTTGCCTGTTTTTTATTTACTATAGTCGCGTCTTAGAATTATTGTTTTACTGTATCATCATCCCTATTATCAAAAACCAGCCAAGAGCGTGTCGGACACGCACAAGGTAGGGTTCCGTAGCCATTACAAAAAAATCAAGTAATATTTTTCTAAGGATTTCGTATGTGTACGGAATCATCCAAGTTTAGGTATGTTTTATACTACTACTACTACTACTACTATTTACTCTTAAACTACAAATAATTTCCAAACAATCTTAGCCGCTATAATTTTCCTAGTAAATTTGATATATTTACTACCATTCTGAATTTTTTCAAATTTTTCCACCTAACAGTTTAGATTTTAGAGGGAGGGGGGGACGCTCGATTTTAATGAAAATTTTCACTTTTAAGTTGAATATTTCGCAAACAGATCACTGAATAGAAAAATCATGTTAGCAACCCCGCAATGGTTTTAAACCCCCCCACTATAGGATTAGTCGAGAAAAAAAAATCACCCCCCTTTACGTCTATGGGAGGTACCCTAAAAAAATTATTTTTTTATTTTTCAACCGACGAAAACAAAAGGAGGAGGTTCTCAATTCGACGTGTATATATATTTTTTTTTATTTTTATGTATGATCACGCATAACTTTTTACAGAGTAGTCCGATTTTGATGATTATTTTTTTATTGGAAAGCGTATACCCCGAGGGTGATCCCATTTAAATTTGGAAACAATATTCCTACCCTAAGGGTAGAAAAACAGGGGATGATTGATTGTTCAGTTACTGATTGTACTATATGACCACGCATAACTTATTACAGAGTAGTCGGATTTTGATGATTCTTTTTTTATTGGAAAGCGTATACCCCACGGGTGGTCCCATTTAAATTTGGAAATAATATTCTTACCCTAAGGGTAGGAAAACAAGGGATGATTGACTAACTTTTTACAGAGTAGTCTGATTTTCATAATTCTTTTTTATTGGATAGATAGGGTATACCTTGAAGTTGGTATTATAAATTTGGAAAAAAATTACCTCAACGATGGAAAAAAAGTATAAAATAAAAACTTTTTAACAAAAAATTAAACCGCCGAAAAAACTGAAAAGCAAAAAATAATACTTTTTTTGTTTGACCTTAATCTAGGTACCAGTTTGAAGTCGGTGCCTCAGCACGAGCCAGGAGGAGTGATAGAAGCCAATCAGGTAGACGATTATATAGGTCCACTCCTCCTGGCTAAGTGCTGAGGCACCGACTTCAAACTGGTACCTAGATTAAGGTCAAACAAAAAAAGTATTATTTTTTGCTTTTCAGTTTTTTCGGCGAATTAATTTTTTGTTAAAAAGTTTTTATTATTTTACCACTTTGTTAGCGTGACTGATATGTATATTCATACCAAATTACAGCTTTCTAGTACTAACGATCTCTGAGCTTAGCTGCGGACAGACAGACAGACGGACAGACATGGCGAAACTATAAGGGTTCCTAGTTGACTACGGAACCCTAAAAAAGATACGAACTTCGTCTAAATTATAATTAGGCCAATCGCTAATCAGTTTTAAATTTAAAAAATCCTTACTTAATAGTTGCACTATTGCTCTACATAATTGCTCTACATAATTTAACGATCGCTTTAGCCTAGTTAGTAGTGACCCTGCCTACGAAGCAAGAGGTCCTGGGTTCGAATCCTGGTAAGGGCATTTATTTGTGTGATGAGCACGATTATTTGTTCCTGAGTTATGGATGTTTTCTATGTATTTAAGTATTTATTTATCTATATAAGTATGTTTATTGTCGTCTAGTACCCATAGTACAAGCTTTGCTTAGTTTGGGACTAGGTCGATTTGTGTAAGATTGTCCCCTAATATATTTATTATTATTACTAGCTTTTGCCCGCGACTCCGTCCGCGTGGAATTTAGTAATTTGGGCAGCTTATTTTTTTATCCAATTTGCTTTTTCATCAATTATGGCTCTCCTTAGATCCTTCCGGAAGAAGTGAAACTTCATAATAAACCAACCCGCTCCCAATCCGCCCCCAACCCGCCCCCAACTCGCTCTCAACCCGCCCCCAACCCGCTCCCAATCCGCCCCCAACCCGCTCTCAACTCGCCCCCAACCCGCTCCCAACCCACCCCCAACCCACTCTCAAGCCGCCCCAACCCGCCCCCAACTCGCTCTCATCCCGCCCCCAACCCGCCCCCAACCCGCTCCCAACTCGCCCCCAACCCGCCCCAACCCGCTCCTAACCCGCCCCAACCCACTCCCAACCCGCCCCCAACCCGCCCCCAACCCGCCCCCAACTCGCTCTCAACCCGCCCTCAACCCGCTCTCAACCCGCCCCCAACCCGCTCCCAAACTCACCCCCCACCCGCTCTCAACCCGCCCCCAACCCGCTCTGAAGCCGCCCCCAACCCGCTCTCAAAACGCCCCCCCACCCGCTCCGAACCCGCCCTATCTAACTGGGCTATCTAACACTGAAAGAATTTTTCAAATCGGAGCAGTAGTTCCCGAGATATAGAAGTTTTACTTCAAAAACCCACGATTTTGAAACATTCTTCCGCTCCGCTCCGCTCCTTTTGGTGTTAGCGTGATGATTATGTAGCCTATAGCCTTCCTCGATAAATGGGCTATCTAACACTGAAAGAATTTTTCAAATCGGAGCAGTAGTTCCTGAGATTAGCGCGTTCAAACAAAAAAACCTGTTCGATAAATTCTTAAAATAGACGTATCTTTCTTATTTGTGCACCGATTTAAATGAAACAAACACTAAATGTTAATCCAAGAAAATACCAACATATCAGTGAAAACCGCATCCTTCTAGATTAAGCCGTTCCTGAGATTAGCGCGCACAAACGCACAGACAAACAGACAAACAGACACACAGACACCGACTTGTTACAGATTTATTATATGTATAGATTATTATTATTATAATGTTAAGAGACTAATGGTTTATTTATTATTATTTTTTACTAATTTCAAAATGTAATTTTATTAGGCAGTAGACTTTATTAACTAAAATAAAGTTGCAATCAAATGAGAACTGCCGGCTATTTCATAACGTATCTTGGTGAGGAGCCATCTTTCGAGATTCTTCTGCTGTCACATTTGACATTACTCAGAAACGGAGATGAAAATTTAATTTGATCCTACTCTGCCTCGTCGAATCCGAGAAATTCAGTTGCAATTCATACAATACGCAGTAAAATTGTTTTATGTGCTCTCTCTATCAGTGTTGAGAATTTTATTCTAGTTTTAAAAGTTCTCTTTCGCTAGTCGATGTCGGGTTACGGTTCTTAAGTTATATAGGTTACTGAAATATTCCACTGCAATAAATACAAGCATACAAATACGTGTTAGTTAGTAGCAAATGAAATGAGTATAGGTAAGTTACCTCTTGATAATGTTTTTATTTAAACTGCGATTCCATACTTCAAATACTATAAATAAAAAAAGACGAACGTCTGATCTCGTGTTCTAACATCCATTTGAAATCAATGGATGATCAAATAAGGACATTTGTTATATAAATTTATACATAGTTAGCAATCGAAGAAAATATATTATTCGCATGAAATGGACCAATATTTCTGTCCTATAATGGAATATAAATTCATAGATATGAGACGTGGCCGCTAACGATAGGCTCATAAGGAAGCTCAAAGTCACTCAGAGGGCAATGGAGAGGGCTATGCTCGGAGTTTCTCTGCGCATTAGAAATGATGAAATCCACGCAAGAACTAAAGTCACCGACACATATTATGTAGCTCGAAGAATCGCCAGACTCAAGTGGCAGTGGGCAGGGCTATCGCTCGTAGAACTGACGGCCGATGGGGCAAAAAGGTTCTCGAGTGGCGTCCACGGACCGGAAGACGCAGTGAAGGTAGGCCTCCAACAAGATGAAGCGACGACCTGGTTAAGGTTGTGGAATCGCGTTGGATGCGGATGGCACGGGACCGATCTGTTTGGTGAGCCTTGGGGGAGGCCTATGTTCAGCAGTTGCCGTCTTGCGGCTCAAATGATGATGTTGAGATATAATCTTAACATAAGTACTTTCAATACAGTTATTTTTATCTTTTAATGTACAAAATCTCGGGTGTTTATGGTCACACTCCTCTGAAAAGCCTCGACTATTTTTGTGGTTTTTTTTTAATATATGACATGTATGAGAATAGGTCAAAACAGTATTTTTCACTCTCTTACACACCCACTCCCCATTTTTTAATCGCAATTTTTATATGGCAGAACAACGTTTGCAGGCTCAGCCTGAAAAAATAATAAACCTTAACAAAAACTTAAATAAAAACAAGGTATTGAGACCCTGGGTCCAAAAGGCTGGATCTCTCTCAATGAAATGCCATCGCCAATCAACGAGGGAATGATTGGCGATGGCATTTCATTGAGAGTGATCCAGCCTTTTGGACCCAGGGTCTCAAGAACAACAGCAACTAAATGTTTGCTGAATTGAGACCCTGATATTTTATTGCTTTCCTGCTTTCGTCTCCCTCCTCCGCTGAGCCAGCTTTTTTGTGGAAACCTGGAGGTGAGAAAGGGCTAGTGTATCGACGCAGGTCGTGTCCCAAACTAAGACCACACCCACCTTCCAGGGAAACTGCGACATACCGTCCACCCTTTTTGTCATCACCCGGCTCAATCAATGTGCGATAAAAGAGACATTAAAATTTCCAGCGTAACCTGCAAACTTCGATCCAGGGCAAAGTAGCCGCGGGCAAAATCTAGCAAATAAAACAAAGCCATCGGGACGCTAATGTAATGACTAAAATAAAAAGACCAAGACGCACGTACACTCAGACACAAAAAAAGTAATACTCGTTGGGTTTCCGTTAGGGGCTTTACGTAAAATAAAATTTTACGGCAGACAGGTATCAAACAACAAAAAGAACCGTTTCAAATATTTCCTCCCGACACTTACAGGTGACGTAAAGGAAACTTTTTCTAATTTCAACGAAACGTTATTAACTTAAGACTCGTTATTACTTTCGATTCTCGGGTAACTTTCTTTAATTAACTCAAAGGGAACACGCAAATTTGAATTGTTGTATCGTCTCTGTTGTCGCTATTATTATTTTTCACCTCAGCACCTCAAACAGGCAGGTTTTGCTACTAAAAAACAGTGAGCAAAATCCGATTTTGCTCACTGCGTGAGACAAAGTAGCTTTTTAATTATTTTTTTTAAAAGTCAAAGACAATGGTGGGTCTGCTTACTGAATTCGAAAGATTTGAACTTCAGTTTGATCTGTCACTTTCATTTCGATACGAAAAGAGCGAGAGATAAGATCAAATCGATTCGAATTTCGATTTCAAATTCTATCCTAGTCGACCTAAAAATAAACGAACGATTGAACGTTCGGATACTCATAATAAGTTCTTAACCTTAAAATTGTAATTCGTCTGTTAAGGTTTTAAATTAAATTATTGTAGGTACTTTTTTAATAATTGGATTATATTTTTATATAATCAAATTAATAGTAAAAATGTTGTTGAAAACAAAGTTTAAACATGTATCTATATAATTATTAATCATTTTAACAATCTTGAACATCGTGGTAAATACAGCGGATGCAGCATCGGAACGCAGCGGGTGTAGTATCGGAACGCATCTTTAATAAAATAGCGGGATTCAAATTTTAATTCTTTTCTTCTGTTTCTCTAGCTACAGGGGGGTTACTACGAAATTCGAAGTTCGAAGTTCGGATCGTGCGGTCCCTCTCACTCTCGTAATAAATACCATTAGCGTGAAAGGAACGGCATGAAACGAAGTTCGAATTTCGCGCTTCGTAGTATAGGGCCAGAGTTCGATATCTATGAGTTTGGTACACGATCAGAGGCAATTTGGAAATTATTAGAATAGTAATAAGTACTCATTTAATACATTTTTGAATATGATATGAGTGAATTGAGTGAGTCCAGTGACGAAGTCAACAATTGAACACCAGACGAATTAATGGAATGAATTGAGACGAATTAATACATAATGCAGAGTAAGTTTCTTACTTGAAAAGTCTCGCGAAAAATATTTAAAAGCTTATGATATTTTTAAACAATGCAAACACTTTTTCGGAGACTGTACCTATTGTTATATATATAATATGAAGTATTTCTCAATGTTGAAAATCACAACAAAGACAAAAAGACGACGTTCATATACCTTTAATAATTTATTATGTTCTCGCTGCTGAGGTGAAAAGTTGTATGTGTCACACGAGACCAAAGTTTTTTTGCATCTCGTGTATTTGAATCACTCGCGCACTCAGGATTCTAACTTAGAATCACTCGCTAAACGCTCGTGATTCAATTATAGAATCCTTCGCTAACTCGTGATTCAAAATCAGCACTCGCAGTAAAAAACAACTTTGCTCTCTTGTTGCACAAATAACTATTGTTCCGTCTTAATTGTAAGCACATACAGCTGAACTCATGCTGATCTTTAAGTCAGTAACTAAAGCCGTGGTAAAAAGCCCCCATAACTAATAGCTTTGACAAATTATCTCGATGTCTACCTATTAGTTCTATTAATCTGGAGAAGTATCCCACTACTGAGAAAACTCCTCCCCGTGTCCTCCATTTGTCATATTACATCGGTATTGTGTGATACACACACTAAAATAATGTTACTTTGAAAACTTGGCCCAGACACTTTTTAGGGTTCCGTAGCACAGGGTACCAAAGGGCCCTACTACTGAGCTGAGACTCCGCTGTCTGTCTGACTGTTTGTGTGTCTGTCTGTCACAGGGCTCTTTCTATCTGTTGTGCCGTAATAGCTCTAGACACTAGCAATTTTCACCGATTATGACTTATTACTATGGCCGCTATATCAACAAATACTAAAAATAAAATAAAGTTAAAAACCGTCATACAAGAAACGTATCTTTTAGTGTTTTTAGGCTCCTAGGTATTGTTAGGCGTTGCTAGGCAACGCGAGCAACCCTATGTTATTCGGATGTTTATCTACCTGTAAGTTTGCGGCTTACATTTCGGCAATTTTTTACTGAACTGTTTTTAAAACATTGTGCTGGAGATACGGAACCCTTCATTTACGAGTCCGACTCGCACTTGACCGGTTTTTATTGTTTCTGTTTCCCCTGTGTAGACGATACTTAAACATTCAATTACTGCAATCCTAGGTATGTAAGTAACTTTTTTATTTTGATAGTTTTAACATGTTAAGAGCCAGTTACCTAACAGTTGTTATTACAACAACTGACAAATGGCAATCATAAACAATCGTTACTAAAATAGGTAGGTACAAATATAGCTAGCCTTAAACTGACGAAATACACATCTCACAGACGGTACCTACACCGCGTAAGTGTTTTTACTCTCAAACCACGTCGTCAGTTAAGGTTACTTTAGACTTTCAAAAAATATGTCCTTCCATCAAAGGACACTTTTGGCAGTGTTTTTTTATTTAGTTAGTAGTTGTACCGTTAGTAGGTAAAAACAATCTAGAAAATGAAATATGAGAGATAAAGATAGCCAGTGCTATAAATATGAATACTACCTGCAACATTAACTAATAATAAAAAAAAGTCGTTAACTGCATACACGTATAATTTATTAATAAAACTGCCAAACACTTATAAAAACACAATATTCACAGAACAGGTTGGAAATAAAACACACACGCGCGGGGTTAAAAAATTACACAGCGTAAGCACCGTAGGGGTTGAATGCACCTGTACGGAACGCGGCACATAACGCGGTCAAAGTACACATACAACAAAGGCAACGTCGAGCCGAATTTCGGTTGGTCGGGCCTAGCGAGCTCCTTCGGTCACGGACCGATTAGGGCTTCGGGCATCAAGCTAAAAAAAGGGTAACCAGGCGAGGGTGTGCGGACGATGATGAGGATGTAATGGGGATGGGTATGAAAATGATCCGCCGCACGGCTCTGGTGGCTACACTGACTGCTACCCAGAGCTCCGGAGTCGCGCCCACCGAGAAATCGGGCTCCGAGCTTCGACGTATGGCGCTATAGCCGCTACAGTAACTAACTAAAATAGGTAATAATATTCCGAATGGGCCGAGGAAGAATAACGTTGGCTTGCAAAGTGCCTTAAAAATTTGGAGGGGGACCTAACACCTTAACATTACTGACAGATCAAATAGTATACGCCGGAATACGATCGTTCGGCTAATAAGCAAAGTTAAACCGCCTGAGTGGCCTCACGCGGAAGTACGTTGGGGTCTTCTGCACCGACACGGCATCCCGTTGGTCGCCTCCGAACTCCGCGCGTCAAGCAAGCACTTCGGGCATCCTGGGGAGCTGGCTCCGTGCGGCTGAGGTCTAGCTCCGGTACCCGGAAGCTGGAACAATTCAACCCGAAATAAGCAACGCCACCCCAAAAGCCGGGACTTGTCCAAAGGCGAAACCACAAAGCGATGCTATTAAAACTCACCCTGGCGTGATAAACGACAGGCTTAGAAACCGACGGCAAAAGCGGGACCCCTCGGTCACCGCCCAAGGGACAGGACTGCCCTTTTCTTCTTCGATGAACTGCTCAATTTGGTCCCACGGACCGACGACGCACTATGCCCACTACTCGGGCGCACTTCACAAATGATAACAGCTTCGGACAAGAACAAAACTATGTCCCACAGCAAAAAAACTCAAGCTTTCGTAACGACGTGAATCGTCCGCCTTCCAGTGAAATAATGCCAGACCCACATTCAATTTTTTCAGTCTAGAACCAGACGACAAAATTTCAAAATTTGACACAACAAGCGGCCTGTTACCAGTGGCCACTTCCACCAAAAAGTTCAAAAAAATCTTATAGTATTTACCAACCTACATGGAGCGTTTTTCGCTGCATACCTTTCTATTAAAAACGCATACTTATGCCAATTCAGGTTGACAGACATGAAAACCATTGTTGAATCCTAGTGGATTGACATTTTTAGTTTTGATGATTTTTTTTTTATATTTTTGTAACTCGTTGTTAGGGTTCCGTAGTCAACTAGGAACCCCTATAGTTTCGCCATGTCTGTCCGTCTGTCTGTCTGTCTGTCTGTCTGTCCGCGGCTAAGCTCAGAGACTGTTAGTACTAGAAAGCTGTAATTTGGCATGAATATGTGTATCAGTCACGCCGACAAAGTGATTGAATAAAAAAAAGTAAAAAAAAATTTTTTAGGGTACCTCCCAGAGACGTAAAGTGGGGGTGATTTTTTTTTCTCGGCTAACTCTATAGTGTGGGGTATCGTTGGATAGGTCTTTTAAAATCATTGCGGAGTTGCTAACATGATTTTTCTATTCAGTGATCTGTTTGCGAAATATTCAACTTTAAAGTGAAAATTTTCATTAAAATCGGCCGTCCCCCCCCCCTCTAAAATCTAAACTGTTGGGTGGAAAAATTTGAAAAAATTTCGAAGGGTAGTAAATATATCACATTTACTAGGAAAATTATAGCGGCTAAATTGCTTGGAAATTATTTGTAGTTTAAGAGTAAATAGTAGCCTAAGGTATAAAACATACCTAAACTTGGATGATTCCGTACACATACGAAATCCTTAGAAAAATGTTACTTGATTTTTTCGTAATGGCTACGGAACCCTACCTTGGGCGTGTCCGACACGCTCTTGGCCGGTTTTTTTTTATTCAAATACGGTCTGGTGCTTTATTATATGCGGTGCCATATTCTGCAGCCGCACGCGTTATTCGAAACGAAATAATTGTCGTTAGCGGTTAAAGTAGACACAACGTGTTGTGGTCAGTTTGGTATTTCCCAATAAACGTGCTTTCCGGATCAGTGGATGCGCTTTGTGAAATTTTCTGTTCAAATACAATATCGATTCACAGTTTGTACAATCGACATATTTTTGTTTGCACCCCATACGATTTTTTTAGGAATAATACAGAGTTTAGATGTGACCATAATTAATGTCAACATTTATAAACTCAATCATGTGTAATTATGTGTACCATTATTCTAAAGCAAAACTTTACGAAAAATAATAGTAATAACTAAAGCATAATTATGTAGGAGTTCCTTTAGGCAAGGTTCCGAAGATACTGGCAGCGTTCCCCCTTTGAATAGCTAACAATGAGCTATTTCTTTGCCCGAGGTAGATGCCAGCTCTTCGGTCTCCTGTGACTCGACTAACCTCTCTGCTATTTCCTTAAATAGCCTCATAGCATTAGGATGGTATCCCCTTGAATCGTAGACAAATTTTTCATCGAATTTAATTTCATGGAAAATGATGTATAGAATGTTCAGTTCCTATAATATCTTTAGCAGTAATCTGGTTTCATATATTACAAAAATATACATTACAAATTTTCTTAATTCCTAGAATAACTGTACAAGGATTTTTGTTTTTTAGATCATACATTCCGAAACTATTCAAAAGACAGAATATATAAATATCGAATTTCTTTTCATCGAGACGTTTTATTACAAATCCCGTTTTATTACAGAGAGCGAGCGAAGCGAGTGAGCAAGACGGGTCAGAGCGGAAGCGACTCGGAAAGGTTAGGTTCAAAGGCTAATTACCGGAGCGTAGCATAGCGAGGTATATTTTTTATGATCACCCTGGAAGTATTGCTTTTTATATAACTACAGTTATTAGTGTTTCATTGATTAGTGAAAATTATGTACGATGTGAATAATTTTCTATAAAACATTATTTAATACGATTTTAATAAAACATGAAATAAAATCCAATCCAAACCCAATCCGCACTGGGCCCGCATGGGAACTATGACCCAAGCCCTCTCATGCTGAGAGGAGGCCTGTGCCCTGTAGTGGGACATATATAGGCTGGGATGATGATGATGATGATGATGAAATAAAAAAATAACGATATAAAATTCTGTAGAATAAACAAAAACCATGATTTAACCGTTCGATGACATGGAATAGTCGATGAAATGAAAATACGGGAAACGTTGTCCATGAACTATAATCGATGAAAAGATTGTCTACGATTCAAGGGTAAACCCACTAGGATCCCACGGACCAAAGATAAATTATTCTTTGTGAAGGTAGAAAACATAAAACATACTGCATTTTTAATTTTGACAGCAATTCTTTGTTCATAAAAACTACACATGACATATTGACATAATTGACTTACATGCGATAATAAACCTTGTCATTTTATGGCGCGCAAATGACATTGAACCGTGGGGCGGTAAACATACAAAATAGATTAAATCGCCATGGGTGGTACCTAGGTATTAAATCCGCGAACTTAATGAAAAGCTTAATGATCCCTTAAAGGGATAAGTTCGCCTTTGTACATGCATTTCAACGGTTGTCAATAATGTATTTCTTTTTTTCCTTATTTTTGTACAATAAAGAGTTTACATACATACATACATACATAAAAGCAACTGAAATTTTCACAAAGCTTCAAACCGGTATCAATTAGGATATGCCGATATATTTTCTTTTCTGTTTCAGTTAGCATGTACTGAACCGCTGTGACTCGTCTACTATTATTACACAAACCCCTGGAGACAATTTCAAGTATTTACCTGTTACGGTTCAAGGGATAGAGTTGTGACAGACGGACGGACGGACGGACGGACGGGCAGACGGACGGACGAACAAACAGCGGAGTTCCAGTAATGGCCCGTGGCAACCTTTGGGTACGGAACCCTAAAAAGGTAGACGGGTGCCGATAAAAATCTTTTGACCTAATTCCTTACTAATTAAACACATTTTGACACTAAACACTATAACTTTAAGTAGGAAAGTCTACTCAGTTATATTTTACTCTTTCTTGTAAACGGACGTAAGTCACAAAATGCGAAGTATTACATCACTATATTATTATCAGGCAGCCAAAGAACGTTTTATTTGACATTTTGGAATACCGGTCCGGCCGTAACAGGAAATTAAAGTACCTTAACAATATTGTCAGTCGGTTTGAAATGAAAATACGTGAATGTTTGCTTTATGTTGTTATTTACGAAATTTGTTGTGCCATTTACTTTTATTTAATAAAACTGATGCCAAGCATTCACGAAATTTTGCATTTCAGATATTGAAAGGCTGAAGTGAATTGTAGTAGTTCATGGTGTGCGTCACACACACTTATAGGCTCTATGGTTTAGTCATGTAGACTCTCTTTATTATTCTTGCTCGGCAGTAGAATGTAGACTAAGGTATATTATGAGTCATTAATGCCGGTGCTCCTCAGGGCCAGTGCTATCTGCCAATCTATTCTTGCTGCACATAATTGACCTGTTGGTATATCCCGGTACTTTTGCATACGCCGATGACAAGCACAGTGTCAAAAAGATATTTGTCCGATGCTCGGGCGAGTAAGTAGGTCAGATGCCAATGCTCTTAGAGAAGCTATGATAGGTAACTCGAACCGAACCCTTCAGGCAGTGTCCGATTGGTGCGAAGCCAATTTAGTCGGTTTTAATGCTTCTAAAACCCAGGCGTGTTTGTTTTCTGCAATATGAAGTTCTTTTCATCTAAATTCAACTTTCCGAGGTGTGCCTGGTTCAATATTTGACCACTTTTAACTCCTCGGTTTAGACCTCTCGGCTAAACTTAACTTCGGGAGTTACATCAAATCCTTGGCGAAAACCGCTGTGAAAAAGCTTGGTATCCTATCCAAGGTTAGGCGATACTTCACCACGGAACAGCTCATTGGTCTTTACGGAGCCCAAGTCCGATCCTGTGTCGAGTATTGCTGCCACCTTTGGGACGGTTCTGCTGAATATCAGCTAGCTGCTTTGGATTCGGTGGAACGGTCGGTATTATACCTATTTACTAATCTCAAATTTTCGTAAAAAGTGCAAAAATTAACATGTTTTTAATTTTGCATAGTGAATTCGCTGTTAAGTGTGGACCAACCCTTTTCATATTTATTTTTTTACGTATTTGTACTGTTAAACTTAGATAATTATTTTTAATTTTAATTTATGCTAGCTCGTTTATCCTGCGAAACAGAATTCTCTAGTAACTCCTACGAGGGTTGCTACGAAAGTTTTTAGCTGTATCAAAACCATTCATTTTTTTGTAAATTTCTTTAATATTTTTCAAAATATACCCCTCCAAGGTCTACACATCGCCTCATTTTAAAAAACCAATCCTGAAAACACTTAAAAAACGCGTTCTGCGGTAGGTCGAAGAAAAGCCACTCAAATTCTTGTACTGCCTCGTCCGAATTCATGAAAGTCCGGCCACGCATCATTTTCTTTACAGTGGGGAATAAGAAAAAGTCACACAGGGCCAGGTCAGGGCTGTAGGGTGGATGCGACACCATCTGAACACCTGTACTGTTCAAAAAGTCCATTGTTTTTGCTGCAGTGTGTGCAGGTGCATTATCTTGGTGGAAAAAATTTCCCCGAATACCGCTCTTTGGGCGTTCCTCACCCAGTTTTTCGAACGCTTGGGGTAGACAAACATCGGTGTACCACTGGCAAGTAACTGTTCTTTGATCTTCAAGTGGAATTACAGCCACTGGTCCACTGCAACGAAAGAAAACGGCGATTATTTTTTTGTTGACACTTCGGCCTCGAGCAATTTTTAAAGGCGGTCCGTCTTATTCAAACACCCACTGCATAGATTGCTGCTTTGTCAGGGGGTCATAGTAGTATATCTAAGACTCATCAGTAGTAAGGATGTTAGAAACCTGCTGGGAATGGCCTCCGTCAAATTTGCTGAGCATAAACTGACACCAATCTACACGCTGGGTTTTTTGCTCTTCGGTCAGCAAATGTGGTATCCAACGCGACGCGACCTTCCTGACGCGAAGATGATCATGTAAAATGCTTAAAACTGCGGGTGATCCAATGCCTAGTTCATGTTCGATTTCCCGAAGCGTAATATTCCTTCGTTCCTTAATCAATCACTCGGCTCTGATCACGTTTTCTGGCGTTACTGCACTTGACGGCCGTCCTGGTCTCGGCTCATCTTTGATGCACTCTCGACCCCGTTTAAACTCGCGGTACCAATACGAAACTGTGGCTAACGATGGAGTGGACGTCCAAAATGCAACGTTTAAATTTTTGTGAGATTCCTTGAATGTTAAGTTTATTTTATAGTCATAGAATATCATAGCACGAAATGCTTCTCGCGAGAGCTCCATTGCAAAAAACAAAACTGGACTGACATTGTCAACAAAAAAAATTAAAAAAGAAAATGTTACTGGCCAGTATGCAATGTCACTATACAAAGATTTTAATAGATAAATTATCGTTAATTTATCATGCAATTTAGGAATAAAATATTTATAGTTTTCATACAGCTAAAAGCTTTCGTGGCAGCCTAGGTATTAGCGACGTGTACAATCGGCCAAAAATATGGTCTACCACCCTACAGTAAGTTCATTTGCACGTCATAATACAACGAGGTCGATTTTCTCTTGCAATAATATTATGACAGTGACTAAAGACTTCACTCAGTTACAAAAGTCAACCTTAGCGATATTAAGATCTCACAGAAACTTTTGTCAAAACTGGTAGACCACTTTCTTGGCCGACCGTACCTATATGTATAAACTTTTTGTAATACATTGTAGGTATCTCTTGTTATCTTGTACTGCAAATTATTTAATAAATTATTTTATCTTTTAATTAGGTAATCTATCGAGAATTAAGAAGTGCGCAGGGAAAAATATCACTTATTTATTTCTAGGACCTTAATTCAAAATCTATTACCAAGATACTTATGTAAGTTAATAATAATAACATCTTCAAGGTAGACTAGACTCAAGCCACTGGAGCTGCTAATCAAAGCTCATTATTCTTACAGTAATTTACATTTAGCAAGTTAGCTAAATCAAACTCAATATTCAGAGCAACTGTATTAAACGTATTCTACCAGTTTACTAGCTGACTGTACCCACGGGAGGGCATGAATCTTCAGATAACACTTAGATACCTACTATATAAAAGTTAGGCCTTCATTTGAATTTATATCAGACATTTATTGCCAACTCACAGTTACGGTGAAAAATTTCACCTATAGGTACCTTTAGCTATCTTGATGCATATCTAAGGAGCCCCGTGACTTATAAAATGTGGTTTTCTGGTTTAAAAAGGTTTTTTATTCTGTGTTTTGATACGAATACGCAACCTCAGTAGTTTAAAACGGTGTCGACTTAGTGACAAAATTCCGTGTCAATTTAAGAACGTTACTGAAGCGTACCTACACTTTCGTTCGTGAAACTAATGAGTCTCTTTCCATTATTTTCCTATGTGCCTCCAATGAATATACTCAATATTATCAAATCAAAATAAGAACACGATTTGAAAGTACCGTTAGTACAATAATAAATAAATAATAAGTCAATCTATTTTATGATATCTTCATAAGTGCAGACACTTATTGATAATGGATTTACAAAGTATGCTTCAACCATCATAATCAGTCATAGGTAATTTGACAAATCTGTCATTATTACGATTGTGTTATGAGGGAATAATTTTTGATGGTGTTACTAAATATAATTTTACTTTATTTTTTTTTAACTTCTTCGTACTGAAATAAGTTGTTTCATTTATCTTCACTCTTCCATTGACAATGTCATGTCATTTAATTCAAAAACGATATATGTGCTCGATCCTAAAGTAATCGCGGTTTGATAATAACTAGTACGTTGTCCCCGTAGCAGATTTAATTGAATTAAAACGGTTCGTAACGGCATACGCGATGTGTCATTCCTGACACGTTTTCAATTTATCGCCTCGTCCGCGGCGCCGGCACCCGCCCGCCGTCTTATCGTGCCATTCAGCCATGCCATCTGTGTAAATGCGATGTGATGCTGTGTAAGTGCTCAGTAAGTGTAACTGACCCGATCCTTTTACTGCTTTTGCATCACAATGACCAGAAGTTTGATTGAAGATGCGTTATACTCGTATGTTTGAAATTAAATGTATAGTTTGATATTTTGGAGCTTGCATTTTCAGCAACTGCAGAATTTTTTAACATTGAATAGTTTCGGCTATCGAAGGTTTTCGGTTCATGAAGGTGCTCTCTTAAATAAGAAAGTATTATTTTAGTGAAGTAACGAATCATGCACTTTCTCTAATTATTTACGCCATTTGTTGTCACTAGCCTACATTATTATTAAATTCGGAATGAACCGGTTTAACAGTTATCGTACAGAAGCGCAAAGCCACTGGGTAGGTACAGATATAGCGGCAGATAATACATTATACTATGTAAATGAAACAAACACAAATACGAGCATGAAATTTTCCTTACGGGTTATGTAAATATTAATGAGAGATGTACTTCTACAACAATAACATTTACCGCCATTCATGTGGAAACGGATCTCATCGTTGCCACAATTGCTATTCCTTAGCCATTCGCCAATTTCGGGGTCCGAATATAGGACGACCTCTGCGCGGGTGTCATTTTATTATGGTCAGTATAATCCCGACCTTTCTTTTATGTACCTATACTTACTTAACTATGTCATCCTGGGGGAGTAAAACCACTTTATGTTGATCGACATTTACTTGATTCATGGTTACGGCATATGAAACATTAATTTTAGTTACTGCGATAGTGTTCGCCGCTATATACGCTACCGAAGCTCATTACGAACCTATAACTTTTGTTATTTTATTAGACATTAGCCGTTACTTTTAATAGTTCAAGTATCTCTTAGATATGAAATGCTTTATTATTTATTAATTCAAAACTACCCTACCAATTGATGCCAAACCTAAACAACGCATACGTACATACGCAGACGAACAAAATAGACTTCCCTGTTTGTTTGGACAAGCGTTGGACTTTTGTTTACTTTTGAAATAGGAAAAATCATTTACAGCCTAACACACTCACCTCATATCCTTTGAGTTGAAATAAAACACATCCTGCAAGTACTAAACAGCAATCCCCGAGCATAGAATATTCAATTTTCATCTCGACGAGGGATAATCACGCTGTAAGAGACTAAGAAATTGCTGTGTGTGACGCGTTTACATCACTGATGCATAAGACAAAATACTGCCTTTTGCTTTTTTCCCGCTCTAAACCCTTTTAGATACATATTGCCTCCTCTGAACTAAATAAACAAAGTAATGGACGGTATGCAAGGGGGAAAAGTGGATCTTGTTCGCATGCCGTGCTTATAACGGAGGAAAGATATGCTTTTGAATTATGTTACGTAGGGTAAGCGTACCAGTGAATGAACAAAACGAACATTTTTTGAAATAATAAGAATTTGGTACGTTTCTATCACGCCTCGTATTTATTTTTCGATTAGCACCTTTACTTGTTAGGTTCTGGTAAATTTGCTTCGACTCCTAAGCAACAGTATGTGCAGTGAAATCGCGACGATGTAAAGTGGACGTACGGATGTTGTACATTTTTTCTATGGAGCAGTACCTACCTAATTCTATGAAGCCAAATTGTTGGAGCTTTAGTGCTGTGATTAATAAAACTTACTGCTAAAGATAACGTTATACTATTTTATGATTTAAGATACAAAAGCTTCGTAAAACATTCGGTTATCGATCATCTTTAGGAGTTGACCTTAATACAGAATTAGTTTCTCAATATCAATAACGATGAGATAGACACAATAATGGAAGGTACTCGTATATGCAGGATCTACGGATTAAGATTATTAACTTCTCCCTACTCGCAAAATTCCTCGGTAGACCCTCTCAGCTTTATTAAGGTTGTTTGGTTATTTTTAATCGAAACTTCACTAATGAGGCGAAAATTTTCAAGTAATGTTTATTAGCCTACTAAGGAAAGGTAGGTTTGTTTTTGAAACTGATTACTCTAAAGTATCCCGATAGGATCCCTCGAGACTATTCTTGATTCTTTTTTTGTACTCGTGGTAGGTCATCAATCACTTTGTTTACCTTTCTCACCGTTTATTTGACACGGTTAACTTACATTGATGGAGAAAAATACTTCCAGGCTTAAGCTTATGATATTTGAATTGAAAGTATATTAGTATAATCAGAAATCATTAATACGTATTTACCCTGAATTGTCTACCCAACCTTGTTAGTGAGGGCATTTTATTATTATTATTTGCGATAAAGATAAACTATACTGACTATCATAATTGATATGAAAAGCTTATGAAAAGTGGGCCATTATTTTTTTTCGTTAGTTTATCGGGGACACCAAATCAAATCCACGAAATTGGATGCTTGTCGAAGTACGATTAATTAGGTAGCGAAGAGTTCATGATTATTCTTACTTGTAAATTACAGAGTTTTTTTTTATACAATATATATAGGCTTGCGTTTGACCATAATCACGCCTGATGGAAAGCGAAGATGAGGCCTACGATGGAGCACGCTTGCCTAGTACATGCTCATTCACCCTAGACTAGAATTTAGGGAAATAAGCAGAAAGAAGGCAGTTGAGCGAGGTGTTGCGCGCGCCCCCAAGCAGTGAAAACCAACACTCCCACTGCAACACACAACTGGCTCAGACCCTTCCTCCAGAATGGCTATATTCATATTATATACATGAAAAATCTGGTACTTGAAAAAGCTACCGTGGTACCTATGCAGGTTTTTAATGAATTTTCAGCTGTTTACCACAAGTTTTTTGCAATATTTCGAAAGACCCTCTGATAACCATTAGTTGTACATACAATAGGATTTAAATGTTACTAAATATAGAAATTGACCAAATTCACTAACCAAAAAAAAAACATTACGCGCACATTAAGTAATTATTCATCATAATATATGCAGTCAAAGTTTAGATTAGATCAACATCAACAATTATTAAAAACTCTCTGAAAAATTGTCAACAAACCCTCTTTGGCAGCGGCCATTTTCCCATGTGGTCGTTTGTTAACTTTCCACAACTTTTTCCAACAAAAAGCGACAGCACAAATTTTTCAAAAAAAGTGGTGTTTTATTATAATTCATTGTGAGTCGTGTCGGAATGTCTCATTTTATAAACGCGCGTTTTTCTTACATAGCTGGAAGTTAGCTTTTTGCAATTATATTTTAGTAAAAGAAAAAAACCGGCCAAGAGCGTGTCGGACCGCCCTAGATAGGGTTCCCGTAGCCATTACGAAAAAATCAAGTAATATTTTTCAAAGGATTTCGTATGTGAACGGAATCTTCCAAGTTTAGGTATGTTTTATACCTTAGGCTACTATTTACTCTTAAACTACAAATAATTCCCAAGCAATCTTAGCCGCTATAATTTTCCTTGTAAATTTAATATATTTACTACCATTCTGAATTTTTTTTAATTTTTCCACCCAACAGTAGATTTTAGAGGGCGGGGGACGGTCGATTTTAATTAAATTTTTCACTTTAAAGTTGAATATTTCGCAATCAAATCACTGGATAGAAAAATCATGTTAGCAACCCCCCAATGGTTTTAAAATACCTATCCAACGATACCCCACACTATAGGGTTAGTCGAGAAAAAAAAAATCACCCCCACTTTACGTCTTTATAAAAAAAAAATCTTTATTCTCATACAACTTTTAGGTCCATAGAGTGTTAGTAACAAAAATGACTTAAGAACTATATTAGTACCTTGTGTTAGAGTGTTAGTTAACAAGAGTAATCTAAGAAATATGGTAGTATAGGTGAGTATTAGATAAATAACTTTCTATGTATTTAAGTATTTATTTATTTATCTATATAAGTATGTTTATCGTCGTCTAGTACCCATAGTACAAGCTTTGCTTAGTTTGGGACTAGGTCAATTTGTGTAAGATTGTCCCCTAATATTTATTTATTTTTTTAATATTTTTTATTGTCTCTACAGTGCTTGCTTAAAGTTAATTAGCGATTATGATGGTATAAATTTAACTCTTTAGTACTGTGAACATTTTTGCTATCATAATCATAATTGAACACGAATTAAGTAAATTAAGCGGGTAAAATATGTAGACGTAGACAACTTTGTTTTAACATGACATTTAGGGTGAACGAAGGAGCGCTTTTATAGAACAGAAGTTCATGCGACTGCTGAAAATACCACTCGCCAGCAGCGCGAATAATAACTGATAGTTTTGAATTTCTAGCTCGTTAAAGTGGTCTAACGATTGTAATTTCAACACAAAGTCTTCGGTGCATAAACAGGCTCCCTCTGTTAAATAAGCAAAAGCAAAATATCGTCACTAGTTACTTTAAAAAAAGCTTGTATTGTATCTCAAATCAATATGTAAACCAAACTGCAAGTAAAGTTCACTTGGCCAGATTATCGATTTTTGAGATACCATTTTTTTTTTCAAAGTTGTGTACTACCACCACTTACCAGTATCTTGAAGTGAACATGTTAGTATTTTCCACACTTAATAAGTAATTCCCCATTCAGTGTCTGCCAAAAAGTGCGTTTGTTACAATATCAAGTGTAGTGTGAGAGCTTGGTCTGAATTAATCCTTAAATAACATTTCGCTTAATTACTGTGCGTACAATTTGGTGAACTACCCGCCTACTGAATCCATGAATAATTAATGTCTTTATATCTCTAAGAATTTAGTATCACGCGGTATGAATACTGTGATTCTGTTTTACCATGTTCAGTACTAATCAGTGTAGACAAAAAACCTTGCTTGTAATGATTATTTCAATGCACACAGGTGCTTGAAGCGAGTGTCTAAGAAAGTCAAAAAGATTCTACAAAGTGGTACAAAGTTTTTCTGAATTTGAAATACGAGTAGAGTAATAGAAAATAACAGCTGTTATTAATCTTGTTACCGGTTTCAAATGCCATTTTCGATTGATGTGATTTCAAAAATCAGTTCTTACCGTCTGTCGTCAAAAATCGTATTTCAAATGTTATCCGGTTTTGATTAGTCGGCCAGTTAGTGATTGGCTGCATAATGTGAGAACAAGATACTACATAATATATACTATTTTACGATTGCCACTCGTGATCGATCGTGATTGATTACAATCCGATTGAAAACATTTGGAAGTCCGATTATAAAGATAAAGATAAATTTCCTGTCTTAGTTCTTAGTATTTGGAAAATCCCTTCTTAGTCGCCTCTATGAACTTTAAATCTCTAACTGCTGTGGGTCAGGCTGAGGCCATGTGTGTTAACTGTCAGTTAATCAGTCACGTTACTTTTTAATACCTAAGTATATACTAGAATAGGAACACGCAAGTGACAGCACCACAATTTTAAAGAAAATGCGATAAAGTAAACTTAATGTTTTGAACTTTAATGTTAAAATTATATCGGCTACACCCAAACTGCCGCTCCACCTTTCAAACTGAAACTAAACTCTTATGTCGATAAATCCATGAAATGTTTTATTTTGCAAATATATCATTCGAAATGTCAAAAGGTGAAAGCGGTAAGCTGCGAGGTTTATGCATGACAAGTGACAGCACATGAACACAGCCGATAAGGTGATCCAGGTTCTCGCACTGTCCCACCCAACCACACGTTGCTTCTGCCACCGCCCGTCACCAAGAACCCGCTTCATAAATCCCCAAAATCACCCTAATCCTTTAATGTACGGCAGCAAGCTTAAAGAGACTCGTATTGTCTCCCATTTTCCATCGTCATCAAATTTATCCTGAACACATTCGTGATACACCTACCCAGCAAATCCGATTATCATTTCTAAGGTTGAATTAAAAAAGACATGTGACATGTGCCGCTGTACGTACGAGTAAAATCGCTTGTCTCATCAAATTATGGAGCGCTAAAATATTATTTTTATTTTTCCTTTTCTCGTAACACTGTTATTATGATACGTCTTAAGTATAAGGCATATATGACCTCTAATACTTATCTTTCCGTGACGACTATAAGCAAAAGAAGCATAAGTAAGTCGTTATGAATTCATAAAATGTTATTGGGAGATTGAAATAAAATTGATTGCGCCTGATGCATACAAATGTTCATGATTAATGTTAATGTCTGAGTTAGCCAGCGAAATGAACTTCCCTTGTCATGCCGAGCGTAAAACTATAGAAAGTTGAGGTTACAAGAAAACAATCTTATATGCGGAATTGTTGCAAAAGTGTCCAGCTTTTAACGGTAAACAGTGCGAAATCCTTCCAGAGTGGGGCGTTATAATAGCAAGTGACAGTTGTTGTCTGTACCTATTTTTGCAGCATCCTACAAAATTTGCCTACTTGCTATTATAACCCCGCCTATTTAACGCTTTATAATGGTCACTTTTGCAAACATGGAGATTGTTCTCCTAAAACATTTACCCTCCATACATGCCTTAAAATCACTTTCAAAATTTCTCAAAGTTATATTTCAAACTAAATACAAACTGAAATATAGATGCACAGAAAAAACCCCAGAAAAAAGACCAATGCTGGGAATCGAACCCAGGTCCTCAGCGTTCCGTGCTGCGTGCTTACCCCTACACCATCACTGGTCTAGAAGTTAGCGACGAATCTTTCCCATACATCGTACACTTCAGTCTGTTATAATCACATTAGGCAGTGATAAAGCGCATCTATGTTAATGCCCTCTACCGAGAGACTTCAACACTCCTTCGGAGCTACCCGCTCACCTGGACCAAGAGATGGCGCTACTAGGCCAACTTTTACAAGTTAAGTATGAAGTATCTTTTTCTATTTATTTTTTTATTTTCTTCAACTTCATTTTTTTTTATTACTTTTAAGGTCATCCCGTGTCTAACCTCTAGAACAATGGTGGTGTGGTGTGGTGGTGGGTATGGCACACGGCACGGAATGCTAAGGACCTGGGTTCGATTCCCAGCATTGGTCTTTTTTCCGGGGTTTTTTCTGTGCATCTATATTTCAGTTTGTATTTAGTTTGAAATATATGGTTTCACGGGATGACCGTAAAAGTAATAAAAAAAAATGAAGTTGAAGAAAATAAAAAAAATAAATAGAAAAAGATACTTCATACTTAACTTTCTCAAAGTTGTTTTATTTCTGTCCAGATCGTCACAGAAGATCGGGCTCGCTAGATGAAGCCGCGGAGGACAGCAGCGACAATGGTGGTAGCACACCGAAGAAGAAAACTGCCATTGAAGAGCAGTGGGAGCGATCTGGTGCCTTCGAGCTCACATCGGTGGAGCAGGAAACATACGAGAAGTACTTCTACGGCTCTGAGCATTGGAACTACTTCACGAACGACGAGGACCTCGGGCCTGTCATATTGTCCATTAAGCAAGAGACGCTCAATTCAAGAGATCAGTTCAGGTCAGTGAGCGTCATTTTTTTGTTACAATTAAGGTAAGCACAGTAAAACCATGACCGTCTACAAGGGCCGTGGACTTTGGTAAAAAGTTGCTGCTGTGATAGTTTTTCTATGAAAAATGTAACGGATTCCCTAGCAGTCAAAGCACAGCCAAAACATTCGATCATTTAAATCTACTGTTCTCTCAGTAAATGGTACAATGATTTGTCAGAAGATTATGACGTTATTGTATAAAAGTATAGTGAAATGATTCAACTGTGGGTCACAATACGATTGAGTCGATTATCGGACGTAGGGTTATAAGTATAAAATAAATTAATAGTTTAAAAAACACTAGAAAAACACGCTTTTATAAATGCACGTAAAAACAAAAAATAAATTCTGGATCGTTCAAGTTGTCTCTATTTCTGGGCTGAAGTGTAAACTATGTGCTTTTAATTATAATATTTGATGGTAAAAGCGTGGGGCGCTGGAACAGGAAAGACGTTCTTGGATCCGTCAACAGTGGCAAAATGTAGAGTTCTTATTCGTGGACGAGATATCTTTGGTTCCATTTGGTAACGTATGCTCTTGTGCGACCTCATGCAGCTTCCGCCAGGAAGTTAGTATTAGTATTTGTTAGTAACAAGAACGTCTTTCCTGTTCCAGCGCCCCACGCTTTTACAATCAAATATTATAATTAAAAGCACATAGTTTACACTTCAGCCCAGAAATAGAGACAACTTGAACGATCCATAATTTATTTTTTGTTTTTACGTGCATTTATAAAAGCGTGTTTTTCTAGTGTTTTTTAAACTATTAATTTTATGTAGCAGTGTGATAAATATTTTTTCGCCAAAGCTATAATTGTGTCTAAACTCAATGTTCCCGAATGAAATACCCTGAACGAAGGGCTGATATTGGAAGAATATTAAAATTGTTTAATACTGCTCGAACATATTCCCTCGCGTACGCCGAATTTGCCGCGCTGACCGAAATATGTTGAACCGACAATCGATGAGGTATGTTCGCAGCCCTGCATTTCATGGTCTTTTATGAATATGATTGAAAGTGGAATTCAGATTTATTAAGCATGTGGGAATTAAATAGATAGTTAGCGTTTGAATGTAGGCTGAATTTTTGGGTCTATAGATATAGATTATAGATTGCATAAAATTGTTGGTCCTACTGTTATGTCGCATAACTACTTTTCTCTATCTATTTTTTATTTGCTGAAATTGTTGTTCCTAATATCGTTTGTCCTAAATATTATTTGTCCTATCGTTTGTTGTGTCTAAGATTTAATTGTCGAATGATTACTGTGCATAATCGAAGCTAACCAGGATAGAGTCGAGATGGTATTCTTCTAATGCGGGCCATGTGAGCCATTAGGATGAAGCCCCGCTTCGCGGGGCTTCTATTTCCGCTCTGACGGGCGCGAAGTAACTAACGAACCTAACCAGGTTAAAAGTTTGAAAGTTTTTGAATGCGGGGGGGCTTCGCCCTCCCTTTCCCGCTTTTCTTAGTAACTGCCATACCTGCCATAGTTTAGGTACTGTAATTGTAGCCATTTTAATGACAGGCAAAATAACTCTAAGGACAGTTAATATTAGGAAAATTACGTTTTACGTAATTCAATGTTCGAGTTATCAATATAAGGATGAACATGCTTTAGAACTTTTAAATGTGTGTGTGTGTGTGTGTGTGTGTGTGTGTGTGTGTGTGTGTATCCGCAAAAATGAATAAGATAAACGAGTAGTATGCCATTCAACAATATGCTAAATATTCTCGGCCAAAAAATTATAGGACAATCAACATTATGCGATACGATAGGCACCCTAAATTTTTACCAAAGCTACAGGTCCTATGTAAGGCGCAGCTGCATTTGTACACCTACGGCCAGACCCAAAACTTTTATAACCACGATAATTGTAGTATACTCTACATCGATTTGGTTAGTCAGTAAGTACTTGCAAGTTTATAATTTTTCGAATAATTTCATAAATAATTTTATTTAATAGAAATATTATCGCGTCGCGATCGGAGCGCCTCCAAAGAGGTCCGTATCAGATGTAATTTGTTGCCGGCTACCGTTATTGGAATATCGTCGCTGGGGACCAATTTTTCGAGCAAGTCTACAATTTCAATATGCAAATTATCAATTGGCTTTTTACAACTGGAAATAAGGTAATATCAGCTTACTATATTTTTACTCCACACACCTACATACTGACAATAATGAATTTCTCATATTAATTTTTCCGCCTAAAAAGCGATTTCTTCCTGAAGCCTTATCACAGTCGTACGTATGCTCGCAACACATACCTATGTAAATACCACGAGGCACTTACGTACTTAGCACTTCAACGAACACCAATGCAATGAAATGCCATAAACCAATTGCCGAATGTATGTAAGCATAGCATTTGTAATAGCTTGCACCTATTTGGCATTTGGTATGAAAGAAAATGTTTGTACAGAAACATAAAATTTTTGGGTTAAAAAATTTTCATAATTATAAAAAGTAAAATTATTTAGATTTAATGTTCTTCATTAGAACACCCACCCGAAATCTATATGTAGAACTATACAAATAAAACTATAGGTAGTGTAGTCAATTGAAAAAAGGTGCGTTTCTAAACATCATCCTGCCAGTTATTTCCTAATCTTCCTCATGCACGCAAATACGCTCTGATAATTGCAAGGTGTCATAAAGGGGAGGACCATTTGTAAAATGTTTGCAGGCCCATAATGAACGGACGGCCTCAGCTGCTTTACCTTGGCCCGTCGTAAACCGAATACAATTAACATAAGACCACAGAACACTTAGGACAATCAGTGGACTGCTTGAGGCATTAAGATTTTATTAGCTTAGCTACTACTTTAACGAGGGTCAAAGTCAAACTAAATATAAACTTCGCGTAAGGGATGTACTAGTTTTGATTTCTTAACCCTAAAAATAGTTTGACTTACCTCAGGAATGATAATATTTATATTGGCTAGAGTTAAGTGGCGAGTCTATTTAAAATTTATATGATGAGAGCTGCTGCGTTTTAAATAAGTTGGCTCGTAGGACACAGCCCAGAATATGCAACTACTGCAACTAAAAAATGGTGACTACAATGCATACGCATTAGTTTTAAGTGTGAATTGTATTTAAGTCCTTCTTCTTACCTAAACGAAAAATGAAATTAGCTTTATTTATAAATACTAATATCTATTTTTTTCGCAATAATTGCACTAAATTTTATCTCAACTGATTTAATCAACGTAACCTTTTTATTTGGAAAGTCATGCTTGAAAGTCTTATTATTTTATAAAAAACCAGCCGAGTGAGAGTGCGAGTGCGAGGAAAAATACACGTTTGTTGTATGGGAGCCCCCCTTAAATATTTGTTTTATTTTGGTAGTTTGGGTAAGTACGGAACCCTAAAAATAGGCGTAAGAAAGGACTAAAATAAGACGACTGTTTTTTTGTTGTAATTACACTGTGACGGTGTTAAAGTGTGAAAAAGCGTGTAGGAGAAGCTTTTACGTGACCAATTAATTTCTGTTCCTTTTTAACGACACTAATTAAATTGAAGAGTAGATGTGTGCCTTTCTTCCTTTGGTACGGTTTCGTAGCCAATTTTCGTAGCTGGCTACAAAATGGGAATCCGAAATGGGCTACGGCTACGTAATGGGCCTGCGTAGTGCCGTTTGGTAACCAATTGGTAAGCTGGTGCTCAACCGCGGTTACGAATCGGAAAAGTCCCATTTTGAAGCCAGTTACGAATTGGGTTTTTTTCCCGTGTCGATGCTGGTTACGAACTTTTAGCTACGAAACGGTACCAAAGGTCTTTCTTAGAGTAGAGTTTGGTTAATTAGAACAGAACAGTGCTTTCTAGCAGTATAAAACCACAAATATATTCTATCTGCTGTCTACAAAAGGCTGCTTTAAAATGTTAGATCTAAAATATTCTCATACCATATCCGTCTCATCCTAACATCCTCAAAGATTGCACAAAACAAAATTGAACAACACAATTTATATGGCAAAATATGCGCGCGTGATTTCGAAAATGTTTTTGTAGGTAAAGGTATTTGCGTTGAAATAAAATATGCCTTGTGGCAGAACCGAGGAAATAAGACTTCTTTAACCTGCTTCGTAAGAGATTTCCTTTCACATATTATTCGCTCTTGATAAAATAACGGGCTAGAAAATTAATAACTAACTTTAATTAACTTTTTTGTTTTACTGGTTCCGTCTATTACAATTGTTATGATATAATAAATAAAAATAAATATTAGGGGACAATCTTACACAAATCGACCTAGTCCCAAACTGAGCAAAGCTAGTACCCACTAGACGACGATAAACATACTTATATAGACAAATAAATACTTAAATACATAGAAAACATCCATAACTCAGCAACAAATATTCGTGCTCATCACACAAATAAATTCCCTTACCGGGATTTGAACCCAGGACCTCTTGCTTCGTAGGCAGGGTCACTACCAACTAGGCTAAGGCGGTCGTTAAGCAATTCGAATGTACTTTTCATATCATCGTATCAATAAAGCTTGATTTGATAAAAAAAATTAAATAAAAAATAGAACCGCCTTCAAAAACACCCAAAAAAATATTAAATAAAAATTTAACCGACTATAATGAGCATTATAATATCTTTCTACTAATCTGTTTGAAGTCGGGCCTCAACACGAGCTAGCAGGAGTGGTAGAAGCCCAACAGATAGTAGGTATAATAAAGATAATAGGTAGGTAAGTTAAATTACTACTATAAAGTTTGAGGTCCCAGGTTCGGTTCCCGCGTCGGGGCAGATATTTGTATGAAAAACACGAATGTTTGATCTCGGGTCTTGGGTGTTTAATATTATGTATTTAAGTATGTATCTATGTATATAAGTATGTTTATCCGTTGCCTAGTACCCATAACACAAGCTTTGCTTACTTTGAGACTAGGTCGATTGGTGTGAATTGTCCCGGGATATTTATTTATTAATTTAATTACTAGGTCCACTCCTGCTGGCTCGAGCTGAGGCCCGACTTCAAACAGATTAGTAGAAAGATATTATAATGCTCATTATAGTCGGTTATATTTTTATTTAATATTTTTTTGGGTGTTTTTGAAGGCGGTTCTATTTTTTATTTTATTTTTTTTATTTTTGGCTTTTTAGTTGTATTGGTATAAAAAAGATGCGTAGGCGTAGCCAGTAAACGAAGCCCCGCTTCTGTTTACGCTCTGAGGATCGCAAGGTAACTAACGAACTTAAACAGGTTAAACAGGGGTGGTTTAAAGGTATTTTTTTAATGCGGGAAGCTCTGCCCCCCGAGCCCCGCGTTCCAGTAGCGAGGCTTCTATTACCACTCTGAGGGACGCAAGATAACTGACGAATCTAACCAGGTTAAACGGGAGGTGGTTTAAAAGTATTTTTATTGCGGGGGGCTCCACCCCCCGAGCCCCCCTCCAAGAGCGGGGCTTCTATTTCCACTCTGAGGGACGTAAGGTAACTAATAAACCTAACCAGCTCTGCCCCTAACAGGGTTTAAAACAGGTTTGGTTTTAAACAGAGGGTGGTTTGAAGGTGTTTTTTATTACGGGGGGCTCCGCCCCCCAAGCCCCCTTCCAGTACCAAGGCTTCAATTTCCACTCTGAGGGACGCAAGATAACTAACGAATCTGGTTAGGTTAAACGGGAGGCGGTTTGACAGGTTTTTTATTGCGGGGGGCTCGGCCCCCCAAGCCCCCCCCCCCCCCCCCTCTAATATCACTTTAAGGAGCGCAAGGTAACTAACGAACCTAAACAGATTAAACGGAGGATGGTTTGAATGTATTTTTTTTTATTGCGGGGGGCTTCGCCCCTGAGCCCCCCTCCGCTGACTGAACTTCCATTCCCACTCTACGGGACGCAAGATAACTAACGAACCTAACAAGGTTAAGCGAGAGGTGGTTAAGAGGTATTTTTTATTGCCCACTTTTCTTTGTAGGTGCCATACCTGGTTACGTATCAAAATATCTAAAATTAAAAACCTAACGTAAAATAACCTACGTTCAAAATACCTAATGATTTTTTCACTTATATTCAAAATACCGAAAGCTTAAAATGCCTACGTATTGCAATGTCTAAAATTAAAAAACCTAACGTAAAATAACCTACGTCCAAAATACCTAAAATCTAAATACCTAATGATTTTTTCACTTATATTCAAAATACCGAATGCTTTCGTATATCTTAACCGGTATCTCGCTGGCAGCGAGTGAGCGAAGCGAGCGAGCAAGACTTTTTAAGGCAGAAGCGACTCGGATAGGTTAGGTTCAGAAGGCTAAGGCGGGATCGAAGCGTAGCGTAGCTCCCGCCTTAGCCTTCGATGTTAGGTATTTTTTTGTAACAGCGCAAATGTAACAGTGTAAATGATTATTTCCATTAGGTATTTTTGTCTTTAACATTATGAAATGTACCTAAATATAAATCATATACCAAATTTTATCAAACAAATTAGATTTTTCACGTGGTAATAAAAAAAATAACTAATACCAAAGGCTAATGCGGGAGCGTAGCGGAGCGAAGCTCCCGCATTAGCCTTTTAACCTAACCATTTCGAGTCGCTTCCACCCCGAACCGTCTTGCTCGCTCGCTTCGCTCGCTCGCCGAAAATTAAGCGATGTTCGTTTCATTTAGGCATTTTGACCATTTGGTATTTCAAATGTTGGTGTATCAAACTTAGGTGTCATAGCTGTTGATATTTTAAACATTAGACATTTACTCCATTAGGTATTTTAAACTTAGGTAATTCGAAGCTAGGTGTTAGTTGCTTAGGTATATAAAATCATTAGGTATTTAGATTTTAGGTATTTTGAACGTAGGTTATTTTACGTTAGGTTTTTAATTTTAGATATTTTGATACGTAACCGCCATACCTACTTACTATAGTTTAATAACTTACATAATTCTTAGGACAGCTTTGGCCAATTAATATTAGTAATAAAACTTTGTAGGTAATTCGATGCTCTTGTTATCAATATAAGGACGAACAAATATGCTTTAGGACTTTCAACAGCATGCCAAACATTCTTCGCCAGAAATTTTTAGAACAATCAACATTATGCGATACCACAGGCACTCTTTGCTGACTGTACTTTTTGAAACTGGTTACCAAAGTACTCGTCAAGACGAATCAAACGAGCCCAAACTCGATGGGGTTATGTCGTTTTATTACGGAGTTCTTATGGTCGCCTTCCAACTCCATCTTCAGACCCTAGTTACCATCTAGAATCAAAGTACTCGTCAAGACAAATCAAATGAGCTCAAACTCAATGCGGTCGTATCGTTTTATTACAGAGTTTCCATGGCCATCTTTCAGCTTCATCATCAAATCAGCTCCATGTCATAATAATATTGCATTGTCATCCAATTCACACATGTCTGCAAAATTTCAGCTCAATGGGAAACCGGGAAGTGGGTCAAATTTAACTTGCAAGACTTGACCCGTTGAGGAGTTCCGTTGGCCATCTACGGTCTTCTTCATCAGGTCCAGTTTACCAAATGATACTTTCTGAATGCAAATACTTTACTTGACACTATAAATGCTACAATCACTATAAGGTTTGCCTGTAAAATTTGAAGGTTACCCTCGATTTATCTAGGATCCCATAATCAGATCTAGACTTGGTGCCAATGGGACCACCTCAGGAGTATACTGTTTCGAACAAAAAAAGAATTTTGAAAATCGGTTCACAATTGAGGGAGTAATCGCGTCACAAACATACAAAAAAAAAACATATACGAATTGATAACCTCCTCTTTTTTTTGAAGTCGGTTAAAAATGAAAATTTTGGTTAGGTTATTTATTTTAACATTTAAAAATAGAGTTAACCTTGTTAAATTTTAAGTCCATCCCACCAAGGTTTCAAGATGTTAAGCTTTCAAAAAATGCCTGCGTTTATTTTACTATTCCAATTCCATACTGAACTTCCAAGAAATAATGGTATAGAATAATTATTTTTAAGCAAAAAATAGGTTGTTTCTTCACGTCAGGTTTTGTCTGTTTCTTTAGTATTCTAATTGACCGGGAGAAGATGCCGCAGCTGTGGTTCTGATCTGGAATGATCTAAAAACCCCGCACAAGTATTCCAAAAATGGTAAATTCTGAGACCCTAGTGAAAAAGGGGTTAAGTCTGCAGAAATTAAACAGCTATTTTCTATTTTATGTGTAAAGGGGGTTAAGTCGAAATCGGCTGTTCAACTTCTGCAGAATTAACCCCTTTTTCACTAGGGCCCCAGAATTATTCCCCTTAGCACTGCCACAAAGCAAAATACGTTATACCTAGCTATTTTTCGCAATATTGTACAGAAATTTGCTTTTGGTTTCAGCGTGCGTGGAAAAATTATTCACCTTTTCATTTACACATGGGGTGGTTTTGTTTGTTCATTACCTTTGAACAATTACATCAGATTATAAAAACTTGCCACCTACCCGTATTTTCCGTGCTTCCGAAATTCGCTTATTGTTGAAGTACATCGTACGACGAAAAGCCAACCTAATGTGATAATTTGTGACCCGTGCGTGACCTATTGCTTACAACTTTAATGTAAATATTATCGAAAAGGTTTGGTCAGCTAAATTCAAAATCTTTAAAGCGCAAAAAGGACATTGTTAGTGTGTTCTAGCGAGGTATCTGTGCAGGTAAATTAGCAGGGTTTATTTGGGTAAACATCGGCTAGCTCCGCAAACTGCGGCTCGGTTCTGAACTTCTCTCAAATGTTTGCTGTTCACATAATTATGTGTTCACTTGTCAAACTTAGTTGAGCATCCACGCGGTTCTGAGCTTCATGTAAACTTGCGCGAAAACAATACTGTCGTGTGTAACGTGATCACTAATTAGTGTCTAACCACCGCACTTAAAGGCCTTAATTAACTTTAATTAGTACAAAACTTGATTATACCCATATATAGACGACTAACGAACGCGTATGTAAACGCATGTCAACATTTTCGATAATATTTCGGTAACAAAAATAACACATATAAACGCTCGGATATAATATCATTCTTCTATTCTGTAGGTACATGTTCGTTGTGGAAACCCAAATCAACAACTATATATCTATATCTATCCGACCGTACCGTAGAAGGTTAATACACCAGAAAACAAGCCCGATCGATATACCTTCTCTACTGACCCTCAAGTCTAATAAATATTTGTGCACTAGTGAATCTTTGGCCCTTTCTTCCGAGTCCCATACGTCTCGGGACACCTATAGACAATGCTCGAAGGAATAATACCTTTGGGGCGCACGACTCCATCCATATATCTCTGAAAGTTTAAAGTTAGTGCCCGAGTTGAGGACGCGTATCTGCGTATCTACCTACGATGAAGTTACTGAACGTGCCTTTATCGAGAATGTGTTTCACGATTTTATTGGTTTCGTCATGTCTGTTATAATTGTTTGGAATAATTTTGTACGATATCAGATAGGATGTTCGAATATTGTGTATCAATTTTAATGTAGTTTTCTTTAAAAATTATTCGTGCTTATTCAACAAAATAAATATGTTTTATCTGTTAGGACAGTATTGTGTAATTACATTTAGAACTACATGATAAAAGTTCTAGTGAACTATCACTAAACGTAGCGATTTGCCATTTGCGAAAGTCAGAGATACTTTTAGCTCGAGTACGTGAATTATTTGGTACGCACTCGGCAATACCTAACACGTATCGTGTTTCTAAGACATACTTTTCCTCTCCAATTTGATGGCTGGAACTTTTACGCCGATAGCATTGGAAAGCTTTTGTGAGTAAGTCGTTTTGCTTATGTCATGTAGGGGAATAAGAATCTGCCGAGCCACGGGCACCTTCTGAACTCGTAACAAGAAAATATTGCAGTTTCGAAAGAATGGGATGGTACAGCCGAATACGTTGTTTATTCTTTCTGACCATTACTTAACACGTCAACATACCGTCCCACGATTGGGCCATAATGAAAACACTTTCTAACTCCTTTTTATTTCGTTTTAATCGTACGTGAATGGTTACCACGCATATCTTGAAAACGAAACAATATTAAGCTTGATCTAAACTCCCTTCTAACAGAATCCGCTCTTCCGAGTGTACATACCTACTGTATTCGCGAAATGTTTTTTTTAAAGTACGTGTTTTTAAAGTATGTGCCTTATGAGACGCTACCCACGATTTAGATACAAATTTTCCACACATTATGTAAAATGGATAAATTATGTGATAGCACGTAGGTACGTGCGCTATTTGAATGACAATAGGATGCCGTTACGTCAAGGTTCTTCCGCCTTTCAACGTTTTTACTATCCGATTATATCTTTCGATTACAAAAAGTTCAGAGGTTTTCTTATATGTACATACCTTCTTACTCATGGTGTGTGTAGTTTTGTGTAAAATTACTTAATGCTATGAACAAGCCAATGAATTGATGGCGTACACTGTAAAATTATGTATTAATTTTACAAATATTCGGAGGAATCTTACACGGCTAACAGTCAACAGAATCCATGCTAATATTATAAATGTGAAAGTGTGTTTGTTGGTTTGTCCTTCTTTCATGTGGAAACTAAGCGACGGATTGCCGTGATTTTTCGTATGGACATAGTAGAAGGGCTGAAAAGTGACATAGAGTAATTTTTACCCCGAGAAAATACATCATTCCCACGAGAAACACGTTTTAATCTACTTCAGCGGGGACGAAGCCGCGGGCATCAGCTAGTTTTAAATACAAATTATCAGATCCAAGTACATACACAAAACAAATGACTATAAAAAGCACATAAAATTCCATATTCATCATTAAAATATTATAATTAATTAGACGGAAACTTATGTGTAACGTATAGCGTCCCGCAGAATCAAGACAAGCCGCAAAAATGTCTCCTTTTCACAAAGGGATTGTGCCGTAGATGCCGAAGGCTTACCGTGAATACTGGTATTTTCATTATCCTCTGTCGTAGGAAAACTGAAACTCCAGACAACACGAGAATTTAATTAAAAACCGTTTTTTCCCGCAGACTCAACTCTGTTGACGGTTCAAGTGAAGATAAGGCTTAATCAACAGCTTTATTTGAAGTAGACTTTCTACTTTCCGTGGGCTAAAACGAGAACTAAATTTAAATATCCTAACCTATGTAATATTATAAATGTGTAAGTGTGTGTTGACTAAGGGACTCAAGCCCCCCTTCCCCATCCCCCAAAAGCATCTGAGTTCTTCTGTGATGTTCTGATGTTGTATGCTTTTCTAGTGTTTACTTTGCTACACCTTCCCTTAGTGCGGACAAACCCCTCCCTAACAACAATCCAGAAATCACTGCTGCTGACAATCGTGATTTTTTGCACAGAAATATTTAAATAGCTTGGAAGTAACATACTCAGAACCCTTATTCCAGAAAATTTTTGAGAGTTCATAGCGAAGGAGAGAGGTAATCGTATCGGTATTACAGGGAGCCTCGTTAAAATTGTTAGCCAAATTCTACGCATACGAAACCGAAATACGATGCCAAAGATACTATTACAAACAATAGTACATTACTGCAGAGGCCGGGAAGTAAGGGGTTGCCGGCCGAGGCTTGTATAGTGCTTTTCTCAAACATGCAATGAAATAATAAATAAAAAACTTCTTGAAATTAAAATTGCAAAGAAAGCAACTACCTATTGCTTATGTTTTTTTATTAGGGCAGAATGCCATGATACCATAGACCTATAAACGTCATGATGCTGTGTCACATGAAACAATAGACGGTCGCTTTCCCGGCCAAGGCCTGCAATTCTGTATGAAAATCCATTACATACATAGCACTTTTCTAAACGCGCCCGCAACGTGATACGTCTCGGCCTATTATTTGGAACGTTAAGCTGCGTACGGACTGCGCGCACATTACGCGTACCCGGGTAAGCTTAGTCGGTTACGCGTGTCCTGGAACGCCATGTCCGTACTTGCAGCTACGCGTACAGTGTAAGCGTACATGGCGTACGGACATGGCGTTCCAGAAAACGCGTCACCGACTACGCGTACCCGGGTACGCGAGTCCTGGAACGCCATGTTCGTACTTGTAGCTACGCGTACAGTGTACGCGTACATGGCGTACGGACATGGCGTTCCAGAAAACGCGTCACCGACTACGCGTACCCGGGTACGCGTGTCCTGGAACGCCATGTTCGTACTTGCAGCTACGTGTACAGTGTACGCGTACATGGCGTACGGACATGGCGTTCCAGGACACGCGTACCCGGGTACGCGTAATGTGCGCGCAGTCCGTACGCAGCTTAAGGTTAACATTTCATTGAATCTTTGAGAAAATTATCTTTTTTATCAATAAACACCCACTGATGTATAAAGGATTCCCAGCCTGTCATTCATTTATTAATCTATATAAACAAAAACAAATCGCCAAATGTGTTGCTAACGCAAAACTCGAGAACCACGGCACCAAAATGGATAATTCTATTTTTTTGTGTTCGTATTTGTCAGGACAAGGTTTTTATCATAGGAAACTTCAGTGAGACTAAGCCGCGGGCATCAGCTAGTAAATAAAAATAATAATGATAATTACATAGATTTATACATATCCTTCCGGTACTTAGTTAATCAAACTAAGCAAATATTTATTTATTTATTGAAACTAAGAGTACAAATATTAAGAAAAAATAACAATGAATAAAACTTAACTACAAACTATTTTAATAACAAAAAAAAGAAAGATATGTAGGTACATCCAAGTCTCGAGAACAAATATTCATATCACATAATATATATTTCACCTCACTAGCTCGGAAAGCCCTTTTTGTTTGTTTGACATCTATTGAGAAAATCGCTTTTTATCCACAAGTGAAGAAAGAGTTTTGACATTTGAAGGCAGCTTAAGTGATATTTGACAGCTAACAAAACGTAAAACGTTAAAAGTGCTGAATTTTTAACATCACAATTAATGAATTGCATCGAGTAAAAAACACTAAATACAGTCTTACAACTTTATTTTAATTCATAAATATCAGCATTCAACATTAACCTTCATTCTTGTTGTAAAAACGGATAAAATGTTCTGACAGTCCAAGTAAGTCGATGTGCGACCAAAACGCATCCGAAATAATAAAAAAAAACTTAAGTCAAAACGGTATACAATTTAACAGTAATACAGTTTGCTCGTATCTCAAAATCGATAATCTGGCTAATTGAACTTTACTCGATGTGCAATAAAGTTCAGTTTGGTTTATTCATTGATTGGAGATACGAGTTTTTTCAAAGTAGTGACGATATGAACTAAAGCAATTACTTTGCTCACCCGTGAGCTCACGGGTGAGCAAAATAATTGTTTTAGTTCATTAATATGGACCTCCGCAAAGTAACGCCTGATTCAATAAATTAGTGACGATATGTCGGTATTGGAATAGTTCCATAAATACTGGATTTGCTTAGGCTATTTTGCATTATTTTTGATTTTACCAATATTTCTATAAGTACTTCAAAATTATTGTATTGACAAAGAGGTAAATAAATAATAATTGATAGTACAAACCCTTTTTCTTATTTTCCTCGCTGTAGTGAGGTGAAAAGTTTTGTGTTATACACGGGTGAAGTTATTTTACGTCTCGTGTGTTGAAGCACTCGCTATCGAAAGAATTCTATTTTTGAACCACTCGCTTCGCTCGTGGTCAATCATACAATCATTTCGATAGCTCCGATAAAATACAACTTTCCCCCCTTGTATAACAAATAACTATTTCATAGGTATGACATCTGCCCATCAGTCGTCAATTAATTAATTGACAACATTTCATATTTCTAAGACTATAATTTGATTCGTTCTCTGTATTCTGTTTGGAAAGAGAAAGACGCTGATAGTTTTAAATTTTCACTAGGATTATTATTAATTTGTTACAATTTATTAAAGATGTGCTTCTTCTAAAAGAGCGTAACGATAGAATAGATCCATTACTTTTGTCTAGTCTCTTTTAAAAAGAAGTGATGACGTAAATTTGACATTAAGGCTGTTATCAAATTTAAAATGATGACAGCTCTTTTTTCTTTTTTGTTGTGTTTTGGTATTTGTAAGTACATATACGAGGGGCGTTCAATATAAAGTGAGAATGAAATGCAAACTCTTTTAATTTTACGAAATTAAATACTGGCCGGTAAAGCTAATCTATCTAGCTGATTGCTATGAAAAAAAAAACTAACTGTCTTTTGTTTAAAAAAATATACGGTAATTTCTTTGCAATGCTATTGAGTATGTTAGCGAAAATGGAGAAAATTGAACTGCGCGCCGTTATCAAATACTTGTATTTGAAAAATTTTTCTACGGACCAAGTCAATTTGGATTTGCGGGACACTTTAGGGTCTAATGCTCCTCCGTATTCGACAGTCGCACGTTGGTGCGCCGAATTTAGACGTGGAAGAACATCGACAATGGACGACCCCCGCTCCGGACGCCCTACTACAGCAGTAACTGAAGAAATTGTGAAAAAAGTCGAAAACTCAGTTTTGGCGGATCGTCGTGTCACAGTTCGTTTTATTGCTGAAAATGTAAAGATTTCAACGGGGAGCGTGCATAATATTTTACATGAACGCTTGGGTATGAAAAAGGTATCTGCGCGTTGGGTACCAAGAATGCTTACTGACACGCAAAAACAAACTAGACTAACCCAATAAAAAGAATTATCCAATTTGGTGCAGTCGATCGGACATTTTGGTGATTAATTTTTATTTATGTAGAAGATAGAAAATTGATTTAGATATCACTTTTCTTGTTTGTTTAGAAAAAAACTGGTGTCTGCATGAAACGACAGGTTAGTATATGTATTGTGTTGCACAGTTGTTCATGTGTGGTTGTGAAGTAGGAAGCTAAAAGTTTATTAATGAACTAAAACACGGTATTAATTAAATATGCCTTATAAATAAATAAACAAAAAATTCAAGGTAGTTTTAAATATGTCAATAAAAGTTAATTTTTGTGGGGTAGTTTGAGAATAAGAAAAATAAAGTGGGTACTTGAGAAGTTACAGTGACAAGTTAAAACATTTGTTTTGGTTTGTTAGTTTAACATTTGGTAGCATAGCATACGGTTGTGGTAACTCTGAAGATGAGCTCTGGTTGAGTTCGAAACGCGTCAGTGTAGCTTGTTGGTGGTGATGGTTGGGTTTATGTGATTTGTGTGTGTTCGTACAGTGTGGAGGTGGAGGAACTGCATGAACGCACATTTCTTGCATAAACGTAACTATTGTAAGGTCGCGGGTGAGCAAAGTAATTGTTTTAGTTCATTAATATGGACCTCCGCAAAGTAACGCCTGATTCAATAAATTATTTAAAAGTTTATTGTTCTTTGAAGCTTTTATTTTACTTGAAATTATATAAAACTGGCTGTTGCCCGCGACTCCGTCCGCGAGTAATAGGGGTATAAAAAATGTCCTATCACCTATTCTCAGACCTACCGAATACGGAATAAAGTTTCACAGAAATCGGTCAAGCCGTTTCGAAGGAGTTGGTAACAAACACCGCGACACGAGATTTTTATATATTAGATTTATTTTAATTAAGTGTCAAATGCAAAGTGCATGTCGTTTTCATTTGTTACTTGAACAACGGATAGGAGTAAGTATAAAGTAAGTATAGTAAAGGATTTAGTGCCTTTATATTCCTGAAGTACCTACTCGTCTACGTGATAGTTATAACGTCGCTCAGTGAAGCACATAAGCCTTCCCAGAAGTAAATTAGTTAGAGAATTATATATTACAGTCGCAGAGGGTGTAATCTGTCTTCCGACATGACATCACAGCACATGTGACAGCATTATAAAACTATCAAATATCATCTCCGCAACTAGGTGGAGGGCTAGACAGGAACAGACCCCTTCTCTACCGATTCATCATACGTCCCACTGCAGGGCACAGGCCTTCTCTCGAAATGAGAGAGCTTGAGCCGTACTTCCCACGCGGGCCCAGTGCAGATGAAGAACTTAACATACGGATGTTTGCCTTCACCGCAAAATGCACCGCACATAAATTTCGAAATAATCAGAGGTGCGAGCCCGGGGTCAAAACCACGACTCTCTGTTTGAGAGGCCATTAGATAGTTCATACCATTAGCCTACCACAGCTGAATATTTCCACCGATTACCCTGGAATAAAAGAAAGAATTGTTTTTCTGGGTGTGTGTTTATTAATAGTGCACTATGAAAATATATCTATAAAAAAACAGTGATAACGGAACCCTGCTTTTAAGCAGAATGTGCGCAAAGTAGCGAGTTTATCGAGCCTGTATTAAATTTTTCCCCCTATTTTCCGATGTCTCGTAATTTTATATTGATTGGGAGGAGGGGCGATTCTGACCACAATAGCGATTGGCAACATATTGTCATATTGTAGTCTGGGATCACGACAACATAATTATATTACTATGTCAGGCAAGAGTCAGAATGCGGTCTGTTGGCTGAGCATGTAGAATTCAGATTATTTCTTTAGATGCATTAATTAATCATCGCAGTTTAATGACATATTTATGGATGGAAATAAAAAAAGGTACACCGCTATTTTTTTTTTTTATTTTAACTAACTCTTTAGTGAGTGTCTATACAAATTGCTACAATAGGTACTTTTATTTTTTTACCCATCAACAGAAATGTAATATTCTTTTATTACTAGCTGTTGCCCGCGACTCCACCCGCGAAGAATAGGGTTAGGTATAAAAAATAGCCTACGACTACGACCTATTCTCAGACCTATCGAATGTGGAGTAACAATTTCATAAAAATCGATCAAGCCGATTCGGAGGAGTTCGATAACAAACACCGTGTCACGGTCTTTTTATATATAAAACTAGCAGTTGCCGGCGACTCCGTCCGCGAAGAATAGTAGCCTACGACCTATTCTCAGACCTACCGAATACAGAGAAAAGAGTTTCATAAAAATCAGTGGAGCCGTTTCGGAGGAGTTCGATAACAAACACCGTGACACGAGATTTTTATATACAGGGTAACTTTTTAGACAGTGCACAAATTTTGATATATGATTCAATATCGTTGATAGATCACGATTATCTGTTCGAGTTTTTTTTTAGATTTTGAAATTTGGGATGTTCATAATATACTTACGTAGTCCAATCCAATAATTGGTCGAGTTACTATGAAAAACAAAAAAAAAGTGATAAATATTATAACGAAAAGTACTGAAATTTGTTATTTTAACGACACTGTATCACATAATAAAATTTTTGCACTTATTAAAAAATTACCCTGTATAAGACTAGCTGTTGCCCGCGACTCCGTCTGCGAAAATAAAATAGCCTACGACCTATTCTCAGACCTACCGAGTACAGAGAAAAAAGTTTCATAAAAATCGGTCAAGCCGTTTCGGAGGAGTTCGGTAACAAACACCGTGACACGAGATTTTTATATATTAGAAGATTAGATTATTTCTCACAATACTTCGACAACTTAAAGCTTGAAAGATCCCTTTTAGGGATAAGTTCGCCTTTGTACTCTTTTTGTTTTGTTGTTTTGTATTATTTTTGCGTTTTATGTACAATAAAGTGTTTACATACATACATATTTACATACTTAATCGTTTAGCTGATAGTGATAACAGTTTGATACGTTAAACAAATATTCCTCGCCTATAAGTTACTTACACGTACATTAATAGTTATTGACACGAAAAATGTATTGAATTGTATTGAATTTGTGTCCTAAATTGTAATGGTGTCTACTGACACAAAGATAAATTTAACTATCAATAAAAGTGTAAAATGTTCGTAGCTCACGAAAATCATTAAATTTACAAACTTGCAGCCTTAAAATAAAACTAATTTAACTGGATAAGTTCTCGTACAATGTCAACGTTCCGACGTTTCGAGCAATTTGCAGTTCTCGAAGTCTCGAACAGTGGGGGCATAAATATTAGCACCTATCTAACTTCAAGCAATCTTACCCAAACTTTTTTTAAGTCAAGTAATGTAGTGTCACGAGTTTTCTGTGTTCCTGGAGTATCCCAAGGATTCCAATAGTAGAAGAATATTGCCCTTCCTTCCCCGATCTCTTTAAGGCTTAAGGGATAGATAAGTACACCTTTGTACATCTGTTTCTATTGTTATCTGTTAATTTCATTTTTTATGAACAATAAAGAGTTTTACATACATACACTCATACTGCCAGCGTCCTCGTCTCGTTATCGCCGCAATTACTTTGAGGACGATTTTTTTTTGTAAGATGCAAAGTTCAGAAATATTACGATAGCCAAAACTGGGATCACGCAAATGGACAAAAAGTCAGTTCTCAGCTCAATCTTAAACGAAGTTCAAGCCCAAAAATTGGGTTTTTTAAAAAACTTTTTAGCAAAAACTTAAACCGCCGAAAAAAACCGAAAAGCATAAAATAATAAACCTTAACACCTTAACCTTAATAACTAAGTTCTTAAACTAATGTAAGTATACCTAAGTAATTTTGAGTCGGTGCCAATAGTGCCAAACAATCACGTGTCATGTTTGGGTTGCTATCTGGCTGACATTAACGCTCGCTCGTGAACGTTCGGAATTTGGGAATTTATATGGGACCAATTTCAAGGTATACACTATCCAATAAAAATAGTATATTTCATTACGAGTGCGGAAAGCCTGTCATTGCAAAGAGTTCCGACAAATGTCTACCCGAGCCGAGGCGCAGCCGAAGGTGAGGGTTGACAGTCGGAACAAGTTGCAATGACGGTTCCGCACGTGTACTGAACAACTATTTTTAATACAGTTGCGAAAAAATGTAGCAATTTAATAAAATAATAAAAACACAATAAAATCAACTAACCAATCATTTATTTCTAAAGTAAAAGTTATAATTCACATATATAACATATATATCTTTTAAAGTAATATTGGCTAACTCCTCTGTGCGGCAAGCTCCAACAACGCCAAAAATCAGCGCAACCTACAAAAAAAGGGATTTGATTAATATTTTTTTAAATAATATATTGACTGTATTTTGCGATTTCGTAAACTAAATACTAAAGAAGAATATAAGTATTTATTAATAAATTACCTTTGTGGCTAAATAACGATCATCGGGAGCTTCGTTCAATAACCTTTCCACTTCATTCGATGTTAATATTTTCGACTTTTTAGTTGTAAAACCGTCTGATTGTCGTTTTAAGAAAGCATTTAGTTTTGGGTATTCACTTATATCCACGTTGTTCCTTATTTTGAGTATACTTTTTATCATGGAAAACCTCGACCATAACGTAGAAGGTTTTAATTTTGCTGAGAGTTCGGAGAAGTATGCCAACATAACATTTTCTGAAAAACTATTTGCTTTTTTCTTTTCTCTCCACGCAATAAATTCGTCGTATGTAGATATGTAGCGACTTTTTGAATTTTCCGGTAAAATGTTCTCCGAAGCATTTTGTGCAATTATACTGAGTTCTGGTGGTGTTAATTCAAATAAAATGTCGTCGAAATTACTCATTTTGTGCAACAAACAACTAAACTCGCAAATAACATTTTTGGAAAATGGCGCCAACCGTAAAAGAATATAAGCAGAGATTTTTTTTGTTTTCTTCACCCATTCTGGGTAGGCAAAGGGAACTATGCCCATACAGCCAAGTCTTCAGTAGAATTTTTTTATTGATATGAAATGAAAATGAAATTTAATGAGATGAAATGAAACCTAACTAACTCATTGAATCAAATCATTAAATCTGATATTGAAACAAATTAGTAGCTTCTTTTTAGAAATATTTGCATGAATCATAAAAACTTCGATTAATTTTTTTTAGTAAAAACTTCGTGGTTGGTTTTTTCTTTTTAATAGACATTATTTTGACAGTTGGGAAAGAGAACGCACGAGTTCGGAAAAGGTAAAGAAAAAGCTCGAGTACGTAATAGCCCACATCCCGAACGCTATACGTCCCTGCAATACGCCACTTTTTGAGCAACTGTATTAAAAAAGAATTATCAAAATGGGACTACTCTGTAAAAAGTTATACGTGGTCATACATTACAATCAGTGGGTGAACCATCATCACCCCCTGTTTTCCTACCCTTAGGGTTCCATTTTTTTTTCAAGTTTATATGGAACCAACTTCAGAATATACGCTTTCCAATAAAAAAGAATTATTAAAATCGAACTACTCTGTAAAAAATAAAAATTTGTCATCATCATCATCATCATGTTGGCCTCTTGTTGATCCAATCTTGGATGTAGGCCTCTTCCCTTTTCCTCCACTCTTGGCGATCCTGTGCCCGTCTCATCCAGTCCTGGCCTCCGTGTCGCCGAATGTCGTCCACCCAGCGCTGCGGTGGTCTGCCGCGCCCCCTAGTGTCCGCTCTGGGTCTCCACTCAAGGACCCGCCTTGTCCAGCGACTCTCGTCCATCCTCGCAATGTGTCCTGCCCATGCCCACTTTTTCTTTGCTATGACAGCCATGACGTCTTTCACTTTGGTCTTATTTCGGATCCATTCATTACGTTTCCGGTCTCGAAGGGTGATCCCGATCATCGCTCTCTCCATGCCCCTCTGCGCAACTCGGAATTTCTCGGCAGACCTTTGCGTAAGAGTCATAGTCTCTGTACCGTAAACGAGCACGGGCATGACACACTGCTCGAAGACTTTAACTTTGAGATGCAGAGATACTTTGCCCCGCAGTATATTCTTATTGGCACCGAATGCAGCCCACGCCTGCGCAATCCGTCTCTCCACCTCAGCCACCTGGTTCTCAAAGCCTAGTGTGATCCTATGGCCCAAATATATATACTTGCTTGCTTGGTTTGCTGATGATCTGGTTCTGGTCTCGGAGAGCATTCGTGATATGCTGACGATGCTGGAGGACTTGAAACTGGAATCCGAGAAGACTGGCCTTAAAATGAATATGGGGGAAACTAAGATCATGACCAATATTCCCGAAGTCATGGACTACCAACTTCCAGTGGAGAGAGTGACCGAGTAAAAATTTGTAGAATTTAACAAATCTCTAAAAAGTTTTTAATTAAGAAAGCTTACTACACACACATTATTAAATTTATCTTCATGTTGACATGCAAAGTATTTCTTTTTATTTAATTTAATGTAATTTAATTAATTGTAATAATTCACTTTAATTTGATTCAATGTATGAAATTTAATTCAATATATAATTTTTAGATTTGATTTACGTAATCTGATTTAATTCGATTTGTTTAATGAATGTTGCATGTTTTTAGACTAAGAGTTTATGAAAATATTTGTACGCCTCACGGCAAAATATAGCTATAAAAAAATTATAACACCTTCATACCTATGTTATACAAATATAAATGATTGATTGATTGTGGAAGGAAATATAAAGGATAACATTTTTATTCCCTTTTGTTACTGAGTAGTTCTGTGATGCAAGCTTTGCACTCGTAAAAGGTGGCTCCTATTTTATGTTGTTTATTTGTCTTTAGGATCTTAGTCCGAGCGATAAGCTACACGGTCCACGGTCTGATCCCCGCGTCGTGCGTGTTCGCGGACCGGTATAACCGCGAGGAGGTGGTGCGCTCACTTGGCAAGGAGGTCAACATCAACCCGCCGCTCATGCTGGGCCAGCTGCCTGACACGCCGGAGGAACTGCTCAAACTCGATCAGGTACTTTTCAATTGGTGGCTGTTTCACAGTCGCATGTCGCAGGAATGGTGCTTACTTACTGACTGCGCTGACTCAGCGACTCATAGTAGTCCTTGGCTCAGACACTAATTTCCGCCGTTCTCCCTATCCTGTGCAACCTAGTCGGTTAGCTGATTTTGGCGAGTTAGGAATAATGCTAGATTAGTGATTGGGCCATTCTACTTTTCGTTGACCAGTCATTTTTTGTAATGTGCTCTTCAAATATTTTTTTTACAAAAACTGTAAAGTTCTCGGTTTTATCATTAAAAATTTAAATAGGGACATAATTAAGCTTACATTTAAAATTATCACTATTTATAAAAAGTAATCTTTATTAGGTATAAAGTAGGTAACGCAGTGGACATGCATGTCCCCGCCATTTGTATGGAAATTGGTGTATTCTCCGCTGAGTTACCAATTTTTTTTACAAAATTTCTTTAAATTTAAAGTTTTTTTGCTTTTAAATATTAAATTTAGTTATTTCAGTTTTTATATAAGTTATTTATACTTCAAAAAAATTACCAGGGATGCCTTATATTTCACAAAAGATTAATGGTTACTTAAAAGTAGAATGGCCCGATTACCAAAGTGCTAAGTCTCAAAATAACACGTGTATAACGGCATAGGAATCCAGCGCTTGGGTAACTAGTAAAAACTGTAAGCTAAATACCGTCGAACGACTTCATGCACATAATATACAAAGGTCCAAGTACGTCTGGAAAATACCCTCTAAACGAATACATGTAATGTCGTACACGTTAATGACTCGCTTCGGAGCTGTGATGCAAAAGACAATAATGTTCGTTACGCATATCCGACGGCGCGCCACTAATTCGCAAACTTAATTAAATACCGCCACGAATTTGTGCAACCCGGGTACACCGCCGACATTTTGCATCAACAGATTTAATATACCCCAAAGTCAATTTAATATCTGACCTGCGGCGTGCTGCGACCGTAATTTCACCGAAACTAAAACTTAGCGCCGACCCGAATACCTGGAGCTATCAGTAAATCGAAACGTATAAAGGAATCAATCTATCGACTATACACAACAAACACAGCCCACTCATTCAGCATTAATCTTCAGCTGAACTCGGAATAGCAAGTAAATTAGCAGTAAAACCTTTTCTCGAGGCTGCGATTGTTTTTTCAGTTCCCAATTACGAATAAACGATGCCGCCGCTTACAGCCGTGAAACATTAATGAGCTCCGTTAGTCGCGAGGCAGGCAGCACAGGTAGGGTGACGCCAATCAGGCGAGGCCCATGGGGGCGCCCTGGCGCCGTCTCGGGACTCGGGACGCGGAGCACGACTGCTCGCACACTGTTCGGCTTTTATTGAAATATATACTGATGATGCAACGCTTCTGAAACAGTTGAGGGTAACAAACAAGTAAACTTGAGCTCATCGCACACCCAACCCAACCCAACACTAGACAGTCGTCTAATCCCAAACGAAACAATAAAATTTAGATTGTACGTAACTGTTCAAATGTACAAAATTCAAAGTCTACATGCATATCAACAAATTATTCTGATGTAAGACATTCTTGTGCGTCAGATGGAACGTATTTAAAGACGCGTACGCTAGGTACGCTAGGTACGGTCAAGTGCAAAAATAAGTATCGATTTAATCCTCCCGACGTTACATACCTATACCTTAATTCGACGACATACGAGCTATGGGACATATTTATGAGCAAGTTGTGTGCACCAATATTTTACCACTTGACTGTACATGCACCGATTTCAGACTTCAATGTCTTTACATAAGTTGTGATTAATAAAAATTAATAATATGTGCCAATTATCTCTTTCTACGACACACAGAATTGGATATTTATTAAGTGCAGCTTTAAAACATTGATGGAGTCTTGTCCCGGCTGAAAGCCAAAGCTTCCTTAATATCTCACGTCTAATCACAGTAATGGACTAATGACAAGTTAGTGGCGAAACTATTTCGCTCGGAGACACGCCTCCGAACTCCAAACCTCGCCTAGACGAGGATCACATTAAAATATTAACTCGAGCGTGAACTTTGTTTCATAACATTATTTCATGTGATATGACTTTCATGACATTCGACTCGCAGCTACATAATGAAATTCCATAATGTCATAAATATGATCTAAACGGACCTTTTTCTCGCGTAATTTAAAATGCATAGAGGTCATTTGCATAAACTGTGTGCGGGATACTTACCTGCTGTTTGTATAGAAAATGTTTATTTAAAACGCAATGCCAGTATGTAAATATCTGCCATGCATTTAGCATTTGTGAAATATAAATTCAGGAATTTTAAATACAAAAATAGCAATCTGTTTTTATACCTTAAAGCCAAATTCGGGCCGAGCTTTGTTTTGTTCGTCCACTTTTGTGTTTAGTGGCGTAACAGCAAAGTTTGCTGGATCCAGTGGGCTGCCAATTTTCATTAGGTGCCTACTGTCGGAGATATCAACGAAGAGAACGAGTATAAGTGGAAACTTTGGTGGGCGCGGCCCCTCGGCCCTGCATTTCGAATGAGCATTAATTTTGTTCAGCTGAAAGTCAGAATTCACGAAAATAGCGCAAAGCAGAATGCTTTCTACAATGGAACTTTAATATCCCGCTGCTCTTTATGCATATCTGTGAATAAATGAACGTTTTTGCAACTCTTTGTTTCATAACGTCATTTGTTAGTAGTATCTACATGTTATTTGAAAAATTGTATACTTATTACCTACTAGGGGCGTTCAATAAAAAGTGAGAATGAGTATGTTATAAACAACTTTTACTAAATGTCATTTTATTGTTCGACATAGTCACCTTTTAGCATAATACACTTAGTATATCTTTTTTCTAAACTTAAAATTCCATTTTTAAAAAAGGTCTCATCTTGAGTACTTAAAAAATCTTGTACTGCAGCGACTACCGCGTCGTCGTCTTCAAATTTCTGGCCTCTCAGGTATTGTTTCAATCTCGGAAATAGGTAGAAATCACTGGGAGCGAGATCTGGTGAATACGGAGGATGCTTAAGGATATCGAACCCAGCATCACGAATTGCAGCCATTGCAACGGCGGACTTGTGTGCCGGGGCATTGTCCTGGTGGAACAGCACAACTTTCGAGAGTTTACCTCGCCGTTTTTCGCGGATCTCATTGCGCAATGTTGCTATTTGTTTGGCGTATAAAGTGCCCGTAATAGTGGCTTCATGCTCGAGATACTCAATCATTAATACCCCTTTACCATCCCAAAAACAGAGCCCATGACCTTACCGGCAGATGCGCTCACCTTGAATTTCTTCGGAGTTGGAGATGATGGCCTTTTCCATGTCATAGACTGCAGTTTCGTTTCAGGGTCGTAATGATGGAGCCATATTTCGTCCATTGTTATAAATCGCGCCAAAAAAAGTTCCCAGTATTGCTGCATCAGGTTCAAAGCTTCTTGACAAATCTCTAGTCTAGTTTGTTTTTGCGTGTCAGTAAGCATTCTTGGTACCCAACGCGCAGATACCTTTTTCATACCCAAGCGTTCATGTAAGATATTATGCACGCTCCCCGTTGAAATCTTTACATTTTCAGCAATAAAACGAACTGTGACACGACGATCCGCCAAAACTGAGTTTTCGACTTTTTTCACAATTTCTTCAGTTACTGCTGTAGTAGGGCGTCCGGAGCTGGGGTCGTCCATTGTCGATGTTCTTCCACGTCTAAATTCGGCGCACCAACGTGCGACTGTCGAATACGGAGGAGCATTAGACCCTAAAGTGTCCCGCAAATCCAAATTGACTTGGTCCGTACAAAAATTTTTCAAATACAAGTACTTGATAACGGCGCGCAGTTCAATTTTCTCCATTTTCGCTAACGTACTCAATAGCATTGCAAATAAATTACCGTATATTTTTTTAAACAAAAGACAGTTAGTTTTTTTTTTCATAGCAATCAGCTAGATAGATTAGCTTTACCGGCCAGTATTTAATTTCGTAATATTAAAAGAGTTTGCATCTCATTCTCACTTTATATTGAACGCCCCTCGTATATTTCCGTGTACTTACCAATATTTGGAGAGCCGTTACTACATACTTAGCTTTGATGCTGTATGTGTTCTAAGTGCCAAAATAAATCAAACCAAACCGTGGATTTACTTATTATGTCCTATTTTATTATATGTTTAAATTAAATTATTATAAAATCATCGATTAAACCCAATCAATCGACCCCATAGATTACTTAATCAATAGAGATGTAATACAATGCTTAGTTGTTTGTTACTTATAACTACCGTACTAGCATTTGTTTTTCGCTTTTCGTTTGTCCCCTATATGGAAAAAGTCATGTAAGCATTTCTAGAATTTAAATGTATGTTTTTAGGTGTTTTATAAGCTTTTAATTAACTTGAAACGTTTTGTGTTTTTTAATGTATAAGTTGTAATTTAAATATTTGCGAACCAGTTTTCGACCACTTCCTGGTATCCCGTTGAGCTGATATTTTTTTTACTTATGTTAATCCGGTGACAGTATAATAATCTGGTAGTGAAATTTTGGTGGTACAACCAGAAGCGTCTCCGCAGGAAGGAACTTTTCAAGAATTTATGGCATCGACTTGAAACTATTTACGAGTAGTTTGGTAGACAATGCAAGTCGCACAAATAATAAGAAGTACAATCTGCAAAAAAAAATGTATAGTCATATTTGCATAAAAGAAAAGTTAATTTTATTCACTATGCCTCGCAATGACTAGACAAGTACTATCAATATGAATAAAACTTGAAAGTTTATTGTCAAACGCATTTGGTATGACAATTGTTTTCATCATGTTTTTCTGTTACACGGTATAGGATGAGGGTAGAAAGAGATAGTGAACGCGATCGCTATCACCCGCGCGGTATACAATACGGCCTCTACTTGCCAACCAATCAAAGTGTAGCAAGAAATTGCTGCAGAAGTTTGATAAAAAAGTTCAAACATATTATTTGACGTAAATAATTATTCTATGGCAGGCTCGTTGTTGATAAGGGTCGTACACAGAGTAAGAAACAAAAGTTGTCTCTCCTGTGGACATAAAATTAGCGACTCCTAGTCAGCAAACTTGACATTTTATTTAAATGGGCCAAAAGTTGGCCAGGCGCCACACATGCCGACGTAGACTTGACTAAAAAATATTGGCTACAGACCCTTAACTTTTGCCATGTCCACAAGAGAGACGCGAAAAAATAAATGTGTATGACCCATAATGGGTTGAGCTGATTAATTATTTAGTCATTATATTATCAAACTTATAGAGAATCTCCAGAAAACTAAGCGAAACAAACACAACGGCGACTTTGTTTTGACATTCAAGAGGAAAATAACACGAAAAGCGTAACGTTAACGCAAAATTATTAGATAGTAAACGGCTCACATGAATGGACGACAAAAAGCGTCTATTGCGATGTCTGTTCAATATTCTGCGGGCCCTTTTCCATCCAGCTCCGATATTGACAGCTCTCCGTCCCCGCGACGTATGCTTCCTTCCCTCTGATATAGTATCCGTCCATTGTGGAACTAGACTCCTTGGTAACGTGCTACTACTATAATTTGGGTTCATTTCGTTTCTATGCGGTACCTACGCGTGGTGCGGTGCGCGGCTATATTTTTCGGAACGGTGTGGCCTTGACCAGAAATTTTACCGAGCTGGTTTTCAAAGTTTCTGGTGCTCACGCTGAAGGTATGCACGGTCCAGAGGTAAAAAATTAAATCTTTAGCCTTGGGTTAGCAAAGAAAGTTCCATACATTTTAAAATTACTTAACCCTGGGTTAACAATTAACTTTAGTTACGTAGCTGGTCCTAATTTGCGCAACCCCGACTAACTGTGTGGTTTGCAAGTCGTGACAAATATATTTTTCACAACACATAGCCTTGTCCTAAAGCGTTCAAAGAAAGGAATTGACAAACTTTCACATAGGTTATTTGACACCACTAATTAACACACTTTTTATGAATTGTCAAGACGCGATTCCCTCATATATTTCGTATGGTAATACTGAACTATGACATCACTTGTTAGCCGCCCCAATAGACAAACTACTTATTTATTTTAAACCTACTAAAACTAACATTTTGTAGTTAATTGGTTTTCCGTCTTTATATTAACGGGTTTTTTATTAGACGTATTCTCAGAATAACTGTTTAATGGTAGTAATGTACCTACCTATGAAATGCCATATTGAGTCACACATAAGCACATATAACACATAATCTAACGGCGTGAAATCTATCCGATCAAATAACATTATTTAATAATTCATCTAGCTGCTACCGGTGTGGCGTTCGCCAATCCAACTCCATTAAAAGTTAACGACGCACTTGTAGGTAATTCTTTTTTCGAGTGGCTTCAAATTGTCGCGGAATTATTAACGTGAAGCGACTCCCGACTCTGGGACGACCCGCGACATCGACCTAACGCTCATAACTTCATTTCTCTCCTCCCAGAAGTTTACCTTTCTGCGCATTCTTATGAATTTACAATATCTCCGGAACGAGAAAACTGTCTAAGTCGCTCTGTATGTCAACTCCTGGTTAGTCATTCTGAGAATAAACATTCAAAGTCACCCTGGGAAACTTGAAATTTCCCGAAGGTTGCCGAACACACTTTTGTAAATCATTAAGGAAGGTCACTGCCATCTGATCTCCTTATTATCAGGACAGATTTTGTGTTACTATATATCTTGGAATACCTAGAATGTTGGTAGCTAGGTACAGTCGATGGCATAAATATCTATACTTACATCCATCGCGTCAAATATATTTAAACGTCAACCTTATGGTTAACGGTATAGAGATAAATAGATATTTTTGACAACGCCTTGGTAACGTGTATATATTTATGCCCTTGAATGTACCTGTCAAGAGACATTACGTTTTAGTACAAACACAGTGGCCCAGGAATACTTTTTTATGTCTTCTTTATTAGATAGTAGTACAGCCGTAAACTCGCTTCTCATCAGACGGAATGCCTCTCTACTGTTCTTTTGTATCTTTCACCAAATAGCATGAGTGATCTTCACATTTTCTTTGTGCCTTTCAAAACTTTGTTACTTTATCAGCAAAAGATAGCATAATTTTGATATAAATTTTCATAAAATTTTAATGCAACGGAAACTATTCCTGTTAAATTCAAGCATTCCTGCCAGCAGGTTATAATAGGTAGTATTAATTGAAATTGGCAGGTCCAGTTTTGAGCGGCAACAGGAAGGATAGAGTGGATTATCGTGTCGCTTCAATTTAGATGTTATTGCGAGCGCTGTCAAATGGCTCACTCTCGCAAACTTACGAGGGGCGTTCAATATAAAGTGAGAATGAGATGCAAACTCTTTTAATATTACGAAATTAAATACTGGACGGTAAAGCTAATCTATCTAGCTGATTGCTATGAAAAAAAAAACTAACTGTCTTTTGTCTAAAAAAATATACGGTAATTTCTTTGCAATGCTATTGAGTACGTTAGCGAAAATGGAGAAAATTGAACTGCGCGCCGTTATCAAATACGTGTGTTTGAAAAATTTTTCTACGGACCAAGTCAATTTGGATTTGCGGGACACTTTAGGGTCTAATGCTCCTCCGTATTCGACAGTCGCACGTTGGTGCGCCGAATTTAGACGTGGAAGAACATCGACAATGGACAACCCCCGCTCCGGACGCCCTACTACAGCAGTAACTGAAGAAATTGTGAAAAAAGTCGAAAACTCAGTTTTGGCGGATCGTCGTGTCACGGTTCGTTTTATTGCTGAAAATGTAAAGATTTCAGCGGGGAGCGTGCATAATATTTTACATGAACGCTTGGGTATGAAAAAGGTATATGCGCGTTGGGTACCAAGAATGCTTACTGACACGCAAAAACAAACTAGACTAGAGATTTGTCAAGAAGCTTTGAACCTGATGCAGCAAGACCGGGAACTTTTTTTGGCGCGATTTATAACAATGGACGAAACATGGCTCCATCATTACGACTCAGAAACGAAACTGCAGTCTATGACATGGAAAAGGCCATCATCTCCAACTCCGAAGAAATTCAAGGTGAGCCCATCTGCCGGTAAGGTCATGGGCTCTGTTTTTTGGGATGGTAAAGGGGTATTAATGATTGAGTATCTCGAGCATGAAGCCACTATTACGGGCACATTATACGCCAAACAAATAGCAACATTGCGCAATGAGATCCGTGAAAAACGGCGAGGTAAACTCTCGAAAGTTGTGCTGTTCCACCAGGACAATGCCCCGGCACACAAGTCCGCCGTTGCAATGGCTGCAATTCGTGATGCTAGGTTGAATATCCTTAAGCATCCTCTGTATTCACCAGATCTCGCTCCCAGTGATTTCTACCTATTTCCGAGATTGAAACAATACCTGAGAGGCCAGAAATTTGAAGACGACGACGCGGTAGTCGCTGCAGTACAAGATTTTTTAAGTACTCAAGATGAGACCTTTTTTAAAAATGGATTTTAAGTTTAGAAAAAAGATATACTAAGTGTATTATGCTAAAAGGTGACTATGTCGAAAAATAATGACATTTAGTAAAAGTTGTTTATAACATACTCATTCTCACTTTTTATTGAACGCCCCTAGTATTACTCCACTCTGCGACCCGTAACAAGGATAGGTTGTCAAATTGAAACAATGCAAAGGATTGTTATTGTTGCTTTATTTCGTGATAGTCTCCTTTAGACTATAAAACGTTTAAATATTTAGATAAACCCTTTATTACCTAAGGTGAAGAGGCGACCCTTAGCAAATAATCGAGAACAGAACTGATTGACCAGTTGGACATAAGTAAAATGCTTGTACTCGAGATTACAATAAATTTATAAATATAGCTACCGATGATTTCGTTTTACATGGAATTATGATCGGTTTACGTTAAGTAGTATTTTTGTAGAGTTACGAGTACCAGATTATTTTTATTCAAAATATGTCCGTACTTTCGACCTTGTAGAAACATAAAAAGTAGCCTAAAGCTCTACCCCCGTGGATTTCAAAATAATCCTTCTTATTGTACCTCGATTACACTCGAAAATAATAATAGAATGGAATAGAATATTATGCATTTTATAATACCTTTGTGACAAAGTCTCTAGCTGCAATGGTTAAGGCTCTGCATTGTCAATAAGTCAGTTTCTAAAGGTACTGTTTTAAACGCAGTTTCAGAATAAACTACAATAAGTAACTTAAACGAGCAAAACAAAAAATAAAGCTGTTGGCGTGTAAGGAAACTGAGTTTTATTCCTTTCATTCACGAGTGTCTGTAGATCCTTACAGATTTCATACCATGTAAGAAAAATGGTCTCAAATATTTATCTCGCCCTAACATTGTGTACAGTCAAGTGTTAAAATATGGGTGCACACAACTTGCTCATAAATATGTCCCATAGCTCTTATGTCGTCGAATTGAGGTATAGGTATATAACGATGGGAGGATTAAATCGATACTTATTTTTGCACTTGACCGTACACTAATGCTCGTTACAGTATTATATTCTAAGTATATACTTAAATGGTTCTAAAGGTATACCTAATCGATGCAACAGTTGTATTTGGAAACCAATCTCAAAACCTATGCAAAGCGTCCTTTCAACAACAAGCCCAAAACAGAAGTTCATTGATCAACGCAATCCGTACCCATTCATACTTATACGCACTGGTAAGAATACTCTCCACGGCAACAAGAGCTCTTAGTTGTTTACAGAGATGGAAAAGATAATGAGTGGCGTCCCCTGAGAGAGTGGCTTACACGCTGATTATATTTTTGATAGCCACGACCAAGATAGATTGCTTCCTTATTCCCTAATCCGCTGATAAGTTACGCGTCTCGCACCATTAACCGTTGGTATATTGTCTTAAGGTAACAATTAAGACGGGCTCATCCATTGCAGGTTTTATAACCTAATTTTATCTACGGAAAGTATTAGTCTTCTATCTACCATAGCTTTTAGATAGTTTAATTTGGTCGTATGAAGAACCTACTTAATTTAGCTCAAGAAAAAACAAATAGGTCACCGACCAAAGACACAATCTTCGTAAAGAATTTTACTAACTATTCTTAAATTTTGTTTGTTTTATGTTTTATTGCATTCTTATGCTAACGTTTCTTTTCCAGGTATTCATAAAGTCAGAACTCAAAGTTGGTGTGATATTCGTAAAAGAGAATCAATATAGCGAAGAAGACATCCTGGACAATAATGAAAATTCGCCAATGTTTGAAGAGTTCTTACAAGTGCTCGGGGAAAAAGTGCGATTAAAAGGTCTTCATACTTTCCTTAATATTATGACGAAGTAATGAAACGAAAATAGCAATTCTAATAATCGTTCTGTTTCAGGTTTCGATAAATATAAGGGTGGATTAGACACGGTGCACGATCTTACTGGTCTCTATTCGGTTTATACTAATTGGAGGGGAATTGAAATCATGTTCCATGTGTCTACATTATTGCCTTACGAGCGTCATGACCCTCAGAAACTTCAGAGGAAAAGGCACATAGGGAATGATATCGTTTGCGTAGTGTTCCTTGAAGCTGATAACACTGCGTTTTCACCGGCCTGCATCAAGAGTCATTTCTTACACACATTCATATTAGGTACGTGATAGTAATATCCTTTTCATTGTGTAACTTTTTCAAATATTGTGTATGCTTCCTTCCTAAACAACTGCCAAAAAAACTTTTTAACAAAAAATTAAACCGCCGAAAAAACTGAAAAGCAAAAAATAATACCTTTTTTGTTTGACCTTAATCTAGGTACCAGTTTGAAGTCGGTGCCTCAGCACTTAGCCATGAGGAGCGGACCTATAATCGTCTACCTGATTGGCTTCTATCACTAATTTTTTGTTAAGAAGTTTTTATTTTATATATCCTTGGGGTAATTTTTTTTCCAAAATTATAATACCAACTTCAAGGTGTCTATCCAATAAAAAAAAAATATTAAAATCAGACTACTCTGTAAAAAGTTAGTCAATCATCCCATGTTTTCCTACCCTTAGGGTAGGAATATTGTTTCCAAATTTAAATGGGACCACCCTCGGGGTATACGCTTTCCAATAAAAAAATAATCATCAAAATCGGACTACTCTGTAAAAAGTTATGCGTGATCATACATAAAAAAAATATATATATATACACGTCGAATTGAGAACCTCCTCCTTTTGTTTTCGTCGGTTGAAAAAGAGAAGTATATTGACTACCTACCGTGATCTAAAGTCTTCATTATAATTATCTTTTTTTTCTTGTGGCAAGAACCTGATGAACGTGACAGCGAGATTTTTTTACGTATCTATTAGATTATTAGTGGTTTAAATTAGTTCTATTAAACTCTTGAAGCTCATTTTCAATCCGAGACTGAAGCATGGAGCAATAACGTGATTTGGCTAAATATCGCTCAAAATACTCCAACTTTATAGATCGCTGGTAGAATATAGCAATGATATGGGAAACTTGTTACTAAGATGAAGTATTTAGTTTAACATTGAGTCAAAGTAAACAGTCTCTTTGTAGGCGAGTAGTGCATTTAGCTAAATAAATAAATTGGCACGATCGATGAAATAAATTTGCTAGTTAAAGGAGTCCTTCCCGTTAAATGTTTTCAGATGTGCAACATAACATTAATCGGACTAATTAAAAAAAGTAGTACATTAATATAGAAATTGCAATGAATATACCTGTATGTAAAAGTAGGAATATAGGAGGTTAATATTGTTAAATGCATGAAATATTTAATTAAGATAATATTCAATAATATAGTAAGATAAATTTCAATATAGAGTAACCTTAACTATGTTGCTGTACCCTTGCAGGGCGTCACACATGGCTAAATAAATGAAATCAACATTTTCGCCAAATTTAAAAGTACTTTCAACGCATTAGATTTCACTTCTAGACAATGCATGTACGGTCAGCTGCATAGTAAAGGTACCACCCTGGTATGGTTGCCCCTGTTACGGGATGTACCTTTTCTCTACAGCTGACTGTACTTCATCTTATAATTAATTATCCTTAATTTATTCATACATATACTAAAGCTACTTTAACCATGTTCCAGTCCGAGTATCAGCCAGAATCAAACGGCGGCCGACACGGTATGAGGTATCGGTGGTCACACGTGATGAAGTCGGCGCCTACAAGCCTTACCTCTGGGAGCAGAGCGTCTTCGACAAGGGACCTATGTTTAGGTAACTTAATTCTTTGTTTAGCGCGTATCCTAAAACACGTAGGTACCTACCTAATCTCCAGTCTAATAAGAACATGCTCGGAAAATATTGAGTGCCTAAACTACTTCGATATATTTTAGCGACTGTTAAGTGCTTCGTATTGTTTTTCCTATGATACCAGCCCAACAAATTTAACCGCATATCAGGGTGGAACCATTTCACAGTCAATAATTTCAAGATTACTTCTTTGGCAGATGGTAACAACTTCAACCTGACATTTCGGTGAAAAAGTTTCACCCTGGTACGCGATGAAATAACTCTAATGCTTGATTGTACTTTCTTGACGTCTGCAAATACTTAGTATTAAAATAGAACGTTTTATATAAACAGCTAGGTACAGTGACATCTACCGCTCAATCCACGTAACAACCACGTGACAGACGCCATTTATTTAAAAAAAAACACGCACAAACTGAAAGGTTACTAGTTTTTTTCTCTGTAATTGCAGAGAATGGCTCCTAACAAAGATAGTAAACGGCGAACGAGCATCCTACTCCGCTCCGAAGTTCGCGCGAATGCAAGAACGTACTAGAAGTCAAATGCTGGAAGACATCGTAGCCAACTTACAGAATCACGCCGAAACCGGACAGATACCCAAACCATACAGAAGAGGTACGTTCATCTTCAAATTTAATCTAAAACTCGACGACAATTAAATTTGCGGTGATTTAAACTTATAGGTTCGCGCTGGGTCACCGAAGTTTATAATCTCTTGAAACCATTTACGTTATATTGTAATAAGTGTATCTAATACTTAACCGATTTTTATGAAACCATACGAAAATGGCATCCATCCAATCATTTTAAAAGTCTTACCCCCTTTTTAGGGTTCCTTACCCAAAGGGTAAAAACGGAAACCCTATTACTGAGGCTCCGCTGTCCGTCCGTCCATCCATCCTTCCTTCCGTCCGTCCGTCCGTCTGTCACCAGGCTGTATCTCGGGAACCGTGATAGCTAGAGAGTTGAATTGTATACATTGTATTTCGGTTGCCGCTATAACAACAAATACTAAAAAAACCGGCCAAGTGCGAGTCGGACTCGCGCACCGCGGGTTCCGTACAAATTTATATGTATCTATAACATCCAGTCTTATCAGTCCTAAGCAAAATGTGCGCAGTGTGGGATCATTGTAGATTGGTTACTGATATAGACAGACAGACAAAAAAATATTTATGCTTTTCGCAATTTTTCCTTTATCTGTGCTATAAGACCTTGCTTCGTACCAAATTTCAAGATTCTGAGTTCACGGGAAGTACCCTGTAGGTTTTGATTCCTTTGCGAGTGTCGACAATTTGCGGAAATTGGCGGCATAAAAGGCTTTATCTTTTGATTGCGTTGGCTTAGAAGTTTGATTTTTTCACAGCTTCAAGGGACGGTAGACTTGAGTATTTGATATAAATTTCAGCTTGATACCTCCACGCGTTCCTGAGAAAAAGAGTCTTGACAGACAGACGGACGGACAACAAAGTGAGGGTTCCGTTTTTCCTTTTGAGGTACGGAACCCTAAAAATGGAATAAAATAAATATTTAAGGGGCTCCCATACAACAAACATGATTTTTTTGCTCGTTTTTGCTCGATATTGATAACGGCAACGGGTAGACACTTAAAATATTCACAGAATATTTAATTATATATTGACTTTAAAAATAAATAATTAAATTAAAATAAAAAAAATATTTAAGGGGGGCTCCCATACAACAAACGTGGTTTTTATAGATAATTGTACGGAACCCTTCGTGCGCGAGTCCGACTCGCACTTGGCCGGTTTTTTATTCTTAAGAAGTTAAAGACAGACCATATTATCTAAGAGCCAATCACATTGGCGATTTGCGAACGTATTAGATAGAAGCCGAACGAACATAGACATACGTTCGCGGTGAATCCGTTGCGTGCACCTCCGCGCCGAACACGCCGCGCGTTCGGTCCGCTTCTAAGGGCCTAAGCACACGGCGTTTTTTTTAACGCACCGTCGATGCGCGTTTGTATCAATACAAACGCGCGTCGACAGCGCGTTATTTAAAGACGCCGTGTGCTAGGGGCCTTAAGGCTGTTCTAATGGCATGAAAAACGCGCTGTTAAATGTGCGTCGACGGCGCGTTTAAAAAACGCCGTGTGCTTAGGCTCTAATACGTTCGCAAATCGCCAGTGTGATAAAATATGGCTCCAACGCGCAGGCGCTTGCCATCGCATTCACCATAATGTTTCTTTCACCGTTCTTCTTATACCGTTTAACAGAAAGAAATACCTAGTTAATTTGATAGCAAGCGCCCGCGCGTTAGACAATAAGCGTTGTTGTAACTAAATTATGTTTGTACGTTTGACAAAGGTAATTATTTACTTTCGACCAAACCATTCCACCATCGAGCGATGGCATCGATTGACGATCGATCGATCGATGGGAACGACCTCATGCGAGCGAAGAAGTGACAAATAAACGAAAAATAATATTTAATTGATATAAGCTTGATATTATTTTTGCATAGTGGAGTTATTAGGTACCTACTACAAAATCAAAAAAATTGCCATAAATCAACTTAAGTATTTGAAATGATTTTAATGTAATAAATAATATCTATTTAGTATTACTTAAATCATCTCTGAACCGATAAATAGTAGGTATTGTTATTTGCTGTCAAAATTATAGGTATCATTCATTATTCAAGGGTTAAAATATTAAATGTCAATGTATTAATATATGTATACTGTACCTAAGCAAATAACTAATAGGTAAATGTATACTGTTTACTTGGTCCGAGGTCGCAGACTTAATATCTATTTGAGATTAATATTCACAATATTCAGGGCTAATAAAATACATATTTCCATCGGGTTTGAAGTAGCGTAATGAGTATTGGTGTCGTACATCACGAATTAAACTTCTAAATTAAATACATATCCCTTGGCACTTAATGAACAAACTTCTATAACACGTCGCCTTAAGGTTCTTTGACCTTTACAATAGTTAATGTCAGTAACCTTCTTTATTTCAAAACAAAAGACATGCGCTGTTGAACATAGGTATCTTCCAAAGACTTCCATAGTGCACAGTCAGTAGTCACACATACCTTCTACTCCCTTCGGCATCTGATGACTTTGACCCTATACGCCTCACATGGAAACCTTGCCACATTAACTTCATCATCATCATCCCAGCCTATTTGTGTCCCACTGCAAAGCACGAGCCTCCTCTCAGAATGCTCTCATTCTGAGAGGAGGCTCGTGCTTTGCAGTGCTAGGGCTGTAGTTCCCACGTGGGTCCGTAGTGGATTGGGGATTTCACATACACCGTTGAATTTCTTCGCAGGTGTGTACAAGGTTCCCCACGATGTTTTCCTTCACAGTAGCTAGGTTTACACGGGCTTAGTACTTGTCATTAGTGTAGGTGGTTAGGGACTTATATGCACAGTGACAAGTGGCAAGTAACCGTCTACACATTGGTGATAGAGAATGGTATTAGTTTACAAGAGCTTTGAGTAATCACTATAACTTGACAAGCTCGTGCGCGGCGGTCGGCGGAACCCTGTCGCAGGGAGCCTCTGCTGTCCTTAACAAGATTGTTTTTAATAAGTTCGGCAAACGCTGACTGCGACAGGGTTCCGCGGAGGGTCGCGCACGAGCTTGTCGGACTATAATCAGATTGCACTTGTCATTAAATTTTTACACCACTCGACAAGTGACAAGTATTAGTAGATTTTTAGCTGTGGGTAGGTGCTTGTCGCTTAGTAAATAGGACCGGCTTCTAATTACTTGCACTTGCAGTTGCACTAATACTAAGTACTTATACAACATGTTTACACACATGTGACAAGTGTAAGTGACAAGTACTAAGCATTAGCTACTAATCCCTTGTAAGCTGGTAAATTTCAAATGTAGTTTGGCACATAACTTTAGAAAACGACGACGACGACGTACTTGAGGGGCCAAAGGTCAAATCACTAGGCTATCACGGCCACGTAACTTACAATAACTTAGAAAATTTTAATTTAAAGTCTTTCCAAATCTTCAGGATCATGGCGTCCCATCGGCCATATGCGGCCGTCGTCTCCCCTCCTGGACTCGGTCAGAGATCAGTTCGAGGACTACGACCAGCTGGCAAAGGATTTCACCCGCGTGTTCCTCAACAACGAGCTGAATATAGCCACTAACGCACAGCTGTTTGACGTGGTCTTTCTCGTGGGCCAGTCCAAGCAAAAGACCAAGTTTATCGGCGTGAGGGCCATTTTAGGCGTCAGGAGTAGGTAAGTTCAAAAATATGTTTTATATTCTCGGTGTCCTTAAAGTAGTGAAAAATACGGATAACTCACGTCTTTAAACGAGTTTAGCTGGACATGTTTCAGGCTAATCCGTAGCACTTTCTCCTGGAGGACACGTTTTTCCAGGACTGTTATCGAGTAACATGACTTCTCGTCCGGTATCAGGTAAAATCAGGTTATCATTGAGTTTTTTAACACCCTATTATACTCATAACCTTGAACAAGGTTGTTGCAATATGGACAAAACATGAAGGGCCTGTTTTACCGTTCTCTAATAGGTTCCTGATATTTTAAATGTCTCTGTTTAACCGAAGAAAATAAACAGAGACGGTATCACTGGCTTAATAAACTTAAAGAAAACGAATGTAACAGAGTTAAGTATAATGTATCGTTTACTGAAGTATTAAATAATCAAAAACACTGTTAAAAGGTACCGGGCGAGAGGTCAAATTGGCCCAAAAAATGTAGTGTTAACTACACTATTTAAGGATGATAGTTGATAGAAGTGATAATGATACTGATTTATACTGATAAAGGGGTTGAATATGGATGATATTGACAAAGCAAACGACCGAATTGAATGCTAAATGTGAACGAACTGATTTATTTAATGCTGAATAATAATTCACGCACGCTGAAGTGGCAATGGGCTGGTCACGTTTGCCGTACAACTGACAATCGTTGGAGCAGACGTGTCCTGGAGTGGAGACCACGTTTAGGAAAGCGTAATGTGGGACGCCCTGCGGCACGTTGGACTGATGACCTTAGGAGGACAGCTGGCAGTGGGTGGATGAGGGAAACCCAGGATCGCGAATTTTGGCGCAATATGAGGGAGGCCTACGTCCAGCAGTGGACGGACAATGGCTGTAGATAGAATAATAATTCGATATTGAAGTAAATTGCAAGCGTATGCAAACGTTTGCGCAATGTAAACTATATGCTACTTTAAGTATGTATATACAAAAATGTACGCTTCTCCGCACAATAACAGTTCTGGAAAAAATAAGAAAAAATCCATGTCACTTAGTCAAGCGATAATAAGATAATATACATTTTTTCGAAAATATCTAATACTAGCTCCTGCCCGCGACTCTGTCTGCAAAGAATTTGTTTATCGTTATCTTGCGGGAACTATGCAATTTTCCGGATATGTTAATCCAGGTTATAAACTATTGGTGTCCCAAATTTCACCCGAATCCGTCCAACTGTTCTAGCGTGAAAGAGTAACAAACGTCCATACAAACTTTTCGCGTTTATAATACTATAGTAAGATTAAAATTTATATGTCATGCTAGCAACCCTTAGTCACGTGTTTATCTTCTAATATATAAAAATCTCGTGTCACGGTGTTTGTTATCGAACTCCTCCGAAACGGCTTGACCGATTATTATGAAACTTTTTTCTCCATATTCGGTAGGTCTGAGAATAGGTCGTAGGCTATATTTTATACCGCTATTCTTCGCGGACGGAGTCGCGGGCAACAGCTAGTAGTTATTAAAACATCTTGGTAAATTGAAATAATGTCTTTGTGAAATCTTTCCAGGGTCTTCCAGGAGATGCTGTACGGCATCCAGACCGGGTTCGGGTCCCCCCAGGTGCCGGTGGCCGAGCTACTGTCCCGGCCGGCGCCCACGCTGCTCTCGCCCACGCCGGCCCGCCAGAAGAGCAGCAACTTTCTACAAGTGCCAGATATCGAATCGCCGAGGTGAGTGCAGACGGAAACTCTTCTCAATATATTATATTTGTAACGCCAGCATTTACTCTCAACATCATCAATCATCATCATCCCAGCCTAAGTATATACTTCCCACAGGGCAAAGTCTTCCTCTCAAAATGTGAGGGCTTGGGCTGTAGTTCCCACGTGGGCCCAGTGCGGATTGGGAACTTCACGCACACTTTTGAATTTCTCCGCAGGTGTGGTCAAGTTTCCACACGATGTCTTCCTTCACCGTAAAGCTTAAATTTGAAATGTACCTACGCTCATACATTTTGAATAACACAGAACCCACGGCCCTCTGCTTGAGAGGCCATAGGGTCAAACCACTGCCTTGGTTTTTCGTTCGCGTGAATCATTAGGTTTGGCAGTCGAATCGATATCCCGGGATTTTCAAAATTTCTGTTGAACAGGAATCATGTATATTCACATTGCATAAAGAACATTCCATGCAAACTTTCAAACTACTAAATTTAACGGTTATAATTTTAGGATTCCATGAGAATATCGGGGTAAAAAATAGCTCACAAAGTCTAGCCCACATTTCATCCGAAACTGTGCAAATGTTTTAGCGTGAAAGATCAACAAGCATCCACACACCCATCCATCCATCCATTCAAACTTTCACCTTTATATATTAGTGGTATGGGATCGTTTTTAAATCTCTAAAACTTAACTTTACCGTCCAAATTGCAATGCCTTCTTTATATTTGTGCATAGGCCCAAAAGCGTCCCCAGTTCGCCGATGGTGAAGCGCGCGTTCTCCCGCCTCGGCACGATCACCGCCGGCTGGGGCCGCTCCATCCGCAAGCAGCATTCCCAACTCAACGCCGATGACAAGAAGAAGTGGGCTAGCTCGCAGGACTGCTCTAGTAAGTGTCTTGACTTGAGGGAATGTCTCAAAAGGAATAACAAAAACCTACACACTTAACAGACAAGACAGACCAACGATTATAACTCATAGATATTCATACACTAAGGTACTTTGCAAATGGAGCAACTATTGCAGTAACTGGCAATGGCAACTACTTAGCTGTTTACCTAAATCTTAATGGAACTGCATGCACGTAGCAACTCGTGTTGCGACTTTCTGCATTTATTTAAAAAACGCCGTGTGCTAGGGGCCTTAAGTCTGTTCTAATGGAATGAAAAACGCGCTGTGAACGCGCGTTCCTAAAACGCGCGTCGACGGCGCGTTAAAAAAACACCGTGTGCTTAGGCCCTTAGACAACAGTTTTCAGTTGCTGCGATCGATAACTAAAGATAGTTTCTGATTGCCACAACTAGCAACTGACAAAGTTGTTTGCCATAAAATTGCGGCAACTGTAAACTGAGTAATTGGGTTGTAGCAACTGGCAACTTTTAAAGGAAACTTTTAAAAAGCTGATAGTTGCCTGAACTAAATTTGCTTCATCTGCAAAGCACCTTTTATAAATAAATACAAAATTCAGATCAATTGTCAAGAACACACTAATGCATAAGACGCATTATAAAATTAATGATTATATCATGGTCAGGGATGTTTGGAAATAGTTCCGATCCGCATTGGCAATACCTAGTTTCAAAAAGCGTATCTACTGTGTAAAAAAAAATATATACCTTGTTGAGTTTCTTGCTGGATTCTTCTCCACAGAGCTTCTCCTTCTTAGACATTCATAAGTGCTTGTCTAAATTTAATAAATTTTAGCTTTGACCAAAATCTATTATCGTCTACGGCAAGACTAAAATCGTCGAGCATCGAAGTTTTGCATCGCCTTATTTACAAAGGGCCTTATAGTATCCCATCGTTATCCATCTGCCTAGTCCGTCAAATTTTTTTACACTCTCAAGATCCTGTTGAACAGGACAGGAATCTTGTAAATTACATAGGTAATTAAAATTAGCTGTGAAAATACGCTTCGAACTATCTATACTATGGTTTTATTAGCATTAGAAATAGGGTAAACAATCTTGATGAGTCTTTTTAACAAAAAACTCTTTTAAAAAAATAGTAGCTGTTACTTATGAAACCAAAAGAATGTAAATGGCCGTACATCCTTTCTACTTATTACATATTTGCTGTGATTTATTTTTGAAAAGTGTTTTTCAATAAAAGGACACATCAAGATCGCTTACCTTCATTCTAATGCTAAAAAAACGAAGTATAAATTGGTGAACGTGAAAGTAAAAATGGTGGCATATTTAGTAGCAGTGATTTCTATAAGCGCCTGCAAAAATAACAGAGCAAACATTTCGATAGCAACAAAATGGATTTGAAACGTACGTATCTTTATGTAGCACAAAGTATTGATTCAAATTATTTTTTTTAGATAAAGAAGGCAAGGATAAAGACAAGGATAAGAATGCAGCCCTAGCAGTGCCCAGACTATCTGTGTGCGCCGACGCACAGAAAGTCGATCGTGCCAAACTTGCACAGACTGAGGTAAGACTAACTTACAAATTAACTTTTTTTAAATAACCTGTTTCGAGTGACATATTAACTTTCATTTAATCAACGTGTCCTGAATTAAAATCTATGATAGTAAACATAAAGAACACCGAGATGAGTATTGATAATTTGTGTCGGCCATAATGTAGCATACGGCCCTAATATAGTAGGTACATAAAGCTGTAATCTTACAATCAATTAATATTATTATATACATATTACTGACATGCTATGTATGTCTAACTCTTTATTCTATATAAAACACATGGAATTACCAGATAACAGGAGAAACAGTAATACAAAGGTTAACTTATCCCTTAAAGGGACGATTTCCAGTTAAGTTTTAAACAACGTTCAAAAAGTTTGTTAATCGGACGTTAATTACGCCAAAACTAGGTCTCTAGTGGCGCCCAATGTGGGACTCGATACATAAACATGGGAATTTGTAGAACATGGATTATAATTATGAGTATAAATCAAACTCGATTACGGTAGTGGTTGGCGCTATTACCATAGCGACCAGTGGAAAATCAGTGAAAATTAAATTTTTGTTCATTCCAGTTTTCAATAATCGAGTTTGACCCGGAAACTTTCCGGATACTACTGGATTACCTACACACGGGCAGCTGTCCGTTAACATGCGCCTCCATCCCGGGTCTCATCTGCGCGGCCGAGCACTATGACCTGCCAGAGCTACTGCAAGCTTGCTTCCACCACGCCAAGCAGTTCCTTAGGATAGAAGTGGTAGGTCACCATGCTTTTTTTAGCAACCTAGTTAATAGTCTTACATACTTCCCCAACTCTTGGTATGTCGCTATGTTAGGCCAATGGTCTAGTTATAATATGATCATTTTATTCCACTATGTCCTTGTTAATCTACCTCGCCATCCAGCAATGGCGAGGTGATCAACAGAAAAGCCAGCGCTTCCACCAATAAGCTATGAAAACCCACCGCGAGCCAGGTAACTCTCCTTCCAAACCCGGCTTAGCATCTCTTTGAGCGCAAACTACTACTCGGGATTCTGTCCATCCTCCTAACAACTAATGAGCTGCTCTCTATCAGTCTTTGGCAAATCTTGACCCTGGAAGCATTGGTCGCGCAGTGCTTTCAAATAAACAAGTTCGACCATACCTTACTGGATTACTTTGACACGCGAAGTTAAGCAGTCTGCTAAACGAGCGTCTTCATCCTGAGGCTCATCTGCTGCAGATCTGAACATTTGTTGTAAACGTGACCCAATCTAACCTGTTTTTATCCGTTAGGGTCCACAAGGGGAAACAGCTTCTAAATTTGTTACTGAAAGTATTTGTTTTGTTTCTAGGTATGCACAATGTTAATATCATTAGAAAATTACTACTGGCGGTACACGTCAGCGTCTGAGCTAGTGAACATGATCCTCGCGTTCACCGAGCAGCGCGCGTACGCGCTGTTCCAGACCGCCGAGTTCCTCAACCTGTCCGAGTCCATGGTCCAGATGATCATGTGCCGGAACCTCGAGGTGCCAGAGGTCCGCAAGTTCGAGGCCATGCTCAGCTGGGCCCGCAACAAAATAAAAGTCAAGTCCGCCAATAAGACTGATGCCAAAAATGAATTTAAATGCATTATGGAGAGGCTCGCCAGGGACCTGAAACTGTACAGGATCTCCCCGCAGGAATTGATAAAGGTGGTGCTCCCGTCGAAGGCGATCAAGAACGAGCGCATCCTGGAGACGCTGATGTACCAGGCCAACTCGGGCATGTACCGCATCCAGGACAGCTATCTGGAGGCGTGCCAGCAGCGCCTGCAGAAGCAGGACTCGCGTTTCTCAGAGTTCGAGAGCTTCGACTACGGCATCTAACCGAGCTGTAAGGATTATCAGTGTATTAGATAGATTTTGAAGAGAGACTGGCCTGGTCCTTCTTATATTGTGGTATGTTGAAGCCTTCTAAAGTATTATTGTTATAGATGTACTCGAGTAGAGATGCGAGAAATTATTGTACACTTCTCGGATACCTGTTCCTTGTTGTTGTTCATTGATACCTATATTTTTTACATTTAGACGTGTTCAGCATAATCATCTCTATTTTTGGTACCAAGAACTTTGCGATAAATGCGTGTGTAGTTTCACAAATAAAGACGCCAGACAGTCTAACAATACATGTTGTGCAGTATACATATTTTTGTGGAAACAAGATTCCGACTTTACACGTCACGAAAACCGATCTGCATGTGGTGTAGGAACATTATATAATTAACAACATTGGTACAAACGAAAACCTACTTCTGTGATCCTCAAAGTAATGAAATTACTTGGTTCATATGGCTGGGGCATCAAGAAATATTTTTTGTACCCACAAATTCAAACATATCTCCAAGTATATCGATGTTATTACATTCATACAATCACAAGAGACATTTCACGTCTAAAACTTCGGCCAGTTCGCAAGAATGGTGCAGATCTCCAAGTCAACCACAAGTCACGTTATATCAAATCATACTCATCATTATTTCATGCAAAAGCGACTGATTCACCAATACGTTAAGTCGTATTCTAAAAATGTATTGTAATTACTACTTATATGTATAAAATAACAAAAGGAATAATAAATATCTAAAAATGTACAAAATGATAAACCAAATGAGAATGTGTATGATTAATATGGACGTTACATTAGAATGTTAATTTGTAGAATAATTACGATGTCTATAGGGGATCTCGTTATTGAGATATCATAAAAATAATATGTTAATTGCCTTTTCTTACTAAAAATATATACTCCTTTCCAGCCTTGTCTATATCACGCGTGTTTTACGTCATGAACTTAATGTCACTTTCGACTATTTGTTCCTCAACTTATATTTTGAGTTGCTTTCAACTGTTAAAAAGATCCAACCGAAGAGAAAATTTTGATTAGAAGCAAAACGGGAAACTCATTCATTGATATAGAAATCAGAACTTTCTTCTGCTTAGCTGTAAACACGTTTATTTTGTACCATGGATGTTAAATTAACGCATAATAATTTAGAAGAAATCTGCATAATATATTTTCTTAAATAAATCATGGATGTATTTTAAATAGGTGTGTAGTCTTCGAACAAAATAATATTATGAATGTATTAGACCTAATAAAACCACGTCGTCTAGTCTCTTGAATCTACATAGCAGTCTTCATTATTATTTAATCTTGTGCTTACGAATTACAAGTTACAATTTCTGTAGGAGTTTTCTCAGTATCCAGTAAGTAAGACCATTCTTACTTACCATACAGTTTAAAATTTAATGATGTTATTTTCAGTATTATAAGTACCTAAGTAATTTCTTTTTGTAACCGTAATTTGCAAATATTTTCATCTATAATTAATATTAGGTATTTCTAGTAAAGTTATTTTTGTACTGAAAATTAAACAATCCGTTCAAAGTTTATGTTGCTTTAATCATACTTATGAAGATATACAACAGACTGCAGATAGTTCATAATACTCTACTCACAATATTCTTCTTTTTTTAGACAATTAAGGAGCAAATTTATATTAATTGTTAAAATGGACTCTTCTGAACCAATTTAAATGTTAAAACATTTTTATCTCTTGTAATATTTATCTGTATAAAATACTTAGTGCTGTATTCTTACACGGATAATAAGGACCCATTTTACAGTCGCTTCAGTCTAGTAGGAATCTGTTCGACTTGAACAAAGTCAAGAAAAAACAACTGCAGCAAGCAATACTTCCACAACTAGGTAATTAAAATTATTGTCATCGATAAAAATCCTTTCCAATAATGTTTATATTCTTCTGTATTTAGGTTGTAGGAAAATATACCCTTTTTTGGTGCCACAACTAAAAGCATGTAGAAAATAATTATAATGCATTTAAAATCTACTTTTAGATAGATTTATATCTCATTCTAAACCAGATATGTAAAATGGGTCAAAAATCTTAATGAAATGTTTAATATTAGGGTGTTAATATATAAATATTATGTAGCCTAAAATTTTAAACGTTTCTAAAGTTCTGGCAAAAACCAATGATGAAGTCAAGTTGAATTGTCGGTAAATTTTTATACTCGTGAAATAAACATATACAAAGTTGATCATCAATTGTTGTCGATGATTTTTGACGTTTCGATTTTGTTTGACGTGATTTTGCTCAAAGCTTTGATGGAATTTTATGCCGTTAATAGTTAACGCGTTAAGGTGTCTGCACCACCCGTGGGCTATCCTTCGTCGTCACGTACGTAATACTCATCTGTAATAGGTTTAATTTGGTAGAACACCAATTATGGATGTGTTGATAAGTTTTCTATTCCAAAATTTTAACCTTCCTGTGATCGTGGATGTTGCTATATTTATGTATATGTTAATATGTGAGATCTTCAAGGAAAATGAAAAATATATATAACTGTTATTTTGCATAAGCGAGATGAATATTCAATGAATTATTATGTGGTGAATAAATTTTTTTTGTGTATCTATTTTGTTTTGTCTATTTTATTTTGACTGGCCCTCGTATGCAGCAGACAGAGAGCAGTGGAAATGTTGGGGGGAGGCCTTTGCTCAGCAGTGGGACAGAATAGGCTAATAATAATAATAATCTATTTTACCTCTGGTTTTATTAAAGGTGGCCATCTTCCTTGAAATATTCGGGGCTGAATACGCAAAAGAAAGCAGACTCTTACAAGTCAATGTATCGATGTATCAAACCCCACTTCATATCCACTTTTTAACCCGTACAAAACCGGAAGTGGTCCTCCGTACATCCGCCCTTACATGACATGTGAGCATGAGTCTGATATAAGATAGCAGTACCTATCACAAGAAAAAAACACAGTTTTAAAAGCCACATAGTTGACAAAATATAATCACTTGTGATAAATTGTATTAAGTAAGTATAAGTAACCATTAAGACGTTAACTATGGAACGAATCTTAACTTATTCATAATAGGAACACGCATTTCCCAAAGTCCCCTTAAATGTGGTGCTTTGTCTCATGGTAATGTAATTTCACCGGTTAGTTAACCTGTTCTATTTTAAAAGCTTTTTCTACTCCTGTAGTATAATCTTTCAATTATATGGTCAAAAACTATGCAATAATATCTAACGTTATAAGTCTGTTCCAAGTTCTATACTCTATGGTGCAAATTCAGTAATATAATAACCCATAGTAATTTCATTATGTTACGGGACAGAGTAATATAATAACATTCAAAAAAAGAATACTGAAATCAATTTTGATAATCGAGTTTTTTTAAATATGCTTGTGCCACGTGATTGGTTGCTTAAAAATGAGTAAGAACAGGTAGGACCAATCACAATCAAGGTTTATTTTTTCAAGCGAAATTTCGTAATTGAGAACACACTGATCAAGCTCTATGGTACGAGTACGGTCGCAAATTAAAAAAAAAATAAAGCGGGAAATTAAAATAAAGTCATTACACATTAATTAAAATATGTTTACATTAACAATTATTAAATAATTAATACTTAAATAACGGGCAATAAATGAATTTTAAAGTCATTATTAAATATGAATATTTTAACATCATTCAATTTGGCTGTATGACCTAAAGTTCCCGGGTCCATTCTAAGGTTGCGAGTAGTGAAAAAAAAAGTTTCAAAATAGCGGGAATTTGTTTTGTTTTGCACGGAGTTCTTTCAATTCAAGTTGAAAGGGTTGAAAGAAATAAAACAGTTAATCAAGTTAAGTATGAAGTATCATTTTCTATTTATTTTTTTATTTTCTTCAACTTCATTTTTTTATTACTTTTACGGTCATCCCGTGAAACCATATATTTCAAACTAAATACAAACTGAAACATAGATGCACAGAAAAAACCCCAGAAAAAAGACCAATGCTGGGAATCGAACCCAGGTCCTCAGCGTTCCGTGCTGCGTGCTTACCCCTACACCATCACTGGTCTAGAAGTTAGCGACGAATCTTTCCCATACATCGTACACTTCAGTCTGTTATAATCACATTTAGGCAGTGATAAAGCGCATCTATGTTATGCCCTCTACCGAGAGACTTCAACACTCCTTCGGAGCTACCCGCTCACCTGGACCAAGAGATGGCGCTACTAGGCCAACTTTTACAAGTTAAGTATGAAGTATCATTTTCTATTTATTTTTTTATTTTCTTCAACTTCATTTTTTTATTACTTTTACGGTCATCCCGTGAAACCATATATTTCAAACAAATACAAACTGAAACATAGATGCACAGAAAAAACTTAACTTGTAAAAGTTGGCCTAGTAGCGCCATCTCTTGGTCCAGGTGAGCGGGTAGCTCCGAAGGAGTGTTGAAGTCTCTCGGTAGAGGGCATAACATAGATGCGCTTTATCACTGCCTAAATGTGATTATAACAGACTGAAGTGTACGATGTATGGGAAAGATTCGTCGCTAACTTCTAGACCAGTGATGGTGTAGGGGTAAGCACGCAGCACGGAACGTTGAGGACCTGGGTTCGATTCCCAGCATTGGTCTTTTTTCTGGGGTTTTTTCTGTGCATCTATGTTTCAGTTTGTATTTAGTTTGAAATAAAACAGTTAATCACTATTTAAATGACTTTTTATCTGTGAGAATTTGTGACTTTGGTGAATTAAGTGATGCAGAAATGTTGACGCCGCTAGAAATAAAACAGGCGGCAATTGAAGTGAGCAATAATTTGCTACTTTTAAAATCGAAAAATTAATTTATTGTCCGTTATGTAAGTAAGGCTCATTGGGGGAGGCCTATGTCCAGCAGTGGACTGTTATAGGCTGATGATGATGATGATGATGATGTAAGTAATCATTATTTAATAATTGTTTATTTTGAACTCGTAGAAAAAGTAATGTATGCAACTATTCATAATCGGCCATTAAGACACTCATGCGTATCTATTATGGCATTCGGCTTCGCCTCATGTCTTAAACTCGCATTCGTGTCTTAATGGCCCTTATTATGATACAGTTGCATAAAATACTATTTATTAACCTCGTGGGTCCTGGCGTACTTTATAAAGGACAAATCATCAGTAAGAATAACGGCTGAATGTACTATATTATGAAGTACAAATTATTCAATGAGTAAAGAATTTCAAAGACGCTTAAATAAGGTTAAAAATTACAAAACGTATGACACTTATCTAGATCTTAAGTTCTACATAGGGTAGAAAAGGCTGGGACTTAGGAGGTCTTGCAATGTACTTAAGTATATGTATGTACGGGTCAAATCTTGGAAGTTGAATTTGACCCACTTCTAGTGGTTGGATTAACTTGAAATTTGGTATACTTATATGTAGATTGCATGACAATGCAAGTATAGTCAACGAAAAAGCTTGCATCGAAAATGAAATTTTTATCAAAAACTTAATAACCATATACTTATTACTTTTGTTTTTAACTAAAGGAATACTCTAAAAGAATCATCTATGCTGATGTTGTATTTAAAAGAAAAGTAAAATCAGGGCCCAATTGCATAACAAATTACAACTAATATTACAAGCGGAGGGTGAATATTCGAGCGTTTTGACCGCGCGGTTAAACGTCATTACCATTCGACGATTATTACCACAACCGAAGGACGAATCGAGCGAAATTTCAACAAACTAGATTCAGCATCGGTACTGTCTTAAGTTTTCATAAAAAGTTAACCCTAACCATCATCCTTTTTAATAATTTCTGCTCAAATGGTAATGACAAAAAAACCGCCGTAAAAACGCTAAATATTTACCCCGGAACTCTCGCTTCAATTATATTAACTAGAAAGGGAGTTCCGCTTGTAATATAACTTGTACTTTGTTATGCAATTGGACCCTAATCGAGTTCCAAAAGCTGAGACAGAAGGTGAGACATTCATAATTATTATTTTATTAGTCACATTTATTTCACATCCAATCAAAATTCTTTATTCATACTCTATCCACAAGTTTACTCCAACTCGTCAACAGCGTCGCTAGTGTTTATTTTTAATTCTCAAATCCGCCACCGACAAAAAAGTCGCTGTTGGTCGCTGCGTTTAGTGCCTTTGACAGTTGGTTACGTAGAACGAAACGCGCGGAGAAAGTTCCTCAAGCCGCCGCCGCGGGCGCTCGGGCGCCAGTTTCCTCGCAGCGGGCACGCGGCCGGCTGCCTGTTGCAGTGCGCGGTGCGAACTAACACACGCGAGTTCGCGGTCATAGGCTCGAACGAACATCGAAACCGACGGTCAGTGCGGTGACCATGATGATGGAGAACGGGATGATGAACAACTATGACGGGTATCCCGACGGCTATATGGAACAGGAGGAGGAGTGGGAACGCGAGGGTCTCCTAGACCCGGCTTGGGAGAAACAACAGAAAAAGGTCAGTTCCGACACCACTGACACCGGCAATACGGGATAAATCGAGAAATATTTATTAAAATTAATAAAAGGTTCGCCGTTCGCATAAAATATCGCCGATATAACCTTATCTCTTTCGTGAGTCATGTTTGTGTATGTTTGACGATGTCTGGCTTTTATGCGCGATATAATAATATAAATCCACTCTGCATCGGAGACCCCTATTAATACCTGTACCATTACACCGCACTACATCTGATAACGATTGTAAATGCTGGTACACATATAAATTTGCCAGTTTACAGATCTATTTTAGGGTTCAGCTGCCAAGCATATCGTCTTGCTTAAATAGATAGAAATCCTAAATATTGTCTTTTTAGTTGCAGCATACTTAAATAAACGTACGAAGAACAGTGAATGTTAAAATATAAATTTATTTGAATAATTAGTTCGAAAATAATATCATAATCCAATAATATTATTTTATAATAAGATATATGCGCGCGCCGATTTCAAAAATCTGTGTCTAGTTCCTGCATTTTCCCGCCTCAGATTGAAAGTAGATCGCGGCCGTGGGACACTATTAAAAGATTTCTTGTAGCTTTTCGAGCGAACGAGACGCGCGCACGCGGCTTCCCACGGGAGGGAGCGGGCCGGAGAGAGAGGAGTCGAATTTCCGTTAGTCATGTCCTAAAATGGGTCCAGCGCAGGCGCCGCTGAAAGCGCGGGCGTGCGACTGCGTCACCATGAAACCCATATTTCAGGAAACCGTGGCTGCCTGCTCTACGTCATGTGCATCGCGAAGGCTGCGCGAGCGTGCAGCGGGCCCGCGCCCGCGCACCCTGCCGACTCGGCAGCCAGGAATGTCATTAACGACTTACGAAACCACTCTCCGATTGCAGGGAGACTCATTTGTCAATGTTAAACTTTTATGCCCACAAAGATTGAAATAATTATTTAAAATCTATTTTGCTACTTATATTTATCGTCAGAATTTTGGGTAGAAAAAAAATCTATTAAAATGTATGTGACTCAACTCGTGGTCCTCTTATAAATTGTCTTACGTACAACGAATGTTTATGACGATATTGTTGGAAATAAAATAACAAGATGACGACGAGAGTATGTAAATGTGTACGGTTGCAACGTTACATTCTAAGCATGGATGGGACAATGAACTAGTGAGGCTGAGGCGTCGAGTCTCGAAGGATGTAAACAAAGAGCCTGCGACTCCGGTGCATTGGCCGGTCGTGTATGGCGGTTCAATGTCGCGGCCGACCAGCGGAGCTGACTGTGCGACCGGCCGCTCGCTCGCACCAACTGGAATCAATCTACCGCAACCGGGTCACTAGCACAATCATGCCCATGTTTTCCTTCTTAAGGAGTACCGAGAAGTATTACCGACACCGAGACACGACCCCTCGCCAATTAGACCCGCACGCGGACCTGCGAAAACAAACCCACTTTCTAAAATGTGACACATGAGATTCGTAGCAAAATTACCGATGTGCTTTCCTGACGTCATCTGATGATTACCAATGAGGAAAGTGCAATGATTAATCTGACTAAGAGAGCCGTGCTATCTAAAGTAAGATCAACACTATACTCTAGAAATCAGCCGTGAAAGTGGCGAAGACGAGGAAGAACAGGTTATAAAATTAATGATTTACATAAAACTAATATTTCTTTGTGGATGGAGTGCAGGCGTCGTTTATCGCAGTTTAATAGCTGGGTAACGGTCAGAACGGTGCGAACATCTGCCGAACATGAAAATGAATAATTTGAAGTTTTTTGGGTATATCGAATTTAGAAGAATAAATCAGTTCTACTTTCGATTTGCCTGTTGTGAGAACAAACAAAACGAACGAAACTTTATATACTAACCAAGCTATATATACCGGTATGTCCAAGTTCCAGACAGCTACTAACTGCGTGTCCTAAAACTTACATTTTTTTCTCAAACCGTGTTCCTTGTCTTCTAACCGAAGACTTATCACCTTGGCATACCTTTCGCGTAATTCCTGTGAACTCGAGGTCGTTGACTTGAGTTCGATAAGCCATAATGCATTTTCAAATAAGGCGATGAATTTGAAAGTGTTGTGAACTCTTTAAATTGTATTTATTGAGATGATCAATATTCAAGCTCGTATGTGGGTAGCTTTAATGTTTTTAGTAAAATATACAGGCAAACGCTAAGCGGCGAAAGTTCTCCCGGTTCACGCATAATTAATTTTAGTATGGAAAACAAATATGGTAAGAATTAGAGTAGCTGCACTGTTAGAAGTAAAACGAATACAATGTTGCCTTTGCCAAAATGAAACGTAATGGTAAAAAGGTCCGTGTCTAAGTACATTGACAAACTCTACGAACGCTAATATTTAATCTGACGTTATTAACAACGGTCCTTTATAAAACCCAGCCAGCCAAGAAATGTCTCCCGGAAAGTCCCCTTACATTCAGATAATGTAAGCCTTTGTTAAGAAGAGCTCTTAGCAGTGGAGTCGACAGTTACAAAAAGCGATGTCTCCCAATTTAATTTACCAAAATTTTGTGGGCCTCACTCCCTTTACTAACTTAAATACATACCTAGCTTGAAAATGTAAGTGTGATTGCAAAGTGTCACAATAGTTATGATAATGAACCTTCCTTCGTACAAAATAAATAATGTGAATGAATTTCTGGTTATAATGAGCACGAGGAGATACTGAATTTACTAACGTCAGAAAATACTGAAACAATTTATTACAATTGGGAAATAATATAACGCCGGTAAATAAAAATCTAAGCAAGTGAAACTAGACGATGATGTAAATTTTAACGAATCGTACTATTTAACGAAATTAAATAATGTACCGATTGATCACAAAATTCACAAATATTTAATAAGCAGGTTGAGACGTTGACGCGCTGTTATGTGGCATACCGCTTACGTAAGTTCTTGACATGGCTATTTTTTCTTGTCGGTGTTAGCTCGCTTTTGGCACCGACTCAAGAACTAATGAATAAAACCAAGCGTCTCGGCTGTTTGCGAGACTCTTGTTTTCATGGCTTGTTGAGAAAAAACAGTTAAACACTTTGTCACAATTTGTGAAAAAGTATTTCGGCCCAAGGTGTTTATAATCAAATTCTACACGGTTATAAACGAAAGCTGGACTCTGTAATGCTATGTTCCTGTCGAGGTTGAGTAACTTAATCCAAAGATACCAGGGTGTCTGTGGCTAACGTGACTAGAGCATTATCGTTACGGCAACCACAAATGCTGCAAGGCATGTCGTTCCTAATTGGACAATGATGAATCATCATTCTTCTAAAGAATGAAATTCAAAAGTAATACAGAAGGGTTTCGTCGCGTAAGTAGAAAGCAATGTTTCGACATGTTCTAGCTATAAACAACAACGGCCTTGAATATTGAACTGCGACACTATAATAAATGATGTATGGAATTAATTTACATTATGTTAATGGGCAGTGAAACGAACTTTCTAAGCGGGCGTTATCAGAATACGAGGCTCATTTTGAACCTGCTTTCCAGTTCACAGACTCTGCACGATCGACCCGAGACGTTACGAAATCTATCATCTCATTAAAACGATGTTAGTCTCACGACGTAACTCACAAAACTTTGCACAACATTAATTCATCTTTCATTGCTGATCTATAAACAATTGCTAGATCTGACTGATATCATTATTAACTGATTCACATTTTACAATACTGGATCTAGAATCGGATTCAGTATTGTAGAATTTGTAGATGTAGATAAATTTCTGTAAAAACATTAACCATGTTCAATTTGCAAAGAAAACTTTCAAATGTGAATGCATTTTGTGATTGCCCGTAATGCCCATGCCTAATCTGAAAACAAGATTCACAATCATTTCAATAGCAAACGACTTGAAATATTAAAGTGAAAGCAGTTAAGAAATTGATGTTTCATAGTTTATGATTTGTGAATTCAAAACACCAAGACTGAGTCACTCATTAGTGGAAAACGTTCATTCGATATAAGCATTTGTAGTGAGATTACTCAGAGGTTTTCTTGTAAAAACCAAAAAATTACAACAGTACATGACGTAGACACACACTCGAATCTTGCCCACGTCAATAATATCATTTTAAGTGGACCGGTTCTTGCGCGGACAGTCCTAAGCACGTAGACACACCATATTATAGACCCTTCGGATTATTTCACTTGCATCACTAAGCAGATGATTTTATTAAATCCTCAGACTACCTACATAATTTTGTTGCTTCTTTATTTTTTATTTTTTTTTAATTATCATAAACGACGGATGCTGGCACTACTGAAGTATTAAATACTAGACTTCCGTCCGCAGCTTCGCCCGCGATAAAATTAATTTTCCCGTAGGAAAAGGTTTTTTCCCGCGTAAAAAGTAACCTATGTCACTCTGTGGTAATGTAGCTTTCTAACGGCAAAAGAATTTTTGAAATCGGTCCGGTAGTTTCGGAGCCTATTCAATGCAAACAAACAAACATACAAACAAACAATCAAATATTTCCTCTTTATAATATTAGTATAGAAAACAGAATTTATTGAGAGAGATATTCATGCGCATCCTTGCTCCGATCAAATACCATTGCCTATCTCAATCCAGTTTGTATTTTTCAGTAGCCAGTAAGTATTTGTTTTTCTCAAAAAACGTGGAGTAGGCTTAGATTGTGTTTAGAAAGCTTAAATCTATCTAGAAATAAATTTTACACATTCTCAAATTACAAATTCGACATGGATTTGGTCGAATCATTTTGCTATTATAAGTGACTTAACCAATGTTTATTTGGGTTTCACATTGTTAGTTCTATCGTATATTTGTACGCCGACGAATGGATAGGCGTCGGCCCGCCCACTCGCTGCACCCAGGTGGGTTGCTGCGTCGGACTCTGTGTCAACCTTGTGTTATCGTTTCACAATCCCCTAGTTGCATTTATATAGTGTGCATTATTCCCTCTCGCTCACCGATCTGCTACGCCGCTAAGCTTTGTTTACTACATGGGCATTGGTATGCTGGTTTTCTAAGCTAAGTTTATATGTTTATATGTTTTAACGACCGCTTTAGCCTAGTTGGTAGTGACCCTGCCTACGAAGCAAGAGGTCCTGGGTTCAAATCCCGGTAAGGGCATTTATTTGTGTGATGAGCACGAATATTTGTTCCTGAGTTATGGATGTTTTCTATGTATTTAAGTATTTATTTATCTATATAAGTATGTTTATCCGTTGCTTAGTACCCATAACACAAGCTTTGCTAAGCTTACTTTGGGACTAGGTCAATTGGTGTGAATTGTCCCATGATATTTATTTATTTATTTATGTTAAGCCTTTTTGCGGTTTCTTGCTCTTATCGCTGGAATGAATGGCTAGCAGGTATGTTTTTTAGGAATTTTCCTAAATACATATATAGGTAGACACACACTCGACGAGTGGCATGGAAAGTGGGAAAAAAGATGGCAGAGTCATATTTAATGTGGCTACGTTGACTCGTCACGCCGCACATCGGGCCTAGTGCTCCTTTTTTTGTCGGTTTAGTTTAAGACTCCAGAGCGAGAAGTAATGTGTGATTGATGAGGGCAACATCACGGAAGCGCTTTGTGCAAAGCGACTAGTAGTACGAAGAGTTTATAATGGCCGTAAGGTTTCAACGTCAAGAAGCATGTATCGCACAAATCTTATCACGAATAACGTGATAATCGGATGTGCCGCCGCCCCGCGGACAGACTGCAGGCCAGCCGATGCCAACGCAGTCTATTTCCATCCTTGTCCTCACGCCTACGCGAAATGCTTACACTCACTTGCTATTATAATTAGAAAAACGATCTAAATTTATTCTTGGATTCCAAAATTTAACACACATTCTATGAATCAAGTCTGCGTTTGAAAGGTTTATAACTAAATTGTCTAAATTTCCTTTCACATGTTTACACCCTTGCCCCTATCTGTTGCTAGCCTTTTCGCACCCATACGCGCTCTCAGCTTTTTTGATTATCTGTTTAGATAAATCCAGTAGTTACCAAGTGAGGGGACCGTGTAGTTATTATTCACTTAGACCCCAGCTGTACAGTACAGATAGGTAGTCATTGTGTATGTGGGCTCGCAGGCTATTGTGTGTGCAAATTCTTTTACTGGCGACCTTGGCGGCGTGAATGTTTGGCGGTTGCCATGTGGGGCTATTGCCGGTCGTACGGCGTAGTAAGCCTAAGTTGCGTGATCACGTCTTCAACGGAGTCGTCGAGTTGATGAGATGAATAACTACAACACTTCACTGTTTAACTTATTAATTTATTACTTTATAGAAAGAAATACAGTTACAGTTAGGAGAAAAGTTTTAGTTATCGTCTCAAGCGCAGAGAGAGCCGAGAGAGAGAAAGAGTCCACAGATAATTATAGATCACAGATCTATCCACAGATATCTATCATAGACATGAAAATAAAGGTGCGACAGTGTTGCCACACCTGCATGTTTCATTCACCGTTACATATTGATTAGAAGTGAGCGTATTGACGTGCAACGAGTACGGCTAACATATATTATCTGAATTGGCGGAGTAGTACGTCGTACGTCAGCAGAAGATTCACAGCGGCCGAATGGCGGGTGTCGGATTCCGTGCGTCAATTATCAGATATCAGCCTACACGCTTCCGTTGCATCGCCGAAACCTATGTGCCAATGTAGTATAAATAAGTTCAGCCTCGGATTAACGGTAAACAAACTGTCGCCTCCTACAACGAAGCTCCTATTATCAGTCCGATTAAATCATGACACCGGACATCATGTAAAGTAATGGATTATCCAACAAAAGAGCCATTGTTATTGACTGTGAAGTATGTTTTTTAGATAACACGCAAGTAATTCCTAGTAATAGATCAGATCCAAATTTGTATCCGACTCGACTCCTATTTCGTCATGTTCACGTTCACTTGATAGATCATATTTTGTTTGTTGCCTAAACAGGCAGACCGTTGCGACTGAGATAAAGCCGCAGTCGCAAATATACATATTGTTATTGTTCTCACTGTTCTCAGGATGTCTGGATCAGCAGCCATCCGCTATAACTTTATTAATTACTTCTCGTTACTCCGTGATTCGTTCTGCATCATAGTATTTGAAAGTGAATTCGACAATTCAACCTTCACTATCTGAACTGGTTTTATCTAATCGGGCAAATATTGGTAGGTATTATTGGAGTATCCTAAGTCATTGCCTTGATAATTTCACGTGGAATGTTAGTACACAATTTTTCAAGATTTGTAATGATTCTTGAATGAATGTTATAGTAACGCTACTTAATCTATACACAGTTAACTTTCTTGCATTTTTATGGTCTTTTACTTAAATAATTAATTTAAGTAAAAACTTAAAGTGACGTTTAGTTTAGAGAAGACTGGCAGAGTGGCAGTCCATTAATACATAAAAACATAACTATCCAAAAATTGCAACTTATAATATTTTCATGTGCCCGTTATTTTTAAAATATGACGTTACCAACTACACTGACGTGCAAAAATAAAGGGTCGGTTTCAGAAATGACGATAACTACAAAACCCGCTTGTGATAGCTTCTTCGAGTAAAATGAGTTTAGTAAAGAGTTTTATTCTCAACTAGCTTTTTCCCGCGACTTCGTCCGCGCACAAAAAGATTTAAAGTCAACTCCCGATCTGTATCCCGCAGGAAATTCCAAAAATCCATGGTATTCCACGTCTGCCACGTTGTATTTTAAAATCGTTGCTTTTTCGTAACCAGCAACCCGATAAACCATAGAAACAATACCCATGTTGATTTCCAGACCTTGTCATCCCATTTCCCTCTTTTAGGGGTTGAATCCCCAAAAAACCTGAAACACGTGACTCATTTATCGTCAGGAGTACTCCCGTGAAGTTTCGAATAAAATAGTCGAACTAATCTTGTTTCCCCATACAAACTTTGAACTCCCTTTTCACCCCCTTAGTGAGTGAATTTTGAAAAATCCTTTCTTAGTGCACCCCTAGAGACCTTATAAGGAACCTACATGCCAAATTTGGAATATCTAGGCCCAGTGGTTTGGGCTGTGCGTTGATATGTCAGTCAGTCAGTTTCTTCTTTTATATAGTAAGAAGATTGAACTTTTTCTTGTTAAGAATAAAACTCTTTTCTAAACTCATTTTACTCAAAGAAGCTATCACAGCGGTTTTTGTAGTTATCGTCATTTTTGTAACCGACCCTTTATTTTTGCTCGTCAGTGTATTATAAAAGTAGCGGTTGCCCGCGACTCCATCTTCGAAGAATAAGTAGAAAAAATTGCCTGCGACTTATTCTATTTATTCTCTGACGTACCAAATATAGACAAAAAGTTTCATAAAAATCGGTTAAGCCGTTTTGGATGAGTTCGATAGCAAACACGACACGAGATTTTTATATATTAGAAGATTAGAAGACACGAAGTTCCTTGATGCAATACTAGATGTAGTACAGTACGTACGCATATGTACCTACCTAGGCAACGTAGGTAGGTACATAGGAACCAGCAATAATGTCGCCGGCAGCCGATCCCGGTCCCGTGTCAAACCGGATCCGGCCGATTGCAGTCACGACGCCGCCTTGATTCCTCGTCTATACTTTATACTTTTTGTCCGTTGACGTGTCTGTTACCTACCTGCACTACTTTGTCTCCATTGTATAGCTTCGGTTGCACAATAGCACTGATGTTTTCCATATCTATTCCATTAACGAGTTTACGAAGAATTATGAAATAGCTGCATCGCTGTCAACGAATTTGATACGTACACACATTTGCGTCATCCAATTCCAGATTTAGCATAAAATTCGCACATTTCAGATAAATGTTTCCTGCGCAAAGAGGAGAGAGCATTTTGTAATGTGGAAGTAGTGTTAATTTCGTTTTAAAGATAATTTAAGTAAGTGGCGTATCTTTGAGAGGTGACGGGAGCTGTCCGGAACTCGGCGGACAGTCCATGGTCGACTTCAACATAACAATAGCCCGGTTGAATGCGGTGGCCACCTTCCAAATGGTCGGGCCCGCTGAGTGGGTGGGTGGAGTCGTTTGGCTAATGATACCGCTGTTTACTTACCAACCACGCACATTTTCACCAAATAACAATGCAGTATTTATTATATAAGATGTACAGTGTCAGTCATTAGTCGAACCATGTATTGCAGTTGATGATAAGCAACGCCACACAACTGGAAAGGTAGCACGCGTCATTGTTGCACTGCGAATGGTGACCGTTCTCTTTTGTTTCGTCTATTTACGAGTACAACAATACATTGTTCCAAGGTGCTAACTGCTATTGAACTAAATTACGCGAGCTTATGTTAATCCTACTTTTTGTTCTCCTGGTCAGTTATGACACAATGTGCAATAAAAATGCCTAATTTGGTAGTTAAGAGCTTGATCCATGGAGCATTGTTCTGAGTTTGTTTATATTGTGACCGAACTAAGAGCTTGCTGTAGCTTTATGTCATGTATTTATTTTACAATGGAAAGTGAGTTTTAGATTAGAGTGAGTTTAATGATTATGGTTATTTATGATATCAATTTACGTTGGTAGGTACAATAAACTGTTGGTGTCTTTGCAAATTTCACCAACGTGAACTTTTTTGCGAGCTTTTTCACGAGTTCTTTCAGTAGTATCTGCCTATAATGCGTTAGTTAATAATTACGTTTGTGAATGTAGGATTTGATGACAAAGCATTACAAACGAAAGCGCTAATGTTACAAACGAAGAAACGTATTTCTGTTTATTAAAATCACAACAAATTATTAAGTGGCATGAGACTGCTTTGCGCAATCACATCGCTTTACGGCATTCACTAATTCACTACACATTTGTTAAGACTGTTGACTGTCTTGGCACACCTCAGTAATGTTACGAAGTAAGCGCTGCTGTACCATCAATCTACCGTGAAAAGAGACAATTTGCCGCCTTTTCGGTGTTATAAATTATCAGATCCGTTTCTTTGGGTTTACGTCTTCAACATTTTGTACCGTTTATTCTTTTTGTGTCATTTTTGTTTCCTAAATACCTAAATAATTAGCACCCATTCATGGAGCTAGATGGAGTTAGATACGTGAAATGTGATTGTAGACAAGTACTGCACCGACTCATTAATTAATGATTGCTATAAAACTTAATGATCTTTAATTATATCATGAATTATGATTATGACTTAGAGCGGATTATGTGCAATTACATATTGCAGATATTAATTGAAACTTCAATGGTGATAGTTAAAAAAATACATAGTTATAGCTCATTTTAATTTAAATCGTATATTATTCCTTACAGATATTTCATAATCTCACTTCAACCTATTTATATCTTTACGTCGCACACTAAAATCTGGTTTCAGATGATGACAAATAACACGTATCGGATCAATGCACTTATAAAATGGATTATTATAGCATTCTGCAGAGCGAAACAGTTGAGCTTTGCCCCGCCCTTCCCTACTTCTTACAATCGAAATCAAAATCATCTGGAAACCTGTTGGCTTGAATTACATTAAGAACACGAGCTTGTTATTCGATTTCCTAATGTCTTGTATTTAGATATTACTACATGTTCAAAGCAAGAACCATCTCTTTTACTGACAGGTATCATTTCTCAAGTACCTACTTGTATTAACCGATAAACAGAGTTAACATGTCGGGAGAGGCAAAAGTGAAACGGATGAAATATAAACCGAGTGGCTTTCCACTGCTTCTTCGCACGAGTCACTCGCGATAAAAGCGAAACACACAATAGGGGATAGCGGGATTTAATTACAACAAAAAAGGTGTTTATGATCCAAATTGTGGGACATCAGTTGCTAGTTACCTACAATGTAAAGTTTTAAATTACTCTGCGGTAACTAAAAACCTTGATTGTAGTAGGTACCTGCACGGACTAAATCGAAAACTGAAATTAAATAACCGAGACAATAAAAAAATCAAAGGAGTTTTGTGAATACACACACTACTTACATAGAAATTTAAATTACTGTTACCGTAACTTATCTCTATGGCTCCTTTGCCAAATTAAACTGCACAAAATTCAGATGATTCCTAGTAAATGCAGTTGCAGTGACATCCTGTCAACCTTAATATACGAAGTAATACGGAAGAATTTTAGCTGTCTGTCACTACATCTATATTTGAATGCTGCCACAGAACTGGGTCGACGAGCTAAGCTATTTCAGGCATATCCGCTGTTGCTATGTAAGCCGTAGGCTTAGAATTGCCATAAATTCCTTTGAGTCATTAGCCTCAAATCCCGAAAGTATTTCGATCTATTTCTTCTTCAATAATAACTGAATCATATTTAACTTTAAAAGTTCCTTGATTGTTCACAACTTAGCTTATTTCTAATATCGTATTCAATACATAGACTAAAGCACGGTTAACCCGACGTTGATCAGGTAAACGATCCGTCAGTTTCTATATTAGTGACCGAATGTTTGTTTTTTTCGGCCAACACAGCCAATCTTACATCATTATTTACATAAGGAAGTATTCAGGCAATTCTGAATACTGCAGGGCGTGCTCTTGCAAAACATTTGTTGCTCATATATACTTTTATATTTTTAGAATCCATGATCCATGGATAACTGGGTTTATTACAGCTATTTTGGTGTTTTACGGGCGATATTTTCGTTTAGTACAAAAGGAAGATTTAAGACAATCGCGTAGATTCACCACGCATTAAAAAAAAATCCACTGTCGAACTGAAAAAAATACTGTAGCCTCATAGTTTGCATTAAGCTTGCTGTATCTATTTTATTCTGTTTGTTATGGTTGAAATAAATGGGTGTTCTTCAAGAATAACCGAAGGATGAAAATATCTCACCCAGACTCAGATTTACGTGCCCGCCCACGCTATTGCCTATCTGTGCCTAGGAAAGTTACGTATTTATTCGAATATCTGTGTTCCCATGACGATCATCGATATTTCAAGAGCCGCTCGTCATTACTGCCGTTAACCCCGCTAATATCTATTTTAATTTTAATTGCTCCGAAAAAGCAATAAATATATCTTAGTCACTTTTATAAACACCCGCACTGCTAGATTCCTTGAAGGTGCTGATAAAGTCGACTCAGTCATATTATTGCGTCTTATCTAATCGATTCTTTCATAATTCATAAGAGAATAACAATGGCACCCTAAAAATAAAACGTAGGATAAATTTACGTTTCAAAAAACGATATAGTTTTCAGGTTACTTAATTGCTTGCAGCTTTGTATCATAAAACAGTACTGGAAGTCACGTAAATCTTTACTTTTTTATTAATTCCAATTCGAAACTTGATGAATTGGCTTTTAAAATTTTAAAAGGCAATATTTATTTTACTATTAAGAAATATGAAATTATAATCCAGTTTACGAAATGAGAGAGTAAAAAATTCCTTAGAAAATGTCAAGATGTTTTAGCCCAACATAGTTCCTAGAACCAAAACTGAAATAGAATTTTGAGTAATTTTATTTTAAGTGTCTAATGTATATTTTTTATTACCTATTCAAATGATTTTATATACAACCAAATTTAAATCCAACTGCTTTGTTAGTAGAGCCAGTAAAGCCTGTATACAAGATTTAGGCAGGTGGATATGTATTATACTTCTTTATCAAAATGCAATTCTGTCCCTTACACATCGCATTTCTTCACATACTTCTAGTTACAATGTAGTTTTTAATTACTTACCTACTGTATTTGTTTCAATCTGAAAAACTATTTTCGGTTTAGTTTTTCCCGTTCATTCGTTTATAATCTACTGTATTAAAAAATGGTGGCAGCTTCATTGCTTTATGTAAAAAAAATAACTATGTTTAAATATAAGAATAATGTACCGTTATTGATATGAAAATACTGCCCAAGTCCTGTGATAGAAAAAGTACACAGAAAGTTATGTACCGTTTGTTCTCACACAATTAAAAAAATAACTCTTCTTTTTGTTCACAGGTATGGGCACAGTTTGATGGTTAACTTTCTGTGGTGAAAATAGAAGCAGATTGTATTTTGTGAGTACAAAAATTTAATTCTTTTCTTAAGTTCAAACAGAAATGTATATGTGTATACATTAAGTCTAGTACCGTCAAGGAGTTTTTACTCCTGGGCCTCATTTAGTACAAAAGAAATACTAACATATTTGACCAGAACTACGAGTATACCGTCAGATCGGGTTACTTTGGCCATTGGGATTAACTCGGTCCAGGTTTTATTACTGCAATGAAATTATGGCACATTACCATACATATGGTTGGTTATTAGCCCACCCTCGTTTTTATTATATATATTTTTTTAGACCTTTCTTTTACGTGGCTTTCATATGGTCCAAAGTATTGATTAATTTGTCCTTTATATAGTACATTGGACAGTTATTTTTTCTTAAAATTAATTTGTTCTTTAAAAAGTATGCTAAATCAGGACTCGAGATGATAAATCAGGGCCCAGAGTGTATTTCATTTTATCTCGATCAAGAGGCAAATCGATAACCAATACTTCTTTACAGATGAAATTTAAATTACTAGAGACTTGTACGAGGCGTGTCAATGTTTGTGCATAATTATATTATTAAAATGTATGTCGAATAGCGGGTTGATATTGTATATATTCGATAGTGGGCGCCGGCCGGTACACTAATACCAATACACCTCCGCAGGTGTACTTTACGCCTACATATACCATTTACAAAGTTTTGATCATTAAACTACAACTGCAAAGAGCAAGGTCGATTTTACAATAACATAAAAGAATTAGATACGAGTTTGCCAAAATTACTATTTAGTACCATACATCAGCGCCAGTATCAATCGACATTCAATTGTACAAACACGGTCCTCTTTTAAATACGGTAATTGGCTGTTAACTCAGTAGGAGACATAATTTTACTCTGTCCATTATTTACTCGTATGTTTCGAGTTTATAATGAAAACTGCATTCGATAATTAATTATTAATCTAACCAATCAAACTTTCTATTAATTTAATGTAAATATACTTACTTTTTAAAATAGTTGGACGAAACACAATAATGAAGAAAAATTCCAAAAAGGAAAAGAAGAACCCTGTGGAGCAAAGGATAAGTTATCATAAATAAATAAATAAATTGAATCATTTACTAATTTTCATATTCCACTATAGAAATAAAATTAATATCCGTAGAAAAAATATTTATTTTGCATTTATAAATTTCATTCAAAGTTTCGCATTCCGAATTAAGTAGTTAGCTGGTAACGAAATACTTTGTCTTTTACAAATTTCACTACTTATAACATTTACAGTAAAGTTCCCTTGATTAGGCTCACCTTGATAATGTCAGATTTAGATCTAAAAATAAAGACTAAATTATGAAATATATTTGTCAACATCTTCATGACTCTTTAAATTTAGTAGATGATGACACGAATCAATGATATAAGGATGACTGTGCCGGAGAGCTATGCCCACTGCGTGCTAATGACATGCATGCACCGTTAGCGTCATCATCGCCCACAGAAGCCGTCATCATTAATCAATTTAATCACCGATTGTCTTCTGTTGTTTTCCCTTCCCAACTGACCTGCGATTTGTGTCAATTGACTTATAAATGTTAATGATAATGATACTCATATTACTCATTGCGTTCCGAACTTATGATTGATAGTGCCAATTTATAATGCTTCAATATCAATCGCAATCTCTCTGGTATATTTTGATAGCTGGCAACAAATTGCTTGACCTCAGACATAGTTACGCATATGTGAAAATATTATTAATTTAGTTTATTCACTCTGGCCCCAACTAGTTTATTTTGGTTACGTAAAACATTTTCACTTTTTATTTCGTTCGTAGTTATTCGTATAAAACAGTAAATGATCAAAACAATTTAGGAAACTAAACTGACCGGTTCTTGCTCAGGTTACATTAAAATCGTGGAATGTCGCATATACACCGAACCATGTTTCTCTATTAAATAATTCATTAGACTTATCCAATCCTAATATGCATTCAAAATTAATTATATACCATTGATATTATTAGCCAGATAAATCACATTTCACACTTGACTTTCCAACGGCTATCAGCTTCGATTTCGTATTGGTTAATTTTTTAGATGCTGTAATTAAAAAATTAATGAATGGACCTGGTCCGTGTATTTCTTATGGGTAATTAGAATAGTGGGTGCAGTCGCATGTTGCCAAACGACTTTACCTGGCACACAAGAGCACTTGGCACCTCGCTTAAATAAATGCAGCATAAATCATAACATTCATAACACTTTTGACAGGCTGTTATTTAGCCGAGACAAATAAAGGCCATTATATCGAACCTGTGTTTTAAGACCAACTATGCGTTAAGACTGAGGTTGGATTAGTTTGACAACGTGATAGTTAAATTTAATGGCTTTGGTTGTTATGACACGGGTGGAACATACGAGTATAAATTCAACATTGCGTCAGAAAATGATCTTTATCGGTAGACATAAAATGTCTGCACTATCGACCCGATGTGTGTAGATCATGTTACTGTGATTAGAAATCTGCGTACTGATGTGCACTGCCTGTTTATTAAGGTGAAACGCTGTAAGTATAGGGTAGATCTGAACAATATTAGTTTTGAGTATTTTTGAGTCAAGCCGTTGCATCAGTGACACTTTAAAAAATATTTTTATGCCTCAGTATTTTGTCGTTTTTTGTGAGCAGCACTCAGTGGCAAGCTTATTATAAATAACTAAAATAGTTCTGAACGTAAATCTAACCGTAAACTCCGAACTAATGTGTTCCGGCTCCTGGACGAGGGAACTGCCAATGTCGCAACGTTAGCGATCTATTCTTGATACATATTTGTCTCCGACCTCACTAAATTCATAACTACGGTCTACTATGTTCTTGTCTCGCTAATGAATTATTGCCTGAGGCACCGTTATAATTATAACCGATGAAAATAAAATAAGCAAAACCTTGAACTCTGTTGAACGTCGTTTTACCTTATCCAGTGCAGTTCAGTCGACGCAATTTATAAAATTACTTCGGTAAAGATCAGCTTTTACTCTTTATTGTCGATAAAAACTGTAATGAGCCACTGGTGTTTTTACAGACATTTTTACACGCGTTATAAAAATTTAATATTACGGAACAGGTCGCATGTTACGGTCCAATTTTAAAATACATACGACACCCGACCCATTCGGCTCAATTGGCTAAGTAAAGTTTTTTTAAGAGGTGCTAATTATATTTTTTTTCGACAGTCGGCGTTCTGAAGATCGAGAAACTGCAGCTGTTTTATTTTCATCTCCTATTGTTTACTGGAAATATTTTTTTAAGTGTTCGAGTTGACATTTGTGAGATTTAATGGCTGACCAGCCGTTCGTGCTCAGTACTTAGTAGAAACAGAAAAAAAACGAAGTCATCTGTCACTTTTGTCTATGTCAAACCGTTTGCGTTTCGTTTGCTTTGCGTTTTGGTGTGATTTTTGGACTCTTTTTAATGACCTCCGCACAAAATCCGGATTTTCAATTTTACCGCATTTCTCCACGACTTATGCACGATAATTGAATCACGATTTAATATTTTCGATCATTATTTTGGAACTGCTTTTTGGACAATGCAAAGTAAACGGAACGCAAACGGTTAGATTTCATTTGACATTGACAATTGACTTCGTTTTTTTTTCTATTTCTACTAAGTACTGAGCACGAACCGCTTGTCAGCCATTAAATCTCACAAATGTCATCTTGAACACTTAAAAAAATATTTCCAGTAAACAATAGGAGATAAAAATAAAACGGCTGCAGTTTCTCGGTCTAGAAAACGACTACTGTCGAAAAAATATATATTTAGCACCTCTTCAAAAAACTTTACTTAGCCAATTGTAACCGATGTATGCCAATTCGAAGACCGACGTCACATTTACTATGTATTGTACCTCTAGGTAGATGGATACTAGGTATACGAGTTTCACTCGCTGATTAATAGGTCTTCGATTGTTCCCTACATCGTAGCGTGAATAAGAAAGCATTGAGCCTGGAAAGCAATGCCATTTGTCTATTTAAACAATCACAACACGGCCTAGAATCGCACGCCTTGCCTTGTCATATTTGCCTGGTTATTTAGCGTCAACCTTTCATTCTTCACGTTTTGAACTTGTTGACAACACGTCCACAGTCCAGTTTCAGTACTTACACATGTGTTTCTTATTCTATGCCGCATTCGCCTGTCTACACCTGCGTGCCTTATTTTAGATTCGCGCTGGCCGTGGTGGCCGCTGCAAGGTGATGCTGGATTATTTTCACATTCTGGGTCACGCCGTGTCTCAGGGACATCTTTCAAAGTTCGCGAGGCCGCAACTATTTTCTATGACATCCTGTTACTTCAAATTGTTCATCGTGATTTTATATTTTTCCACTGTCAACTGTCGACAACGATGTCTTTATATTTCGCATGCATCTTATTTTGAGAAAATAGAATTTACGATCCAGTTTTATCTCGACGTTATAATCGCCGCGTTTCGATTTGTGCCATAAATAACGATTCCGTATGCACCGCGACCTTTTTTGTATTCACAGCTTTCACGTTCGAAATACGAGATATTGCTTTAACCCAAAATTCCGTCAGTTTTCTCAAATATCGTGACTGGTCCAGCGGGCCGTTAATCGTATGATGCATGTGCATCGGCTGCGCGTACGTCTATGTTGTAGGTCATGTAATAAAGTATTTTTATTAAATATCTTGTGCCAAGTGCCGACGAGGCGCGGTGAATCATAAGGCACGCTGAGGGAATGCAGCTCGGCCACTAATCTTCCGCAGTGGGCACACACACACGTTTTCTGCTAGCCTCAGCAATCACACCATCATCTATCAACTTGTTGCATTCTATATAACCACATTCATGGAAAAACCGCGTCTATTTTATGATAGTAGAATTTAAATTCTAACAAATCATGCAGCAATAATTATTTTTCCAGGTAGATTTTTTTGCGAGCGGTTTCAACATTCCTTCATTGTATCCATACGCTTTGTTTCTTATTGGACTTAGTGTATCGTTTTAATTAGCTTTGTGCTGTATTGTTTGTATTGCAAAGCAGGTGTTTGTTATTGGTATTCAATTCACAATTGGTTCATCGATGCATGATTCAATTTTGACGTAGCGTAGGTCGCTAATAGTAGAGGTGACAGCTCACAGTTTACGAGCATTACGACACGTAGTGTTTGCCGCCAACTTGCTCGTATTTCAGTTTGTATTTTTTACAGAGAACCAATTACAATAGATGACGCCATTTTATGAGCGCACCACACGTTTCTTAGATACAATTGTCACCCAAGCCACAGAGCGTGGCTCGCACGTACACGCAATCCCATTGAATGGGCTGTTTTCAATTGATCAGAAGCGGCCTTGAAACCATCTCCGGAACTAATCGCGTTTACATTCAGTAGGAGGCCATTTTGCAATTACTCAATATCTATAGAGTAACTACTAAATATCGCGTGCTTCACATTGTTGTCTGATGATACAATTAAATGTAACTATGTACGGTCGGTTCCCTAACGTAAGTATCCGCTTTTTCATACAAGTTGTGTAGAAAAGTTGGATACTTATGTTAGGGCGCCGACTGTACTTACCTTAATATCTCCTTTATAAGCAAGTAATGCATTGTGATATCATTATCAATGTATTGAGGCCTGTGCCTTAGAGTGGGACGTACCTACGAGTATTTATATAGGCTGGGATGATGATGGTGATGTGTTATCAATGTAACAGGGGATAAAATAAACGAATAAGTTGTAAATTAAACTCTTATTCAGCTGAACCTATACATACAGACCATGCAGAGTTGGAAAATACTGAATATCATCATGATTCATACATCATCCATCAAACAAATTCAGTTTCATATAAAAATCGGTAAATCAGTCATGCTTATGTTAATTACGTATGTAGTTGGTTTTCGCCATAAAATCGTCTGTGTAGTAATGAATAATTGGATTAATTGGTGCTCCTTGAGAAATATTTTTTAATTTATTTAAGCTATTCTAGAAAAAAAAGCACAATATCAGAGGATATTATTTTCACATAGCTAATATGTACGTAGATAGTTAATTCTTGTTTTGACTGCAGGAAGCATAATATTCTGTTCCTACAATAGGTATAGAAGGAGCGACAGCTGTCTTTTTTGGAATTTCAAAATTGCTATCTCTGAGTGAAGAAGTGTCGAATAGATTTTCCGTACCTATTATCGCATCGATATGTTGAGGCATGTCGAGTTAAGTGCAAGACATTTCAAAACATTTAAAACTTTCGTTGCCAAGCTTTCGTAATCATTTACAAAATGGACTTGGAAGGTGCGGTTTTGGCGAGTATGTTGTTTAAAAATAAAATCAGCAGTATTAGTAGGTATATAAATATATAACGCGAGTAATTCTTGTTTAAACAATGATATCTATGGCAAAAGATGTTTACCTAGCTTTATCGCGACTTGAAGAGTATACCTACGCTACGAGTACATACATTGTAAAATTAGCAATCGTAAGTCACAACCCATTCACAGACGAACGGACAGAGACCTTGGTAGTAGGGTCCCGTAGACGCAACATCGGAGCATTCAAGGTGGTCAAAAATATCTGAACATGACCGTACTGTCAGTCGCGCACGTGATTGTTCAGATATTTTTGAGCACCTTTACTGCTCTGATCTTTACAACGGCGACTGTACCTACCTTCGTCACAAAAACTGCATAAGATAATTTTCTAAACAATTACCCTAACACACTGTTGTAGCCTAGTGGTTTGATCAAAGTTTTTCAAGCAAAGGGTCGTAGGTCCAAGCCCCAGCTCGCACCTCTAGATTTAAAATTTACGATGAGCTTTACGGTGAAGGAAAACATCACGAGGAAACATCTGCGAAGAAATTCAATGGCCTGTGCGAAGTTCCTAATCCGCACTGGGCCCAAGCCTTCGGCCCAAACCTTCTCATTCTGAAAGGAGGCATGTGCCCTGCTGTGAAACGTAACACAAAGACTACCCACAAATTATTCTAAACCAAACGCATTCGGCGCCCCAACGAAGCAGCCGACTGCTAATAATCGCAGATTGGGCAGGGGGTCCGACCCTCGCGCGCGACCCCTAGGCAGGCACATACCTGATGCAACTGCAGTATTGATTAACGCCACTTGTGCGAATTTCATTTGTATATCTGTTCACGGTTATTTAAGGATGATGGTTGGCTAGGACAGCAATCCGGAGCGATACAGCTTGGATATCTTTAAAAACCGGCCAAGAGCGTGTCGGACACGCCCAGGATAGGGATCCGCAGCCATTAAATAAAAAAAATAAAAAAAATATATCACGGGACAATTCACACCAATTGACCTAGTCCCAAAGTAAGCTAGGAAAGCTTGTGTTATGGGTACTAGGCAACGGATAAACATACTTATAGTATAGATAGATACATACTTAAATACATATTAAACACCCAAGACCCGAGAACAAACATTTGTATTTTTCATACAAATATCTGCCCCGACACGGGAATCGAACCCGGAACCTCAAGCTTCATAGTCAGGTTCTCTAACCACTAGGCCATCTGGTCGTCTAGCCATTACGAAAAATCCTTGCATATCTTATTAATTTTACTATTAATTTATACTGTCCGTATTAAACATGCAATATTTTATAGGTCAGGCTGCTATTTATTACTCTTACCCCCAGTTTCACCATCCATTGATCAAATTTGTTGGACGGATAAATGTGATGCCGTCTCTGTTTGTTTTGTTCGAATAGACGGAGACGGCATCACATTTATCCGTCAGTTAAAATTAATCAATGGGTGGGTTTCTTAAAGTTCGGATTAGCTTAATCATAACCTTATTTGACAGATGGAATTAAAATTTCTGTTTCACCAGTCTCGATTAGCGCTAAGTGACGGACAAACTGTTTCTTAATTTGACCATCAGATCAGGAGGCATTTAGCATTTTTATCCGTCACATAAAGTTAGTTTATTTTTTTGTGGCCATGGTTGGAGAGCCCTTCAGCCGGTTTCAGAAAAATAAATCAAAGTATTTTTTATTTTTTAAAGAAAGAGGTCATGCTAAATTGCATAAAATAATTTAAATATCAAGATTTGAATGAAAAAATGTAGGTACACTTTTAGTATGTAAAAATAAATCCAAAATTTCGTAATATTTTTTAATAACAAACTTCTTTTCAGTGGCTCAATCGTTTGTTCTACCTGAACTTGTATGTCGCCATTAAAAAAAAGTTATCTGTCAAATGGTTTGGCGCCACTTTTCGATTCGTTTTACGTGATTTTATTTTTCTTTGTTATTGTTAACAAAGTATCGTAAATAAATACTGTTTTTGGATCAATTATAATGTTACATATTTGTTTATGCAAAAAAAATAGATGTATTCAAAAATTATATAGTTAACCATTTCTTTTGCTTTAATAATGAGTGACTTTTTGAACGAAAGTGTGCGAACAGGAACGCGTGGTCGTGAAATGCGACGTTGCCATTCCGACTTTTTGTTAAACCCACGATTAGTTAAGTGGTACTTAGTTTGCACAGGACCGGAGTGGTGAAACTGAAAAAACACTAGCCGACAGATTTGTCCAGTACTTAGTTTATTCATTGGTTACGTGACCAGTAGTTTGACAATAAGGTGGTGAAACAACTACTAATAATTCTCAATCAAACTTAGCCGTTTATAGTTTTCCTTGTTAATTTGACATATTTACTACCATCATGAATTTTTTCAAAATATTCAAACCAGCTGTGTAGGGGGGGCTCGATTTTAACAAAAAATTTACTTTAAAGTTGAATATTTTGCAAACGAATCACTGTATCGAAAAATTGTCTTCACAACCCCGTAATGATTTTAAAAGACCTATCCACTATAATGTTAGAAGAGAAAAAAAATCAGCCTTACGTCTATGGGAGGAGGTAGTAACCTAAAAAAATTTTTTCTTTTTTACATTTTGTTTTATCACTTTTTCGGGGTAATTGCTATATATATATCTATATATATAAATATACATGCAAAATTACAGCTTTCTAGCACTAATAGCCCCTGCACTAAGCCGCGGACAGACAGACAGACAGACGGAAGGACAGACAGACATGACGAAACTGTAAAGGGTTCCGTTTTGCCATGTTGGCTCCGGAACCCTAAAAGCGAGCCTATGTGACTCTCAAAGGGCCAAAAACGCACCTGTGACACCCTTAGTGTTACGGGTGTCCATGGGCGGCGGTGATTGCTTCCCATCAGGTTACACGCATGCTCGTTTTCCCCCTTTCATATATAAAAAAATATATTGAATAGTAACCAACCAGCTGTCAAACGGTGTAAAGATGGTGACAAATAGAGATGATGAATGCTGTAGCAAGCGACCGCGCGTTAGACAACACGGCCTCTAATAATTCTCATAGCTATTTCCCGGAAAAGAATGGTATTTAAAAAAATCCGATTTGACATTACACAGCGACTAGCAAAAATAATGGTTACTTCCCATAATTTCTATGAAAGTAACCTGTTATTTTGCTCGTCATTGCAGTATCGTAACAATCGGGACAAAAGGAAACAAAGCATGATAAAAGTTTTAACTAACCGCTATAAAGTACCTTGTAGAAATAAGACCAGTCACACAGTGTACTGAAATAAAGAAGACACAATTTCACACAAATACACAATAAAAACTTTTTAACAAAAAATGAAACCGCCGAAAAAACTGAAAAGCAAAAAATAATACCTTTTTTGTTTGACCTTAATCTAGGTATCAGTTTGAAGTCGGTGCCTCAGTACTTAGCCAGGAGGAGTGGACCTATAATCGTCTACCTGATTGGCTTCTATCACTCCTCCTGGCTCGTGCTGAGGCACCGACTTCAAACTGGTACCTAGATTAAGGTCAAACAAAAAAGGTATTATTTTTTGCTTTTCAGTTTTTTCGGCGGTTTCATTTTTTGTTAAAAAGTTTTTATTTTGTACTTTTTTTCCATCCTTGGGGTATTTTTTTTTCCAAATTTATAATACCAACTTCAAGGTATACCCTAACTATCCAATAAAAAAGACTTATGAAAATCAGACTACTCTGTAAAAAGTAAGTCAATCATCCCCTGTTTTTCTACCCTTAGGGTAGGAATATTGTTTCCAAATTTAAATGGGACCACCCTCGGGGAATACGCTTTCCAATAAAAAAAGAATCATCAAAATCGGACTACTCTGTAAAAAGTTATGCGTGATCATACATAAAAAAAAAAATACACGTCGAATTGAGAACCTCCTCCTTTTGTTTTCGTCGGTTGAAAATCACAAATAATAAATATTAAGTAGGTACATACTTCTGCATGTATGTTCCCGCAAAAGTGAAACGGTCGCTCACTCAACATTATGCTACGTTCATGCAAAAATTGCAAATTTGCGCTATTTTTAAGACACGATAAGTACAATTTTACTGCAGACTCCTAAGTTTCAAATGGGTTGAAAAGGCTTAAGAGAAATAATGTATAGTCAACCAAGTAAGTGCTTTAGTAGTTTTAAGCCATAAAACTGACGTTGAACCTTAGGATGGTAAAGGAATTTCTTGGTCGACTATACCTAGCACTTCTTTTTTTTTAATATTGTTTTTGTTTAATAGCAGGAGTACGTCTGTTCAACGAAATCTTAAAAGTTTAAAAACGTGAATTAAAAAAAAATTGGATGCGCCAGACGGGATTCGAAGCCGCTAGTCCTTCCTGGCTACTCGCGCCAAGTGTGCTACCAATTACACCATGTGCCCAAATATCTTTTCGTTTTCTTAAAAATCTTATTAATTCAAAAGTAATAAATAATAAACCTTGTGGATAAACCTAGACATTTAAAACATAATTAACGACCAAACCAACCAGAACCAGCAAAACAATGCGAAGAGTATGGAAATTAAATCTATCTAACCTTTGAAACACCTATGAATGAATATCAATTTAATAGTGATTAGAATGATATTAGACATGTTGTTTGAGATAAGGCTGATAAGGGCATGAATGACGGCGCTACCAAAGCTACTGATTAAATTCCTCGGGGAATCATCTCTCCTGCTGATAACGATGTTGTAAACAAACAAATCGGTTAACATGTGTTTAGCTCATTGTTTTGTTGGTTATGAGCTGCGTGTGAAGACTCCGTTAAGTTAAAATGGATAAAATTATATGTTGTAGTTTTAAAAAGCGTTCTGCATGGTTATTTACCTCACGCACGGTTCAATACGCGATAAATACTTTAAACTCAACCTCCAACAACAACAACCGCTGTGCATAGCTACCTCTTTCCTCATAATAAGGGTATGTACTATACTTCCCATACGGGCGCAAGAGGTTTAGGTACTTACTTGTGAAGTTCCCCGCAATAAAATCGCTTTGACGCCCGGGTAGCCGCGTCGTCAGAGAACCTGACTAAAAAGTCCCCGGTGGGGTAACCGATCGGTTTTCGAAGTTTGGGTTATTTAAGTACATATGTGTATCCGTTGTCTAGTACCTACCCAATAACACAAGCTTCGCTTACTTTGTGGCTAGTTCAATTGGTGTTAATTGTCCCGTAATATTTATAAATTCGCCTATTCGTACCCTATCTATTTACTGAAATTAATTTTAATTTTTTTTTGCATTACTAGTAAGCTTGGATAATGAAAACTACTCGTTAGCTATAGTAGATATAGGATGTGCAGGAGCCATAGGCTCACCGACGTTCAGTTGCAATCAATTAATTACAATTGTACTAAACAAACTATTGTATTGATATCACATAAAGTGTCCAACGTAAGTTATTGCGTGATAGAGTGTAGGTAGATACCGTTCCGTGTACTATATTATATTATATTTAAAGCTTTTATTCAAAATAGTGTTTGAAAGTCATGTCATGTTTTATAAGGGCCATATAGGATTGGCTCGCTTTTCTTCGTCAACCAAACGTATCTAAATAATCATACAACAATAAAATTAAGTCCAGTTAATAATGCATTTGTGACGTTTAGGTTGTGTTAAAATAAGGTGCCAATATGTAGCGATCGATCTAGGAAATATTTCACACATATAGGTACAAAGTTTTATTGCTAAGATTAAGCTGGTGAATGGAAAGTGGTAATAGACTACCTAGCTTATCTAAGTTTCTTTCGTTCAAAAAATATTTGAAAAAAGTCGCCACCATCATCTCCAGCCTATGTTCATGACTCGCATATGTGTGAACCCAAGATACTCTCTGCTGGAGAGAGGCCGTAGGTCAAACTACTAGGCTACCACAGATTATAAAAAATATTCCTTGCTAATTTCCGCGGCAATAAATTCAAACATATCTCGTCTCTCCTTCCAGACCTTCACAGCATGGTGCAACAGCCACCTCCGCAAGGCCGGCACTGGCATCGAGAACATCGAAGACGACTTCCGCAATGGCTTGAAGCTGATGCTGCTGCTGGAAGTCATCTCTGGGGAGACGCTGCCCAAGCCCGACCGCGGCAAGATGAGGTTCCACAAGATCGCCAATGTGAACAAGGCGTTGGACTTCATCGCTTCCAAAGGTAACTAACTTAAGATCTCCTCGTATTAGAGAGTCATTCGCCAAAAGTATGCACCCTATTCTATACTTAAACGCTTAACTTATATTTCTACAAAGTGAAGCCTACAAAACTGGAAAATGACTGGCGACAATCCTTCAGATCGACGCGTTGGTTAGAACATGTGCACAAACCTGGAAAATGGTTGGCGGTCACTCTCCAGATGGACGGGTTTATCAGAATATGTGAACAAACTTGGAAAATGGTCGACGGCCATTCTCCAGATCGACACGTTAATTATGTCACAACTGTGGATAAGGAAAAATATGCATAATAAGTTATTTAGACTAACCTGTGGTCATAATGCAAAGCAATCGATATCACTGCAATGAACTACGTGACGTTTCAGGATATAAGGAAAATAAACAATTTATACTTGGAAGTTAATGTAGGTACTTATATTAAAATGTGTGTATGTAGTAAAATGTAAGTGCATAAATGTTGACGCTGACTTATTTTGGCTCAAATCTTCACATTCTATTTTGCCGCTGAATGTATGTATATGTTATGTAATACTTGTAAAACCGAAAATATGTCATAAGAAATATGACTAACGTTTTAAGTCATCTTACCTCTATATCAGCCAAAAAGTTGGCAGTTGGTCAGTCTTTCGACTATCCTATTACATGCATCGATGCAATACTTGGTAGATACGTAGTTAACTGTTTTGGAGGCGGTACTTTACTTGTAGGGTAGGTACGGTGCGGTACTTGAAGCTTGTAATTACCTGCAGTTTTACTAAAATATAAAATTTATACACATGTGAAAAGTAAAAGTGACAAATACCAAGCATTATTTAGCTTAACTCGTGTAAACCCAGTACTAGAAAAAGAAATGAGGCCACCACAATGGAAGTAGAATACAAAATTCATTCTATTCTGTCTCATAGTATTTTCATTTATATCTTTAATTTTCCAGGCGTGAAACTGGTGTCAATCGGCGCTGAAGAAATCGTCGACGGCAACCTGAAAATGACGCTGGGTATGATCTGGACTATCATCCTGCGATTCGCCATCCAGGACATCTCAGTTGAAGAAATGACCGCCAAGGTACGCAAGAGCATTGTTTATAAACTGGGATCACTTCGGTTCTCATAATTTCACTTACCCTACCATTTTTTTTTTGTCGTAAAACATATGGAACTGTGTTGTTTCAGGATTTTTAGAAATGACACTTCATAGAATGCAATAGGTTAGATTAGTTTAATAACAACTCTGAAGAAAATACTGTTTCAGAAATAAATTACTTTATGAGAAATTAAAATTATGGGAAACGAGACATTATGGCATGTGAAACTCGGGCACACGATGGAGAACCGTATAGACTATGAAGTTTTCAATTAATTTGACATCACAAGAAAAGTATGAGATCTTAGTGCCGGTACAGACGGACTGCATTCCATCTGCAACTGCAATAGAAAATGTATGAGCAGTCGGCAGTTACGTTCCAGTTGGAATGCAGTCTGTGTGTATCGCAAATAAATTTATTGCATCACTGTAGTCAAACTTCCTCTTTAGTATGAACAGATAGAGTTACTTTTCCTTCAAGTTAACCACGTATTAAAACACTCATCTGTAGTATGACAGATAGCGTAACTTTTTCTCATAGCTATTACACTTTAAACACTAACGTATTTCCTTTTGGGACCGTAAATAAAATATTTTTCTTTCTTTCTATTTCATAAATTTATCTGCCAACCCTATAAATAAATAATAATAATAAATGTGGTTGGACAATTTACACCAATTGACCTCGCCCCAATCTAAGTTAGGCTTGTACACGGGTGCTAGATAACGGATAAACATCCGTATATAAATAAATACGAGTATAAACGCCCATATTCATCACACAAAAGGTTCGTACTCGGGACTTTCAGCTTCATCGCATCAATGCTAAACAGAATCCTTTAACTCTACAGGAAGGTCTCCTCCTCTGGTGCCAGCGCAAGACCGCTCCATACAAGAACGTAAACGTCCAAAACTTCCACCTGTCCTTCAAGGACGGTCTGGCCTTCTGCGCGCTCATCCACAGGCACAGACCCGACCTGATCGACTACAGCAAACTGTCAAAGGACAACCCACTGGAGAACTTGAACACGGCCTTCGATGTGGCCGAGAAGTATCTCGACATCCCACGCATGTTGGATCCTGATGGTGAGTTATTCGAAATAAAGTTAAAGTGCCCAATACATGTACAGTCAACCAATTTGATTCCTAAGCCACCATAGAACTCAATCATAGTTAATAATTTGATTTGTCTTTAGCAATGCTATGCTTGAACGAAGTAAAATGTCACGTTGACAAGGTTCTATAGTGGTCTAGGAATCAAATTGATTGACTGGACGAGTAAGTTCCCGTACTTGCGGTTCGGAGAAATTTTTCGCTCGTGTGTTGTTTGATCAAGTTCGCGAACTGCGGTGGCACAGGAGCGAAAAGCCCCGCTAAACCACAATTTATATTGCTAAATTGGTCTATTACACAGAACTAGAAACAGTAATAGAAATGTCAAGTTAGCTAAAAACACCAAGCTCCTAAATATACTTATGGAAGTTATGGCTAAAAAGCCATATATTTATTTTCCCAGCTTGGTCTGCAACGAGGTTAAATGGGTGATTGTGGTTCAAAAAAGATTAAATTTCACTATTGAGCTTAATTCAATATTAACTAAAACCAATGAAAACACAATAAAGTGCTCATTGGCGAAAAAGTGCTACATCAATTTTATTGTAGACTAAAAAATGTATTCCTCTTATACCTACTTAATTAGTTCTGTGGCCTATTGTGTCTTTCGTTACTTGACTGGATAATAGTCCTAATTAGCCTTTAAACGCCCTATCTGTTCTGTATGTCATATACGTGTATTCAAAGACTAAGACCAGCTCACAGCTAATGATTCGTCCACATTTTACTCAATTGATGAAAATAATGCAGCTGACATAAAGCAATTACATTGATTTTACCCTGTCTTTCTTGAAGGACAAGCGAATATTGCAAATAAACTTTTAATTTTATTGACACTTAATTTTTATGATCATCATACTCATGTTTATACCGGGTATTACAGACCTTATTAACACACCCAAGCCGGACGAGCGAGCCATTATGACCTATGTGTCATGTTACTACCACGCCTTCCAAGGCGCTCAACAGGTATAAAAAATGGCCGTCGAGCTACCGCCAGTCCCAGTTTGATACCCGAGCCCTTAACGCGTTGCCTTTGTGTGTCACTTAAAGCATGAATCAGTCTCGGCCTTTTGTTTGGAACAGTCAGTGAAAGCCCCTTTTAGGGTATTATGATTGTGTCTCAACGATCCAAAAATGGGATTGTTTGAAATCTAACTATTCCTAGTGCTTTGAGTCCTGGATGCTGTTTTGCAATAGTGTGTTAACCCTGATAAATTCTGCAATACAATGTCAACCCTTAGAAAAGAATTTTTACAGTTGACATTGTATTGCAAAATGACAGTGAGTTGACTCAGTATTGCAAAACAGCATCCGTTTAATACAAAGTTAGGACGAGTCACACAGTAAGGAAGGCAGCTGTCGAATATTCCGTTTTAAAATGTCTTGGCAATCGCTACCAGCTTAGCAAGTTAGCATCTGTTGCACTTATACTCGCTTTTTCGGCAAATACGATCCATTCTGTACACGCTCAAAAGACAGATGTGCCTTCCTTATCGACAAACTATTATTTCCGCTGTTCCATCCACATTTTTTTATCAAATTTATGTTGTTGTGTATAATGTTTGTAAGCTTTATGTTATTAACTTGATGAAAAAGTAAGCCTTTAGCAGAGAAGTGGACTATTTCATCGGCCGAACGAACGTTGTGCAGTCGTCATCATAATTAATTACTACTCAAGGAATAGAGCACTTCTCTTCTAACGGTTTCAAAGAAACATGTTGTGTTTTAACGAACAGCTGATCAAAACACAGCTGGTTAATAGGTACATAAGAAACAAGCCATTTTAACTTCTTAGATATTTATAAAAATATCATGGTCTCTTCTTTTGAGTAGACCAGTTTCTACGCAGTTAAAATGCTTTAAATAACTAAACACGGATCTGTATTCAATTGGATGACGCTAGACGACCTACATAACATGCGTATCACTTTGATTCTTTTTCAAATTTGAGTTTACTGAAATCGGTCCTTCTCATATTGCCGCGTGTAACTAATTTGAATCGTGAGATTCTGAGCTATTCAAATACGACCAGTAAAAAGTAGATAATAAATAGATGACGTATTGCAATATTTAAAAGACTCAATTCTAAACCAAACTCAAAACATCTCTGTTCGAATTTGGCTATAACAACTAGGTACTTATGGATGTCGAAAAAACAACCAACGATTCGAAAAAATCTCTTTTATGATGAAACCGACGGGTATATGTAGAAGCGAACTATTAGTTTATAAGAGCTTGGTCTAATACTACTTGCGGCCTTCAATACGGTACAAATGTTCTTTATTGAACACCAAAAACAGTACAGAAAAATTAACAAAAATAAAAGTACAGGCAGACTATTGTCACAACCAATGTACCTAATTAAATTAATCAATTAAAAACTATCTTCGATGACAATAGGTACACTAAGTCTAGGTCTACAATGGGGGTAGGCCCTCTAGGCCCTTCATATCTAGACTCTAGGGTCCGGGGCTGCAGCCCAAAAATCTCATATAGATCCGCTCCTGGACAAGAAACTCAACGAGGTACATATTTTTTAAAACAGTTCTCGTACTAACATTCCACGGTACTTGCGTCATCCAGTTTAGTATAGTTTTGTGTTACTAAGCATCGCATGGAACTAACCTCTGTCGCGTGCGTGCCGCTTGCCAGATCTGCAGAACACCGCTATGCCGGACGAACGGGCGGTCATGACCTACGTATCGTCGTACTACCATTGCTTCTCCGGGGCGCAGAAGGTTTGTACACACCTATAACGACTTGCCGTATATCATTTGTTGCTCGGTGCGTCTCCCTAATGCCGTGTGTAGACCTGCAAGAAAAAACGTCCAGGTTGCGTTACATTGCTAGGCAGTAAAGCGAACGAGATTGAAATGGCCAATCGATCGCCGCAATGTAATGCAACTTGCACGGTTTTTCTTGCAGGTCTAAACTGGGCTTATTAATACTCGTAATAAGGATGATGACAATAATCAAATACTGACGCACTACCTCTATTTAGGAGTTGTCAGAACACGACTCTCCTATAGATTTCGTATGGTGCTAGCTAGTTATGACGTCACGTGCAAATGTATTACTGTGTCATCTAAAGATTATACACACACCGTCTTGTTGTAAACAGGCGCACTTTGCGACAATTGGCTAAGTAAAGTTTTTTGAAGAGGTGCTAATTATATTTTTTTCGACAGTCGGCGTTCTGGAGATCGAGAAACTGCAGCTGTTTTATTTTTATCTCCTATTGTTTACTGGAAATATTTTTTTGAGTGTTTGAGATGACATTTGTGAGATTTTATGGTTGTCAAGTCGTTCGTGCTCAGAACTTAGTAGAAACAGAAAAAAAAACCGAAGTGAACTGTCACTGCTGTCAATGTCAAATCGTTTGCGTTTCGTTTGCTTTGCGTTTTGGTGTGCTCAGTGTGATTTTTTGACTATTTTTATCGACCTCCGCGTAAAATCCGGACTTTCAATTTTACAGCATTTCTCCACGACCTATGCACAATAATTGGATCACGATTTAATACTTTCGATCACTATTTTGGAACTGCTTCTTGGACAACGCAAAGCAAACGAAACGCAAATGGTTAGATTTCATTTGACATTGACAGAAGCGATAGTTGAATTCGTTTTTTTTTCTATTTCTTCTTAGTACTGAGCACGAGCCGCTTGTCAGCCATAAAATCTCACAAATGTCATCTCGAACACTTAAAAAAATATTTCCAATAAATAAAAGGAGATAAGAATAAAACAGCTGCAGTTTCTTAGTGTTGAAGTCGACCGCTGTCGAAAAAAAATATAATTAGCATCTCTTCAAAAAACTTTACTTAGCCAATTGGAATACGGGATTTCGTGCAGGCTGTTTTATAAGTATTGAAAAGTAAATAACGAAATAACAACATACTTATATTGTTAATTTTCTTTTGATTTTATTCGACACCTGCTTCAATTCTAATTCAAAACTTAAAAGTTAAGTTACTCAGATCCCCTGGTCCTTCGAACCGGATAAAATTTTCGGTAATTGAAGATGAATCCTTGGAAATTAAAATACTTAAATATGCAGTTATTTTTTAAATAGCCTATTGGACGTCCCAATGCTGGGTAAAGGCCCCTTTTTCTTTCCATTCGATCCTAAAAAAAATAAAGCCAAAACAAAAAAAAAATTTTTGCTAATTAAAGGTAGTAGCTAAGGCTGATTTTATAATAAATGTTTCAATTACAGGCTGAAACGGCCGCGAACCGCATCTGCAAAGTTCTCAAAGTCAACCAGGAGAACGAACGCCTCATGGAAGAGTACGAACGTCTCGCCAGCGATGTAAGTATAGGTTTCGGTACAAGACTTAAAGTTATTATTATTATACCAGGGGTAGTCGACGACGGCTATTGAGCCAATCGATAGTGACATAGCAGAAAAATACATGCTTACGCAGAAATATGGCTATGAAAATACTGCTTATTATGTACCTAACTAGTACATTGTACAAGGCTGCAAGCTCCACTCAGTAAACTGTAGATTTTTTATCTAATGATGTTTTCCATTCCCTGGTACAGATAAAGTATTTTTATGTAAAACAAAACTCGTATGCTTAAAAAATAAGTCATACAGTAAAATTACATAAAGCTTACCACTGACAGATGGTTTGCCTTCATTTCATATTCAACTTTAACATTATACAAATAAAGTAGCTATTACAAAATCTGCAAGATTTTGTAATAGCTACTTTATTTGTATAATGTTAAAGTTGGAAATGAAATGAAGGCAAGCCATCTGTCAGTGGTAAACTAAAAGTAAACGTATTGTAATAAAACTACTAATACAAAAAAAATACTCTTCAGTCATAATCACAATGTTTCGTATATAAAAAGTGCTTACATCATACGTTATAATGAGCGTGCAACAACTGTAAAATCCCATATCTAATGTAATGTACCAATAAAATACTGTGACGAAACTATTTTGTTACTGCTAGAAAGGCCAAATGACAAATTGTATCACCATACTCGGTGTTAACACTAAATATGTAGATAGATAGCTCTGAAACTAAATATGTTATACGTGACTTCGCTAGCGTGAACCTGAAGCATTTCAAAGATGCAAGCAATAAAGATTGAACACAGATAAAATCTCAGTAATCTGATACCTTGAAACGAGCAATTCTTGTGTATTTATTTATTTCGTAATCGGTATATTTACTTTGGTCTTGCCTCTGGGTTAACTCACGAGTTTTAGCCCGGGCAAAGCTGGGTCACACGAGTACCTAATTGATAATTAATCGCCGGATTTAATAATAAAATGATTGATGATGAAAATGATGATGCTCGTGAAGGAATGTTGATTTTATTTGGCTGTCGCAAAGAAAACACTTCAGGAATTGGGATAAGAGGTAGCCTTTTCCATGTCAAAGGATAACCTTGATTATGATTGATGACATTTGTAATGCTTAATATTATGCAATCAATCAATTGTGAATCGTAATCACACAAACACGTTATACCTATTCACAATATAATATTAGTACGGCTAAGGATAGGTAATAGGATAATGCTATTGCCAATATGAATCTTTATTAAACAAATACTTTTTTTTCAAGCTTCTGGAATGGATCCGGCGTACCATGCCGTGGTTGAACAGCCGTCAAACCGACAACTCCCTTGCCGGCTGCCAGAAGAAACTGGAAGACTATCGTACTTACAGGTAAGATATTTAACTACTTACTTGCGCGGACAAGATTTAACGATATAACTCCTAGTTAGGTACTAACCCAGGATTAATTGTGTTAAAATGTAAATATGGAACTATCATATTATCATTCACAACTGCAGGTTGCTTTTTTAAGCCTAGATTGTGCAAGCGGCTCATAGTCGTTATAACTTACACTAATTTAACACATTGACGGACAGTACTACTTTCAATTAAGAGTTGTTAAGCTATATACACCGTGAAATTTTAGTGGTTGTTTTCCCGAAACGAGGTGATTTAGTTTCGATTGTACAATCGATTTATAATTACTATTTTGACTTGAGTCAAAAATCCAATTGTGAAAAACGAAAGTCGAAAATGACCGCAAACCAATAGTAACGCTTCGTTGGTACAAGTAGCGTACGATTGTACGATAGGTTAGGTACCAACAAAGCGTTACTATTGGTTTGCGGTCATTTTCGACTTTCGTTTTTCACAATTGGATTTTTGACTGTAGTCAAAATAGTAATTATAAATCGATTGTACAATCGATACTAAATTACCTCGTTACGGGAAAACAACCACTAAAATTTCACGGTGTATTTGGACGCCTATAGGCGTAGTGTCCTTCAAAGTGTTAAGCACTGTTAGCCTTGTGGTTTGATCCATGGCCTCTGAAGCTCACGACTCTGGGCTTTATAGGTTCATTTTCAGGGGTCTGTGCCTGTCTGTCTGTTATAAATGCGATAGGAAGCGTGTTTAGCAAGTGGTCAATTCATAAAAAACTCGTTTCTGCCATTTGCTAAAAAAAATCTCGATTTCGTGTTAAACCAGGTTTAAACTTGACATTTTAACACTGCTAGTCTGAGCTTATCACTAAATCGAGATTTTTCCGACATAAGACTAGTTTATGTTTTTTATACTTAGTCACACCATTGTGGATTATTATTTGTTTTATGCTAAATTATACTCGCAGCTAATTATCACTTCTCACCCGACTGTCGAAAGAGGGTTATGTTTTCTTATACAGCGACTAGCTTTATACACAAAGCTTCGCCCCATTAGAAGGGTAAAATTTCCTATCCCGTGTGAAGTCTTGGGACAACTTGAGACATGTCTGGTCATATTATGTTGGTCATGACCAACGGACAATGATCACCTTTAATTCTGTTTTTCTTTAAAGAAGGAATTTCAAAAATGGCAATTATTTTTGCAGGCGTAAGCACAAGCCACCCCGCGTGGAGCAGAAGGCCAAGCTGGAAACCAACTTCAACACGCTGCAGACCAAGCTGCGCCTGAGCAACCGCCCCGCCTACATGCCTACTGAGGGCAAGATGGTTTCCGTAAGTATTCTCCTCTTTTCAAACACTTGTACAGCCGAACCATTTGATTTCTGATCCATGATAGAACGTGTTCGCAGTAAGCGTTAAGACTTGTCTTCAATGGAAACGGAAAAGTCTTAGGCTTTTAAATAAGTATATCTTTGAACTAATTTTTACTTGTTTTCTTTCAGGACATCGCTGGAGCCTGGAAGGGCCTGGAAATCGCCGAGAAGGCCTTCGAAGAGTGGCTGCTCAGCGAGATGATGCGCCTGGAGAGGCTCGAGTACTTGGCCCAGAAGTTCAAGCACAAAGCCGACATCCACGAGGACTGGACCAGGGGTAACTGTTTTTTTTTTTAAACTTCCTGGCCATGATTTCCCTGTTCATGGTGCGGTCGACACGCTCACCGCGTAGTGGGCAACTGATAAGAAACGCAATGTATTTTGCCGGTCCGTTAGACTCTTCCTACTTGATACATGATGTTAGATGTACTTTTAAAAGTCCACAGTTCGCCTTGGTTAAAAATTAGTTCGAAATAACTGTTATCTAACCAAAGAATAAATACCAAAAAAAGGTGATCTATTATATTTTATTTGAACCCTAAGTAATTTACATATTTTAACCCTACTATTCGGCGAAAGACTGTTGTTTTGCTGTTATTTACTTTAGAAAGTATCATCTAATCTAATTAGTTGATCCTCACTTTACTTTGCCTCCGCAAACTTTGCGGAGGCCCATACCAATGAACTGCATTTTCACCTTACCTTCTCCACAGTGTTTTGTGTGTTTGAGCAAGGTAGGTAAAATGATTATAATCCAAAGTAATAAAAATATAGCATGAAACTACCAAAATGACTTTGTGATTTCTAATACCCATGTTGCAATCAGAATTGTGTCCACATTCTAGTCTAATCATGCCGATCTTCGCCGCTGCCAACTAGGTCGAGCCCAACAATTAGTAAATAGAACAAATTGAAATCAACACTGATATGCTTTCTTTCTAAGAATGTATTCAAATACTTTTGTTCCTGGAAAATTTTGGTATGCCATTGTGATATTGGATCTTTCTAATTTTAAACGTATGTCGTAAGATGGGACTTGATAATATGAAATGGCTATCTAAGTAGTAACAATTCTATGTCTGACTGTAGAAAAGGCGAAAAGGTAATGTAAAACGTGTTAAATTAATAATTAACTGAAACTTTTAATATAATTCAGTGATGGATCCAGTTACAAACTACATATATTTTATTACCTAGCTGTCTAGCACGAACATATCTGTGTTCTGAACTTGCGTTCTGAATCCTAAATAGCATAGTAAGCAGGTACATAATTTTTTCTTTTTCACAAAATTTTTTATTGGTAATGGGTCAAGCTCTACAAAAACGGCAAAAACCAACCAATGAGATTGTCCAGCTGTGCCAGAACAGAAAAATTGAGCCATCCTAATAGCCAAATTTTACCTCGTAATCCTCAATAACCAAGAGGCAAGCAAGAGGTCCTGGGTTCGAATCCCGGTAAGGGCATTTATTTGTGTGATGAGCACGAATATTTGTTCCTGAGTTATGGATGTTTTCTATGTATTTAAGTATTTATTTATCTATATAAGTATGTTTATCGTCGTCTCGTACCCATAGTACAAGCTTTGTTTAGTTTGGGACTAGGTCGATTTGTGTAAGACTGTCCCCTAATATTTATTTATTTATTTATTTATTTATTATTGCGTCCTCCAGGCAAGGAGGAGATGCTCCAATCCCAGGACTTCAGGCAGTGCAAGCTGCAAGACATCAAGGCGCTCAAGAAGAAGCACGAAGCCTTCGAGTCCGACCTCGCCGCGCACCAAGACCGCGTGGAACAGATCGCTGCCATCGCACAGGAACTCAAGTAAGCATCAGTGGCTTGGCGTCGTTACAACTCGATTTCCTAAATTTGCCGCTAGGGTTAGTCTGGCTGCTTACAGGAAGCATTGAAATAATTCCCTAAATCTCTAATATATAAAAATCTCGTGTTTGTTATCGAACTCCTCCGAAACGGCTTGACCGATTCTTATGAAACTTTTTTATCTATATTCGGTAGGTCTGAGAATAGGTCGTAGGCTATCTTTTATACCCTTATTCTTCGCAGACGGAGTCGCGTGCAACAGCTAGTACTATATATAAAGTGGCAATTACACTGAGTCGTTCGCCGCATGCTGATTTTTTGGCCGTTTTTAGGGTTCCGTACCTCAAAAGGAAAAACGGAACCCTTATAGGATCACTTTGTTGTCCGTGAAAAAATCAAACTTCTTAAGCCAACAAAAGATGCAGCCGTTTATGCCGCAAATTTTTGACACTCGCTAGGGAATCAAAACCTACAGGGTACTTCCCGTGAAGTCTGAATCTTGAAATTTGGTACAAAGCAACGTCTTATAGCACAGATAAAGGAAAAAAAGCGAAAACATAATTATATTAAATATTAAGGGGGTGGGGGAGGGACTAACCAATATAAAATGATCTCACACTGCGCACATTTTACTTAGAAGCAGGGTTCTACTAACACTGGATTATTATAGTTACGGCTGTTTACGGCGTATATTTTGACATAGCCAAAAATTTGTAGGTACGGAACCCTCGGTGTGCGAGTCCGTCTCGCACTTGGCCGGTTTTTATAGATAATGGTACGAAAGCCTTCATGCGCGAGTCCGACTCGTATTGACCGGTTTTTTAATGACGGGCGTTTTTTGTATCGTAACCAACATGTTACCACTTACTCGGCTGTATCGGTTTCAATTCGCTTGAAGTGAGGCGTTGCTAGTCACAGTTTGTAGTATTTTCCGGGGTGAGTCTGACTGTCCTGAACTCGTGGGTCGTGTGGTGAGGCTTTACGTCCCAGAAGTTGGTCGTATGACCCTCCGCCCTCGGGCGCGCGGGCTGCTCGCAGGCCCGCGGCGCGCACCGTGTCGCGCAGGAACTCGCCGCTGCCCCGCGCACTGGCGTCTCTGGAATGCGCTCCTGGCATCGGCACCAGAGTGTGACCTGCTTGCAAGTCGATGGCTGACTGTGTATTCACAATGCTTGAGATTCTCCGAAAGGATTGATGCTAGACAGTCTAGTATTTATTAATGATGTATTTGTCTGTAGATTATAAATGTAATTGGGCATTTCTATTTTTCGTTGTACCCAATTAAGAAATTGTTAGGTAACACGGAGTTAAAATTGGTCCGTTTGGTTACGCACTTTTTCAAGCCTTTACAACAAAAAAAACGTAACAAAACGGACAAGTTCTACAATGCTTAACAAGAAGTGAAGAATTGTGTGGTTTGTTACGTTTTTTTTTTATTGTAAAGACTTGAAAAAGTGCGTAACCAAACGGACTAATTTTAACTCCCTGTTAACAATTTCTTAATTGGGTACAACGAAAAATAGAAATGCCCAATTATCTAAGTAGTTTAAGTTTCTCGGTGTATTGGTTTCACTGTAATGCCGTGTAAACGTTTTTTACAATAAATTTATTTATTTATTTATTCACATAACAACTATCATTACAGGATAACCCAATGCAATAGTGTTTTAAATAACAATTCCATAATAATAAGGCCCATAAGTAACATTCATAATTTTGTTAGTGATCACAAAAAAAGTCTTAAGTATACCTATGTTAGTAGAAACTAATAAAAGTAATAAAAAAATGAAGTTGAAAAAAATAAGTACAAAAAAAAAAAAAAAAAAAAGATACTTCATAGCTAACTTGTTTAAAGTTGCACAGTAGCGCCATCTCTTGTCCAGGTGAGCGGTTAGTTCCGAAGGAGTGTTAAAATCTCTCGATGAGGGTGTAACATAGATGTGCGCTTGTCACTGCATAAGGTGATGATTTAGCAGATTGAAATGTATGATGTATAGGAAAGATTCGTGTCTAATCTCTAGACCAGTGGTGGTGTAGGGGTATGGCACGCGGCACGGAATGCTGAGGACCTGGGTTCGATTCCCAGCATTGGTCTTTTTTCTGGGGTTTTTTCTGTGCATCTATATTTCAGTTTGTATTTAGTACGAAATATATGATTTCACGGGATGACCGTAAAAGTAATAAAAAAATGAAGTTGAAAAAAATAAGTACAAAAAAAAAAAAAAAAAAGATACTTCATAGCTAACTTGTTTTTAGTAGAAACTCATTATTAGTCTTAAAATATAGAAATAAATAACCGTTTGTTTCCCCCCAGCACCCTGGAGTACCACGAGGTGGCGTCGGTGAACGCGCGCTGCCAGCGCATCTGCGCGCAGTGGGACCGGCTGGGCGCGCTCACGCAGCGCCGCCGCCAAGCGCTGGACGACGCCGAGCGCGTGCTCGAGCAGATCGACCTGCTGCACCTCGAGTTCGCCAAGCGCGCCGCGCCTTTCAACAACTGGTACAATACGTTTACTTTTAGTTTACCGCTGACAGATGGCTTGCCTCTCATTTCATGTTTGCAGATTTTGTAATAGCTAGCCTGGTTTCATTTTTAGGGTTCCGTAGTCAACTAGGAACCCTTATAGTTTCGCCATGTCTGTCCGTCTGTCTGTCTGTCTGTCTGTCCGCGGCTAAGCTCAGAGACTGTTAGTACTAGAAAGCTGTAATTTGGCATCAATATATATATCAGTTACGCCGACAAAGTGATTGAATAAAAAAAAGTAAAAAAAATTTTTTTAGGGCACCTCCCATAGACGTAAAGTGGGGGTGATTTTTTTTTCTCGGCTAACCCTATAGTGTGGGGTATCGTTGGATAGGTCTTTTAAAATCATTGCGGGGTTGCTAACATGATTTTTCTATTCAGTGATCTGTTTGCGAAATATTCAACTTTAAAGTGAAAATTTTCATTAAAATCGGCCGTCCCCCCCCCCCCCCTCTAAAATCAATCTAAACTGTTGGGTGGAAAAATTTGAAAAAATTCAGAAGGGTAGTAAAGATATCAAATTTACTAGGAAAATTATAGCGGCTACGATTGCTTGAAAATTATTTGTAGTTTAAGAGTAAATAGTAGCCTAAGGTATAAAACATACCTAAACCTGGATGATTCCGTACACATACGAAATCCTTAGAAAAATAACACTTGATTTTTTCGTAATGGCTACGGAACCCTACCTTGGGCGTGATCGACACGCTCTTGGCCGGTTTTAATTGTTTTTTGACTTTCTTGGGAAAATACTGTGATGGTTTCCGCTCAGGACGGTTCAGGTGTGGGTCTCATATAAGGTATCGCAACACCCACGGGATGAGATGGGGCCATTCTATTTTGAGTCCTCACGGCACGACAATATACCCTCAGCAACATTACTTAGTAATATTTCGTCAGGTTGGACGGCACCCGCGAGGACCTGGTGGACATGTTCATCGTGCACACGATCGAGGAGATCTCGGGGCTGCTGGACGCCCACGGCCGGTTCAAGGCCACGCTCGGAGAAGCCGACAAGGAGTACCAGGTACGCTCCATCCTAGCCTAGCATTATTTGTCACGGACTATTAGCATCGTCTCGCCGCTCGCCGCGCTTACTTTGGGAGCGATCGGTTTTTGGGTACAGTCAAAGGACTTAACAACGAGTGTGTAAACAAAACTCATTTTCTATCGGGTGTCATGCGAGACACGAGGTGAGGTATGTAGCAAAAGTGTAAATGTAGTATAAAAAATACTTCCGAATGTAAGTATTATGTGAAGTAACTGACTACAAACCTTTATAACGTGTACCTATAACGGTATCAATCTTGTTGTTGCAGGCGATAGTGAACCTGGTGCACCAGGTGGAAGCCATCGTGAAGCAGCACCAGATCCCCGGCGGCTTGGAGAACCCCTACACCACACTCACTGCCCACGTAAGTTTACTTCGGAATTTTGCTAAATCACCGAAATAATTCCGGAAAATGATACCGTAGTCTTAATTTAGCTACATCGTATAAAAAACACTCATGCAATACTTCATGTCACTAAAATTACAGTGCCGTGGTAATATCGGGATACATACATACCTACATACATAAATATTTAGTCCATTCAGACATAGTCTATTTTATTTTAAAAATCCAGCTATCTACATATCAAATTTCATTGCATCCACCCAGCTGTTTTAGCATGCTCTCTCTCACACACACACACACACACACGCACACACACACACACACACATGTACGTACATAATTTCAGATATCTAACGGTTAGATTTATTTTTCGCCGTATAATACTGGACGCCATCACGCAGTATATCCTCCCTGTATAGATAGGGTGACAGCACCACAGTTAAGTAATGGACAAGAACTAATTATGGACATTTTTTTCCGTAAACCCAAATTATAAGAAACGGACGCTACATTTTTAAACTATCAACACTGCTCAGATTACTGATGGTCATAACTGGTAATGTCCTAAAATGGTGGTGGGCTGTAAGGTATTGAATCTTTGTTGTCCATTCCGGGGTACTACTGTGCTTAACATGTTCATGATTGGTGCCGTCACCCTACAATGGCTGTTTTTAGGGTTCCGTAGTCAACTAGGAACCCTTATAGTTTCGCCATGTCGTCCGTTTGTCTGTCTGTCTGTCTGTCCGCGGCTAAGTTCAGAGACTGTTAGTACTAGAAAGCTGTAATTTGGCATGAATATATATATCAGTCACGCCGACAAAGTGATTGAAAAAAAAAAAGTAAAAAAAATTTTTTAGGGTACCTCCCATAGACGTTAAGTGGGGGTGATTTTTTTTTCTCGGCTAACCCTATAGTGTGGGGTATCGTTGGATAGGTCTTTTAAAACCATTGCTGGGTTCCTAACATGATTTTTCTATTCAGTGATCTGTTTGCGAAATATTCAACTTTAAAGTGAAAATTTTCATTAAAATCGGCTGTCCCCCCCCCCCCTCTAAAATCTAAACTGTTGGGTGGAAAAATTTGAAAAAATTCAGAATGGTAGTAAATATAACAAATTTACTAGGAAAATTATAGCGGCTAAGATTGCTTGGAAATTATTTGTAGTTTAAGAGTAAATAGTAGCCTAAGGTATAAAACATACGTAAACTTGGATGATTCCGTACACATACGAAATCCTTAGAAAAATATTACTTGATTTTTTTGTAATGGCTACGGAACCCTACCTTGGGCGTGTCCGACACGCTCTTGGCCGGTTTTTTTTAAATGAAAACTTTAGCGGCGTTGTGCACTTTTTGGTATGGGTAACAAATGTTAAACTCGCGTCAGGACACGGGACCCTGATCGAAAACTCGTAAGGGGGGTGAGGGGGATTCGTAAGACGGCACAACGTTAATGTTCAAGTTTTCACTTCTTCCGGCACTCCTGGAGTGCAACCCGTTGTTTTTTTTTTCATGTTGTCTTTGACATTCGTGTGATTCGTGTTTGTTTGTCAGGAGCTGAACCGCAAGTGGGGCGACGTGCGGCAGCTGGTGCCGCAGCGCGACGCCACGCTGGCCGCCGAGCTGCGCAAGCAGCAGAACAACGAGACGCTGCGCCGCCAGTTCGCCGAGAAGGCCAACGCCGTCGGGCCCTGGATCGAGCGCCAGATGGACGCCGTCACCGCCATCGGCATGGGCTTGCAGGTCACACACTTATACTGTACTTCAGCAGGGTGTCCACTTTCTGGAAAGTCAGGGAAAAGTCAGGGAAGCTCAAGGTGGCCGGGAAAGTCAGGGAAAATCAGGGAAATTTGCTAGAAATCCAAAAAGTCAAGGAAAAACTCGTACTATTTTATTTTATTTTTTATTATTATTTTTTAATATTTTGCAAGACCATATAAGCAGCAAGCGCAGACTACTTATGAGCTGGGCCCAGTTTCTTGAAGCATATTAGTCTAGTCTAGTCTCGTAAATTGAAGGAGAAAATGAAACAAAACACTAAATATTAGACTTGTAGCTTTGAGAAACGGAGGCCTGGAATAAAATAAAATCCTGTCCCGCTCTTAAGCTTACGCAAGTTTTCTTGAGGGATACCTACGCACATATCTACTTTTCAATTAACATCTAATCCAAACTTAGCTCGACATTTTGATACCAGTCGTTCCAGTTCTGGGCGACGCATTAAAGAGTGACGCCATAAAAACAGACAACGAAAAAACATTCCGTGTGCAGTGAATTCCCATCGGGTCTAGCTTAGTATCTCGGGCAGTAAAAAAATCATATAACCTGCTTTGAAATGTACATGATTGGTCAGGGAAAGTCAAGGAAAAATCAGGGATTTTTTTTAGGGTTTGTAGTGGACAACCTGTTCAGTAATAGAGGTGCAGGCACCTGAGTCGCTAACATCGCGGTAAAGGCTAATTTCATTGGACTCTAAATCGAGCGCCAGACACGTTACCGCCATCGGCATGGGCTTGCAGGGCACCCACTATCCTATACTGTAACTGACTTACTTTAACGGTAAGGCATGGAGTAGAGGTGCAAGCAGTTGGGTCGCTAAGATCGCGGTAAAGGCCAATTTCATGCGGGTCAAAAAATGCATAAATTCTGCTTACGTTGTATGCATCTGAACGGGTTTTGTAGCCCCAAGCGGTCTGTAGATTTTGAGAAAATAAATAAATCGGATCAGTTAACAAATTAATTCGGTCGAAATAAAAAGATATTTCTTCTTTGATGCTTGATCGTATTGTTGCTTTTTTCTTTTTCATTTTAGAGCCTGCTCTTTTACGTGCTAAAAATGTCATTACATTTTAGTTAAATCAAATAATTGGTACAAATTGTAATAACCTCTCACGGAAAATAGGTGCCTAACAGGTATTTCATAGTTAAAAAAAGTGCCAACGCCATAAAAAAAACTGATTTTTTTTTGTGTAATATCAGGGCTCTTTGGAGGACCAGCTGAGGAGGCTGAAGGAGTACGAAGCGGGCGTGTACGCGTACAAGCCGCACATCGAGGAGCTGGAGCGCATCCACCAGGCCGTGCAGGAAGGCATGATCTTCGAGAACAGGTCAGGACTGCCCACCACTCACTCATGCCACTACTGGTTTTGGGGCAATCGCCCAGACCAGCCATAGCATATACTCCATTTAATTTAGAATTATAAACCACAACAACATTATACTGCGGCTCGTGAACTGTAACCTCTTTACAATTTGTACTAAAGTAACAATTGACGACACGCAAATAAAGTGACATAAAAACAATTTTATTTTGCGGCTCCCAGACTATTGTACTGTACTATTTGCTAGGTAAGAAATAGTTGACGAGCCGCAATATAATGATGTTGTCGTTTTCAATTCTAAATTAAATGAAGTATAGATGCTTAACCTGCGGCATGCCAAACTTCTATGTGTGGCTCACATGGCTTAATCTCCATAGTCCATACTGGAAATATCGATAAGAATATTGATATTTATATCGGAAACTTTAAATAACGATAATCTATAATATCGATAGTTTCAATGCGAATTATCGAATTTATCGATAAATTAATGTTTTTAAGGATTGAGTAAATAAAAAATATTTTTTTATTGAATAATCAGATATATACAAGTTAGCTATGAAGTATCTTTTTTTTGTACTTATTTTTTCAACTTCATTTTTTTATTACTTTTACGGTCATCCCGTGAAATCATACATTTCGTACTAAATACAAACTGAAATATAGATGCACAGAAAAAACCCCAGAAAAAAGACCAATGCTGGGAATCGAACCCAGGTCCTCAGCATTCCGTGCCGCGTGCCATACCCCTACACCACCACTGGTCTAGAGATTAGACACGAATCTTTCCTATACATCATACATTTCAATCTGCTAAATCATCACCTTATGCAGTGACAAACGCACATCTATGTTACACCCTCATCGAGAGATTTTAACACTCCTAAATGTATGATTTCACGGGATGACCGTAAAAGTAATAAAAAAATGAAGTTGAAAAAATAAGTACAAAAAAAAGATACTTCATAGCTAACTTGTTTAAAGTTGCACAGTAGCGCCATCTCTTGTCCAGGTGAGCGGTTAGTTCCGAAGGAGTGTTAAAATCTCTCGATGAGGGTGTAACATAGATGTGCGTTTGTCACTGCATAAGGTGATGATTTAGCAGATTGAAATGTATGATGTATAGGAAAGATTCGTGTCTAATCTCTAGACCAGTGGTGGTGTAGGGGTATGGCACGCGGCACGGAATGCTGAGGACCTGGGTTCGATTCCCAGCATTGGTCTTTTTTCTGGGGTTTTTTCTGTGCATCTATATTTCAGTTTGTATTTAGTACGAAATGAATCAGATATATGTTAAGTAAGCAACAATTAGACACAGAATAAGCATTCATTGAATACTTTTATGCTCTCAAACCTACCTAACATCTTTTATCAATAGAGCCTAATATCAATTCAGTTTTTAAAAATATAGCTTTATCGATACTCTAGAGCCTAAAATCAATAGTTTACTTAGTACCAATGATTCCGAAAATATTATGCAACATTTTTATACAAATATCGAGTTTTTTTTTCGATATAGTGATGTTGAAAATGTAATGATATCGATATCGGCAATGCTAATTATTGGCATTGTGTGGTCGATTTTTATTTATTATTTAAGTTTTCGGGCACATACGGTACAATAAAACTTACGCTACAAACGGTTACATCAAAAATTAACCAACAAAGTTGCCACAGCTTATTAGTTCCTAATAATAATATATCTAACGGGTATAAAAGTAACATAAAATGCAAAAAGCTACGACGTGAGGAATCGAAAATTCGATATATCGTTGCGACCCCACCCCTAACTAGTGATTTCAAACGGCAGGTACTCCCAATACACGATGGAGACGCTCCGCGTGGGCTGGGAACAGCTGCTGACGTCCATCAACCGCACCATCAACGAGGTCGAGAACCAGATCCTCACGCGCGACTCCAAGGGCATCACGCAGGAACAGCTCACCGAGTTCCGCGCCTCATTCAACCACTTCGACAAGAACCGCACCGGTAAGCGAATCGAATACAAATATAGCCATTTTCAACTGGGTTAGTGACGCCATTAAAAAGAAATTCGAAGACACGACTCCAGCTTAATTTTCGATTAACTGCAAAATTACATTTTTTCTGAGACTGACCCTTCTATTTTTTTTTAAGAATTGAGTACTTTTGGGGTTTCCTTACTCAGCATCAAGAGCGCTATTGGTTTTGGTGATTAAAAAAATGGTCCCAATTTTCCATACAATTTTTTGTGTCACTTGTGACAAACTACATAAACTGTACTTGTAAAAAAAAAGTCATGAAGCTGACTCAAAAAAAAAAAAACACTGTTTACTTTCTGAAAATGAACAGTACTCGTGATTTTGAATAAAAAAACACCGAAATTTTCTCATTTAGAAAGTAAACGATAACACTTTTTTTTAAAAGCCCATATACAAGGTGGTGTTAATTCATCATCATCCCGGCTATATATGGCCCACTGCAGGACACAGGCGAGTCATACGCAGCGTAAGAAACAGAAGCTGTCTCTCCTGTGGACTTAAAATTATCGACTCCGAGTTAACAAACTTAAAATTTGTTTAAATGGGCCGGAAGTTGGCCAGACGCCGACGTAGACTTGACTTAAAAATATTGGCTATAGACCCTTAACTATTGCCATGTCTACAAGAGAGACATGCACAAAAAAATGTGTATGACCCCGGTCTCTCAAAATGAGAAGGCTTGGGCCGTAGTTCCTACGCTGGCCTAGTGCGGATTGGGAACTTCACACACACCATACCTACATACATACCTAAAGCTCATGATAAATTTCAAATGTAATGGGAAAGCGTGTCCGTTCTGCCTATCGTTTACGCGTGGGCTGTCAACATGGGATGCGCGTACGCGAACAATTATTGTAGACCTGCGGCTCAGTCCGTTACGAAGCGGGCCGGGAGTCTACCTCGGTTTGCCATAAGAAGAACCCGGCAGCAGTGTCTACATCCCTGCACACGGTGTAACGCCTGTTTATTTTCAGGCCGCCTCGCCCCCGAGGAGCTGAAGTCCTGCCTGGTGTCTGTGGGCTACAGCATCGGCAAGGACCGGCAAGGAGAACTCGACTTCCAGCGCATCCTGGCCGTCGTCGATCCCAACAACACAGGTAACCTATAAGCATATAACACTTTGGATTAGCTCCCCTAAGAGTCTTTACACACTAGCATCCTTGGCGGCAGTTTCTCAGTGGAGCGGACGCGGCGTGCACGCAGCGAACACTTTTTTTTTAGGGTTCCGTACCTCAAAAGGTAAAAACGGAACCCTTATAGGATCACTTTGTTGTCCGTCCGTCCGTCTGTCTGTCAAGACCCTTTTTCTCAGGAACGCGTAGAGGTATCTAGCTGAAATTTATATCAAATACTCAAGTCTACTGTCCCTTGGAGCTGTGAAAAAATCAAACTTCTAAGCCAACGCAATCAAAAGATACAGCCGTTTATGCTGCAAATTTGTGTAAATTTTCGAAACTCGCAAGGGAATCAAAACCTACAGGGTACTTCCCGTGAACTCCGAATCTTGAAATTTGGTACGAAGCAAGGTCTTATAGCACAGATAAAGGAAAAATTGCGAAAAGCATATTTTTTTTTATCTGTCTGTCTATATCAGTAACCAATCTACAATGTTCCCACACTGCGCACATTTTGCTTAGGAGCAGGGGTCTGATAAGACTGGATGTTCATATATACATATAAATTTTTACGGAACCCTCGGTGCGCGAGACCGACTCGCACTTGGCTGGTTTTTTATTCAAATAGGCTTGTGTTTGACCACAATCACGCCTGATGGAAAACGAAGATGAGGTCAACGATGGAGCACGCTTGCCTAGTAAATCACATATTCTTTATTTATAGGTTACGTGTCATTCGACGCTTTCCTGGACTTCATGACGAGGGAGTCCACAGACACAGACACCGCTGAACAAGTTATCGACAGCTTTAGGATCTTAGCTGGTGACAAGGTAAGACTTTTCCTGCTTTTCCTTAAACATGTAAGAAAAACTTCCTTAAGGAAACTAGCAATAGAGTTACTATATACAGGGCCGGATTTAGAGATCTGGAGGCCTCGGGGCACAAAAGGAGTGGAGGCCCTTGGCCACAAATTATTTTCCAAATAAAATTACCATTTTTTTTTCAGTCGAGATTTCATTAAACAATTTTTCGAAGTCTTTCTTGTGGAGGCCCCGGGGCAGTGGCCCCGGATGCCCTGCCCTAAATCCGGCCCTGACTATAGTCTGCGGAAAATGATCACCAAATCGTCTGGCTATGCCAAATAAGGATCAATCGAGCTAAGTGGCAGCCAGCAAAATGATTCAAAACAGCTAGCGTAAACCACACATTAGTTAGATGGTAGCGGGCTGCGGTGGTATCGGGGATACGGCGTGCCTGTTTGCCTAGCTCCATCACAATGACTGAACCGCGCTTCACCGTTTTATGTGCGGGTTACGCTTAAATGCTCGGTTGCTTAATTCGGTAAACGCTACGTTAAACGCGATGCGTGTGTCCCACATGATTTTACAAACATTGTTTTACGCGGCGAGGTAATAAAATTATCTGGTGTAAAATCATGTGCGTCAACGTCACGTTTGACGTACCTAGCGTTTAACGCATAAAACAATCGAGCGCTTTAAAGCTCGCGGCGTACAACAGCTCTTGCATAAGGCCGCTCGCCCACGGCGACTTTTTGTGGCGATGCAGTAGCGATGCTGTCGCGCGTTCGCGTAGTCGCGATGCGGTCGCTAGCTGTGTGCCCTCGCCCGCATAACACGATTCAGTCGCGATGCAAATGCGATACCGTCGCGCTTCTGTCGCGATGCAAACGTGATACCGTCGCGCTTCTGTCGCGATGCAAACGCGGTTCTCCACTATCGCGCCACCCTCCCTCCGTTCCCTCCCCGATGTCGTCCACCCGGTCGCGCGTTTGCATTTGTACGCGCACGACTGCGCGCGCGATTTGTTTGCAAACGAGCTTTGTACGCGCGTATAAAGCGCTAGTCTGAAACCGCCCACAGTCGCGATGCTGTAGCGCGTTAGTAGCGCGTTGGCATCGCTTCTATAGCGCCTTACAAATGCGACTAACGCGCGTTAGTAGCGATGCTGTCGCGCGTTTACAAAAAGTCGCCGTGGGCGAGCGGCCTAAACGAGAATGGACTAAAGACAACTGCACCGAACGACTTAAATCGTAAATATTGAATGATGACTATTATTCGATATTGTTGCAGCCGTACATCACGGCGGACGAGCTGCGCCGCGAGCTGCCGCCGGACCAGGCGGAGTACTGCGTGGCGCGCATGCCGCCCTACCGCGCCGGCGGGGCGCCGCCTGGCGCGCTCGACTACATGGCCTTCTCCACCGCGCTCTACGGGGAGACCGACCTCTAGGTAGGTAGCTGCCCCGGACCAGGCGGAGTACTGCGTGGCGCGCATGCCGCCCTACCGCGCCGGCGGGGCGCCGCCTGGCGCGCTCGACTACATGGCCTTCTCCACCGCGCTCTACGGGGAGACCGACCTCTAGGTAGGTAGCTGCCCCGGACCAGGCGGAGTACTGCGTGGCGCGCATGCCGCCCTACCGCGCCGGCGGGGCGCCGCCTGGCGCGCTCGACTACATGGCCTTCTCCACCGCGCTCTACGGGGAGACCGACCTCTAGGTAGGTAGCTGCCCCGGACCAGGCGGAGTACTGCGTGGCGCGCATGCCGCCCTACCGCGCCGGCGGGGCGCCGCCTGGCGCGCTCGACTACATGGCCTTCTCCACCGCGCTCTACGGGGAGACCGACCTCTAGGTAGGTAGCTGCCCCGGACCAGGCGGAGTACTGCGTGGCGCGCATGCCGCCCTACCGCGCCGGCGGGGCGCCGCCTGGCGCGCTCGACTACATGGCCTTCTCCACCGCGCTCTACGGGGAGACCGAACTCTAGGTAGGTAGCTGCCCCGGACCAGGCGGAGTACTGCGTGGCGCGCATGCCGCCCTACCGCGCCGGCGGGGCGCCGCCTGGCGCGCTCGACTACATGGCCTTCTCCACCGCGCTCTACGGGGAGACCGACCTCTAGGTAGGTGGGTGGGTAGGCAGAGGCGTCTCTTAGCCCATGTAGCGCCCGTGTGCAATCATTACTTAAGAATAACGCCCGGCGTCATAACACGGCGGCTGTTTCATTGAAAGTGCCGCGGCCGGCGCCCCTAACGCACACTGCACCATAGGTAAAGCCGCCTCTGTAGGTAGATGCAGGCGTAGCTGGGCATTTTCACTTTAAAGTCCGCAAAAATATTTTTTTTATGTGGAAATTTTGGTTTTCTTACTCAATCAAGAGCTGTATTGATTTTGAAGATATTAGTAAAAGTTTTTCCATACAATTAAGTAAGTATATGAAAAAAAAAGTCACAAAACTGACTCAAAAATAAGGACATTTTTTTCTTTGTGAAAATTAACCCTTTGACCGCCACAAAACAAACGAAGTGACATGCTCTGTACGCCACGGAACAAACCGTCTAGTCGATAAATAGGGCTTTGTTACCATTACAGAAGGATTTTTTTTCGAGTTGAATGTTGGTCATATATAGATGACTCTGGCGTGTCAGGCATTTTATTGGCTGTCACGACTGGTTGACTCTGGCGTTCAAAGGGTTAATAGTTAATAGTGCTTGTGGTTCTAAGTTAGAAAACCAAAATTTACACAAAAGAAATATTTTTGCGGACTTTAAAGTGAAAATGCCCAGCTACGCCTGGGCCTGGACCTACCTACAGAGGCGGTTTTATTTATGGTGCAGAAATTTGAAATTAACCTCTCGTACCGTACCTACCGCGGATCCGCGTCAGATTAAAGGCTCGTTTGTTTCAAATAGTACCTACCAATGTTACAGATTCCAAAAAAATACAAAGAGCCTTAAATTTGACGCGGATCCGCGTTCCGGCGGCATACGAGAGATTAAATCTCAAACTCAATGTATAGACACCTCAAATTAAATAATTGAGTTAATGTACCTATTATATTATCCATCATTAACTGAGCTAGAAACGCTAATTATATACCACATTTAAAGTTTCACCTTGTAAGTATATATTATTTTAAACTTTCACGATTCTCGCTCATAATAATTAATGTTACCAAGGATTTAATCATGGCTATCTATTATCTAATATTCCTAAAATCACCCCGACGTTTCGACCACAGCTGCCGTGACCACGGGGTCTAATCGAGGTCATTTTAGCAATATAGAGTCCCAGGTGATATTAATTACGAATTTCTTGGTATAATTATAGAAATACATTCTTAAGACTTCCATGGACACTGGTATAAAGATCTAGCCTCACATTACCGAATACTCTGGCATTCTTCCAGTTTGGTCCAGTGCCTAAAAATGTTTACACTATAAATAATAAATATAATAATAATCCTCGTGAAGCCGTCTAGCTGCATCATGATGGTTTATGTAGTTTAACATGTTTTACTCAGACGAAGGTCGCGAGGACATCGAGTCATGTCACCGACCACCACCACCATCACCTCATCGAGAAGGCCCCACACGCAGGATTGGTGGCGCCCCAGCTCCGACCACCGACGGCCGACCAGACGGCGCTGCGACCCGCAGACAACGTTTCCCTTACGCCGACTCGACCCACACGACGCCCTAGTGTGCAGCCAGCGTAACGCAAACGTTCTTTGCCATTATATAATATTTAAAACAGTCCTGTATAAACATAAGTATGTGCAATGTTCAAACCAAAAATGCCACTAACTTTCACACCGTTAAACTTTTCTCCCTACTACTGTAAACTTTTGGCTCAAATCAGAGAATTCATCTGTAGAATATGTTTACAACGTCTCTATTTATACATTAGTATTAGGTAATTTTTAACTTTTATATGAAATTCTCAGGGAAGTCACAAAACATTTATTTGTAAGATGGAAATGGTGCTAATGTTAGGCCTGACTAATGTGTGACACCAAAATAAGACTCATTCACATTGTGAGAATGTTTTTGTTATATTTTTTTTATTTGTAAGCAAAATATTATTTATACAAGTTCAATTTTAATTACTGCCATTAGTAATTATAGTACTTCTATGGTAGGCACATAAAATTTTAGCTGTCTAAATTCATAAATGTTGCAGGGAAGTGTCACACAAATTATTTATATCATAGATTGCCATAGCTTGCCTGCATCTATTTATATATCATTTTTTTATGATTATCGTTTGTGAGAGTATTTTTGTTTGAGTACTCAAAATAAATGATCTGCCATATTTGTCTTTTAATAATGACTGTGTTGTTAATCCAACCAATATAGTATGAGAAACATTGGTACATTGATTAAGAATGAATTGTGCCCAAAAAGTATAACTAACTCGAATGTACAGCTAATTTAATAAAAAGCTCTTAAACACAACCCTATTGTTTGTCTGTAGCACCCACAAAATAACTATCACAAGCTCCTAAAATGTAAAATAAATCTTCGTCATTACGAAGTCATGTACGTCATTAAGTTACCCATACCACACCAGTCGTCTGTGAAAGCTTTAGAAGTGGCCCGCATTAACCATATTAGATCCTAAGGTACTTAAAACAATCAAATTAATTCTAATAATAAAATACTATAACAGGCGAGTCTATTTCTACCTCCGCCTCAAATATGATCTCTCTATATTTATAATGAGTTTCAAGAGTTATAACATAAAAATTCTAGGCACCATCTATTCTATACATATAATAAAACAGTAGAAATCATGCGTATGTCTGTCTGTATGTAGGTACACGCTAATCTCCGAAACTCCTGAATAGATTTTCTTGCGGTTTTCGCGGATAGATGAAGCTTAACTTAGAGCAACATTTAAGCTTTATTTCATTAAAATCGTGTAACAATGAAAAAAAATATCGTTGTTTAAATATTCTTCTTCTATATCTATACATATGATAAAACATTAGAAATCATGCGTTCGTCTGTCTGTATGTACACGCTAATCTCCGAAACTACTAAACTGACCCACTACGGACGGCTTTACTGCGCGGACGAAGTCGCGGGCACCAGCTAGTCAAAAATATGATTATAAAAGAACAGAGAAACTAGGAATGTTATGTTTATAACTGTCTGAGATATATCCAAGTCCACATGGACAAAGTCACAGGCACAGCAGGTAAATTAATGTATTCATCAACCTAACCCATGCTAATAACAAAAGAGCCATTGTGGTCCTTGATTAAAAAGAAGCTGATAGCTACTACTCTACATCAAGAAACGATTTTTTTTTTATTAGCCTAATGGATGTCCCGCAGCTGGGCAAAGGCCTCCCCTTTTTCTTTCCACCCGTCTCTGTCCCTCGCAAAATCCCACCAAAATAGGTCATCCCACCATCTCCGTTTTGGTCTGCTCCTGCTCCGGTGCCCGTCGCTTGGAACCCAATACAAATACTTAACTATAACACCAAAACATTGAGAGTAGGCCTGTGCCCTGTAGTGGGACGTATATAGGCTGGGATAATGATGATGATGATAAAAACAAAAACCTGCACAGCTACTAAAAGACTCAATCCATAGTGAGAAGTCAGTCATAGTCAGTTTCAGTCCAGTAATACTGTTAGGAATGTCAATTAAAAGGCCACCTTGCACGGTCTAGACCAGGGATGCACAGACTTAATAAGACCAGGGCCCAGCTAAATCAGCTAAAGGAGGGCCACAAGACACAAGACACTGAGGGTGCTTTTTAAGATGTTATCAAAATGATAATCCTTGACAATTGACACCAGGCACCCCACGCTTTTTTTACAATAATAGTATTTTATGCAACTGTTGTATAAGTGAGGTCTTAAAAGGCGAGTGACGTGAGTTGCGATACGAGCGAATGCGACTATCGCAATGGAAGACGGCACGAGCCGTTAAGACCAAGTTATACACCGTTGCATACAATATTTTTCCTACGACTCGACTCTACTGTACTGTAGGGTACAGTTGGGTACAGTAGGGTAAAATGGGATACAGTCGGGAACAGTAGGGTAAAATAGGGTACAGTCGGGTACAGTAGGGTAAAATGGGGTACAGTCGGGTACAGTAGGGTACAGTCGGGTGAAATAGGGTACAGTCGGGTGAAATAGGGTACAGTAGGGTAAAATAGGGTACAGTAGGGTTAAATAGGGTACAGTAGGGTAAAATAGGGTATTTTACCCTACTGTACCCGACTGTACCCTACTGAACCCTATTTTACCCTACTGTACCCTATTTTACCCTACTGTACCCGACTGTACCCTACTGTACCCTATTTTACCCTACTGTACCCGACTGTGCCCTATTTTACCCTACTGTACCCGAATGTGCCCGACTGTACCCGACTGTACTCTACTGTACCTGACTGTACCCTATTTTACCCTACTGTACCCGACTGTACCCTACTGTACCCGACTGTACCCGATGTACCCGACTGTACCCTAGTGTACCCGACTGTACCCTATTTTACCCTACTGTACCCGACTGTATCCTATTTTACCCTACTGTACCCGACTGTACCCGACTGTACCCTACTGTACCCTATTTTACCCTACTGTACCCGACTGTGCCCTATTTTACCCTACTGTACCCGACTGTACCCAACTGTACCCTATTTTACCCTACTGTACCCGACTGTACCCTACTGTACCCTATTTTACCCTACTGTACCCTACTGTACCCTATTTTACCCTACTGCACCCGACTGTGCCCTATTTTACCCTACTGTACCCGACTGTACCCGACTGTACCCTATTTTACCCTACTGTACCCGACTGTACTCTACTGTACCCTATTTTACCCTACTGTACCCTACTGTACTCTACTGTACCCTATTTTACCCTATTGTACCCGACTGTACCCTATTTTACCCTACTGTACCCGACTGTACCCCACTGTACCCTAAATTACCCTACTGTACCCGACTGTACCTGACTGTACCCTACTGTACCCTATTTTACCCTACTGTACCCGACTGTACTCTACTGTAACCTATTTTACCCTACTGTACCCGACTGTACCCTACTGTAACCTATTTTACCCTACTGTACCCAACTGTACCCTATTCTACCCTACTGTACCCGACTGTACCCTTTTTTACCCTACTGTACCCAACTGTACCCTATTATACCCTACAGTACCCGACTGTACCCTATTTTACCCTACTGTACCCGACTGTACCCTATTTTACCCTACTGTACCCGACTGTACCCGACTGTACCCTATGTTACCCTACTGTACCCGACTGTACCCTACTCTACTCAACTCAGCAGGTCTAAACTGGGCTTTAGTGTTGAGTGTACCCTACATTTAATATTATGTGGCAGCTAGGTGTATCGTAATAACGACATTACGACACAAGTGCTGTTATGGCGAATAGATTAAGTATAGACTTTCTGAAGTCATATTATCTATGTTCTTATATATTTGTTTGCGACCATGTAAAAACCAGATAAAAGTACAGGAGTAGGAAAAATATTTTAAACTATTATTATTTATTTTATCAATATTTAGAATTGTTTACAAATTTTGATCTGGATATAACAATATAATAATTGCTTATTAAGATTTTTTACTGTACTATAAGAATAGTGAATTGAAATTTATTAAAATTTATTTTTTATTTTTTAAAGCGTGTTTTTTAGTTTTTTTTTTTACTTATATTTTTTTTAATAACAATACTTCCACCTAATAAGGTGTAGGGGGGGTGGTATATGGAAGGTACAAACTTGTACTTTTAATTTTAATTAGATGCATTCTCATTTGCTTGTTGTCACATGTACTGGTGAAATTCCTTCCAAGTTGTTGGCTAGGCGGTTTTGATTTTTCATTATTGCAGTACATAATAGAAAAAATTTGCTAGGTTTTCACTACTTCTATTAAGTCACTGGCGGGCCACACATACATCTACAGCGGGCGGTGGTATGTAGCATCGACAAAAAGGTTGCCTTGATACCTTAAATGTCCATTTTGCTTGCAGTGGCTAGACATCTGTCCGCTTTGATCCACCAAAGAACTTCAACGGCTGCAAGCAAATTTGTTTTGAAACTGGGCAGGCCTCGGTTTTGTTGATTGTACATCCCAGGTCTAGAGTTTAAATTTAATTAAATTTTTAAAAATACATAATAAATAAATAAATAAATAAATATTAGGGGACAATCTCACACAAATCGACCTAGTCCCAAACTAAGCAAAGCTTGTACTATGGGTACTAGATGACGATAAACATACTTGTATAGATAAATAAATACTTAAATACCTAGAAAACATCCATAACTCGGGTACAAATATTCGTGCTCATCACACAAATGAATGCCCTTACCGGGATTCAAACCCAGGACCTCTTGCTTCGTAGGCAGGGTCACTACCAACTAGGCTAAAGCGGTTGTTAAAATAGCTCCATCTATGCCAGCCATACTCAACCTTTTTTTTGTAGGCCACAAATGCGCTGTAACAATGGTGCAGCAGGCTGGAAATTTAATTGTCAACAATATTAGAAGTCAAAATGGTTGAGAATCTATATGATTTTTATGCCAAGCGGGCCATTTGTAGAAGCTTGGTGGGCCGCATACGACCCGCGGGCTGTTGATTGAGTATAGCTGATGTATACTATCTAAGATTCCACCCTATGAGGTTGATAAAAACACTATCAATTAAATTGTTAACCTTGGGAGGAATAACAGTTCCATACATTTCATACATTTCAACACTACTTAACACTAGGTTAGTACTTAACTCAGGGTTATATCATTAACTCTGGTCTGTGCCGCCGCCTAACAGGTTATCACAACAGTGACAATGAAATAAGCAGCTTTGGTTGACTGCCATCAGGTGACTCCTACATGTTTGTTGCCAGTCAGGAAAAAATTAAACCACTATATTGCATTAAAATCTATTACATAGTATTATATCAGTCACAACAGCCGAGAAATTTCAATAATGATAAATAAAAGCAATAACAGGCATAACAGAATGATAAGAATCTTATCCAACTATTCTAGATACATAAACTTCCGTTTCACTTGACTTCTTCCTTCTTAGTCTCCTCTGCAGTCAGGAGGGCACTCTTTATGCCAACTTTTTTCAATTCCTCTACAAGTTCACCTGACTGATGCATCTGTAGCATGATATCACAACCTCCTACAAACTCTCCATTGATGAATACTTGAGGAATAGTTGGCCAATTTGAGTAATCTTTGATTCCTGTAAAAGAAGGATGTTTATTAATTAATTCAAGTATTTCATTATGATTATTAAAACAGAAATAAGAATATACAACTAGAAGCTTTGATAACCTACCTTGTCGGATATCTTCGTTCGCAAGAACATCGTGGCTTTCGTATGGCACTGCATGCATTCTCATTATTTGCACAACGGCATTACTGAAACCACATCTCGGCGCATCGGGTACTCCTTTCATAAAAACTACGACTTTATTGTCTTTCACTATTTTTTCTATTTTTTCATTGATTGCAGCATCCGCAAAAGAGCGGCACGAGATCCTCAATGCATTGTTGCACATAGGCAGAAAACTCTTTCGAAATAGGATACTCATTTTGTTATAATTTAACTCCAAGACTCGGTAATAAGAGCAGAAAATTTAGGACGAACGAAAAACAAAAACCAAAATTTTTCGGCTTTCGATGAACTGTCACTGTCATGCGTAAAGATTGAATGAATGAACAATGAACTGAACTAAATGAACAAAATATACGAATGAATTGAAATCATTTTGTTAGTGTATGTTCGACACACCATTTCTTGTTTACGTTGCTTGTGATTTTTTGTAAAAGTTTAACCGTTATCCTGTTTTTTACTATTTTGCTGTAGTTTATCACATTCGCTCAGCATGATAATTTGTGGCTTTAGATTTAAGAAGTTGAAATTATTTGATTTGTTTTATTAGTTAAATATTTATAGGCGTTTTTACATATTGGTACAAGAAACTGAATAGCAGTGTTGCCAGTCCATGTGATAATTACGGGATTATACGATATCTAGCCCTCGGTACGACGTACGATCGCAACTATCTATATTACGTAACAGGTACGATAATTCAGAAATATTGATTTACAAAGCATCAAGAGGCTAGAATTATGGCAGCTAAACACATTTAATGGTAACAAAGACGCAAAAACAGCAGCAAACCAACCGGACGACCAAAAAAAAACCGGCCAAGAGCGTGTCGGACACGCACAAGGTAGGGTTCCGTAGCCATTACAAAAAAATCAAGTAATATTTTTCTAAGGATTTCGTATATGTACGGAATCATCCAAGTTTAGGTATGTTTTATACCTTAGGCTACTATTTACTCTTAACTACAAATAATTTCCAAGCAATCTGTTAGAAATATTAAAAAAGAATATTGTCTATGGTTTTTTCAAATGTTGGTGACAATGTCACAGTCAAGAAAAATAATGACTATCGTGTTTGTTTTTCCTTACGTCTCTTGATATTATGTTTAACTTATTGTGTTTTTATCTTTTAATTATATTCTGCTAATACTACTGCGTGTGTGTATGATTTCTTGATATAAGATACCATACTATATCAGGTTATGGGCTACTCAGCAACGAAAATGCAGAATGTCTAAAGAAAGCGGCGACTGTTCAACTCCAGTCATCAGCAGTAACACAAGTATTTTAAACATTGGAACAATGAGTAATTCCCTGACTATCGAAAAACTCGACGGTAATTCAAATTATTCAACATGGAAGTTTCAAATGGAGATGTACCTTATAGATGCAGAATTGTGGGAGTACACGAGTGTTACCCCTGCAGTTTCGGATGCAGAAGGTAAGAGAAGAGACCAAAGAGCGAGAGCAAAAATTTGCTTGATGATCAAACCACATTGTCTGGTTCACGTGAAGAAAGTCACGACAGCTAAGCAGGCATGGGAAGCCTTACAGGCTGCCTTTGAAGACAAAGGTTTGAACAATCGGTGTAGACTTCTATCATGGCTAGTGAGCTACAAACTGGAACAATAGATTACGTCACAGCGGTAATGACAACGTCTCAGGAGCTGTCAGACCTTGGAAAAGAGGTAGACGATGAGCTGATGGCTGCTTTACTGCTTCAAGGGCTAACCCCTGATTTCCAGCCGATGAGACTAGCGATAGAAAACAGCAACATTACGCTTACTACAGATTACGTAAAGATGAAACTTTTCCAAATGGAAGACACATTTTCAGCGCCAAGTTCAAGTGGAACTTTGACGACTTCGGCACTGCTATCGAAGCAAAAAGGCAAGAGCAAGCCGAAGACAAAGAAGAAAATAAAGTGTTACATTTGTGATGGTCTGCATAAGGCATATGAATGTCCGAATAAACCAAAGAAGCAGAAAGAAGAGTTTAATGCTTTTGCATTTGGCATAGCTGGAGACCGTGAAGAAGAATGGGTCTTAGACTCGGGAGCATCCAGACATATGACAGGCAGAAGACAGTTGTTTAAAGACTATAAGGGTATAGAACGTATCATTGTAACTTGTGCAAATGGTGACAAGGTATATGGAGAAGGAAAAGGTACGGTACAGTGCGAGTCAACAGGGATGACTGTGAGCAATGTCATGTATGTACCAAAGTTATCAGCTAACTTGATGAGTGTGAGTGCTATTGCTGAGAAAGGGTATGTAATAGTATTTTCTCCTAAGCAGTGCGAGATATTTAAAAGAGATGAATGCAAAATTAGTGGGAAAGCAATCATTAAAGGTGGAGTAGATAGAGGTGTATACAAGTTAAACCAGTGTTGTTTACAGAATGCTGCACTCACGTCGACAGCGGAAAGCAGTGAGCTTGACCTGTGGCATCGCAGAATGGGACATCTAGGTATACGTAACCTCCTTCTACTGAAAAACCAAATGGCGACTGGGGTACGTTTTCCTAACTCTACCTCAACATTTGAATGTGTATCCTGTCTGATGGGAAAGCAAACCAAACTTCCATCAAAGAAGAGTGGTGCAACACGAGCAACAGAGTTGTTAGGTTTAATACACTCTGATGTTTGTGGACCAATGAATGTCACTTCATTTAGTAAATGCCAATATTTTCTTACGTTTATTGACGATTTTACGCGAAAAACATTTGTATATTTTTTAAAGCAAAAAAGTGAAGTTTTTGAGAAGTTTAAAGAATTCAAAGCACTTGTTGAGACGCAGACCGGGAAGAAAATAAAGGCATTAAGAAGTGACAACGGAAAAGAGTTTGTTAATAAACAAATGGATGATTTTCTGAAAAACAATGGTATTCAGCACCAAGTCACAGTGGAATACACACTGGAACAAAATGGAGTCGCAGAACGAGCAAATCGCACCATCTGTGAGAAGAGCAGATCGATGCTTCAAGAATCAGGACTAGAAAAGCATTTTTGGGCAGAAGCCGTCCATCATGCAGTCTATTTGAAGAATAGATCACCGACTATTGCAGTCAGAGATAAAACCCCAGAAGAAGCGTGGACAGGAAAGAAATGTGACCTGAAGAACATCAAAGTTTTCGGATGCAGAGCTTTTATGCACATCCCAGATCAAAAACGGACCAAGTGGGATCCAAAAAGCAAGGAGTTAGTGCACACAGGTTTTTGGGACAATGCCAAAGCCTATCGACTTTTAAATCCAAGAACTGGTCAGGTGTTTAAAGCCAAAGATGTGGTATTCTTTGAAGGGCAAAAATACCAATCCGAGAAACAAGAATCAGTCACGGAAGAAGTGCCTGTCACTATTCAACATGAGGAGCATGAGTTTCAACCACTACCCAGGCATGAAGAAGTCCAGTCACCTCACGTGGAGGATGACACGAGGGAGGAAGTTCAATCACCTCGAGTGGAGATTGAAATAAGGGAAGAAACTCGGCTGCCTCAAATTGAAATTGAAGAAGAAGAAGTTACACTCGAGTCAAATGATCAAATTCAGTGTCAACCACTAGAAAGACCTGACTATGAATCGGAAATAGACAACTTCATATCAGCTGACGAAGAAGAAAACGAAGAGCCTGAAACTGAAAGAAGAAGAAGGTATTCTTTAAGAGAAAGAAAACCTAAGCAGTTTCCAGACTACATCTTGTACAATGCAACTGAATCGGAGATGGAACCGACTACAGTTCAAGATGCTTTGACTAGACGAGATGCTGACAAATGGAAAGTCGCAATTCAGGAGGAGTTAGATGCCCTTAAGAAAAACCAAACGTGGACCCTTGTGAAGCCTCCGAAGAAGTGTAACGTCGTTGATTCTAAATGGTTATTTAGAATCAAAGAAGAGGCGGGAAATAAGCAAAGGTACAAAGCACGACTGGTGGCTCGAGGCTTCAGCCAAAGGTGGGGTATCGACTATTATGAGACTTTTGCGCCAGTTGTCCGTCAAAGCTCACTGAGAACCTTAATAGCGTTGGCCAGCAGAATCAATTTAAAAATTGATCAAATGGACGTGAAGACCGCCTTCCTAAATGGAGATCTACAGGAAACAGTCTTTATGAAGCAACCTGAAGGTTTTGAAGACAAAACAAGAAAGGAATATGTGTGTCAGCTCAATCGTTCTCTTTATGGGCTGAAACAAGCTCCACGAGCATGGAACAGCAAATTAGATTGTGAGTTGAAAAAACTTCAATTTAGACAGTCTAAAAACGAGCCGTGTGTCTACATAAGGTCTAAAGAGTCTAAGATCACAATAATAGCGGTCTATGTAGATGATCTACTAATCTTTTGGAATAACGAAAACGAACTTAAGATTGTGAAGAAAGACCTTATGTCAAAATTTGAAATGAAGGATCTTGGTAAGGCTGATCTTATATTAGGAATGCAGATCACTCAAACGAGAGACGTGATCAAAATCGACCAAGAACGGTATATAGAGAAACTCCTTAGGACGTTTCAAATGGAGAATTGTAAAGCAGTTGCCACACCGGCAGTCCCTGGTTCTCATCTAGAGAAATTGGAGAACGGATTGGAACCAGACAAAAGAATTCCATATCAAAATTTGATTGGATCCTTGATGTACCTTGCAGTGTGCACTAGACCCGATATCATGCACACGGTAAGCTTCTTAAGTCAGTTTAACAACTGTTACACGGAAGAAATTTGGACAGCAGCCAAAAGAGTGCTACGGTACTTGAAAGGAACCAAAAGCTATGGAATAGTATATTCTCGAAACAAAACATCTAGAATGTTTCAAGGGTATGTTGATGCTAGTCATGGTGGCAAGGAGGACGATAGGAAGTCTTGGACTGGTTATGTCTTCTTAGCTCAAGGAGGAGCTATATGTTGGCAAAGCAGCAAGCAGAAGACTATCGCTTTATCAACTGCAGAAGCAGAATATGTGGCTATGTCAGAAGCTGCAAGAGAAGCTGTATTTCTGAGGAGATTTATAGCAGAGTTGACAGCAACAGAAGAAACATGTGTGAACATCCTCAGTGATAGTCAGTCGGCAATAGCTATTGCACAAAATCCAGTACATCACCAACGTACTAAACATATTGACATACGCTACCACTTTGTAAGGGAAGCAATTGTAAATAAACAGATAGCTGTTAATTACATTGAGACAAGTCGCATGGTTGCTGATGCACTGACCAAACCTTTAGTGAAAGGGAAGTTTGGATGGTGTGTAAATGCAATGGGTGTGAGAGAATAAGAGACAAAAGAGAATGTAAAATATATGAAAATAAGGAGGAGTGTTAGAAATATTAAAAAAGAATATTGTCTATGGTTTTTTCAAATGTTGGTGACAATGTCACAGTCAAGAAAAATAATGACTATCGTGTTTGTTTTTCCTTACGTCTCTTGATATTATGTTTAACTTATTGTGTTTTTATCTTTTAATTATATTCTGCTAATACTACTGCGTGTGTGTATGATTTCTTGATATAAGATACCATAATATATCACAATCTTAGCCGCTATAATTTTCATAGTAAATTTGATATATTTACTACCATTCTGAATTTTTTCAAATTTTTCCACCTAACAGTTTAGATTTTAGAGGGGGGGGAGACGCTCGATTTTAATGAAAATTTTCACTTTAAAGTTGAATATTTCGCAAATACATCGCTGAATAGAAAAATCATGTTAGCAACTCCGCAATGGGTTTAAAAGACCTATCCAACGATACCCCACACTATAGGATTAGTCGAGAAAAAAAAATCACCCCCCCCTTTACGTCTATGGGAGGTACCCTAAAGAAAATTATTTTTTTATTTTTTATTTTACCACTTTGTTGGCGTGACAGATATGTATATTCATGCCAAATTACAGCTTTCTAGTACTAACGATCTCTGAGCTTAGCCGCGGACAGACAGACAGACGGACAGACATGGCGAAACTATAAGGGTTCCTAGTTGACTACGGAACCCTAAAAAAACCATACCGATCGATACCAAAAATTTTCCCTGCACAAAAACTAGCTAAAAATGATTTTTCTTTACGAACGACAATTTTGATGGCAAAACAATAATTTAAGAGCTTGCAGCACTACTGGTCAAAGTGGTGTCAAAAAGGTCTTCTACACGGTCGGGACCAACCGCCGACCGTCGTGTCGCTCGCGTCGGCCGACAGCGTTCCATACGGTTGGGGCCGACCACGGACAATGCGCTCGCGACCAAGGCCGTTGACATTGGTTGACATCAACCAAATATTGGTCGGGTCAACCGATTTCTACACTGTCCAATTTTAAATCAACCCGACCAAGGACACGACGGTCGGCGGTTGGTCCCGACCGTGTAGAAGGCCTTTTAATCATTCATAGTGTTTAATTAATTGATTCATTCATTCATTCACTCACTCGCATTCACACTTCTTTCTATTCTATACTCACTAAAAGTTGTATTTTGCAGTGCATTCTTCAGTTGTGGCAGAATTTTTTATAAAAACGAGCTTCAAAATGGAAAATGCAGAAGAAGTTTTACATTTCCTAGAAGAATTCTCGAAGCGCAAACCTAAAACTATTCCTCAAGAGCTCAACGAATACTTGGCATATGTAGCGCGAACCGGTGATCCTGTCTACCAGTGGTCCGTAGTCAAGTGTTTATTTAAAGAGAAGCTTTTAAACGTTATTACTGACTTTTATGAGACTACTCCAGGCATAGATATTCCGCCGTATCCAAACGTGGACCCCTTTAACTACGATATAATGAAGAATAGTTTGCTGGAGCGTCTGGACGCGTTCACGTCCGCCCCATTCACCGTCCAAAGGATTTGCGAGCTTCTGACATTTCCTCGTAAACAATACAATCGAATAGACAAATTCATGAGGGCGATTGAAAAGAACATTCTTGTCGTTAGCACCAGAGAGCCGGGAGCTCAGCGCTTGCCGGAACCTGAGAATGGCGATGTCTCTGAGCCCATCGTGAATGGCTCAGACAACAACTCTGAATATAACGTCGACGTTGAGATGGAAGACATGTCATGGAAGGAAAATGCAGAACGGCAGAAATCGGAACCACAGCCAAGCTCATCTGATACACACATCTCTGTAGATGACATAGAGGCTCGCCTTCAAGCCAAGCAAAACACTCCAATGGATACTCAAGACAAAACACCTACTATATATGAGTCTGTCACTCCGCCTGAGTTAAATGTGGGATCAGATGATCCTGTCCAAGAAAGTAAGCCTGGAGATCCTTTATCACCAAAAGAAGCCCCAGCTACAGAAGATTTGGAAAAATCAATCCCCACTAATACAGACACAGCCCCAGTTGAAGATAAATCAGTTGAAATGAAGACTGAGGTTACTGAAAGTCCAGCTTTAGTTATACCTCAGATCACAGTGGATGATGCTGACATGACAGAGCAGAAGCTAATAGAACAAGCAGCAAACATACCTGAGAAAAAAGATAATGACTCAACTGAGAAAGATAGTCCTCCTGAGGTTAAGACTGTTGAAGAAACAGTAATGGAACAGCCAGTAATGGAACAGCCAGTATCTACTGACGAAAGTAGCTCAGACTCTAACATGAAAGAAGAAGAACCCAAACACATATCAGAAGTCTCTACATCAAGTGAAGAAAGCTCATCATCCAGCGATAACACAGATGGAAACAGCAACTCCCCTAAAACAGATGAGAGCAACGCTGAAGCAGTGCATGTGCATGAGGAGTCAAACCATGCAGATGAGAAACTCCAGGAACCTGCCAAGGAGGTTGCAGAAGTCAAAGAAGCAGAAGCCCCTAGTAAAGAGGAGGAAAAAATTACTCCGCAACCTGTTATTGAATCTGATAATTATTCCATATCTGACGTTAATTCTGAACTGCCCCAGCCTGAACCTGAAGCCCCAAGTAAAATAGAAATACCACCTTCTGAACCTGCAGAGAATGGCATAACCGAAGTGGAACAGAAAAATGATGAAAAGACTGAAAGTACAGAAACTGCCACAGGTACTGGAGACTTGTAAATGTATTATTCACTCTTATTTAAAATTTATTGACCTAAGAATAGCAAAATATTGGAACTTACCTTGTTCTGAACAAAAGGACTGATATGGAACTCATATTTACACAATACAGTGTTGGCAACCAACAAGATGGTCAGAACAGTATATTCACCTCACCATAGATATGTATTTGAAATGTCTGCAACACTATTTATTCAGGCTGAATGTCAAGTAGGGGAACACAGTTGAGAGAACCCTTCACAATTTATTTACGTTACCATCCTTGCAACACAGTAGGTATGCAAATTTATACACTAGGTGTCCCGTAAGTTGGACTAAAAACTTACGTCTTGTATGCCTTAAATGCAGATCTGCACCAGATTGAAGCCTATCTTTTGTATTTTTAATATTATTTGAGGGAAACAAAACAAAAATACAGGTTTTTTTACTTCCGGAATACAAGAGGTTAAGGAGGGAGGTAGGTGGCAGGTCCCCTGCCAAACAGAAAAATTATCTTAGTAAATTTTTTAAATGTACACTATTATGTTGTATAGTTCAAAAATTCACCAAAATCAAAATATCTTGAACCTGGTGACACTTTTACTAATATAGTTTTTCTGTTTAGTTGATGACCTGCCCACCTACCTCTTTAAGTTTTTTGTGCAGCTTACAGGTTAGAATTTGTGAATTATGTAAACAAACCATCCTAATATTGAAATTCTCTGATTTGATGATGAGACTAGTGACATGAAAGTAGTTTATGTAATTAAAATCAAGTCAATTACTTATTAGCAATTTCATTATGCTGAAGCACAAAGTAAACTGAATGTGTCTTTTGAATGTGAATACATGTAACTGAAATAATGTCACTAATAGCAAAGGTAGATTTTTTTTTCAGAGAACCTTCTTAGTTTAATTAATTTAAAAAAGTTCACTACTTGGCTTTTCATAAACAATTATATTTAGTAAAATTCCAAGAGACAAAACTTAATGAAAAATTACAATCACAATATCCTGAGCCTAATCTGGAATTTAGTTTCATTGCATAATTTGGTAAATCAATAATTATCATTTAGCAGTATTTAAAGAGCTAGTGTAATTCATGGAGAAATATCTACCAGCTGAAAGATTTGTTTACATTGTCCACAATTTCAATCTGCGGTAAGTTTAAACTCACTGTGTTTTCAGAATTGCACATCATATGAAAATAGAACTAGCATTTTGTTGTTGGAGACTGTACTTATCAGCAGGGATGCATTTTATTCTATAGTTCTTTTTTTCACGTCTGGTAATTCAAATGACATTAAATAATAAAATTGTATTGAATGATTGCAGTGCAAAGATTTTACTTAGATACTGTAAGTTAATTTTATTTTTTGTAAAACATAATAAAACAATCAAATGATAGTGTTACTGGACATTTTTATTGTTTACCTTTTAAAAATATTTAATACATTCATATTTTGTCTTTAACAAGACCAAACCTTTAACAACTATTTTCAACTATTATAATTACTCAACCACTTTTAAGTACTAATATAATACCTATCAAAACACTTATTCTAAAAAAATCACAGCTCATATTTCTATACAGTAACTAAGTAAGTACCTACTCCATATCACGTCAGCACCTATTTACAGTTAAACCATTGCAGTATCAATAAAACATAACGCCATCAGAATTACTTTCTTGTCAGGCGTTAGCATATCATTTGACATTAACTTATTAAAAGTTCCATGGTTCGACTGTACAAAAATCAAACCCTACTTCTGAGGGGTGTATCTTTTAACTTTGAGTTCGTTTCTCATGATTTTACCGGCTGCGTTCCTTGGTATAACGTCCAGGAAAGTGACACCACCGTCGAGATGTTTGTACCGCGTTAGTTTAGAAGCGACGAGGTCGTAAACTTGCTTCTCCGTCAGTTTTTGTTTCGGCTTGAGGACTACGAACGCCCGCGGCACCTCGCCGGCCAACGCGTGAGGGACTCCCACTACTGCCACGTCGGCCACTTCAGGTTGCTCCATAATAACGCTTTCTAACTCAGTAGGAGATACCTGCAAAGAAAATGTCGCTTTAGATTAAGTAGACACAAAGACCCAGTGTAGCCACAGATTACATAATAGATACTACGTAACAGGCTGGACACTCGTGTTCGACAACCGCTGTGAATGTGATGGATGTGGATGACTCATGAATTAAAGTAAAGGATTAAAGTAAGGGTTTCCTCACACTAGCGCTTTTCGAGATTTGTCATCTGCGCGACGATGCCGAAAGTTAGCTGCGTCTTTCGAGCGTCCGCGTCCAACGTCCACGTCCACCCAGCAGTGCCGTGACGTCAGTGGCGTTCTTTTTGTTTAATAGCTCCTCTACACGATGGGCCATTTAGTGGTCGGTGCGATGGCCCAGCGATGGCTTCAACGAACTTACACGATGGGCCATTAAATGGTCGGTGTGATGGCCCAGAGATGGCTTCAACGCACCTACACAATGGCAACGTTCAGTTGTGATCTTAACGTTACAGGTCGCGCGGTGGTTTAAGATCGCTCGGCAAAAGTGGAAGGGGCATGCGCACAGTACAATTACGTCTATCTAATGTATGCGCAAATTACCCCCACCAGTTTCGCCGAGCGATCTTAAACCACCGCGCGACGTGTACCTTTGATGTGCGGCGAAAACCGACACCGACGCCATCCCACGACCATCGCACGCGCCATAAGCCATCCGACACCACTACGCCCTCAACACGCTGTCCCATCATAGTGGACCATCGGGATGTCCCATCGTGTAGTGGCAGCATAAAATGCTGCCATTCGAAAGACACTACTGGGGAGCTACTACGAAATTCAAAGTTCGTATCGTGCCGTCCTTTTCACTCATCTGTTTCACACTATTAACGTGAACGGAATGGCAAGATACGACGGTCGAAAATCAAATTTCGTAGTAGGTACCTAAGTATAAGGCCTGCGGCGCTACTACGGAATTCGAAAATCGAAGTTCGTATCGTATCATCCCTCTCACTCTCGTGTCAAATCATATTAGCGTGAGCGGGACGGCATGAAACGAAGTTCGAATTATGCACTTCGTAGTATAGACGCTGCAGGCTTATTGTCTAACGCGCTGACGCTTGCTATCGCAATCACTATTTCTTTCTGTCAAACGGTATAAGACGGCGACGGAAAGAGATTGTGAAAGCGAAGGCAAGCGCCCGCGCGTTCAACAATACGGCCTCTGGTCTGGTCTCGGTGTCGTTGCGTGAACGCTGCGTGGGCGCTACCAAGACGACAAAGCCAAATGCATACTTACTAAACAAACGTCTTTAAAAGTTTAACTTGGGCCAGAGTTATTTTTGCTGATAATAACGATCTGAGAAACCTCTATTAATTAATACCTAATGCAGCGACAACAGCTACAATGCAGGTGGGTATACTTTCTGAGAAGTTATTCATCGTCGTACTAACATGGAACAAGGTTACACTGTAAATTCTTGCGATTTGTTGAAATAAAAAAGAATGTTTAAAACAGATTCTGCTCATTTAAAATTATAATTTCGCAGCTGTTTGAATTGCACTGTTGTTTAAAGCGCCTTTTTGTGTTTCAAGTTTTATTTCCAGAGAAATCTGAGTTCACACACTATTCCGCGACATTATTAAAAATATTTCAAGATACAAGTACCTATTCGCATTTTGTTAACATTTTACTTTTATTATTGCAAACTAGCTGTCCCGCGGCGAATTTCGTACCTCCTTCAAAGTTTATGACAACCAAAATTACGAAAACCGTTTCTAGAATTTATGATAACAATCGACTGGTAACGTGACAGGCGACACGTTACATTGACAATTCGGTCTATATTTTGCCTCAAGCTATCTAGCAATGTAATTCGATTTGTCATAGCCACATTAGCCACACGTCGCCTGTCAAATTGTCACATTGTAAGGCCGTAGCTAAACCTTGGTCAGCCGCGACAATTAGGACAAAAAGTACGCATCAAAATGACAGGAGATGATCCTTACCTGGTTGCCTTTAACTTTAATGAGCTCCTTGGTGCGGTCGACGATGTAGAAGTAGTGGTCATCGTCGTAATACGCCACGTCTCCTGTATGCAGCCATCCGTCGCTATCCAGCGTCTCCGCCGTGGCCTGCTGGTTGTTCCAGTACCCTTTCATTACCTAAAATATTGATTGATTCATAATCATACAGCTACGTCAATACGACACATATCTTTTGATGCAGAATCAATCCTGTATGGCATTTCCATTTCGTTGCTTATCTGAAACAACGGCCTAATCCAAAATACTACGGTGTGCAACTTAATACTTTAACTAAGTATTGCAAATAAGGTGTATAATTACACAGCGTATCATTTCGAATTAGACCGTTCTTTTAGATAAGCAGCGAGTTTATAAGTGGCCCATTTTTTTTTAATGAGGAAATTTTAGGATTTTCTTTCTCAAAAACAAAGAGCGCTGGTGATTTTGATGATAAAAAAGTGTTCCTAATTTTCCATAGGTACATTTTTTTATGCCCGTTTCGTGACGAGCCATATTATTTTGAAAAAGTTACACAACTAACTCAAAAATAAATAAATAAATAAATATTAGGGGACAATCTTACACAAATCGACCTAGTCCCAAACTAAGCAAAGCTGTACTATGGATACTAGACGACGATAAACATACTTATATAGATAAAAAAATAGGGACACTTTTTTTTTCTTTATGAAAATGAATAGGACGTAGTTTAACGAAAAGGATCCAAACTAGTGACATTTTCTTCTTTACTTAATTTATCTTTTGTTGGGACTGAAACTAGATCCAAAATCAAAAAGCGACTTGTTGAGGGTTGGATCATATGTCCAATAGTGCTCGTGATTTTGAATAAGAAAACCCAAATATTTTTCCTCATTTAAAAAAGTAAATTCCACACTAAAATAAAAATGTCCTAATACATGTGGAAGTGGTCGAGGGTTCTGTATGAAAAACATGTGTCGTACACGCATAGCTGCCTTGCAGCCGACTTGTGGTTGCGGATTAGCTAGGTAAAACCTTGTAGGTAGGTAGTTCATTGACCTAACGTATCTAAAATTTTAAAGAATTGGGTATAATTTTCGTTAAGATTATTTTGAATAATAACCTCTATACAGGCTGATTCTGGAGTCATGTGCAGGAATAAAAGGGGTGATGAGAAGGGCCACACTGGCAACTTTCACTATGGGACCAGCCACGAAATCACAAAAAATATCTGATGCTTAGTATAAGATTTACTTCACCAAATACTTCTCGATCGCGTTTACGTAAAAAAATTAAAGAGATCTCTATAAGTATTGTGGTCTCTCTCTCACTAAAGTGGAATGCCCCTAAATACACAATACCTCTACATATGCAATTCCACGATAAAAATCTCGTGTCGTTTTGTTTGTTATCGAACTGCTCCGAAACGGCTGCACCGATTTTTGTAAAAAAAATTCTCCACGTTCGGCAGGTCTGAGAATAGGTCGTAGGCTATTTTTTATACCTACCCTATTTATACCCTATTTATAGTTTATCTATAACTCTTGATTAGTTGTTTTTTTTTTCGCGATTTCGGGGGCGTCCCATAGTAAAAGTTGCTCAGTGTGAATCTCCTCGTCACCCCTTTCACTCCTGCTCTGACTCCTGAATCACCCTGTATATTTATTTCATGTGCAGCATCCATCGCATAAACCATTAATTAGATCTGGCAATTAAAATTAAATTGCGCTATTTCAATTTAAGTGTGAGATCTAATTCATTCGATTGTTGTTTTGCTCAATTCAAACCACTATATAATTGAGAATTGTAACAATGATTGCGTGTTTAAGGACAAAAACCAGCTAAGTCCGAGTCGGACTCACACACCGAGAGTTTATACAAACTATATCTAAATATACGGTGTACAGCCATATCTATAAAAATCCAGTGTTAGCAGAGCCTTGCTTCAAAGCAAAATGCACGCAGTTTGGGATCATTTTATATTTGTTAGTCAGGACCCCCTTAGTTTTTATTTTTTTTTTTACTTAGAAACTGACACGTGATTGACCCTATCTCATTTGATGAAAAGTGCAGATGATGCCAAAGGTGTGTCTCACTGGTTCAGTAACAGCCTATTAGGTAAGGTATAGACTCTAGCCTTGAAGAGCCCAGAAGACAGAAGACGATAGGAGATAGGAGCAGATCCCATTCCTTAGGAATTCGAATTAGGGAAGAGGATTTTTATTACTTGAGTCGTTTTAAAAAAAATGTACATAGTTTAGGGCTTAATGAAAACAAAATCATTAGTCATAAAAACTAATGGACTTAATACCTAACCAGGACTGAGTATCAACTGCGACAAAAAGGTGAGGCCGAAAAAAAAAAACAAACCAGAGAGTTGCATCTCGTTCTAATTAGGGTGATCAAGTACTGGTGCGAGTGGGACACAATTCTCTAGTTTCTCTAGTTTGTATGTAATCTCTCGGACCGCTATCTCTAGTTGCCATTATTAAACTGTATGTATGGCTTGGTAATATGGGTCACTTTTGATTGACTAATAAAAATAACTTAGTCCGGTTAGGTATTAAGTCCATGTAAAAACTATATGCGTAACTTTCCAAGGAAAACAATTAACTTTTATTTTGATTAAATCTCTTAATTGGGTACAATTTTTTTGAATACGTCTCTTCACTACGGTTCTTGAGATACTGTAACGGACAGACTGACGGATGGACAGTGTAACTACATTAATAGGGTTCCTATTGTCACCCTTTAGGTACAGAACCCTACAAAATGTACGTACATAAAAGAAAACATTTTTTAATCACCTGTGGCCCCCTCAACAGTAGCTCTCCAGACTTGTGCGGGCCCAGCATTTCCCCCGTCGTAAGTGAGATTACTTTCCCCTGAGTGCTGGGTATGAGCTGCCCCACGGAACCCACTTTGTTATACGGATAGACGTAAGGGGTCATCAGAGTCACGGGCGAACTCTCTGTCATACCGTAACCTGGAAGAAAATGTTGCTAAAATAAGACTTTTTTTATTACAATCTTATATTTAATCTTTTATTCATCTCAATATAACAATTTACATTACATTCATAAAAATATTTCGCTAAACTGCAAAAGCGTGAAGTCTTGAAGCGTTTCAACCGCCGTGTCCTGTGTGTTACGAAAATAGACTAATAGTTGGTAGCCGTCAACTAAAAAAAGAATCATCAAAATCGGACTACTCTGTAAAAAGTTATGCGTGATCATACATAAAAAAAATATATATGTCGGAGTATAGCTATAGACCATGGCGGTCGGAGTATAGCCATAGACCATGGAACTACAACCCAAGTAGCACAAGTAGCATTCTAAGAAATCACTTTTGGTGTACACGGAAACTTTAAGCTGTACAAGACAGTGTTACAATGGTGTTAACAGCGCTGTTAACACTGAAATAACTCTTATTTGGGCACAAATTATTCAGCCTATAGTTCTAGTTTAGTTCACATTTCTGTTTAACAGCATTACAGTAGCACTATATTGGAATTATTATGGGTCATCAGGCTGTTTATCAGCTGCTTAACAGAATACGAATGTCCTGTTATACAGACTAAGCGTCAGGATTGGGTGACTGCTAGTCTTATATAACGCTTTAGGTTTTACATTACCCTTCGTTCATATTGAAATTGCTTATTATATTTGCAGATTTGCTTTTAATAGTATTATAGCGGTGCCGATAAATTTCCAGAGTGTGATGTGTAATGGCGAAGTAAATGTCACAATTTTATTGAGAATTTGTGTTAACTCACGAAAGTACACCTTTATAGCCAACCTACTGTGAAAACATTTGGGAATGCAAGTTTACTGTGAATGTTTATATGGTTTTTTAGCAAAATTTTTACGCGCTTCGGAAATATCTCGTTTTAATTAGAAATGTTGTGAAAAAAGTAACACACCAAAAATATATGTATACATTTTTGAGCGATTTACATAAAATTATACGAAGTTTTATATTATACTATAGTAAGTGTATATGAATAACGTGTAATTTAGGGCAGTAAAATATGAATAACAACAGAATAATTATCAATATATACGATTTAGGTTATAATAAAATGGCGCATTCATAAGAAACTTTTGTGAACTCTTTTTATCCTGAATTAATTACCATGGCTGTACAAGAAAACACCCCAGTTCCTTTATTATACTTATTGCAGTAAATAAGAGTTCAAGTGAACCAATATTCAGCCTGTCAGCTGTTATTAGTTTTATTATGGTTCACATAAACGCCAAAACCATTTATTTGAACTACTTACACGCATTACCTTTTAAAAGTTATTTAATTTTTATTTAGTGTTTCAATTTTAATTCAATCTTGTTTTAATTTTTCAATTTTTTTAGCATTTTGTATAATTTAATACACGATCCACGCCAACTGTTAAAATGACCGCTTAAGAATTTAATGATTGACTAACGTGAACCTGATTGCAGCTTCGTGCGTTATAATATATGTAAAGTGTTCTTTTATGCAGACTAAAACAATATATTGGTATATTTCACAGCCAAATGCTGCATTTCTGAGTTAAACAAGGATCTTGAAATACCTTCGGTGTTCACGTGTATTAATAAAACACCTTTTAACTGCTTTGAAAAATAGGCTTATAACAGAGCCGAGGCGAACCGATGTGGAACTTTTTGTGTTAAATTACTCTAAGTGTACACTACTCTAAAACTGTTGGCTGTACGGTAGTTCACAGTGACACTTTTAAGACGCTAGCATTTCAGTGGTATAATTCTACGCCTTTAAACAGCAATAGCATATTTTACTACCACTATAATGCTCTTAAGCAACCAATGCAAAAGAGACCGTAAGAAGGCATTTTTGACATCTGCACTAACTCTGATCCCGTAACAATAGTATCCGTTTCTACTTTTATGATGCTGTTATACAGACTAAAGCGTCATACGCAGCTCTAAGTTCTCAGTTGAACCATATTAACTGTTTATTAAGTCATGAAGTTCCGAGTTATACCCAAAGTGATTTCTTATAATGCTAACTGTGCTACTTGGGAAGCGCAAGTAACACAATATGACAGCCATAAGTGTTGCTTCGGCAGAGTCTCGGTGACAGTGAAGCATTGGAGCGAGCTTGAGACAGACGCATACCGAGGAACTGTCTTACGTTTAGTAGTGTCCATTCCATTAGAATAATTAGTTTACAGTAGTTAATGATAATTAAGACATTTACAGTAGCTTATAGTGTAATTAATAAGAATCCATAGTGAAAGACAATTAAAACTGTTATTTAAGATTACTGTGTTTGACAATATGAGTGATAACCAGCAAGAGAGACCTCCTTCTCCGTCATATATACATATACACGTCGACTTGAGAACCTCCTCCTTTTGTTTTCGTCGGTTGAAAAATCCTACTGACCACCACGCGTGGTGTGGTGTGTGGTCGCAGAATTGCAATAGGTTTAAGTTTATGGGTCCTTAGATTTTCGTAACACACGGAATACGACGGTTGAAACGCCCCTGCCCCACCTAAAACGGTTTTTTGGGAAACGCTACACTCAGTGCCGGATTTAGAGGCCTGGAGGCTTTCGGGCACAAAAGGAATAGAGAATCTTATTTTGTTTGCGTCTCTCCTGTGGGCATAGCAAAAGTTATGAGTCTATATAGCCAACATTTTTTAATCAAGTCTACATCGGCGTGTGGGACGCCTGGCCAACTTTTGGCGCATTTAAATAAATCTTAAGTTTGCTGACTCGGAGTTGCCAAATTTTATGTCCACAGGAGAGACAACTTTTGTTTCTTACACTATACATATGACTCAGTTTGCAATATTCTACCTCTCAGAAAAATCGTATTTAGAAACATTTAGTGAAGAGATAAATGTACTTAGATTTATTGTTCACGTTACAGGCAACAGGGTACTTATAAGGGTACAAAATCACAGGTCACCATTGCAAATGAGTGAAAACTCAGTATCGCATTATTGATTACCGTGGGATTTAGGACACAATGTCGTTAACGGCCTGACCTATATGATTGTACCCGTAATAATAGTGTATTGTAAACAGATCTCTATTGTAATAACATAAGTCTAACAAAAAAATTATAAAGTTCTGTTTCGTGGCCTAAGGGTTTTATGCATATATAGGGTGTCCCAAAACTCAACGATGCTATGCGAAAGGTCAAGTTATACCAGTTGTTGAAAACATCAGAAAAAATCTATGTCACTTAGAACCATATCACACTGGCGATTTACGAACGTATTAGAAGCGGACCGAGCGAGCAACGGATTCGCCGCGAACGCGCAACGTATTCGCTGCGAATTCGTTGCGTCTATACGGCTAGGACGACATGATGTAGAGTCAACCAATTATAATCCTAGGCCACTATAGAACCATGTCATAATGAATCAATTTGTTTATCTTCTACTTCTCGATCTTTACGGACATGACTGACTGTGTCAACGATAATGAATAGGAAAGGAGTTTGCTTGTTTATTAATAACATTTAACGACCGCTTAGCTTAGTTGGTAGTGACCCTGCCTACGAAGCAAGAGGTCCTGGGTTCGAATCCCGGTAAGGCCATTTATTTGTGTGATGAGTACGAATATTTGTTCCTGAATCATGGATGTTTTCTATGTACCTATTTAAGTATTTATTTATCTATATAAGTATGTTTATCGTCGTCTATACCTTGACAAGCTCGTGCGCGGCGCTCGGCGGAACCCTGTCGCAGGGAGCCTCTGCTAATAATAAGTAGTAATTTTAATAAGTGCGGCAAACGCTGACTGCGCCAGAGTTCCGCGGAGGGGCGCGCACGAGCTTGTCGGACTATAGTACCCATAGTACAAGCTTTGCTTAGTTTGGGACTAAAATTTGTGTAAGATTGTCCCCTAATATTTTTTTTTTTTTAATAATATTTATAACATGAAATTGTCACTGTCCATCTGTCTAAATTCTTTTTCTTCTCATGTCATTTAGCGAAAACGTTTATAAACTCTTATGTTTATTGCATGTGATCGAAAAGTTGATAATCCTAATCTAGTACCTACTTAATGCGACAAGGTTCTAGAGTGGCGTAGGAATCAAATTGATTGACTGTACAAAAACTGTAGTGGGTAAATAGATGTTAGCTGGCGTAAGTGAGCATACATCATGGTTCCCAGCCCTATAGACGCGACGCACTCGCGCGCGCCCTCGCGCGACCACGCGGCGATTACGTCGCGCGTTCGCTTCACTTCTAATACGTTCGCAATTCGCCAGTGTAATATGGCTCTTAGATAAGCGATAATAGAGGTAGAATACTAAAAATTACATGTTGTCATGTAACATATCACTTTTAGTACTGCTAGATATTTTCGAAATAGCTTAACTGGTTCTCTATTGTTTGCCATAATATATCGTTTTCCATAATTTCATTTGACATAGGTAATTTAATTTATTTCTGAAACAGTATTTTCTTCTGAATCGTTATAAAACAAATCTAACCTATCCTACTGTATTCATAGCATATAATTTCAATAAATCCTGTAAAATGCACGCTTCTATATATTTTATGGCAAACGTTGTCATGGCAAATGAAATTATGCCAAATGAAAGGATGATGTGACATGTTTTTTTTTATTTTTCCATTGAGTTTTAGGACACCCTACACTGCGTCTTCCGGTCCGTGGACGCCATTTGAAAACTTATTCGGCCCCATCGGCCATCAGTTCTACGAGCGATGTGACCAGGCAGCTGCCACTTGAGAAAAAATAGGACAACATTATCTCGGAAACATCTAGGTAGTACTAGGTTGCACGGTATAATTATCTTAACTACGAACTTATAAGTATTAATGATAATTACTTGATCATTTTATGTGTAAAGTATCGTGTGTATCCGAACGCGGGTATTATTGTGCCCTTTTTGTCATCACATGGATTAAGTATAAGTATTCGAACAAAAGAATTGTAAAACTAAAAATTAAAGGATTTTTTACTAAACGTTACTTTGTTGGATAATAACCAGATAAATATCTTTAAACATGAAACTACCGTGAGACTCACTCATAGTGAAAATAAACGGATCACTCACGTCTTAAAACGAGTTTAACTCGACATGTTTCGGGCTAATCCGTAGCCCTTCCTCTCGGAGTCGCACGTCACGGCGGCTGCCAAACGTGCACTGCGTGCTAACGTCCTGGTCGCGCGGCTACTCGACGCAACTGACAGCGACACACAACTACCCCCGTTTTCATCATCACTTTTATTGTCATTGTCAAATGTAGGGTAGCACACAACATGTCGAGTTAAACTCGTTTTAAGACGTGAGTGATCCGTTTATTTTCACTATCAGATAAATATCAATGAACATAATTATCTTGATAATATCCAAAAATGTCTAGTGGTGAGCTTATTGTAATTATTTTTTTACCTTGTAACAAACGAATTTCATCCTTCGTCTTCTCGCATTTAAGCAAGAATTTTTCTAGCATACTGTCAGTAGTTGGCGCAGCACCGACCATAATTGTTTCCACGAACTGTAAATGTTCCTTCTTTACCGAGGGATGCGTGGCCAGGAACGCTAGCAGCGAAGGCACCACGAACAACGTTGTCGGTTGATACTCAGACAAACATTTGATGTAGTCTTCTGGCGTAAATCTGAATGAAAATATGAATTTTAATAGCTGATCTCAGATTTTGAAATGTAATGTTTGCCAAAATGATCATTTGCCATAACTCTTTTTTCTATGAATTTTTTAATTGTTCTGGATTGCTATAAAATAAACCTAAAAATAGAACAACACTGCCTCAGAAATATCTAAAGAAGGTACACCTAGTGGCTGGAATGCACGGTATAATTAAAAATAAAAATAAAAATAAAAATAAACATTAGGGGACAATCTTACACAAATCGACCTAGTCCCAAACTAAGCAAAGCTCGTATTATGGGTACTAGACGACGATAAACATACTTATATAGATAAATAAATACTTAAATACATAGAAAACATCCATAACTCAGGAACAAATATTCGTGCTCATCACACAAATAAATGCCCTTACCGGGATTCGAACCCAGGACCTTTTGCTTCGTAGGCAGGGTCACTACCAACTAGGCTAAAGCGGTCGTTATATGAAGATAATTATGAAGAAAATTATCATTATTATTATTATCTTGATAATTAACGCCACAAAAATAGCTTCAAAGGTCCAGAAAATTTTTCGGTCTCAGAAAAAAAGTTATGGCAAATGATCATAATGACTTACTTATGTTATTGCGAATGGAACCCATTGAAATTCATGGATAGACATTGGTGGTAATATTACCTGGGCATACTGACTAGATGGTATCCAAGAGCGAGATTGTAATTGAGCACACCATTGAAACCGTAGATGTGGAAGAATGGTGGCACGGTCAAAACAACGTCACCTTTCCCTGTAAGTATCAAATAAAATGGTAATATTTATTCGATTAAAGTACCTAATAAGATTAAACTACCCTATTATAAATAAAAAATAAAAAAAAAAATATCACGGGACAATTCACACCAATTGACCTAGTCCCAAAGTAAGCTAAGCAAAGCTTGTGTTATGGGTACTAACCAACGGATAAACATACTTATATAGATAGATACATACTTAAATACATATTAAACACCCAAGACCCGAGAACAAATATTCGTATTATTCATACAAATATCTGCCCCGATGCGGGAATCGAACCCGGGACCTCAAGCTTCGTAGTCACGTTCTCTTCCTACTAGGCCATCTGGTTATCTAAATACCTAATAAGATTAAACTACCCTATTATTGATAAGTACATCATTTACAACAATAACTGGATAGTAATGTGAGAATCTGATCTGAACAATGGTTTTTAAACTACAACTTAAAGAGTATAAGCGACATTAATTACTTATATCAAGGCGAGAACAATGGTAAATTGAAATATTTACTGACAGCATTCAACTCGATCAATATAGCATGCAAGCACAAACGATCAGATTGCCTCTCGTTTAAGTAAACATTCTTGGGAGCCAGTTCGGCGTGCATCCTGATTTTTTTCAAAATTGTTATACCAACAGTTTTTAGCTTTTAAAGGGGCGGGGGACGCTTGATTTTAACAAAAAATTGCACTTTAAACTTGAATATTTCGCAAACGAATCACTATATCGAAAAATCGTCTTCACAGCCCTGGCGTGACAGGCGAAACTATAAGAGTTCCGTTTTTGCCATTTTGGCTCAGGAACCCTAAAAATCGTCGAAATGTAAGCACTAAAATCCTAAACTTATAGGTGAGTAAACATCCGAACAACATTAGAGTCGCTTGCGTTACCCAGCAACCTGCCGGCTGTCACCTAGACCCCCTAACAACGCCTAACAAAGCCTACCTAAAAACGTTGAAAAAAAACACGTTTCTTGTTTTGAGTGTTCGTAGAGTATTTTTACTGCGAGCTACCTTGTACGTGCATAGGCTTGGTGGGTGTCTGCCTGCACAACGACCTGCCAGACTGAGAAGAATCTTCAGGATGTCTAAACCCCGCGTAAAAACTGCCTTTGCTAAGAGATTCTCGGCATTTCTCTTTCCGCATGTATATAACAAAATGGCAAAGAATTCTGACTTATGGCACTGTAATTTTGTTGAGGCAAAAAGGCGTATCAGTGCCTTGCTTTTTTCATGGAGTTATGATGAGTCAGAGGACATTTTGAGGTGTTGAGTTGTTCAGCGGTGGATTTTTCTGACCCCAGGAGTTTGAGGTTACCTCTCTTCCTTGCACGCTGTACGTGCTCTCTCATACACATCCGCACCCATCCACACTCACCCCCCCCCCCTCACACACACACACACACACACACACACACACACACACACACACACACATTATCCCTCACTTACACTCACCTTTTTCCATTTGCTAATTTTGGTGTAGTGTAATTTTAAAATTAAGCATGTCAAATATATATTAATTTTAGTTATGCTATAAAATAAATAAAAATGTATGATCCAGGATACCTACCAAATACAAAATTAAGTGCCGCTCATTCTTGAAATTTCTGTTGCGTTTGGATCTCCACGATACAGGCTGTGCCTAGTGTGGGGATCACTGTTTCTCATGTATCGTTTAATTTAAATTTTATGGTCAATAAATACATTTTGATTTTGATTTTTTTTTTGTCATGACTACCCCTTTAATTTTTAACTTTATTTAGTTTTTAGTATTAGTTTTATAGCGGCCAGAGTAATAGGTTTATTATCGGTGAAAAATTTAAGTGTCAAGCTATTACGGTTCGAGAGATAGAGCCCTATGACAAACGGACTGACAGAAACACAAACAAACAGACAGACAGCGGAGTCACAATAATGGGGTCCCGTTGGCACCCTTTGGGTAAGGAACCCTAAAAAGAGTCTCGGCCAAGTTTTCAAACTAACATTATTTTAGTGTTTGTATCACACAATATCGATGTAATATTCAGACAAATAGAGGACCATCTCTCACCTTTTTCGCCCCCATATTTCATCATCTTCGGCCACTGCACCTGCTTCAAGTTGCAGACGAGGTTCTTGTGGGTAAGCATGACTCCCTTAGGCATGCCCGTTGTGCCGCTCGAGTACGGAATCAAGCAAACGTCGTCGCTGTTCAGATCTGGTAGGTCGGCCTCATGATCCGCCATCAACAAAGGCTTGAGGCCGTAGACTCCTAAAGAAGTAAAAAAAATAAGTCATGTACAGTCAACAGCATAAATAAGTGATCATTTATGTACCTTGTCACTTTACCGTCATGTTTTAAATGTCATACAAAATTGACAAACGATTGAAAAGGACAAGGTACAGAAATGACCACTTATTTATGCTGTTGACCCTACTGCTGTTTACACACTAGCTTAGAATATACAGGTTAAATCCTAAGTCGTGAAATGAAATTATTGTTTCTAACTCAGTCAATGCTGCAAATAATGCATTATTAACTCAATTGACAAAATTAGTTACCTAGTCTGACAAAATTTTTGGATGCTCATACTTTTTCGAAATTAAATCACAAACTCAATGTATGGACACCTCAAATTTAAAAAGAAAAGACTAATTAAAACAATTGAGTTGGTACAGACGTTGCACCCCACTTTCACCACTTTAACTGCATTGCTATTCGATGTTTGTAGGCGCAAATATACTGTTATTGTACACAAACTAACTGAACTGAACTCAAAGACTAACTGAAATATTGTTTCGTTTTCGGTTACGAATTCTTGGTTTCGGGTGGGATACTAAATGAAATCGTCGGTGCCAATACGTACCATTATCATGCTCGACATCGCTACCGACCCAAATAGTGCCCTTGTAGTCCTTCAAGGATTTGCATACTTCTAGGGCCACCGGCATAAACATCTCTATGGTGGCGATGCATTTGACGTTGCAGTCTACGAACTGTCGCCTCACCTCCTCTGTTAAGGGAAGCAATATTATGCGATTAAAATTCATCAAAAATTAGTAAATAAATAAATAAATAAATAAATATCACGGGACAATTCACACCAATTGACCTAGTCCCAAAGTAAGCTAAGTAAAGCTTGTGTTATGGGTACTAGGCAACGGATAAACATACTTATATAGATAGATACATACTTATATACATATTAAACACCCAAGACCCGAGAACAAACATTCGTATTTTTCATACAAATATCTGCCCCGACACGGGAATCGAACCCGGGACCTCAAGCTTCGTAGTCAGGTTCTCTAACCACTAGGCCATCTGGTCGTCTAAAGTAAGGATCTAACGTGTATGTCTAGCAAGTGCAGTAGAAGAAATTAAATTTACTTCTGATGCCGTTAATGTTTTAGCCTTTTTAATATTGCCATAACTTAAATCACAATACACAATAAAATCGCTTGATCTTGACGTGACTTTTTATTTAAAAACTTTTTTGAAAAATAAATCACGGCAAATATGTAACAATTAACAAGGAAATATGGTAATTTATGGTCATTTGGCTTCATAAGTACTTAATAGTTACTATATTTTTAAAAGCGTTTTTCAATAAAAAGACGCATCAACATTGTTTACCTTATTTCTAATGCTATATAAAACGAAGTTGTTTATCTTTATGTAGTACAATTACTACTGAACCTTGAACTTATAATATAACGCCACAGTTAGCTGCTCTATCGTAAATGCTTTTTTGTGTAGGTATAGATACACATAGGTACACTACACACTCCGTGGGACGAAGTATGAAAATGTTATTTTAATATACACATTGAGATAATAACGTCTACAACCAACGTCTAGACTACAAGGGGGGATCGGGAAAAGTTCCACAAAAATAAAGTGGACAGGCTTTCGACCCTGAGTAAAGCCAGGCGTAAAGACCATCAATACCTCAAAAATGTGTAAGTAGTTACCGCCAATATTATATTTGTCAGGTCGTAAGCACAAAAAATATCTACGGGAATAAAAAAGTGTCTATTACACCACGTCTCTCGACGCGATATTTTACAAGATTTTTTAAAAATATACCTAATATTAAAAATATACCGAAACCGAGTTGTAGATTAATCAATTTGTATAATCATAAAAGTACGTTAAATTATTAGTTTCACCGAAAATTCTTTAGGTAAGTACTTTCAATGGAATATATATCCCGTTTATATAAACGTCCGTCCTTGTCCCGTGGGATTTTTTTCCGTAAAAACCTTCTACAAAGTAGGTACTTATAAGAAAAAACCGGCCAAGAGCGTGTCGGACACGCCCAAGATAGGGCTCCGTAGCCATTACGAAAAAATCAAGTAATATTTTTCAAAGGATTTCGTATGTGTACGGAATCTTACAAGTTTAGGTATGTTTTATACCTTAGTAGGCTACTATTTACTCTTAAACTACAAATATTTCCCAAGCAATTTTAGCCGCTATAATTTTCCTTGTAAATATAATATATTTACTACCATTCTGATTTTTTTCAAATTTTTCCACCTAACAGTTTAGATTTTAGAGGGGGGGACGGTCGATTTTAATGAAAATTTTCACTTTAGAGTTGAATATTTCGCAAACAGATCACTGAATAGAAAAACCATGTTAGCAACCCCCCAATGGTTTTAAAAGACCTAAGTATCCAAAGATACCCCACACTATAGGGTTATTCGAGAAAAAAAAATTCATCCCCACTTTACGTCTATGGGAGGTACCCTAAAAAAAATTTATTTTTTATTTTTTATTTAACCACTTTGTCGGCGTAATTGATATATATATATATATATATATATATTCATGCCAAATTACAGCTATTTAGTACTAACAGTCTCTGAGCTTAGCCGCGGACGGACATACAGACAGACAGACAGACAGACAGACAGACAGACAGACAGACAGACAGACAGACAGACAGACAGACAGACAGACAGACGGACAGACATGGCGAAACTATAAGGGTTCCTAGTTGACTGCGGAACCCTAAAAAGATGAATGAAATCGGTAAAGTCGTTCTCGAGTTTTGCGCTTAGCAACACATTTTGCGATTATTTTTGATTTACATATATGTATGGTTGGTATCAAATATCGCTTAGTTCTGAGAAATTTAGGAAAACATCGGAAATTTCAATTCGTGGCTGGTCATACATAATTTCATGACCAAACTCAAAGCTACGATTAAATTAAAGCCGGTTTTAGAATTATCGGTGATAATGTTATCAGTTAAAATTTATGACTTTTACACCTAATTCGTCTAACACGTCTGCTTATAACGTCTGCGGTGCATCCACCGCGGCGGAGCTGGGCATAGGGTAGACCCTATATTTTTATCTTATAATTTATAAACGAGAGTACGAATAATTAAATCATATTTATACTTTTTCCTCACACACTGCTTAGCTACCTCGATGCTCTGGTGGATGAGCCGGCTTAGCCTCAGAACGTAATCTACTATTTTAGAACAATGACAATAATTCAATCTAATTATCGGCTAACGATTTTATTGACGTCCACTGTTTTACACCCGATTTAAAAAAGGAAATGATAATGTTCTTTCCTGTTTATGTTTCAAAAATATTGAAATTGTACATGTATATTGTACTAGCTTTTGCCCGCGACTCCGTCCGCGTGGAATTAGTAATTTGGGCAGCTTATTTTTTTATCCAACTTGCTTTTTCATCAATTATGGCTCTCCTTAGATCCTTCCGGAAGAAGTGAAACTTCATAATAAACCAACCCTCTCCCAATCCGCCCCCAACCCGCTCCTAACCCCCCCCCCAACTCGCTCTCAACCCGCCCCCAATCCGCTCCCAACCCGCCCCAACCCGCTCCCAACCCGCCCCCAACCCGCTCTCAACCCGCCCCCAACCCGCTCCCAGAGGAGCATTTCGTTAGGACCGACATAGTCAGAAATAGTGAAAAGCTACAATACAATTTATACCTATATATACATTAATATATAAGTAATTTTCTATTTGTTTGCTAATTAAATAATAAATTGAAATAATATAATATTTGTGACCTGCACCATTGTTAACCAATAGGTATATACTTAGTAACCTGTTCGTGAATAAATCACTTTGACTTTTTTAACATGTTTACTTATGTGTATTCGTATAGGTAAAGTACTAAGATTTCGGGGTCATAATCATTTCAAAGTAATTTTAAATCTCCCGAACCGCACTCATTACTGAAACAGCTTCAATTGCCTGTGATTACTCACCGATTATTTTAGGATTGACCACAAGCGGAATCACTGGTTTTATCAAAAAGGTTAATCTAACCATAACATGACTCTCAATAATGATAAAAAAAAAATCATACGCTAGCAACCTGTCACCATTATACAACTTTTTACCTTTAAACCGTCGTGAGCTCTACACCCCCCCCCCCCTAATAGAATAGAATAGAATCTGTACTACCTCATTGCAGGTACTTTACTGTAACAATGGCTTGCGGTCAAGAGGCTCAGCCGAGAACAAAGTGAATGATAATTAAGTATGTAGGTACTTGTTTTAAAATATACCTAAAAACAGAATTCTAAAATATAATTCCCGATACAGCAGGTGTGATATTCAACTAATATTAAATTTAAATCAGTGATACCCAAACTGGTCTATATGAACCCCCAGGGGTCGACGACCACCGGTAAGGGCCGGTGCCCACTGACGGCATGGCACGGCGTGGCATTTTATTACTATCAAGTTATTTTTAATCTTATTTCAATGAGATTAGAATTCATGTTACTTTATTGGTTATGCGTGGCATCGGCCCTCAGGACGTCGCGGCATCGTGGTATCGAAATAAAGTAACATGAATTCTAAACTCATTGAAATAAGATTCAAAATAACTTGATAGTAATAAAATGCCACGCCGTGCCATGCCGTCAGTGGGCGCCGGCCATAAGGAGTCTACATAGGAACGTCAAGGTTACTGAATAGCGTACCTGGGTGGAACCTTTCCACAACCAATTTCAAGATGATTTCTATGTCAGATATATGGAATGTCAACATGACATTTGCAATGAAAAGGGTTCACTGGTACGTGATTCAGTTTCTCCGACTATACAAGAAAAACCGGCCAAGTGCGAGTCGGACTCGCGCACCGAGGGTTCCGTACAAATTTATATGTATCCGTCTTAGCAGACTCCTGATCATAAGCAAAATGTGCGCAGTATGGGATCATTGTAGACTGGTTACTGATATAGACACAGACAAACTAGATCTCGTTCAAACCAATTTTCGTTGGAAGTTTATATGGTAATGTGCATCATATATATTTTTTAGTTTTATCATTCTTTTATTTTAGAAGTTACAGGGGGGGACACACATTTTACCACTTTGGAAGTGTCTCTCGCGCAAACTAATAAACTATTCAGTTTAGAAGAAAATGATATTAGAATTCTCAATATCAATATCACCTATCCATAGACACCCTACACGTATGGGTTTGATGGAAAAAAAATTTTGAGTTTCGTTCTAAGTATGGGACAAAATTTATTGTTCTTTTTTTATATTTTTGTGTGATCTTAATGCGGTTCACAGAATACATCTAACTACTTACCAAGTTTCAACAGAATAATTCTTATAGTTCCGGAAAAAAGTGGCTGTGACATACGGACGGACAGACAGATAGACATGACGAATCCATAAGGGTTCCGTTTTTTGCCATTTGGCTACGGAACCCTAAAAACCACGTTTGGAGTCGACCTAGGAGTCAAATTGGTTGGCTGTACGAGTCCGACTTGCACTTGGACGGTTAACCTTACCTGCAGTATAGAGAGGGTTCGCGAAAGTGACCACCAGTCCGGCCTTCATGGCCCCGTGGATCAGCACGACGAACTCTGGCAGGTTGGGGAGGATGAGGCCGATCCTTTCGCCGTGTTTGAGCTTCAACGCGCCCGCCAGGCCGTTGGCGCACCGCTCAATCATCATTTTCATCATGCTGTAGTCGTAGCCTCGGCCCGACGCGCCGCATGTCTGAAGGATTTTACTTTTTAAAATATCACTGCCAAGATATCGTATTCTTAATTCATCCACGACTTACAGTCTAGGTAATAAATATATGTAAGTTACCAAGACCTCAAAAATATTTATACAACTCTGTCACTAATCATAAGGTTGGTGTTTATATAGACGCGATGGCTGTAGGTATAGAATAGATATATATGATTTCGGCTGTACATACGTTCAACTGTTGAACACCGGCCTCCTCTCAGAATGAGAGTGCTTGGGATGTAGTTCCCACGAGGGCCGAGGGCAGATTGGAAACTTCGCACAAACCATAGAATTGCTTCGTAGGTGTACGGAATTTCCTCGTAACGTTTCTTCACCGAAAAGCTCATGGTAAAATTATAAATGTTATTCCGCACATAAATTCCGAAAAAGTCACGAGGTGGGAGCCCGGGGCCCGAAGTCGAACCCACGATCATCTGCTTGAGAGTATTTCATCATCATCATTTCAGCCATAGGACGTGCACTTGTGGACATAGGCCTCCCTCATTGGTACCCATTAATTACGGTTGAAAGTGGCTTGCATCCACTTATAATTATATTTACCTACTTTAGGATCGTAGCAGATGGAAACAAGTAAGAGTCTGTCTAACCCTTTGCTGGGAAGGAGGCGTGATTCTGATTATACGTATGTATGTATAAGGATATATTTATACTTTACTATGTAGCTATAAAAGGCTACTTCCTTCATTAAAACTCGAAAAATCTTACGGTTTCGATCATGTTAAATGAATAGGTATAAAACTGCGATACAATAGAACACAAAATCTAAAATTATAAAAGACAATTAGGTGGCAAAACAAACTTTTTTTTAAGACTGCTACGAAAAGAAAAATAAATCGAGTTCTAGTTATTCTCGCAACGCATTTCACGGCCTCTATTTAGCTTTACTTTGAAGTAGTCGAAATAGTCGAATACAGGTTCAGGGCCGTTGCTGCTTTGTGGTCAAAGAGCCCTTCGACGTTTCTGTCAGACACGTGTAGTTAATAGTGTGAACAAGTAGTAAATAGGTTTATTAGCTGATACACAAGCTGAACAAAGTCCAAAGCGTAGGTCGTGGTAAAGCTATTATGAACCTATATTATTTACTTCTACTCGGTGCGGTTTTCATTCGTATTCCGAGCGGAACTACGTATTGCAGTGGACGTTTATTGGCAATTAGACAATATTATGTATCCAGAAGCTATTTTCAAATCTCAAGACCATTGCAAAGCGGGTCAATGGTCACTAGCTGAACTTTGATATTGCGGTAGGCAATTGATTACCTTCTTTACTGTAAATAAAATTGGCAATTCTCCACGCGCGTCAACGTCTCCGAAACAATTTTCATTTTATGATAAGCCCGTTAGCAATCACATACCGTATCCTTTTTCCTGATTATGTAAAAGCAAATTGAACTACCTGGATCGATTAGTTTCGCGTCGAAAACTGATAAATTACGAAATTATGGTTGCCTTATAAACTAACGCAATACTAGGGGCGTTCAATAAAAAGTGAGAATGAGTATGTTATAAACAACTTTTACTAAATGTAATTTAATTTTTCGACATAGTCACCTTTTAGCATAATACACTTAGTATATCTTTTTTCTAAACTTAAAATTCCATTTTTAAAAAAGGTCTCATCTTGAGTACTTAAAAAATCTTGTACTGCAGCGACTACCGCGTCGTCGTCTTCAAATTTCTGGCCTCTCAGGTATTGTTTCAATCTCGGAAATAGGTAGAAATCACTGGGAGCGAGATCTGGTGAATACGGAGGATGCTTAAGGATATCGAACCCAGCATCACGAATTGCAGCCATTGCAACGGCGGACTTGTGTGCCGGGGCATTGTCCTGGTGGAACAGCACAACTTTCGAGAGTTTACCTCGCCGTTTTTCGCGGATCTCAATGCGCAATGTTGCTATTTGTTTGGCGTATAATGTGCCCGTAATAGTGGCTCTATGCTCGAGATACTCAATCATTAATACCCCTTTACCATCCCAAACCTTACCAGCAGATGGGCTCACCTTGAATTTCTTCGGAGTTGGAGATGATGGCCTTTTCCATGTCATAGACTGCAGTTTCGTTTCTGGGTCGTAATGATGGAGCCATGTTTCGTCCATTGTTATAAATCGCGCCAAAAAAAGTTCCCGGTCTTGCTGCATCAGGTTCAAAGCTTCTTGACAAATCTCTAGTCTAGTTTGTTTTTGCGTGTCAGTAAGCATTCTTGGTACCCAACGCGCAGATACCGTTTTCATACCCAAGCATTCATGTAAAATATTATGCACGCTCCCCGTTGAAATCCTTACATTTTCAGCAATAAAACGAACCGTGACACGACGATCCGCCAAAACTGAGTTTTCGACTTTTTTCACAATTTCTTCAGTTATTGCTGTAGTAGGGCGTCCGGAGCGGGGGTCGTCCATTGTCGATGTTCTTCCACGTCTAAATTCGGCGCACCAACGTGCGACTGTTGAATACGGAGGAGCATTAGACTCTAAAGTGTCCCGCAAATCCAAATTGACTTGGTCCGTAGAAAAATTTTTCAAACACAAGTACTTGATGACGGCGCGCAGTTCAATTTTCTCCATTTTCGCTAACGTACTCAATAGCATTGCAAAGAAATTACCGTATATTTTTTTAAACAAAAGATAGTTAGTTTTTTTTTTCATAGCAATCAGCTAGATATATTAGCTTTACCGGCCAGTATTTAATTTCGTAATATTAAAAGAGTTTGCATCTCATTCTCACTTTATATTGAACGCCCCTCGTACATTGCAGCTGGCTCAGAGCGAGCCGCGGCTGCCCTAGTCTAGTACGCTCGCTTCTCTATTTGCGACAAGCCAGTACTATTACTACACACCAACGTCTATTACAATGTCTCTGTTTATTTACAGTCTCTGGGGATGCAGCGATATCAATGAGATTGCAGCGCTAGACTTATAAATAGTTGAAATGTCTAGCGACATCCAAGCGAGATGCATTTGAAACCGCGATTGAAAACCAAGCGCCTGAAATCTATGTTTATAAGTACAGCTTGGGAAATTTTCTTTATATTTTCCGTTACGGTGACACGCTTCGCGCTGCCAACCGTTGTTGCCCTAGCCTCAACCTTCGCATAGGGACTATTTATAATTGGTATGTCTGTATCTCACATCCGTATAATGGAGCGCAGTGAACTTTGTACTGACATGTAAATAGCTAAATTGACGTTGACTGCTGCAATGTACCTTCAATCATTAAACAAAATTAATTGCTGGTCAATTGCTTTACAATACTTGGTCGTGAAAGAAATGTAATAACTGATAAAGTTTATGAGCAAAGTACATACTTCTGCTACAACGGCAATGAAATTTAACTACTTACGTTACTTGCAATAAAATTTCAGAGTATTTTTTGCTTATCATATCATGAATTAATTGAAAAAATAAATAAAGACAAAAGTCAGCTACAACAATGATGAAACTTAAATAACTTACCACAGAAGGCTTGTCCTCCCATAACTCGATATCCCGGAACACAAAATCAGTAAGAGTTTCTTTGCCAACTTCAATTTCACCCCATGGCGACGTCAAATATTTGCATTCCACCACAGGAGCAGTTTTCGTGGCCAAACACCTGCTATTAGTGAACGACACATTGCGGTTTAATTTTGTTTTTGCGTAATTTTTCGTGGGATAGTTGAGGATCTTTACGAAGTTCCCGCGTAAAACTTTCAAATGAGACATGTCTGCGCTCGCGATGTTTTCCCGCGAAGAAGCGGCGTGTTAATGCGCGCGCCGCGCAGCCGCAGTCAGCGCTGGCTCGCCGCACGGGACAAGGTCCAACTCAAACTCTTCCCATATAAACCACCAAAACACAAACAAATTTATCAAGTGTCAACGTTTGTTCAACTTTTATAATACACCGCCGCAAACAACTAAATAAAAACACTACGTTAATAACAACAACCATTTATTTGTTCAAAGGAAACATAAATAATCCGCTACCCGTTTATAATTTAAGACTAAACATACATTGAACTGTCATAAATAATAATTAGTACATTTACGCCTCTCGCGTTCTGAACACTTTTTGTATTAAAATTGTAATAAATACAGCCATATTTGCTCTATGGAAATATTTATATGCTTTAAATTATATTATAGCGAAAAAGATTGCAGTACTGTTATAATTGCTTTGTCATTTGCTTGTTCGTAACAATCAGTAGGTACTCCCAAGGGCAACAAATGATTACACTGATTACTTACCTATTATTTACGAAGGTACTGTAGGATCATTTGAGCCCTATTAAACACGTGAGTTTATGTGTACAATGTACATATAATTCCAATTCCTGTGCGAAAAATTAAAATAAACCGAAAAAATACTATACGTACATAATAAATCAAAAAATATTTTACCACCGCAATGTGGTTCGGTAACTGCTATAGAGCTTCACAGTATTCTGACAACAGCAAAACTTTTACATGCCGTCACATCATTAATTCATACAATCTAACGAACGATTTCTTTCAAATCTTTGACGTCATCATTTTCAACTAATGTAAAATGAAACTGGAATAAAAAAATATCTGCAATATATCACATTAAATTTTGTATGTATAATATACATTTGCATGTGGAGCACTGTTAAGTATTTTGCACCTCTCTTTTGTTTTTGGATAAAGTCTGATGCGTGATTAGCTCCCGGAACACTCCTCCTGGTTTTGCTATGAGCTCTGCATAGGGTCCCTGTTCTACTATAGCGCCATTATCAATTACTGCTACTTCGTCTGCGGACTGTATAGTGCTGAGTCTGTGAGCTATTGTCAGCACGGTTCTGTCTTTACTGATATTCTTGAGCGCCTTATCGACTAAGAATTCTGATAACGTATCCAATGCTGAGGTAGCTTCGTCGAGGATGAGGATTTTTGGATTCTGTAACAAAAATTCACGGGATGATTATTGGAATAATGTAGACGAAGGAAAGTTAATCTTTCGTTACTTTTTGTTCTCGGTAACTCGGTCGTTGCAAAATTATTATACCCGCGGCGTCACTTGCGTGAACCATCAGCGTGCGTCATCAGGTAGTTGAAAGAATTCAGGGATTTTAAATTCTCATGAGAATTCCAAAAAATAACATGGTGGCCTTCATCACGATGTACCCGAGCAAAATTTCATGGCTATACACCAAATAGGTATTATTAGGATTAATTCTGTGAATATAGGCTGTCATTGAACCAGTGAGATACACCTTGGCCTCATCTGCACTTTTCATCAGGTGAGATAGTGGTCAATCAGGGATCAAATTTAAGTAAAAAAACCGTCTTTTACAATTGCTATCTAAAAGAAAAATTATACTTAGTTAAATTTCGTTAAAATAAGTTATTTTCGTTAAAATAAGTTTTAAAACAATGCTTAAGATGATTTAAAAAAATAAGTGTACATTAAAGTTTAGCAAGCATATATTATTTCAATCTATATGCAGTTCTATCTACCAAATATCTAACGGAATGCTGAGCACAAAATAAACTGAAATAAAAAAGTTGATAATAGTTTTACACATATCTTAAACTCATTCTGTAGTTCTGTTGTCAGTAAGTTGCAACTCGTAACGAATTAAGTTGGAAATGCGTTAACATGTTAACAATGTTATCAACTGTTATCTTTGTTTTATATTATGGACGACACGCACTTTAGATTCGTCTACCTATTATCAACAGCAAACTTGTATTGTCATACTACAACCTAGTGAGAAGACTGAAAAGGACTAAACCCTTTGAGTTAGTGTAGTGTTAATCATACTCGAAATAGTGTTACAGTGATAGTGACGTAAATGAAGAACACATGAACAAAGTGCTTCGCCTTAATACTAGGGGCGTTCAATAAAAAGTGGCAATGAGTATGTTATAAACAACTTTTACTAAATGTAATTTTATTTTTCGACATAGTCACCTTTTAGCATAATACACTTAGTATATCTTTTTTCTAAACTTAAAATTCCATTTTTAAAAGGTCTCATCTTGAGTACTTAAAAAATCTTGTACTGCAGTGACTACCGCGTCGTCGTCTTCAAATTTCTGGCCTCTCAGGTATTGTTTCAATCTCGGAAATAGGTAGAAATCACTGGGAGCGAGATCTGGTGAATACGGAGGATGCTTACGGATATCGAACCCAGCATCACGAATTGCAGCCACTGCAACGGCGGACTTGTGTGCCGGGGCATTGTCCTGGTGGAACAGCACAACTTTCGAGAGTTTACCTCGCCGTTTTTCGCGGATCTCATTGCGCAATGTTGCTATTTGTTTGGCGTATAAAGTGCCCGTAATAGTGGCTCCATGCTCGAGATACTCAATCATTAATACCCCTTTACCATCCCAAAAAACAGAGCCCATGACCTTACCGGCAGATGGGCTCACCTTGAATTTCTTCGGAGTTGGAGATGATGGCCTTTTCCATGTCATAGACTGCAGTTTCGTTTCAGGGTCGTAATGATGGAGCCATGTTTCGTCCATTGTTATAAATCGCGCCAAAAAAAGTTCCCGGTCTTGCTGCATCAGGTTCAAAGCTTCTTGACAAATCTCTAGTCTAGTTTGTTTTTGCGTGTCAGTAAGCATTCTTGGTACCCAACGCGCAGATACCTTTTTCATACCCAAGCGTTCATGTAAAATATTATGCACGCTCCCCGTTGAAATCTTTACATTTTCAGCAATAAAACGAACTGTGACACGACGAGCCGCCAAAACTGAGTTATCGACTTTTTTCACAATTTCTTCAGTTACTGCTGTAGTAGGGCGTCCGGAGCGGGGGTCGTCCATTGTCGATGTTCTTCCACGTCTAAATTCGGCGCACCAACGTGCGACTGTCGAATACGGAGGAGCATTAGACCCTAGTGTCCCGCAAATCCAAATTGACTTGGTCCGTAGAAAAATTTTTCAAATACAAGTATTTGATAACGGCGCACAGTTCAATTTTCTCCATTTTCGCTAACGTACTCAATAGCATTGCAAAGAAATTACCGTATATTTTTTTAAACAAAAGACAGTTAGTTTTTTTTTTTCATAGCAATCAGCTAGATAGATTAGCTTTACCGGCCAGTATTTAATTTCGTAATATTAAAAGAGTTTGCATCTCATTCTCACTTTATATTGAACGCCCCTCGTAGACACTAAGAAAAGTCATTGGACGTTATTCTTAGAGACTTTAAACAAAATAGTAGATTAAGTGAAATGAATATTGCTTATTAGCCTTTATGAGCTAGATTGTAATTTAAAAAAAAAAAAATACTACAACCTGCTTATTTCGTAACAATATTATGTTGCCTGTGTACATATATCTTAGCATCTATCCCGCGGGAATTTTACATTTTCTGATTTTCAAGAGACAAAATAAGTAGCCTATGTTAATTAGGGATAGTATAGTATAGTTAAAGCATATTTTAAAGAAATTCAATTGATTTTCCACCATATTGTAAAGGGAGCAAGGTCGAATCTTTGTGTAGATTTATGTGGTCGCTATATGCGCTAGGTAAGCCTGGAAAAGGGTTAAAAAAAATCGGTTCCGTAATTTTATACTTCCATCTATACCCCCCACTTCTTACTTTAATGCTATGTAGGGGTACACACAAACCAAGATTACATGTTTATTATATTAGGGTAGACTTAGGCAGTGCCCCGCGGTTTCAGACGCCGTATAAGGGTTTCGGCTTAAGCAGATTCCGTGGAAATAGGATGCGGGGAGGCCCTAATCCATACTTCCAAATGAATATTCTACATGCGAAATTAAATTTCTCCGTCTGTTTCAGAGGAAGCGGCATATGAGTGAAGAGTCACTCATATGCCGCTGAATAGATTTAGATGAAATTTGGTACGGAGATAGTTTAAGACCCTGGGAAGGACATAATATGATAGTTTTTACACTGGAAAATTGCATGATTCCCGCGTAATACCGATAAATGATTTTTTTGCAGACGGAGTCGCGGCAAATAAGTAATTCAAAATAAATCGGATCGGCCCCCTCGTCGAAATAAATAGCTAAATATACTTCCCGTGAATTCGGCCAGCAAAGATAAAAATATTTTTTAAAATCCGACTGATATCCAGAGATAAACGCGTTCCAAGAAACTTAACTTTCCCATAATTTACCTAATTGGAAAAGGTTCTACAAGTGCTCAACATGCACTTTGCGTGACTTAACATAAAAAGTGAAAAAAAATGCTATAACGACGAACAGACATGACCTACAAAAAGCGTTTACCGTCAAAACTTAAGACTTATGTTAAAACTTTTAAGGGATTTTACCATAAACGAGGCATTTTCAATTTAGAATGAATAAACTCAAGTAAATACTGTCATCTGTTTTGTAAGGGCACGGCCCCGCCAATGCCAGCTGGCAATAAGGCCGGTTCGGGCCTACATTCAAAGATAATGCTTCGGAACTATATTTTAACTAATTTAATTCGTGTACTTTGTATCTAAAAATGATTAACTATCAAACCAACCGAATCGTGACCTTTTAGGACCTTTTCACAGATATAACGTCACAATGACGCATTGTCTGACAAAGATAATAATTTAAGAATTTCACACTTAGTTCAAGTCCGTCTATACTTCCTTTTATTTTTAAACAAAATAAATAAAGTACCTAGAATCTTGGCCTGTTTTTTTTTGTTGAAAAATATTTTTGCAAAATAAATAACATGAAATAGCAAAAATATACCTACAGTTTTAAGAAACCTAAAAAAACCCTTCCGACACAACTGCCAAAAACGCAAAAGGCCAATACATACATTTTTGGCTAATCACGTATTCAAATTCTTCAATTCGCGAATGACCAAGTTAGTAACATAGCAAAAACGCAAAAAGCCAATACATAAATGTTTGGCCAATCGCGTATAATAAGTGTTAATTTTGAAAATGATGTTAGTGATGTTAGTCATTTATTTTATATTTTCCATCACACTATTTTCATTGCGATGATTGAAAAGCCAAGCACAGACATATAAACATCTCTTTTTTACGTCAAGTAAAACCCAATATACATAGAGCAGCTCCCGCAATGATTTTAGCGCCCGCGCAAAGGCGTTAAGACGCATACCGTTCGGAAATGACATGGTTTCGCAGCCAACTTGTTAATAAGGTTTTGGCCGTCTGCGTTTATGGTACATAGCGTAATTAAGATAGGAAATTTGCATTTTTGGTAGGTATTACCAAGGATGATATAGACTGGATTGGCAGTCGCCATACTACGGATCGGCCGCGGTTTTTGTAGTTTCGATTATTAAATCTAGATGGCGCTGAAATATAGCCAGAGGCTTTGCATAATAATACATTTGCAGTGTTATGAAATATCTGTTGTCTAATTGTTTTGCCTTAAAATCCTCTGGCTATATTTCAGCGCCATCTAGATTTAATAATCGAAACTACAAAAACCGCGGCCGATCCGTAGTATGGCGACTGCCAATCCAGTCTATATCATCCTTGGTATTACGCGTAATAAAAATTTGGCAAATCACGCTTTTGCAAGTTGAAACTCGCTCTGTTTTGGTCAAAGTACATACACTCTAAGATCATTCAAACAAGCCCCTACAAGGCTAGGTCACGTTGTACTGAGGAGTGCCAGTGCCTAACTACCGACTCCATCAACTCGATGGTACCATAATCATCCGAACATAGTTGCCAATTTACTTGTCAATATAACAATTAGAAAGCAGGTGACAATTAGTCCATTAGATTCCAAAACCTTTAGTTAAATACAGGCAAACAGTACAAATAAAGTTAGGTACAAATCGACCTAATATTACATATGCATGTAAAATATGAACTCAATCAGAAACCGGGAAGTGAGTCAAATTCAACTTGCAAGATTTGACCCGTTAAGGAGTTCCGTTGGCCATCTGCGGTCTTCTTCATCAGATCTAGTTTACCAAATGACACTTTCTGAATGCAAATGCTCGATTTGTCACTGAAAATACTAAAATCGCTTTACATTACCCTTGAACTTTTGAAGAGTTCCTTCAATTCCTCATGGATCCCATCATTAAAACTGGATTCTGGTAACAACGGGACCAACCTTGAAGCATATGCTTTCAAACAACGAAAGAATTTTCCAAATCGGTTCATAAATGACGGAGTTCTGAGGTAACACACGTTAAAAAAAAAAAGAACATACAACCGAATTGAGAACCTCCTCCCTTTTTTGAAGTCGGTTAAAAAGCGTAATAAATAATTAAATAAGAAAATGGGGATTTTCAGTAATAAGTCTAATAAGCTGTCAAGATTTTTAACTTTCTTCGATTGCTAAATAAAACAAAGAATTATGCAGTGGGTCAGGAATCAAATGGCTAGATAGACTTTACTGCGTGCGGCTAGCACGAGTGGCTGCGACTCATTTTATATAGTAAGAATTTGATTTTTAGTGCATCCTTTTCTGAATAATTTAGAATGGAACTCACTGAGACCCGGCAGTGAAAGGGAGAAAATTGCACAGGTGGCCGTTCTGACATCCGATTAAGAGTAGCTGAGGCGTAGCTAGGCGTAGGCGAAGTGGGCCCTCGCCCACGGCTCGCGGTCAGACGGGCCTCGCGTTTCGAATGGATCTCGTTTTTTTGCTCATTCAACAATCCGTACTTTAATGTGCAGCCAGCATAGGGCCTCGCAAAATATATCTTTCTTACACAAAATTTAGTTCCTGCACCGCCACTGGGTAGATCGTGTAAACGAAAGAAAAGGGGCCTCGCTGATGCGACTTTGCCCACGTCTATATTAGTCTACGTCTACGCTAAGCCACTGAAGAGTAGCTTGAAAATACATTATTTTAGATTCCTGATCGAACGAAATAGCAATTGTGCCTAATGAAAATTTGCCACATAAGCGAAAAAGTAGCCGTAAGTCATCACTGGCAACACACAATTGTTAAAGACTTTTGACTACAGACACTGCGGTATATTGGATGACAAGATATTGCAGAGCAGCGGAGCTACCCAAACGCTGTCAAGCCGAGACTTGAGTAATACATAGATTTTATTCCAAGCAAAATGTGTCGTAATAAAGAATTCGATATAATACTTATTTTAAATTATTATTATGGCGTGGATACATACTATGATCACAGCAAGATGTCATTTTAAACACAAGCCAGCGAAACGCCTGCCAAAAACGAAGTTATGCATTATTAGCATTCTCTTTTGCATCGAGTCTCTTGTTAGTATTTGGCAGGTCCACTGCAGAAAAGGGACTAGTCACTCAGCGTTGCTCTCGATTATGCTCTCAATTAGTGTGTCAGTAAGAAAAGGATATACATAGCAACAACTCTAGCCTTGACTGTTCGTAGTAGTCATACTTTTCAACCAACGAAAACAAAAGGAGGAGGTTCTCAATTCGACGTTTTTTTTTTATGTATGATCACGCATAACTTTTTACAGAGTAGTCCGATTTTGATGATTCTTTTTTTATTGGAAAGCGTATACCCAAGGGTGGTCCCATTTAAATTTGGAAATAATATTCTTACCCTAAGGGTAGGAAAACAGGGGTTGATTGACTAACTTTTTACAGAGTAGTCTGATTTTCATAATTCTTTTTTATTGGACCTTGAAGTTGGTATTATAAATTTGGAAAAAAAATTACCCCAAGGATGGAAAAAAGTATAAAATAAAAACTTTTTAACAAAAAATTAAACCGCCGAAAAAACTGAAAAGCAAAAAATAATACCTTTTTTGTTTGACCTTAATCTAGGTACCAGTTTGAAGTCGGTGCCTCAGCACGAGCCAGGAGGAGTGATAGAAGCCAATCAGGTAGACGATTATAGGTCCACTCCTACTGGCTATAAGTGCTGAGGCACCGACTTCAAACTGGTACCTAGATACAAACAAAACAAAAAAGGTATTATTTTTTGCTTTTCAGTTTTTACGGCGGTTTTGTTTTTGTTAAAAAGTTTTTACCTCTACCGTTCGTCATGCAATAAGGAATAGAAATTTTATCGTTTATCTTCTTCTTTCGAATATATAAAATCTCGTTTCACAGTGTTTGTTATCGAACTCCTCCGAAACGGCTTGAACTTTTTGGCTATATTTGGTAGGTCTGAGAAATAGGTCGTAGGCTATTTTTAATTTATACCCCTATTCTTCGCAGACGGAGTCGCGGGTAACAGCTAGTATCTGAATACAAAAGACGATGTTTTCATCGATATCTTCGACTTTCCTCTTTTATATTACAGCACTCACCAGTGAAATATAGTCCTTATGGAGCACAATTTCTGTATTAAATTTACTCAAGCGGCGTTTTGCTATAAACCCCGGAAAAATAATGTATCTGACATATAGCTTTTTTTAAATTCAGCTTAATGGAAAGGTCGTGCTTATACACACCAGTGGCGTGGCGTAGTAACAACTTGACTCGCACTGAGTTTCCGTGCCTACATAAATTTTTCACGTGCCGTTTACAAGTATGGCAAAGCTTGTGAAAAGTAACTGCGAAGTATCATCCTGAGAAATACCGGCACCGGGACATCCCGTAGTCCATCACCACACGACACGGTCTACTCCGAGTAGTTACATTCAAGAAAGAGGGTTCCCTTAATGGAACTAGTTGGACTTTTTTTTCCTAGTAATTACATTAATAATGCAGAGTTAATTTAATGGAACTAAATGGAAGTACCTAACTATAATTTTTTTTTAATAAGCAAAGGAATTGAAATTAAGTACCTTCTATTAATTGCGATCGTATTTATTTTACACTAGCGACCACCCCGGCTTCGCACGGCACGGGTGCAATTATGCATGTATTACCTATACATTTTATTTTATTTTATTTTATTTTATTTTATTTTATTTTATTTTATTTGGAAAACCAACAGCTTAAAATTACTATTACATAATAAAACGAAATAAATAACAATAGAGCCAATTAAAGGTTTCCACAGATATGCACGAAGATACATATAAATCTTCCTCTTGAAACAAGTTAGCTATGAAGTATCTTTTTTTTTTTGTACTTATTTTTTCAACTTCATTTTTTTTTTTTTTTTTTTTTTTTTTTTTTTTTTTTTTTTTTTTTTTTTTTTTAAATTACTTTTACGGTCATCCCGTGAAATCATACATTTCGTACTAAATACAAACTGAAATATAGATGCACAGAAAAAACCCCAGAAAAAAGACCAATGCTGGGAATCGAACCCAGGTCCTCAGCATTCCGTGCCGCGTGCCATACCCCTACACCACCACTGGTCTAGAGATTAGACACGAATCTTTCCTATACATCATACATTTCAATCTGCTAAATCATCACCTTATGCAGTGACAAACGCACATCTATGTTACACCCTCATCGAGAGATTTTAACACTCCTTCGGAACTAACCGCTCACCTGGAAAGTTGAAAAAATAAGTACAAAAAAAAAAAAAGATACTTCATAGCTAACTTGTTTAAAGTTGCACAGTAGCGCCATCTCTTGTCCAGGTGAGCGGTTAGTTCCGAAGGAGTGTTAAAATCTCTCGATGAGGGTGTAACATAGATGTGCGTTTGTCACTGCATAAGGTGATGATTTAGCAGATTGAAATGTATGATGTATAGGAAAGATTCGTGTCTAATCTCTAGACCAGTGGTGGTGTAGGGGTATGGCACGCGGCACGGAATGCTGAGGACCTGGGTTCGATTCCCAGCATTGGTCTTTTTTCTGGGGTTTTTTCTGTGCATCTATATTTCAGTTTGTATTTAGTACGAAATGTATGATTTCACGGGATGACCGTAAAAGTAATAAAAAAAAAAAAAAAAAATAAGTACAAAAAAAAAAAAAAAGATACTTCATAGCTAACTTGTTTAAAGTTGCACAGTAGCGCCATCTCTTGTCCAGGTGAGCGGTTAGTTCCGAAGGAGTGTTAAAATCTCTCGATGAGGGTGTAACATAGATGTGCGTTTGTCACTGCATAAGGTGATGATTTAGCAGATTGAAATGTATGATGTATAGGAAAGATTCGTGTCTAATCTCTAGACCAGTGGTGGTGTAGGGGTATGGCACGCGGCACGGAATGCTGAGGACCTGGGTTCGATTCCCAGCATTGGTCTTTTTTCTGGGGTTTTTTCTGTGCATCTATATTTCAGTTTGTATTTAGTACGAAATGTCTTCCTCTTGAATCACTCTATCTATTAAAAAAAACCGCACCAAAATCCGTTGCGTAGTTTTAAAGATGTAAGCATACATAGGGACAGACAGCCGGGAAGCGACTTTGTTTTATACTATGTAGTGATTTAAATGTTTTTATTTTATTTCGTTGAATGTAACTACGGGGAAAAAAAAGTCCAACTAGTTCCATTAAGGAAACCCTCTTCGTTGAATGTAACTGCTGGGAAGAAAAAGTCGTTGGACTTTCGTTCCACCAATGGAACTGTTAATGGAACTAGTCGGTATAGAGCCACGGCACTTGTCTCACCTTGACGATGGCGCGCGCGATGGCGACGCGCTGCTTCTGGCCGCCGCTGAGCTGGCCGCCGCGAGCCCCCACCGCGCGTTCCCAGCCGCCGGCTGCCCCACACACTCTCACCTTGACGATGGCGCGCGCGATGGCGACGCGCTGCTTCTGGCCGCCGCTGAGCTGGCCGCCGCGAGCCCCCACCGCGCGTTCCCAGCCGCCGGCTGCCCCACACACTCTCACCTTGACGATGGCGCGCGCGATGGCGACGCGCTGCTTCTGGCCGCCGCTGAGCTGGCCGCCGCGAGCCCCCACCGCGCGTTCCCAGCCGCCGGCTGCCCCACACACTCTCACCTTGACGATGGCGCGCGCGATGGCGACGCGCTGCTTCTGGCCGCCGCTGAGCTGGCCGCCGCGAGCCCCCACCGCGCGTTCCCAGCCGCCGGCTGCCCCACACACTCTCACCTTGACGATGGCGCGCGCGATGGCGACGCGCTGCTTCTGGCCGCCGCTGAGCTGGCCGCCGCGAGCCCCCACCGCGCGTTCCCAGCCGCCGGCTGCCCCACACACTCTCACCTTGACGATGGCGCGCGCGATGGCGACGCGCTGCTTCTGGCCGCCGCTGAGCTGGCCGCCGCGAGCCCCCACCGCGCGTTCCCAGCCGCCGGCTGCCCCACACACTCTCACCTTGACGATGGCGCGCGCGATGGCGACGCGCTGCTTCTGGCCGCCGCTGAGCTGGCCGCCGCGAGCCCCCACCGCGCGCTCCCAGCCGGCCGCGCTGCGGACCAGCTCGTGCAGGTGCGCCGTGCGGGCCGCCGACAACCACGCCGGCACCTCCTGGACAGTTCACACCATAAGGGACCACATACCATCAGTGGCGAAGGGTACTTGACTTGTGCAAGTATTTTAAATAAGCAACAATTTTTTGAATTATCATCCTCTTTGGCTGTCGGTGGCTGATTGGCGCTAAGCCCATGCCATGCACCGCGGCAAAAAAGAAAGGAGCTGTCAGGGCGGCACTTCTTAAATTTTCGGCGGACGTATTTTATATCGTGCATTGTGTTGTGTAAATAAAAAACATTGTAAATAGTGTTATCTAGTACTAATGATAAATAACGGACATTCTTTAGTGTAATGCGTAATACCAAGTGGCGGTGCGGACTTTGCGGCTCTACGGACGGGCTAAGCGAGCGCTTATCGAAGTCGGCTTCATTGAGGTTTGTGATTCATAAATTGTTGTTTAATTTTAATGCTGCATAGAAACGAATAACCACGGCCTTGGTGACAGTCACTATATATCGAAGGTTTTAATGAACAGTACTAATGTATTCCCCCGGGTTGACTAAACTTTCGGAGTTACTAAACGCTTCTCTTCCTTTACTGCACTTTCAAGACTAGGATATGGGATTTTAAAGTTTTTTTTTGCTCCGGCTTTACTGCTTCGTGGCCGGGCGGTTACTGCCCCATCGGCCATCGGTTTTACTAGCAATGTGCCCTGTCCACTACCGCTTAAGTCTGGCGCCTCTCCGAGCTACGTCAGTAACTTTGTTATAATCAGGAGGAGCGGAGGTTGTCGATTTGTGACACACAAACCAAATAAACACAACAACAACTCCTCATTGGAGGTACATGGGTAGTTCTACTAGCGTTTCAACCGCTATCACTCTCCTGTCGCATATACGTAAGAAATAAGCTACAGCTAGAGTGAAATTTCAACAAATTGGCTAAGTAAAGTTTTTTTAAGAGGTGCTAATTATATTTTTTTTCGACAGTCGGCGTTCTGAAGATCGAGAAACTGCAGCTGTTTTATTTTTATCTCCTATTGTTTACTGGAAATATTTTTTTAAGTGTTCGAGTTGACATTTGTGAGATTTAATGGCTGACAAGCCGTTCGTGCTCAGTACTTAGTAGAAACAGAAAAAAACGAAGTCATCTGTCACTTTTGTCCATGTCAAACCGTTTGCGTTTCGTTTGCTTTGCGTTTTGGACTATTTTTAACGACCTCCGCACAAAATCCGGATTTACAATTTTACCGCATTTCTCCACGAATTATACACGATAATTAAATCACGATTGAATATTTTCGATCATTATTTTGGAACTGCTTTTTGGACAATGCAAAGTAAACGAAACGCAAACGGTTAGATTTCATTTGACATTGACAATTGGCTTCGTTTTTTTTTTCTATTTCTACTAAGTACTGAGCATGAACCGCCTGTCAGCCATTAAATCTCACAAATGTCATCTCGAACACTTAAAAAAATATTTCCAGTAAACAATAGGAGATAAAAATAAAACAGCTGCAGTTTCTCGGTCTAGAAGACGATTACTGTCGAAAAAAAATATATTTAGCACCTCTTCAAAAAACTTTACTTAGCCAATTGAAATTACACCACAAGCACGCTTTATCGTTACATTAAAACATTCCGCTAGGTGTCGCTCATTTACTTAATATATGCGACAGGAGAGTGATAGCGGTTGGAACGCTAGTAGAACTATCCACTTAGCTTACCCAAATACTAATTTGTCCTTGAATTTTCATGCACTTTTAGGAGTCGATTTAAAAAAAAATACACAATTAAGGGATTTAATTAAAACAAACTTAATTTGTTCCTTTGCGTAACAAAAGTTACCTGTATAGTTTGTATGACTAACTTTCGTCACACAAAGGTAGCGATCGTGATTTTGTTTTTATTAAACCCTTAAATTTGTATTTTATTTCTTGTAAACGATCTTTACAGCTATATGTACTTTTATTTGGATAATACCTACAAGTTCCCACATTACATTTCAGCTGCAACGCGGGGAACCGGTTAAAATAATGCTTAATACCTTTATCAATATTGGCATACATGCTTTCACTTCCGTTTAGCAACTTTAGTATCATCGTTAAGCACTATTCTGATAACAGGCTACAATAGAACGTAATTGCTTACTTTATCTTTATCCGTTGCCACAATTTTTTCCGTATCTTCTTCATTATCTAATGATCCATATAAAATGTTATCCTTTATTGATCCACTGAACAGAACGGGTTCCTGGAACAATAAACTACTTTAAACTAACGGTAATAGAGTTAATAGAAAACAATAATACACAGATTTACTGTAGGATACAATAAAGAGATCTCATTCCAGGGAACGAAGTCCCAAGGGAAAAGTTAGAAGTTGCATTTAATCATTAGAGTTTAGAAACTTAGATAGCGCGATGGAGAACTATAATGACGTCATCAGCGCTAGGTACTCTTGCGTCGTAGCAGACTCTTACTTCGATAACTAGATGGAGCTAGCATCGCTACATACTACAACGAGACAGTTAAGTTGTGTCTATGACTACCTTCATGTGATCTTTTACAAACAAATCTCTTGATTTATTTTAAACAAATATTAGTGCTAAATAATAATTGTTTAAAATGAATTTTGTTCGTAAAAGATCACATGTAGGTAGTCATAGACACAACTTAACCGTCTCGTAGTAGTATGTAGCGAAGCTAGCTCCATCTAATTATCCTAACAAATGAGGCTGTCAAAAGAAAAGCGGCCGAACTCCGATCAGTCGAAATAAGTCCACTGCTGAACATATATGCCTCCTCCAAGGTTCACCAAACAGACCGGTCCTGCGCCATCCGCATCCAACATGTTCCCACGACCTTAACAAGAGCATCATTCCATCTTGTTGGAAACCTACCTGCACTGCATCTTCCAGTCCGTGGACACCATTAAGCACCTTTTGGCCCCATCGGCCATCACTTCCCTGCCCACTGCCACTTGAGTATGGCGATTCCCAAAATCCAAAATGTGAAACTTTAATTGGACATTAGTTTCTACGGGGATAGGTCATATCTCTCCTAACCATTTCAAATAACATAGCTAAACAAACCATACCTGACTAACGAAACCAATATGACTCCTCAGCCAAACGGGATCCAGTTCCTTGATATCCACTCCATCCAACAGCACTTTCCCGCCCTCCGGGTCGTATAGCCTCAATATAAGGGACGCCACCGTACTTTTGCCGCATCCCGACCTTCCCACAAGGGCTAAGGACTTTCCCGGGTGTAGATGTAAGCTTAAACCTTTGAGTAAAGGTGCCCCTTGATAGGAGAATACTATGTTCTCTAATATTATCTCGCCCTTTGGACGCGTCGCTGGTCGCAGGCCGCCTAGAATATTAAGTTTAATCTAAGATGGAGACTTTTTAAATAGATACAATAGAAAATTATGATTAACTGTTTGACAACAGATTTAAATAAAATTTTAATTGAACCAATGTTCCTCGATTAGGAATGAATGCTATAACCTTTTTATGTATTATTTTGACCTGCCATCGTACTCTAAACGAAGTAATACAACCTATTCACTTACTACTTAAAATGCAAACAGGTGAGTCAATATCTAGATTCCTTGACGTCAACAATTCGTCTACAAGCAAAAGTCGACTTTAAGATGACGAGCCCTCTCAGTCCACGACTGCACAATATAGGTAACGCCTCGAGAGTTGAGGCGAATGATTACACATACAGCTACATAAAGTACTGATTGCAAAAAGAAGTAGTGAATGAATGAAATGAGTGAGTGAATAAAAATGTGAGTTTGATCTTATGATGAAATACTAACGCAATACTATGTACATATTATAATTTTTCTTTTTTCATTTAAGCTATTTTTGAAATATAACAATTTGAAACTGATAAGCAATATTTGCAAGAAAAAAATCGGTATTTTATAAATAGCGAAAAATATACATCTGATTTAAACACTAACACTTTTAACACTAGCACTTTTGTTTGAACTAGATGTATTTTCCTAAATTATTCTTAAAGAAATAGGTTGAAGAAATTTTTAGTCAATCTTGTAATTCTATGTTGAGTCTGTTGAACTTGCTATCGGTACGAATAAATGGCAAAATCCTGCTGCCATTACATGACGTGCTGTTGTGTGCGTGACCTCAACTCTGATGGCATTACCTATACATACCTAATTATATTACACATCATAGACTGCTCGTTTTATCTATAAGCCTCATTTGCACGGTGAAAGAATTATCGAACGAACTGCGTTACCAATAGGTGAAAATTTTAAGTAAATGACCTGTAGTGACATAGTAGTGCACAGAATTGATATGGAGCTTCAGTAATTTTACAAATTTGGAACGTCAATTTGTTTATACGGACACGTTACTACTACATACACCAGGTTATTTACATCTCACAAATCGTATAGCACGCTCGCACGATCAGTCGCTTGTGTAATTGAGGTACACACTTTGTTGCATGTTTACAAGTTTCGCGTAAGAATTTATCTTGTGATTAGCTAACAAGTCGAGTGCAATAAGAGTTTTGAAATATTGCCGTATACGGAAGATAACATTTAAACAACCGGCAAAGGTTATCTGTCTTATGCCATGTGCACACACAATATGTACAATACTCTTTAATGGTCCTCGCCACATGTATCAACGCGGAATCGACTCAAGCCTGACGAAAAACCGGTTGTCTGTAAAGTCGGTTTACGGACTATAGTTTAACGTGACAACGTCATAACAAAACATTCAAAAAACAAATGAAACCAGGCGGTCACCCATCCAAGTACTTACCGCGCCCGACGTTGCTTAACCTCGGTGATCGGACGAGAACCGGTGTTTTGTCAAATATCTGAAATCCCCCTTTAATACCCCCTCCCTCACCCCCCCCCCCTCCCCCGCACCCCATTAAAAATGACCCGAGCGCTAGTACTAAGATTGTACATCCTGGCGCGCGCTGCTCTCTTGTACATCCTGGCGTTCACTGCTCTCTCTTGTACGGGACATGTACGGAACATTGCGTCATCCTTTTTCGCGCGTGCAGCCAGCGTTCATCGATTTATTAGACGTTATCACGTCAAAAGGCTTTATGTCCACCCAATAAGAGGGAAAAAGACGTTGATCGGCTGTGAGCCAAATTGCGCAGACAAAGCTTTTTTCCACCGGCTTAAGCTGATTCCGCATCGGTGGATGTTCGGAGTTAAGAAATGAACATCGCAATGTCGCTACTCGCATTCTCTTTAAGAGACAATCTTCTATAATCTATGTATACTTGGGTCAATCAACTTTTTTTTGTAAACGATTTTCTGCTACTTTCTATGAAAACCGAAATAATTAAAAAACTGATTGTTTTTCCTTATTTAAAGTATACTTTTCAAAACCCTAGATTTTTGTAGTCAATAATGGTATAATTGCCATATTTATTTTATTTTGTTTAGCTTCTATTTCGTGGGTGACCCAGGGGACAATGTTGTCCCCGAAATTTGTATGAAAATAGTGGTATTTCCCCTGGGTGACCGGATTTTTTCATAGAAATACTTATTTTTTTTGGTTTTCACATACGCACTATGATAAACAGTTTATCTAATTACTGCAAAATCATGGTTTCACTAACCAAAGATTACAGAGTTACTTGTAAAGGAGTAAATAGAAATTTACAAAAAAAAGTTGATTGACCCACTTACTAACCTGATGCCGGTATGGTTGGCTGTCTATCAATGATCTCCCAGAGCCTGGTAGCCGCTCCCAGGCCCTTGTTCATTTCTGTGTAGAAACTGCTCAGTCCTCCGATACTAATGCCCACGTATGCCGCATACAGAAGGAAAGAGGTCAGGTTGCCGACGGTCAACTGTTCTGTGGCCACCATTCCCCCTCCGTAGTATAAGACTAGGATTATAATTGTGTTGCCGGATAAACCTGTCTATGGAGAGTTGTTATTGTTAGTAAGAAGATAACTAAATCTTGAAGAAGTAAACAAACACATGGTAGAAACTACGTTTACGGAATACTATCTGTCACAAGTTAAGTATGAAGTATCTTTTTCTATTTATTTTTTATTTTTTCAAGTTCATTTTTTTATTACTTTTACGGTCATCCCGTGAAACCATATATTTCAAACTAAATACAAACTGAAATATAGATGCACAGAAAAAACCCCAGAAAAAAGACCAATGCTGGAAATCGAACCCAGGTCCTCAGCGTTCCGTGCTGCGTGCTTACCCCTACACCATCACTGGTCTACATCACTGGTCTCTGGTCTGGTCTGGCACGGAACGCTGAGGACCTGGGTTCGATTCCCAGCATTGGTCTTTTTTCTGGGGTTTTTTCTGTGCATCTATATTTCAGTTTGTATTTAGTTTGAAATACTATCTTTCGTCTAGTGGCTGAGTTTTATAGCTAGTTTTTTGAATGTCACTATTACATTTATCAATGTATTTTTGCTGTAAATGTCTAGTGCAAGTTTTTATAAATTAACATGTATCTTTAAATATTTTAACCCTAAGTAAGGTAGAGGCGATTCAGCGACTACATGCATTGACTTGGAAATTCAAGTTTATTCTTTTAGTAATAAGTTAAAATATCCATTGTAATTACTGAAAATAATACTAGCTTTAAAAATATCCTTTGTTAGGTAGGTATGTATTCGATAGCTGCTTTTGATTCTGTGGTAGTAGGTATGCCCCAATAAAGGTCAGACCAATGTGAAGACGACGTTCGTTGGCCGAAGTAGTTTGAAACAATTTCGGCGAACGCATAGACGAACGAAGTTTTGTGACTGCCACATTAGTAAAAGATGATCAGTTTAATATTTAGACGACCAAATTGTTTATATTTGTAATTTTTGCTCAAAACCGTGTAGAGAAATGAATTAAGAAATATATGTCCCATCTTTACCTCTATCTCATCAGACCTACCAAGCCATAGAAGCTTCCAACAGCGAGCGATTCCTTATACGCCAGCTGCAAAAGTTTCTCTATCCGTTGACTGTAGGACTCCGCTTCTGCTTTTTCTTTACTGAAGGCTTTCACCGTTTTTATGTTGGATATTTTTTCTTCTGCAAGCTAAATAAAATAATTTTCAAAAGATTTACACATATCACTAGAACATGCATTTAAATTTTGGTGAGGTAATTTCGCTGCCAACAATGCGACTGCGTCATGATCTAGTTTGAGTGGAAAATCATCATCACCATTATCCATTCAGCCGAAAGACGTCCACTGCTGCACATAGGTCTCCCCCATGGTTCGCCAAAAAGACCGTTCCTGCGCCATCCGCACCCAACGAGTTCCCGCAACCTTAACCAGGTCGTCGCTCCATCTTGTTGGAGGCCTACCTAAACTGCGTCTTCCGGTCTGTGGACGCCACTCGAGAACCTTTTGGTCACATCCACTCGAGTCTGGCGATTCTTCGAGATTCGAGGAGTGAAAAATATGCATATAAAAAATCTATTTCATTGCACCTTACCTCACTGGTTTCAGCTAAACTGTCCTGCAGTTGTCTCGTGATGCCTCTGACGAAGCGCCCGTAAATCACAGCCAGGACTGATACAGGTGGCACTACGCATAACCCGATCAACGCCAGCGATGGAGACATGTAGAACTGAAAAAAAAAAACGTTAAGCTTCAACAACACTCTAAATTACGAATCCAATATTAATAACATTTGGTTCAAGTTTAAAATTACTTTTAGCCTAATTTACTGATCCAATTTATTTGAAACTTGGCACCTTGATACATAATTGAACCATTTACCTTACACTTGGTATAGACAAACAAGAAATTCAAGAAAATCTCAGTTGAACGGCTTAAAATACCAAGGGCTATTTTCAGTGACAAGTCATTCTGACAATCAGCCTTATGCTTTTTCCTCTCACATAGGAACTGTCATTAAAAATGGTAAAGCACATACTTGGTCCACCTGATATAAGGGTGAAGACCAAAAAGTTGCACATCTGTTAAAGCTGCATTAGCAGGTATTTATAATTACTATTATTTTTTTCCATTGTGACACGAAAATTAACCATACATTTGTTTGGATAATTTTCGTGTTACAATGGAAAAAAATAATAGTAATTATAAATACCTGCTAATGCAGCTTTAACAGATGTGCAACTTTTTGGTCTTCACCCATAAACATACATAGGTATTTTTATATCAGGAACTTACAGCAGCATATAAAAAGCAGGAAAAATAATGCAACGCGATTGAAATCGTCGGTATTTCATACCTATTAAAACACTAATACAATTTTCCCATAGAGTTTGAATGGCAATAGCAACTTAGGACGTCACTTGTTCGCCAACTAAATCAACTTTTTTTTTTTTTAAAGAAACAAAAAATCTAATTATTCTAATTATTCTAATCTAATTATTATCTTCGAATTATTTTTTAATGGCGTCACCATCCCTATTGTCACAGATAGATAGATAGATAGATAGATCAAGACGTTTATTTGGTACTGCAAGCACATACAAACAAGACTACCAAAAAATACAGAAATCAGTATAAACTTAAAAGTATAGTACATTGTTGTAGAGGCTGGAAAGTAAGCAATAGATGGACGAGTTTGTTTGAGGGCCGACGCGTAGCGGAGGCCCTCGAAAGTACGAGTCCATCTATTGCACTTTTGGCCGAGACTAAACATTGTGCTTTTCACGACTAATGCGAGGAAATCATTATTATCATCATCATCATCATAATCATCCATCCATCCATCCCGTCCATCCCGTCCATCCCGTCCATCCTGTCCATCCCGTCCATCCCGTCCATCCGACCATCCGTCCATCCGTCCATCTATCCCGTCTATCCCGTCCATCCATCCATCCCGTCCATCCCGTCCATCCCGTCCATCCGTCCATCCGTCCCGTCCATCCCGTCCATCCCGTCCATCCTGTCCATCCCGTCCATCTGCCCATCCGTCCATTCTGTCCATCCCGTCCATCCCGTCCATCCCGTCCATTCCGTCCATCCATCCCGTCCATCCGTCCATTCCGTCCATCCCGTCCATCCGTCCATCCGTCCATCCTGTCCATCCCGTCCATCTGCCCATCCGTCCATTCTGTCCATCCCGTCCAACCCGTCCATCCCGTCCATTCCGGCCATCCCGTCCATTCCGTCCATCCCGTCCATCAGTCCCGTCGATCCCGTCCATCCTGTCCATCCCGTCCAACCCGTCCATCCCGTCCATCCCGTCCATCCCGTCCATCCCGTCTATCCCGTCCAACCCGTCCATCCCGTCCATTCCGTCCATCCGTCCATCCGTCCATCCATCCCGTCCATCCCGTCCATCCGTCCATCCTGACCATCCCGTCCATCTGTCCATCCGTCCATTCTGTCCATCCCGTCCATCCCGTCCATCCCGTCCATCCGTCCATCCAGTCCGTCTGTCCGTCCGTCCGTCCGTCCGTCCGTCCGTCCATCCATTCATCCATCCATCCATCGCATGCAGCAGACGATTACTGTTGATTGGTCCAATAATGTCGTTTCAGCACGCCAGGAATGAAATTCAGAAATTATCTTTCAAAAAGTCGTATCGTATAAATGAAATACATATACTGATACGTCCTGTTTTCGATTAGTGTAACTTTGTTGTCGTGTTTGTGCGCCATAAATGAGTCAGCTGTTAAATGTACATATACAGTGGTGGTCATACAATTAAGAACGATTTGAAGTTTCCGATTTTTTTTTATGTAAATTTTGTCATATGTCTAGTTGTGTTCCTTCTTAGAAGTAACAAGTTATGTTATAAAATAGCCACATGGATAGAGCAAACGGGATTAAGAATAATAGTGTATAATTGCTAACATTTTTTTTTTACAAATTTTATTTGTTCTCTATACTAATAAATTCAAATATTAATGAAGCTGGACAAATAATTAAGAACGATTTATTAAACTGCTCGAGAGTTGTTTTATATGAAACTTAGATTAAATAAATCATATTAATGTGAAGTTGGTATAGAAAAAAAAGCAATTTAATACATTTGAACTAAAATTAATAGTTAGTAGCATGTCCACGGCTTTTAATTACGGCTTTACACCGGCGAGGCATTGAATCTATCAATTTTTGACATTTCGCAAGAGAAATAGAGTTCCATTCTTCTAAGAAAACGTCGTACAGCTCTCTCAAATTGCCACACTGTCGATTTGAAACCTTTTTCTTGACTTCGCACCAAAGATGCTCTATTGGGTTAAGATCTGGGCTGTTGGCTGGCCAATCTAAGACAGAAACTGATTGTGATGTGAGGAATTCCTTAACGGTGCGTGCAGTATGCTTTGGATCATTGTCGTGCTGGAATGTCCAAATAACTGGAAGCACGTTTTCGGCATATGGTAACATTGTTTCTTGCAGTATATTTTTGTATTGGAATTGATCCATGTTTCCTTCTATCAGCCTAACAGGTCCAACGCCATGTCCAGAAAAGCACCCCCAAATTTTCACATTTCCCCCGCCATGCTTTAATGTCACTTTTGTGTACTTTGGGTCGAATGCTTTATTCGGAGGGCGTCGTACGTATCGTTTTCCATCAGAACATACCCTATTTATTTTTGTCTCGTCAGAAAAAAGAACGTTTTTCCACTGTCTGACTGTCCAGTTTTCATACCTTCTTGCAAATGCAAGTCGGGCTTGCCTATGACATCGTTTCAACATAGGCACCTTCCTTGCTATCCTTCCGTTCAACTTATTTTCTACCAAACGCCTTCGAATAGTGCGTGCAGAGATTGCTGAAGGGTTGTTTTCGCCAAAATATTCTTTTCTCAACTCATTAGACCCTTTAAAAGGATTTTGTTTTGCCAAACGAACGATATTTCGATCATCTCGACGAGATGACTTTCTCTGTCTAGGTCCACGCGGAACGTTTGAAGTAGTTTGATACGTGGAAAAATGCTTTACGGCATGGAAAACCATTGTTTTTGAACATTGCAGATGGTCGGCTATCTTTTTATACGACCAATTCTTCTCGCGAAGTTTAATTATTACTTCTCTTGTAGATTTATCACAACTTTTATTTTTCCCCATTGTTTTTATACGAAGTAATCACTTTTAAGACTTTAACAGCACGAAATGGCGCCAAAATTATACGAATAATAATCTACAACCACAGAGCCACACAGTGTTCTCTATTTAAATTTGAAAAAATAATAAACTATTCAGCGTTCTTAATTACGTGACCAGCCAGTAAGTACTAATACTAGGTTCAGATCGAATGTATAAAGTTTCTCTATTAATTTTTTAGCCAACTATGTTGCATAAATGAATGTACCGGTAGTACGGAAAAGTTTTGCAATACCGAGAGAAATAAAAAAAATACGGGCAATTAGTTATACTTGTTACTTTGAAAAAATCATCTCAATAAATAATCGTTCTTAATTATATGGCCACAACTGTATAGGCAGTTTTGAGTACTGGATTTAGGTTATCTATGGCCACATTTTCGAGCAGTGTCGTGAAAAAACATTTTAAAGCACAGCACAGGTCATTTAGGTAATGTAGTGATAAAATATTTCAAAACGTAAATGTTCCTGTTATCAAATAAAAAGATAACACTGCATGGCCTTGCAATCCAATTAAACATTACCTAATTGAACCAAACTAAACCTATCTAGAGTTACCAAAGTCACCATTTCATAACACAATCAGGGCCCAATCGCATAACAAAATACAAGCAAATAGTATTGGTTAATTTCAATACAATATTGCCAATACTATTTACTTGTACTTTGTTATACAATTCGACCCTGATTTGTCGTTTACTTTGCATAAAATAAGCTTGACTTAACTTTTTTCGTTGATGCCATTTATGCAGATTCATACATTGCTTACTTAATTTCTCTAGCTATCAAGTAAAACAATTAGAAATTTGATATTTCGGTAAATTAGAAGTTGTGGTAGCCTAGTGATTTGACCCATGACCACTCTGAGGGTCGAGGGCTCGAGCCCGGGCTCACACCTCTGAGTTTTTCGGAATTTACGATGAAGGAAAATATCGTGAGCAAAACCTGCAACACACCTGCAAAGAAAGTCAATAGTGTGTGAAGTTCCTAATCCGCACTGGGAACTCCGACCCAAGTCTTCTCAATCTGCGGGGAGGTCTGTGCCCTGCAATGGCACGTATTTAGAATAGAATAGAATAATTTTTATTTCGGGCTGCATAGGCCCATATAAAAAATACCTTAAAGACTAACATACAGCATACAGCATATTTAGGCTAGGATGTCCTGTAGTTATTTACAATTAAACTTCAAGTTTGAGTTGAATGTATCTTTAAATTACTTCCTTCACACAATATAAATTTAAGTTGCTGTAAATATAATATTAGATGTAAATATTTTCCGTTAGTAGTTAACATAGGTTTTATTATGCACATAAAATGTAAGCAGTCAAATTTCAATTGATGATTACATACAGAGATTTCAACTCTTTTAAATCAACAATATTTCATCAAAAGTAAACTATTCTTATTCTTACATTAAAATACCAGTCAAAATTAAATGTTTACCATCATACCGGTCCCTGCTCCAACCATGAACAGTGACCGAAGTCCATCACTGACGTTTTGACTGAGGTTGCGTCCAACAAGCTGTGTGTCAGCTGACAGGCGGTTAACAAGTTCACCAGTTGATGTTCTACCAAACCATGCTGGCTCTTGTCGTAATATCGCTCCATATACTTGCTTGCGTAGCGCTTGCGTCATTCTTTGGCCTGAAGAAATGGAACTCGTAATTAGTTGAGGAAGTCTGATCATTGCCACTATCAGTGAGTAATTTAACAGTTGTTAGGGAAGTTTGTAAGTTATATGTTGCAGTATTCATGTAATTAATATCCTTGTAAGCCCTGGCATACTTTATAAAGAACAAATCAATTGTAAGAGTTATTGCCAAAAAAATAAAATGAATCAATAGTTAAGAACCTCAAATATGCTTAAACAATTTCGAAAATTACTAAACTAATGCTAATGAATGACTGTCATCTGGGTCTTAAGGTACTACACCACTTAGATAAAGTCAGGTCTCAGGAGGATTGAGGTTGTATTATAAAATAATTTTAATAGCTTGTTGTTATCCATGCAAAACGTTTTAATATAGAATATAATTTAATAGATGACACTTTTTACTACAGAAGATCAAATTTTAAGGTTTATAAACTTTTTCTGCTTTTTTTCATGTCTCTTAGATTTATACAAGTGTCAAAAATCAAGCAAACCGGCCTTATTAGCATGCAATAATTTATAGAAATAAATAAGTGTAATGGGGTAATTTACACTAATTGACTTCATACCAAACTAAGTTATGTTTGTGCTAGGGGTACTAGGGAATGGATAAAAATCCAAGTATATAATCATAGTACAAGCTTTGCTTAGTTTGGGACTAGGTTGATTTGTGTAAGATTGTCCCCTAATATTTATTTATTTATTTATTTAGGTACAAACATTTACATTCATACATACAGGCATTTGCCCATGCCAGGATTTGAACAGGACTGACTAACTACTATACTATTAGAATGTCAACTGGGGCCTGTTGCATAACAAAGTACAACTAATATTACAAGCAGAATTCTCGCTTCAGTTATATTAACTAGAAAGGGAGTTCCGCTTGTAATATAAGTTGTAATTACTTTGTTATGCTGCAGGCCCCTGGTGGAATCAAATGGTTATGAATGACTGCTTTCAAGGGTGGAACTGTGTATGAAGTCTTTGTAGTCTGCACTCGAAAAAAATGTGAATAAAAGGCCTGCAGCTCCAATAGGAGACCAAGTAAATCATTATCAAAGACAATTATTTGATAAATTAAATAAGCCTCAAAGTGGTCTTAGCCCAGGATCCCAAAACTGTTTGAAACACTCCTGGCCATTGTAAAAATTAGATGAATAGTTATATTTACCAGATATTGACATAAGATACACTCTGCCGAAGTTGCACAGCCCGCCAATGAGGAAAACTCCACACAGCATCAAGCAGAGTGTGTCCAGTTTTTCCCGAGCGGCACCCAAATCGCTTGTACTGCTGTAGATAATGTCCAGTACTTTTCCAAGTGAGAATGGTATTGCCATTGTGACACTCGAGGATATGATGAGGAAGCCAATAGCACCTAAAAGTTTAAATGGAATGATTTAAATGGCTAGATAAATTAAAAATCTTGTCTCCAGCTAATAATGTTTAGAAAAGAAATTTAAAAAAAATAAAACAGTCTAGGACTAGGATCACGCAACTATTTAAATTATTTTTTTTTTTTTTAATAATTAGGTTATATATTTATTAAAAGGAATTAGACCCGATTATTAGTTTTTATTATCTTAGTAAATAATAGAACACACTAACAAAATATGGATCATGTTGTCTGAATAAATAAAGTTTATTATTATTATTTTATTATTATTTACCTGTAAGAGTCCATTTTTCGGGCGCTGCTAATCCAAACAACCGTTTTAGTTCTGAAGTCTTTAACTTTACGTTAATTTTCTCAGACGAAGCAATCGCAGCCTTATCTTTTACAGTTTCGACGGGTGTACTATTGTTCTTAACATCGACTTGACTTGAGTAATACCTTGTTTTAGTGTGAAATAAAACATTTTTTGAAGTCCTTTCGTAATAATTCCTAAGGACTGGAACCCTGTGAGAGAAATATAACCTGTGTCCGCACTGATGACATGAATGCCTTGCAATGGGAACGCGAAACAATAAATTTGTATGCCTACTAGATATTTTCACGTCCAAACTAACGAGCAGTCGTTGTAGCATTTTTTAAAATTTAAAACTTTATTCGAAATGAAAATAAATAATTTCTCCCTGTCATGTCGTTTGTCCACTGCGTTTGTCAAATGTTATCTGTCACTGTCAGTCTGTCACGCACACAGCTGTCAGGCATTTTTTTTTTAATTTACGAAACTAAATACCATGACCTTGATACACCAACTATAGCCAAATATTTTGTAAAATCGTGATAAAATTAAACACAATGAGTTTTACAAATTAATGTGCCTAAATATTTTACGGCATGAAACTGGGAGAAATTATATCCTGGAAACAAACTGCAAATCAATCCTTTGTTAAAACTGCAAGACCAAGTCTTATGCAGGATGATGAGGAGCTACAATAAAACCACGATTGAGTTGATAGACAAACACATTTTTATTTCCAACCTTTGACCATCTAACAATCCAGTCATCCCGATAACTTTTGTATGTAGGCTGTCAATTAGTCGTTATATAACTTAAAAAAAAACAAGTAAAACGACTATGAAGAATAATCAATGATCAGAAGATAAACATGACCCGTAGTTTTCCACCCGGATTGAATGATAATAAAATAATACACAATCTGATAATTCAAACCCTTATGTCATTGCCATAAGTGTTCATTATTATCGTTCATTCTGGGTTAACAAATACGGGTCGTATTTTAACCTTTTGAACGCCAATGTCGGCTATAGACGACAATAAGGTAATACAAAAATTAACCTACCCGCATCCGAATAAAAATCAATTTAGTTCGTAACAAAAAACGATGTGTGGCGTTCAAAAGGTCTGTACCCAGATTAGACTGTTATAACTTTTATTGTGACCTTTTTATGAATATTTTTTTCCAAAAACAATCAAATACACAAATTTTGCAACTCCCCGCTGTATTTTATTATTGTTTTCTGACTCATGAACTATTCGGATGTTACCCTATAATAAACTTCGTTTTAGTATAGCAGTCGCAATAGTCAGCAAATAAATCATATCCTTATCGAGTCCGAGCTGATATCCACCACTTCTTTATAATACAGGTCTCTATTAAAAACAAAAAAAGATAATCATTTTAAGTTTAATATCCGCTAAGGTAGTCAGCTGCAGAGAAAAGGTACCCCCCTGTAACGGCGGCAACCATACCGGGGAGTACAGTCAGCTACAGAGAAAAGTACCCCTCTGTAACGGCGGCAACCATACCGGGGAGTACAGTCAGCTACAGAGAAAAGTACCCCTCTGTAACGGCGGCAACCATACCGGGGAGTACAGTCAGCTACAGAGAAAAGTACCCCTCTGTAACGGCGGCAACCATACCGGGGAGTACAGTCAGCTACAGAGAAAAGTACCCCTCTGTAACGGCGGCAACCATACCGGGGAGTACAGTCAGCTACAGAGAAAAGTACCCCTCTGTAACGGCGGCAACCATACCGGGGAGTACAGTCAGCTACAGAGAAAAGTACCCCTCTGTAACGGCGGCAACCATACCGGGGAGTACAGTCAGCTACAGAGAAAAGTACCCCTCTGTTACGGCGGAAACTATACCAGGGGGTTACCTTTTCTCTGCAGCTGGCCATACTTCCAAGTTCCAATGCTGACCGTACTTACTAAATTTCACATAATCTTACCTATAAGAACCTATATCCTGTTCTTTAACATAAAAAACACAAACTACTACATATATTATTTTAAATCTAAGACTTAGGATGTCATAGATACAGGATTTTATTTTAATTTACACAATTAATGTACATAAAAATTCGTTTCCATTATATTATCCATCCATACAAAAATCTTATCTTTAACAGTGTTGTAAATAAAACTATTAGTTAAAATACAACAAAATATAGTTCTATGCAACACAAAGCTAAATCTAAACATGTGATACACGCAGTTAACATCACTACATGATGATACTACACAATCATCTTACAACATGAAAGTTAATAAATAGTTAAATACGTCAAATTATATGAGTATACCTTCCAATTAAGCTGCGGCCCCACAATAGACAATTACTTAAGACAAATTGAAGTGTTACAACATTCAAGATAATATTATCTATTGTGAATATTGTGATAGATCTATAAAGTGCAAAACCAATTTATATACATTTAAAATTCACTTTGTATTGTTCCCCTAATGGCACATTATTACCGTTCAATATAAATATATATGGCTCTTAATACCTAACAATGTATAAATTCGCTACTGTAGAGAACTGGAATAAGTAGAAATGAAATTAAATTTAATGGGTTTATTTTTAATTTAACAAAAGCAAATTTCTAAATTATGTAACTAATTGATGAATTAACCAATTGAAATAACAATTATAAAGTTGTGACCAGACCTCATACTACATACGGAATTCGATTTTAGAACTTCGTATTGTGCCATTCCGTTCTTGATAATAGTATTAAACAGAAGAGTGAAAGGGATGGCACGATATGAAGTTCGAATTTCGTTGTAGCCCCTAGATTATTACGAGTAAGGACAGTGGCAGCGTAAAGGGGGGGGCGAAGGGGGCGGTGCGCCCGGGTGCCACGCACCATGGGGTGACAATGACAACTCACTCGTACATCTAAAGGAGGCACACAAAATCTCCCTCTTTAAAAACATAACAATAAATAATTCATGTGACAGAAGCTTTTCAAAGTTAAAATTAATTAAATCTTACTTAAAGCCCACAATAAGCCAAGCGTGACTAACCAATCTTTCGATTTTATCAATTGAAATAGACAGGGAAGTCAATTTTGATAATGTGATCGAATATTTTAGTAAAATAAAGTCTCATAAGCATGTTAGTTTGCTGTTTTATTTTAAGTAGGGGTGCTGAATACAAAATCGCCCGGGGTGCCAATCTACCCTACGCCGCCACTGAACAAGGAATGTGTTAGCAATCAGGCAAGCTAGATGACTCGATAACTATGATAAGATACATACTATGGTGAGGTACAAATTGAACTAATGGTTTAATAGGAAATTATTTAAGAAGATATCTTTCACAATAATATTTATGCAAATTATTAACTAATTAGGAACAACGCAGATAAAGAAGACTACTACATAGTATAATTTGTCATTTCATTTTACTTTGATTTAAAAAGACCCATTATGTTTAGCGATATTTTTTTATCCGAAGAATATTAAGTAATAATAAATAAGCTCTTATTGCACATCAAAATTATATTAACGAATACTGGTGTACTTTCTGCAACATCTTTAAATCGATTTCCCTCTATAATTTGTCATGGTTATAAAATGGTAAAAAAATGTTTTACTGCGTATAGTAGACTTTGTAATATAGTGTTTTGGACCGCCATAAACTGTAGGTGTTGTCGAATTTGAGTAGATATACACCTTCCCCCGGATAAGTATGGGAGCCGGCATACACCTGAAATGAATAAATGTTTATTAAATGCACACACATGGTAGTTGAACCCGTTAACTTATAGTCCGTATTCATTTATTTATTTGTATTCAAACAATTACAGACCATAACAGAAAATATTATTAGAACTAATATAAAAACGGAATGGGGTTATGTAACCACACTCTCGCAAAACCTCAAACACAGATCGGGCATCAACACCCATCTACTGGCAAACATATCAAACACAAACAACCATTTTATATTAATCCAATTGTTGATTTAACTGTAAAATTAGTTTTTAAAAGCTTTGAAATAAATAAATAACCCATAGGATTGACTAACAAGTGAAGTCTTAGTTCATTATATATTAGAATACTGTACACATTCGAAGCCTAAGTTAGGTTCTCATTGTGTCGCTTTAGTAACGGACGCGCCTTTAGTTAAAATAATTAGCATACGTCGCACTCGAGGGGGCAGTTGGTAAGGTTTACAAATTACACATTATGTAGACAATTTAAGATCGATACATGATAACGGGTATATTACAAATACTAAGTACGTATACTCGTTAAATAAAATGTTTTTTGTAAACCATATCAAACGACGTGGTCGCAAAATGCCCGCTGGAGTGCGACGTATGTTAATTAGATATTAAGTTAGTTTAGATAGGTAAGAGACTGAAAACCAGCGGGCTAAAGGACCCTTATTTCCTATTTATACCTATTTATCTCATACTTATAAAATAAACTAGGTAATGTGTGCTAATTTCGTTAATTTAACCTTTGTAAAAAAATTGTTTTATTTTATTATTATTCTCTTTATTTATATTTTTTCTCTTAGGTTAGATTTTTACAATAATTATACAAAAAGTAAAATATAAAACTATACATACAAAACGTAAAATCATTATAAAAACCTAACCTAGGGTGCCACCGGCAGCGAGGCGGGGCCTAAGCTATCGGTGGTTAGGGCGACAGAGAGAGGAACCTCCTGACTATCCGCGCAGTGTCCAGGAGTACCGCCTTCTGTATCTGACCCTTGATCCAGCCATCTAGCGAGAGTCTCTTGAGGTGTTGGTTGAGACTCTTCGCTATCAGACCGTTCGCAGAAACGACTATCGGGACAATGATCGTCGAATCACCATCCCACATGGCGGTTATCTCGTGAGCTAGGTCAAGGTACTTGCTGGCTTTTTTGTCCTTCTCAGCTTTCACGATGTTCTCGTCATGGGGGATGGTGATGTCGATGAGCATTGTCTGGCGTTTCAATCGATCTGTCAGCACGATATCAGGCCTATTGGCTAAAATAGTCCTGTCCGTGATAACAGACCGATCCCAATAGAGCGTGGCACGACCATTTTCCAGAAGTGGCGCAGGTATATACTTGTAGTAAGGCACTTCATTGCTGGTGAATAATTAATTAATAATAATAATTACAACAAAAAAAAAACTATGAGGTAATCGCGTCATGACAGCACATAAAAGCACATATGTCAATTGATTGGTGGTCAAGAAATACTTATTGATAAAGGTTAAAGTGAGCAAAAGGTTAAAGTCCCGACCTCGGTGTGGCAGTCTCTACGGAATATGGGGACGACGATGCTGACTGAGGGCCTCTGGTGTGCCAGTGCGCGTCGGTCGGATCCCACTTCTGGGTCACCTCCTTCATTTATCGTGAATTCTAAAAATAAATATTTGACTTAGAAGTATTCACCTTATCAATATACAACACTGACGTGCTAAGCGCAAAAGCGGTATCTCAGAGGAAGCTAGTTTCGAGAAAATCAAAGTTCTGTCAAAATAGCTTTCTTTTTATTTTACAATTTTTTTTTCAATATTATTTATTGAAAACTTTGGATGTTTGTTACCATATCACGCAAAAACAGCTCGATAGATTTGTGTGAAATTTGGCAAACATATAGAACTTGGATACTTTTATTCCGTAAAATATCATTATTCTTCCCGCAAGATAGCGACAGCGAATTCTCCGCAAATGAAGTAGCGGACAATGGCTAGTTAATGAAAATTTGAAAATACTAAATTTAAACCTTATACGAAATTCGAATCGTGCCAGCCCTTTCACACTTCTGTTTAATACTATTAGCGTAAACAGAACGGCACGATACGATGTTCGAAAATCGAATGTCGTAGTATAAGACCTGTACCTTCGTCGCCGTATCCGTCGTCGTCGGCGTCATCTTCCTCGTCGCTCTCCGACACATGCACCGTCACCTCCGTCGTGGCCGATTTACTCCACTCGAAGTACAAGCCGAAACCTGGAAAGGAAATTATGTACGTAACAGTAACGTGTGAGTTAAACACTACATCAGACGAGCAAGAAAAATTATGCAAGTTGCATTACATTTGACGGCCCTAAGAGCCATATCACACTAGCGATTTGCGAACGCATTCGCGGCGAATCCGTTGCGCGCTCGCGGCAAACACGCTGCGCGTTCGCTTCGCTTCTAATACGTTCGCAAAACGCCAGTGTGATATGGCTCTAAAGATAATTAGTACAAAATTGTCATTCGAACGTCACAATGTAACGTAACTTGCATTCTTATTTTTGCTGGTCTAAGCTGGGCTTTTTAAAGCCAGCAAAAAAAATGGACCAGAAGGCATGTTGTCTAACGCGCGAGCGCTTGCTATGGCATTCACTATCTCTTTCTGTGAGCATCTTATACCGTTTGACAGAAGGAAATAGTGTGGATAGCAAGCGCCCGCGTGTTAGACATTAAGGGCCTACCGAGCTTTCCACGCTAATCGATTTTGGGTGGGCGATTTCGAGCGTGGGGGAGGCACGATGGCTCAAGATAGGTTGGTTGGACTGCGCGTGTTTTTGGGTATTTTCATCTTATTACTAAAACAAATACATATTTTAAAAATGTAGCAACACTACGCCCTAGAAAACATCTTGTTTTATTAACATTCAAAAAGTCACGATCTGCCGTGCAGTATTAGCGTCGTACTACGAATTTATTTTATTTTTTAGAGACGACTTCGGATTTTTTTCTATCGAGCGAACTAATAAGTAATCGTGTTTCGATAAACACTCGTCATTAGAGTGAATCCTCAAATATCTTACACATGAATTTCAAGACTATAGCTTTACTTGTAATGATACAGCACGAGATTAAATGAATGCAATAAATGCGCCAAAAACACGGTAGGCCCTTAAGCATACAGTACTCACCTATGTCATAGTTGTCGGTGGCGAACTCCCAGCAGAGGCACTTGGCCCGCTGGTGCGTGGGCACCCGCACGGTGACCGTCTCGCCGTGGCCCACGGTGAGGCGCCCGCCGCCGGCGCCCGCCGTCTCTTTGAACTGCGCCACTTCGCCGCGCGTCCACATGTTCGCTTCTTCTATGTGGGGGAAGATTTCTAACAAACAGACCAGAGGATATAGGTAACGCCAAGAGAGTCGAGGCGAATGATTACACACACAGCTACATAAAGTACCGATTGCAAAAAAGGTAGTGAATTAATGAAATGAGTGAGTGAATGAAAATGTGAGTTATATCCCATATTTTAACCCCAACGCCTAACTACTGACAAAACAGAATAATAATATCCAGGAACTAAATTTTGGATTTATGTTTGGGAGTTAAATAAAGAAATATATACCAACAAATAAAAATCTTTTAGTTTGTAGCCTTCGTAGGGTCAAGTTTGCGTTGAAAATGTACAAAAAACATATATCTACCATCGTCGTCCGAGTCTTCTTCGACTTTGGTGTCTTCTTTCTGGTCCAGAAGGTCGGCAGACTCGTCTTCTGGTCTGAAAACATAAAAACATAAATTTGTAAATACACAGTTCATACAATGATTAATTACCTAATTACAGTTACTATTATGATAGTAAAATGAAACGAACAACACGCAATATACTATACATGTCTAACAAGAAGTAAAATACTAGTCTAAAAGGTTTAACCTAAATGTAGGTATTTTTGACATAAACTAGAGTGATCCGCATAAGGGCCTAAGCACACGGCGTTTTTAAACGCGCCGTCGACGCGCGTTTGTATTGATACAAACGCGATACGCACGCGGGTTATTATGGCTGTTCTATGGAATGAAAAACGCGCTGTAAACGCGCGTTCCTAAAATGCGCGTCGACGGCGCGTTTAAAAGGCCCCTCTTGTATGCGATATAAACTGTCTGTATAGACAAGTCAACATTTCATATATGTATAACAAAAATGATATACTTAGTGCCATATCAGTTCTGTACACTACTACATGCAAGAAGAGCCTATCTGAAGGTTTCCACTTCAATTTCTACTCAGTGTATTATCGGACTTTACAGGTGCTATCATTGACATCAAATAACGAGATCCACCTACCCTGTATGAGCCTGCTCAACATCCAATGTGAAACTGGTATCCCTGCAAAACGACATAATAACTGTGCCACCATAACTTATATCTGAATATAAGACAAAAGCCCTGATTAACTGACTTACTGAATCACTAAATGATGTGGTCACATTCCACTTAAATGGTTTTTTTTTTAATTTGTTGAGCCATTAAGTCCCTCGTATGCGTTATAATTATAACAGAACTGAGGACATTATCCATTTCATTATCAGATGATACAAACTTGATGTATAAATTCATTAGACATGCTTTTGTATACAGAGGCACTGTGCAAGGCAATATGTAATGTAGTTTTTATGATGCAAAGAATTCATATGTGACTAACCCATACCCTTTTTGCCCCAAAGGCGTAAAGAGTGTATTTTTTCTGTTTTCTAAGCAGAGTTACACGCACCAACAGATAATACCAACACTTTAATTTATGAGCATAAAAACACTTACTTGTTATCCAAATCAGATGTATCAAAATCACCACTATCAAGTAATTTCACAGGATTTCCGTTTTCCTTATCAATATCCTCAGTACTCTTTATATTTGAGTTGGCTAGCCGCTGGTCGACAGCCAACTGCTGTATGTACTGCTGGTAATGTTGGTCTTGGAGTTGTCTGATGAGGACTGCTTGCTGGTCGAAGTTTCCGGGGAATTGCTGTTGTGCATACTGTAAGAACTGATCATAGGTTTGTGCGTTGAGTGCATCCTTGATTTTCTGCCTGAAATATTGTAAATACAGTTTAGTATTAATGTAATATAATAGGATTGTTCCTTAAGTGTCTGAGATGGCTCGATAGAAGCAACTATTTATAATACAAATTAAAACCCCTTCAAACACTGATTTGGTTACTTACACTTGTTGCTCTTCAGTTAATTTAGTGCTTTGTTGTTTTTGCTTTTCAATATTTATCCTACTTTGCAGCTCTACATTTGCTTTTTCTTCTTTCTGTTTCTTTTCCCTTAAAACCAAAGAAAGTCTATTAGATTCGTAATGTTTTTTTGTGACATTGCCTTAACCTTTTAAAACCCGAGCACTACCAACAAAAGTAAACCCAAGAACTTTATGAATATTTGCGTTTGGCTCCATTTGGCTTGACAGTACTTTTTTCGCTGCCTACCCCGGTAGCTGGCGGGAGTTGAAAGGTTAAATTTCATTTTGTTATTGTTAAAGTAGATGAAACACTTCTAAACTGTCATAATTCTGCTTTTACTACTGAGAACTGAAATGACCCTAATTGACTTGCTTTAAAATAGACATCAAAATTTAACCTTTATCCTTAAAATTGGCAGTCAAAAGGTTAAATTAGTAAACTATCTAAAATGTTTTTATAAAAGAAAAATTACACCCTTATTGTTGATGATATTTGATTTACCTCACTGCCACCATAGCTTAGAAGTAGGTAAATATCCACTTTGCAAGATTTGTTTACTATTGTTAGTTAATTATTTACAAGTGAAGGTAACAATATAAGAATATTAATAAAAATAGAGAAATGCTTACTGTTGTTGCTTTTTATCTTCAAAATCCTTCTGTACTGCTTCCACATATGGTTTGAACAAAGGGCATAATCTGCAAGATAACAGAACAACCACAGATCACTAATACTGCCATTGTATGATGAAAAGGAACAATTGGTAATCTGTTCCAGACAGAAAAAGCCTAAGTGCACACTTGTTCTTTGTAAACTTATGCTGTTTTTTTTTTGAGCAAGTTTGCAGTTGTGCCTTTTATATATACAACGGCCGAATAAAACTGTAGTTGAATTATCTACAGGGTGACCATTTTTGGTAGATTTCTACCATCTGGGCGGTGAAATATTTTGCATTAAATGAAAACAATCTTTTTTTTTTTCTATTGTCTCCATAGGGACGGAAACAAGACAATAAAATAAAAAAAAAACAATTTTTTTCAATGAACTAAAACAATTACTTTGCTCACCCGCGACCTTACAATAGTTACGTTTATGCAAGAAATGTGCGTTCATGCAGTTCCTCCACCTCCACACTGTACGAACACACACAAATCACATAAACCCAACCATCACCACCACCAAGCTACACTGACGCGTTTCGAACTCAACCAGAGCTCATCTTCAGAGTTACCACAACCGTATGCTATGCTACCAAACGTTAAACTAACAAACCAAAACAAATGTTTTAACTTGTCACTGTAACTTCTCAAGTACCCACTTTATTTTTCTTATTCTCAAACTACCCCACAAAAATTAACTTTTATTGACATATTTAAAACTACCTTGAATTTTTTTTTGTTTATTTATTTATAAGGCATATTTAATTAATACTAACTGTTCAAATTCGACCCAAGCCGCAGTAAAGGAGAAGATACTAAATTTACCTGTTCATTAATAATAGACCCCATAGTGTTGTACCTAATTATTTCCATGCATTCCAGAGCATCCAGACGCAACCCCTTGCCGCAATAATGTAACACTTCATAAGAATCTGAATCTAACAATGAATGATTTGATTCCAACAAATGTTTTGCAAAATTCGATCTATCTGGATGCTCATTCCTATATGCCGAAACATGCTCTTTAAATCTAGTATTAAAACTTCGGCCTGTCTGTCCTACGTATATCCCATTGCAGTCATTACAAGTAAGCTTGTATACCCCCGATCTAGTTCCCTTATCTACCTGTTCTTTGTGGTTACATAGCCTAGAGTACAAAGAGTTGTTAGTCTTAAAGGCAACATTAATATTGTTTGATTTTAAAATGCCATAAATCTTATCAGACAAACCCCCGACGTAAGAGATGCTAGATCTATATTTGTTAGTAGACTGAGAAGGTAACGCAGCGTAAAGCATGCTATTTACTAACCGTGCCTGCTTCTTTTGAACTAAACTATCTACCATTGATTTTGTATAACCATTTGAGATTTGAAAAAAAATTCAAGGTAGTTTTAAATATGTCAATAAAAGTTAATTTTTGTGGGGTAGTTTGAGAATAAGAAAAATAAAGTGGGTACTTGAGAAGTTACAGTGACAAGTTAAAACATTTGTTTTGGTTTGTTAGTTTAACGTTTGGTAGCATAGCATACGGTTGTGGTAACTCTGAAGATGAGCTCTGGTTGAGTTCGAAACGCGTCAGTGTAGCTTGGTGGTGGTGATGGTTGGGTTTATGTGATTTGTGTGTGTTCGTACAGTGTGGAGGTGGAGGAACTGCATGAACGCACATTTCTTGCATAAACGTAACTATTGTAAGGTCGCGGGTGAGCAAAGTAATTGTTTTAGTTCATTAATATGGACCTCCGCAAAGTAACGCCTGATTCAATAAATTAAATTTTTTTCATTTAATGCATAATATTTCGCTGCCCAGATGGTAGAAATCTACCAAAAATGGTCACGCAGATTATCTATCATCAAAAACTGAAGTCTAACATACCAGATAAGAAAGATTGCATTAAATGATTCACTGATACCTCTCTAAAGTGTGCAGAAACCCAGCCATGGCTTGTAATTGCGACATTGTCCCAAGTGCATGCCAAGCCGCTCGCCGGTCTCGTCCTATTACATCCAACACCCCTAGAGGTGGTGCCGAGTTCAAGTCCAGAGTGCCATGGGCTGCTTGCTGAGTATATGCTACTAATTTAAGTCGGTCCTCATAACTCAGATGTAGGGCTTTTCCTTCTTTGTCTGGATTTTAAAAATAATAAAAAGCAGGAATTTTTTATTAAATTTTAAGACACATGTTAATAATTTATGAATAATAATTAACAGAATTTAAAAATCGAAGTAATTCAGGTAAATTGTAAGCTTTATTAATACACTCTTTTTCTTTGGGCAGTTTTATAAAAAGGAAGTTAAAATATAATAATTAATAAAATGGTATGTATGGTTATTGCAAGAGTATTCATGATCTGATAACAAAATTGATTTAAGAAAACATGTAAACATTAGTGCGTTCGGTTGAATGCGAAGCTAATAAAATAGTAAGTAATAAAACATATTATACAATAAAACCGTTTAAAAATTTCTTGCTCTATCACTTGGAATACGTTACTATTCCACAGTTATTTAAGTAACAATGAACAACAAAGATTGTACGGTTCTCAAGCTTATATTCATAGAAAATAACGAATTTACCTTTGTAAAAGGCGAGTCCTTGTTTATACATTTCTTTTAAAGGTATACCCCATTTTCTTTCTTCGCTCTCCATTATACCTTCATCAGTCTCTAATGGTACTTTCTCTGTGCTAACTCTAGTGCTATTTTCCATCTTATTTTGCATTTTTATTCTCCACGACGAACCAGATAATTTCGATTCTCTGATTTCGCGAATTTGCTGCTTGACTTGACAGCCAAGCAAGACAGGCAAATGACGTGCACGAATTTAGTGTTGCATCAGTAAAAAAATAAACGAACTGAAATATGAATGGCTGTCAAACGCACGGGCAGGCCTCTTGCGTGCCATGTACTTACGCGCGATATTTACCTACCGCGGGGACGATCTGCTAAGATCGAAATTTCAGTAGGTTGTCACAAGCGCGCGCCGACGCACGTTCATTCGTGTTCCACGGAAAAAATATGCCGCCTTGACTTTTATAAGTGAATGGTGAAACAGGGGGCAAATTTGAATATGACTATGCTAAAATTAAGAGGGTACGATGGCTCAAAATTCAGAAATAGGTATTTTAATGAAATGTCGCTGTCTCGCCCGAACCCCTCCGTGTCAGTACAGCGAGAGCGGGACAACTGCACCTCAGACCGTTAATAGGCGCGTAAAATTGATCAAAACAGCATTTCGTAATCCCCTGGTTTCTTCTCGAAAACTGGACCAATAAATTTATTTTTTTCATAAATAATTAGAGGACAGATTTAGCTATGCCCCTATGTTTTCCTATTTTTGTTTATAGGAGGGATTCTTTTCTGATGAGTGTCTGAAAATGACGTTGAAATTGGGCAATTTTTTCAGTTTTTGAAAGCTCATATTTTTTATGTTAATTGAAATATGGAAAAAAACGAAACATAGGGGCATAGCTGTGGTAGATACAGATTACACAGTAAAAAAAATTTGGCTCTAAAGCCATTATCCAGGGAGGAAACAGGGGATTACGTTTGTATGGAGAAATGGTGCGCATCGTACCCTCTTAATAGCTAATATAACAATTTAGGAGTTCGTATCGTGCTGTCCCTCTTACTTTTCTATAAAAAGCTATAAGCGTGAGCGGGGTGGCACGATGCGAAGTACGAAAATTGACCTTCGTATCTAGTATAACGCTAGGGTACTGTGAGCATGACAATTTATTCTGCGCATTACAATAAAATATCCTTTTTGTTAGGATTCCAGAGCTAAAATGGCAAAAAGGGAACCCTTTTAGTTTCGCCATGACCGTTTGTCCCTTTGTCCGTCCGTGGCTAAGCTTAGGGAATATTAGTGCTAGAAAGTTTGCATGGATATATGTATATAGCAATTATCCCGACAAAATGGTAAAACAACATGTAGAAAAAAAAAATATTTAAAACTAAATACAAACTGAAATATAGATGCACAGAAAAAACCCCAGAAAAAAGACCAATGCTGGGAATCGAACCCAGGTCCTCAGCGTTCCGTGCTGCGTGCTTACCCCTACACCATCACTGGTCTAGAAGTTAGCGACGAATCTTTCCCATACATCGTACACTTCAGTCTGTTATAATCACATTAGGCAGTGATAAAGCGCATCTATGTTAGTGCCCTCTACCGAGAGACTTCAACACTCCTTCGGAGCTACCCGCTCACCTGGACCAAGAGATGGCGCTACTAGGCCAACTTTTACAAGTTAAGTATGAAGTATCTTTTTCTATTTATTTTTTATTTTCTTCAACTTCATTTTTTTTTTTTTATTACTTTTACGGTCATCCCGTGAAACCATATATTTCAAACTAAATCCAGGTGAGCGGGTAGCTCCGAAGGAGTGTTGAAGTCTCTCGGTAGAGGGCATTAACATAGATGCGCTTTATCACTGCCTAATGTGATTATAACAGACTGAAGTGTACGATGTATGGGAAAGATTCGTCGCTAACTTCTAGACCAGTGATGGTGTAGGGGTAAGCACGCAGCACGGAACGCTGAGGACCTGGGTTCGATTCCCAGCATTGGTCTTTTTTCTGGGGTTTTTTCTGTGCATCTATATTTCAGTTTGTATTTAGTTTGAAATATATGGTTTCACGGGATGACCGTAAAAGTAATAAAAAAAAAAATGAAGTTGAAGAAAATAAAAAATAATTAGAAAAAGATACTTCATACTTAACTTGTAAAAGTTGGCCTAGTAGCGCCATCTCTTGGTCCAGGTGAGCGGGTAGCTCCGAAGGAGTGTTGAAGTCTCTCGGTAGAGGGCATTAACATAGATGCGCTTTATCACTGCCTAATGTGATTATAACAGACTGAAGTGTACGATGTATGGGAAAGATTCGTCGCTAACTTCTAGACCAGTGATGGTGTAGGGGTAAGCACGCAGCACGGAACGCTGAGGACCTGGGTTCGATTCCCAGCATTGGTCTTTTTTCTGGGGTTTTTTCTGTGCATCTATATTTCAGTTTGTATTTAGTTTGAAATATATGGTTTCACGGGATGACCGTAAAAGTAATAAAAAAAAAAATGAAGTTGAAGAAAATAAAAAATAATTAGAAAAAGATACTTCATACTTAACTTGTAAAAGTTGGCCTAGTAGCGCCATCTCTTGGTCCAGGTGAGCGGGTAGCTCCGAAGGAGTGTTGAAGTCTCTCGGTAGAGGGCATTAACATAGATGCGCTTTATCACTGCCTAATGTGATTATAACAGACTGAAGTGTACGATGTATGGGAAAGATTCGTCGCTAACTTCTAGACCAGTGATGGTGTAGGGGTAAGCACGCAGCACGGAACGCTGAGGACCTGGGTTCGATTCCCAGCATTGGTCTTTTTTCTGGGGTTTTTTCTGTGCATCTATATTTCAGTTTGTATTTAGTTTGAAATATATGGTTTCACGGGATGACCGTAAAAGTAATAAAAAAAAAATGAAGTTGAAGAAAATAAAAAATAAATAGAAAAAGATACTTCATACTTAACTTGAAAAAAAATATCCAAACTGCCAGCCCTTGTCACTGTCAGCCTTTGAGTATTTAGACTGAACGGAGATGTTATCGCCCGTAGGTTGCTAAGAAATTTTTCTGCCAAAACTCGCGGGGGGGGCAATGCACTCACACACAAGCAATTTAACTACAAATGAAAACAGAGCAATGTTTGTACACACGCACACAAACCGAATTCGTCAACACAACAATGATCGCCATGCACACAGTGAAAACATCTCGTCTATACATGTCACACGTACGTCACACATAGACAACAATCTAGAAACAACTAGTGTTAGGGCCATGTCGATAAGAATGTCGATAAGCATTCACTCGTTCATACATTCAGTCGTTCAATCAATCCCAATGTTGGTACTAATTTAACCTTTCAGCATCAGCAGGAAGTTGAAAAAATTACAATGTTGATTTTATCACCGTTGAATTTAGGCACCCGTAAACACTGCCATACACACGTTCTCGTTACGCCGCCTTTATTAAATAAAATATCATAGTAAGTACCTAGTTACTTTGTACCGAGCGCTTATAGCCACGTTACGGAATCGAAACGGGGGCGAATAGAGCGGGCGGCGCGTCACAGCACTCACTCAACCAGCGACCGAACTGCGCGGCGTGCGGCATGGAACTGCGTAGTTTTGTCTGGCGAAGATTGGTTAGCGGCGCTTGGCTGTGTGCGTGCGTCGATTCGGGTGCTCTAGTATGAAGTAGAATCACTGCCTGTTACTTGTATTGAATCATTAAAAAGTATTTGTTAATACTTTCACGTCAATTTTTTTAACGAGATGGATACTTTAAACATACGTTTATTACTAACCATACATTTCCATTTTATTAGTAACCTTTAAAATATGAAACCATGATAAGACCAATCATTCACTGATTCATTCACTCAATAGTTTATCGATTGTGGAAATATGTGTGTCCCCTCTCTAGTCGATACTAGTCCGGTTATCGGTGTGGCCAATTATTTAGTAAGTAAAAATGGCCAATATTACTAGTGGTCGGTGAAATACCACTTAAATAAAAAAAATAGCTAAATCTATTTAGAAAAATAAAAAAGAGAACGAAGCTTCGTCCATAGTTAAATAAAAATAGCAATTAAAATAGTAACGATTCTTAGAATTACTGTCTGTTTATCTGTGCGTTTATTCGTGGTAATCTCCGAAGCGGCTTAAACTATAAGGATGTGATTTTCACTTATTTGTTAATCTCATTAGTCTAATATTTAATTTACGAGTGAGGGGGAGTGGGGGGGGAGGAGGTGCGGGAGTTTCAAAGGGGGGATGAAAATTTCATTGATTTTGCCGTAGGATGCACCGTTTTCAAGATATTTGACAAAACACCGGTTCTCGTCCGATCAGCGAGGTTAAGCAACGTCGGGCGCGGGGATGGGTGACCGCCTGGTTTCATTTTTGTTTTTTGAATGTTTTGTTATGACGTGGTCACGTTAAACTATCGTCCGTAAGCCGACTTTACAGACAACCGGTTTTTATTTAATAATTATCTGGCCAGTAGTTTTTTGCCAAACCACTTGATATATATTTTTTACTGTATTAAATTTGATATAAAATTATTTTAATCCGTTAAACAGATGGGTGATGGTAGCTTCTTCTTTATTATTATTATTTATTTATTTAAGGTTTACCAACAATTGTTAGCACTAGTTACATCAGAAATTGTTGCTTGTATAAACATGTTGAGCTGAGTGTCACAATCACTTATATCTTATAGGTATAACCGCATACAAAACAAAACTGAGCTAGTTCTAGTGCGGATCTTAGATTATTAGACCAGGCGCCGACTGCACTTTTTTGTCGCTTCGTTCGAGTCGAATGCTATAGAATTGTTAGGAATTTTTAATTGAGAGATGAAAACTTGTTTTTTGTGTTGATGGTACAAGCGGTGGCATTTTGAATGGTGAGGTCGCTTTCATATAATTCCAGCACAAAAATCAATAGCAAACGAGGTGATAAACAGTTGCAGTCAGCGCCTGGCCTTAAAGTCTACATGGATGAAGTCAATCAAACAATGTAATGAATGTATAACATCAATCAAAATATTAAATAATTTATATTTTACCTCGTTAATAATTAATTGATTTATAAAAATTAAAAATAGCCATGTGGCTATTTTTACAAAAAGCTGGCCACACTAACTGACAATAATATTATTATAAACTTCACGTATTTTTACTATTAATCAACAATAATTACTTTACGAAATACTTCCAGATGAAAAGTTACGTTGTCTTTTTGTAGACTCGACGTGTCAGACATTTTTTCACGCCCGAATTCTTTGCATTTTGGTCATTTTTGTGGGAGCTCATTCACTGACGCGTGCCGTTTTGAAATGTCACGAGAGGCGAGCGAAACAGTTTTGTATAACGGTTATACCCGGCGGGTTCATACATTAGGCAGAGGGGAAATGCGCTTCAAGGCGCCTCCCTTCAGTCTAAATACTCAAAGCTGTCGGCACGCACACATTCTTAAGGAGACGGAGTAGTATAATCTGTGGCTATAATCGCGGAAGTACAGCTCGCGCGATAAGAGTTTGGCTTTGACCGTTATTGCGCATTGGGTATCAACGGGGCTGCGGGGTTTGCGCAGTAATCCCCTCCACCCGAAGGTCAAAGCCAAATTATTATCGCGCGAGCTGTACCAAGATTTTGTACGGGATGCAGTATCTGTTACGAAGTAACTATTAAGTGATCTGTGGCACGGGTCAATCAAACGAATAAAATTGTTTTAAGGCCACCACAACAAACTGAGAGAGCGGGGCGCCGATGAAGCGTACTCAGCGCGGTCAATAAGGGTATGCGCGCACGAGCAACTTTTGTCTCCGCGACTATTTTATCAAGTCTATGGGTTAGCATGGAAGTGCGCACACGCACGCACACGCACACGCACGGGATACAAATACGCATAACACAAAAAAAATCGCCTTGCGACTAAGTTGCTCGTGCGCACATACCCTAACGCTGAATCAAATACTGTGTGCCGAGCTCGCTTGGTGCCGAGCTGCCGGTATACATGTGTCTTCTTTATTCTTAGTTGGACACTCTTGTCTGAGTGCAAAGAGTATTGTAATATTATATGAACAAGAGTGGCAACTCTATGGTCAAATTTGCATGTATGGAAGGTGCTGCTGCCCTACGCCCTGGTGAAGAACTAATGTGACGTATCTATAGATGTATACCTATCTATATGTATATGTTGGTAGTGATGTACAGCTATAATTACTAGATAGGCTAATTGCCACTATTCGTATTTTAGCCGTCTAATTCAAATCAGCATATACGAAGTATAAGCGGCTAAACCCGATTTGCACTATACGGCTAAAATACGAACATTGGCAAGTGGCCTATCAATTAAAGCCCTTGACCGTACAATTTGGTACGCCATGGCCATGACCGATGAATGACAACTGACAAGTTTGACAAGTCAACCAAGATGGCCGCTAATTTAGTTCTTTACCAAACAACCAGAGATCGCTGTAGTCGCATGAAAAGTGTGATATATGTAAGTGTGCCCCCCCTGTCTGAGTGGTCGTGGTTGCGCAGACGAGGTACTACAGTACTCTGATCTGAACCAGAAATTCATTTAGCGACAAACAAAAAAGTTACTAAGAATATACACCGTGAAATTTTAGTGGTTGTTTTCCCGAAACGAGGTGATTTAGTATCGATTGTACAATCGATTTATAATTACTATTTTGACTAGAGTCAAAAATCCAATTGTGAAAAACGAAAGTCGAAAATGACCGCAAACCAATATTCACGCTTCGTTGGTACCTAACCTATCGTACGATCTTACGCTACTTGTACCAACGAAGCGTTACTATTGGTTTGCGGTCATTTTCGACTTTCGTTTTTCACAATTGGATTTTTGACTCTAGTCAAAACAGTAATTATAAATCGATTGTACAATCGAAACTAAATCACCTCGTTTCGGGAAAACAACCACTAAAATTTCACGGTGTAGAATACATCTGACACCGAAGAAACTTTAAATTTCACCACCGTCACCGACCGTTGAGCAAATTAGTGTTGCCGGATAATTCGGGATAATCGATAGTTTTTTTTTTCCCCTAATTAATCTACATACTTTGAGTATTTAGACTGAAGGGAGGCGCCTTGAAGCGCATTTCCCCTCTGCCAAAGGTATGAACCCGCCGGGTATAACCGTTATACAAAACTGTTTCGCTCGCCTCTCGTGACATTTCAAAACGGCACGCGTCAGTGAATGAGCTCCCACAAAAATGACCAAAATGCAAAGAATTCGGGCGTGAAAAAATGTCTGACACGTCGAGTCTACAAAAAGACAACGTAACTTTTCATCTGGATGTATTTCGTAAAGTAATTATTGTTGATTAATAGTAAAAATACGTGAAGTTTTTTTTTTTTTGGAAATTATGGCTTGGTTACGTGAAGTTTATAATAATAATATTATTGTCAGTTAGTGTGGCCAGCTTTTTGTAAAAATAGCCACATTGGCTATTTTAATTTTTATAAATCAATTAATTATTAACGAGGTAAAATATAAATTATTTAATATTTTGATTGATGTTATACAATCATTACATTGTTTGATTGACTTCATCCATGTAGACTTTAAGGCCAGGCACTGACTGCAACTGTTTATCACCTCGTTTGAGTGCTATTGATTTTTGTGCTGGAATTATATGAAAGCGACCTCACCATTCAAAATGCCACCGCTTCTACCATCAACACAAAAAACAAGTTTTCATCTCTCAATTAAAAATTCCTAACAATTATATAGCATTCGACTCAAACGAAGCGACAAAAAAGTGCAGTCGGCGCCTGGTCTAATAATCTAAGATCCGTACTAGAACTAGCTCAGTTTTGTTTTGCATGCGGTTATACTTATAAGATATAAGTGATTGTGACACTCAGCTCAACATGTTTATACAAGCAACAATTTCTGATGTAACTAGTGCTAACAATTGTTGGTAAACCTTAAATAAATAAATAATAATTATAAAGAAGAAGCTACCATCACCCATCTGTTTAACGGATTAAAATAATTTTATATCAAATTTAATACAGTAAAAAATATATATCAAGTGGTTTGGCAAAAAACTACTGGCCAGATAATTATTAAATAAAAACCGGTTGTCTGTAAAGTCGGCTTACGGACGATAGTTTAACGTGACCACGTCATAACAAAACATTCAAAAAACAAAAATGAAACCAGGCGGTCACCCATCCCCGCGCCCGACGTTGCTTAACCTCGCTGATCGGACGAGAACCGGTGTTTTGTCAAATATCTTGAAAACGGTGCATCCTACGGCAAAATCAATGAAATTTTCATCCCCCCTTTGAAACTCCCGCACCTCCTCCCCCCCCACTCCCCCTCACTCGTAAATTAAATATTGGACTAATGAGATTAACAAATAAGTGAAAATCACATCCTTATAGTTTAAGCCGCTTCGGAGATTACCACGAATAACGCATAGATAAACAGACAGTAATTCTAAGAATCGTTACTATTTTAATTGCTATTTTTATTTAACTATGGACGAAGCTTAGTTCTCTTTTTTATTTTTCTAAATAGATTTAGCTATTTTTTTTATTTAAGTGGTATTTCACCGACCACTAGTAATATTGGCTATTTTTACTTACTAAATAATTAGCCACACCGATAACCGGACTGGTATCGACTAGAGAGGGGACACACATATTTCCACAATCGATAAACTATTGAGTGAATGAATCAGTGAATGATTTGTCTTATCATGGTTTCATATTTTAAAGGTTACTAATAAAATGGAAATGTATGGTTAGTAATAAATGTATGTTTAAAGTATCGATCTCGTTAAAAAAATTGACGTTAAAGTATTAACAAATACTTTTTAATGATTCAATACAAGTAACAGGCAGTGATTCGACTTCATACTAGAGCACCCGAATCGACGCACGCACACAGCCAAGCGTCTTACACGGCCGCTAACCAATCTTCGCCAGACAAAACTACGCAGTTCCATGCCGCACGCCGCGCAGTTCGGTCGCTGGTTGAGTGAGTGCTGTGATGCGCCGCCCGCTCTATTCGCCCCCGTTTCGATTCCGTAACGTGGCTATAAGCGCTCGGTACAAAGTAACTAGGTACATACTATAATATTTTATTTAATAATGGCGACGTTACGAGAACGTGTGTATGGCAGTGTTTACGGGTGCCTAAATTCAACGGTGATAAAATCAACATTGTAATTTTTTCAACTTCCTGCTGATGCTGAAAGGTTAAATTATTACCAACATTGGGATTGATTGAACGACTGAATGTATGAACGAGTGAATGCTTATCGACATTCTTATCGACATGGCCCTAACACTAGTTGTTTCTAGATTATTGTCTATGCGTGACGTACGTGTGACATGTATAGACGAGATGTTTTCACTGTGTGCATGGCGATCATTGTTGTGTTGACGAATTCGGTTTGTGTGCGTGTGTACAAACATTGCTCTGTTTTCATTTGTAGTTAAATTGCTTGTGTGTGAGTGCATTGCCCCCCCCGCGAGTTTTGGCAGAAAAATTTCTTAGCAACCTACGGGCGATAACATCTCCTTTCAGTCTAAATACTCAAAGTCTACATATCAATTATAAAATCGATAATGTCTATTAAATCGATTATATCGATATAATGATGATTAATCGATTTACTGCCGATTGTCCGTCAAGTCAACACTAGAGCAAATTGGTTGGATTGGATTCGTTCGTTCGTCCAGTCCAGTCAGTCAAAAGTCAGAAACGTCGCTCAGCGCTAGAGTCAGCACGTCACGTTTTCGTTTTCTGATCGTATCCAGAATACTTGTTTCACTTTCCGAGAAATAGTTTCATTTTTATCTTTAGTCAATCATCAATATCCAGCCAGTGTTTGAGTGTTCTCTATAATCCAGTGCGTGTGCCAAGTTACAGGAAAATGTGCGTTAAAGAGCAGCTAGCTGTTGAATCCCACTCGTTTTTGTTGCACAAGTTGCAATCATTGTTTATGCATTGAATTATCACAATAACAAACTGAGTATCTGACACAGTTTAGCGACCATGGAAGTGAACCCCTTGAACATATTTTTCGTTAAATCAGACAGCAAAGGTGACAGATTGCTGTTTCGATATCCCTACACTGCCGAGAGCAAGGATGAAGGCAAGCAAAAGACGTGTGGCCGTCACAATCCCTACGCAGTTAATTCCGCAGAGGATCTACTCCAGAATCCGCAGTCGCAAACGTCTAACATTTGCAAGGGTATGTGCCTATTCCGCTATGAATGTGGTTAAAATAAGACCTTTATTTCTCGACAATATTGTGCGACCTGATGATTCAAACCAAGTACTTGAATATAAATTTATTTTGGCCTTATTACTCAATTTAAAAATCCCGGGGATGTTATTAATAAAATTAAATGGTGTCTGCTTCCATACCGCTCAACTTCACTGACACTGCTGAAATTTAGGTAAATATCTGTCGGAGTTTCTGATGCCTAGCCATAATGGTTTGAATTATCAGGCCGTGTTTTAATTGCACCCTTCCACTGTATTCTACTGAGTACACAAAAGTTATCCTTTCTCTGATATGCTGTCTCCTTGTTTTCCTAATTTTGTTTATTGAGAAAACCAAGACCACTTGACATACTTTACTGGAAACTCAGACGGCTAAAATACACAGATACAAGGTGACTCTTGTTATTATTATTGTTGTTATTTTTTGCTCATCATGAGAATGCATGAACATAAGGCCCTTTGCACTATTTTCCAAGTGGCATAAACATTTGTTGGCTGTTCAAGTTTACAACAACATGATACAGTTAAAAAGCCTGACTATTATCAGAAAAAAACCTATGAATTAGAAAAGAGAGGTAGCTTCAATTCCTTTAACCAGATATCTTAATCTTTAAAGAAAATGTACACTTTGTTTTTTTAAAGCATTAGAAATAGGGTAAACAATATTGCAGAGTCTTTTTCAACCGTCGAAAACAAAAAGAGGAGGTTCTCAAGCCAACGTGTATATTTGTTTTTTTTTTAATGTATGATCACGCATAACTTTTTACAGAGTAGTCCGATTTTGATGATTCTTTTTTTATTGGAAAGCGTATACCCCGAGGGTGGTCCCATTTAAATTTGGAAATAATATTTCTACCCTAAGGGTAGGAAAACAGGGGATAATTGATTGTTCAGTTACTGATTGTACTATATGACCACGCATAACTTGTTACAGAGTAGTCGGATTTTGATGATTATTTTTTTATTGGAAAGCGTATACCCCAAGGGTGGTCCCATGTAAAGTTGGAAATAATATTCCTACCCTGAGGGTAGGAAAACAGGGGATGATTGACTAACTTTTTACAGAGTAGTCTGATTTTCATAATTCTTTTTTATTGGATAGGGTATACCCTATACCTATACCTTGAAGTTGGTAAAATATAAATTTGAAAAAAAAAATTTACCCCAAGGATGGAAAACAGTATAAAATAAAAACTTTTTAACAAAAAAATTAAATTAAATTAAATTAAATTCAAACTGGTAGGTACCTAGATTAAGGTCAAACAAAAAAGGTATTATTTTTTGCTTTTCAGTTTTTTCGGCGGTTTAATTTTTTTGTTAAAAAGTTTTTATATCAAAAAACTCCTTTGATAAAATAGTACCTATTACTTGTGAAAGTCAATGGCAGTGCATCCTTTCTAATCATTACATATTTGCTGTGGTTTATTTTTCAAAAGTATTTTTCAATAAAAGGACACATCAAGATTGCTTACCTTCTTTCTAATGCTAAAAAAACGAAGTTTAGAGATAGATCTAATATTTTAATCACATATTTAAAAAAAAGTCATTTACTTTAGAGTAGGGTTGCCATAAGTGTGGGGACTCAGACCGGGACATTTAAAGAAAAACTAGTAAAGGTAGAAAAACAAAAAACCGGCCAAGAGCGTGTCGGACACGCCCAAGGTAGGGTTCCGTAGCCATTACGAAAAAATCAAGTAATATTTTTGTAAGGATTTCGTATGTGTACGGAATCATCCAAGTTTAGGTATGTTTTATACCTTAGGCTAGCTACTATTTACTCTTAAACTACAAATAATTTCCAAGCAATCTTAGCCGCTATAATTTTCCTAGTAAATTTGATATATTGACTATCCTTCTGAATTTTTTCAAATTTTTCAACCCAACAGTTTAGATTTTAGAGGGGGGGGACGGCCGATTTTAATGAAAATTTTCACTTTAAAGCTGAATATTTCGCAAACAGATCACTGAATAGAAAAATCATGTTAGCAACCCCGCAATGATTTTAAAAGACCTATCCAACGATACCCCACACTATAGGGTTAGGCGAGAAAAAAAAAATCACCCCCACTTTACGTCTATGGGAGGTACCCTAAAAAAATTTTTTTTACTTTTTTTTATTCAATCACTTTGTCGGCGTGACGGATATATATATTCATGCCAAATTACAGCTTTCTAGTACTAACAGTCTCTGAGCTTAACCGAGGACAGACAGACAGATAGACAGACAGACGGACAGACATGGCGAAACTATAAGGGTTCCTAGTTGACTACGGAACCCTAAAAAGAAACTTGTATTACAGCAATAGGTAACTTTAAAGGTTTAGTCCTTGCCTAAACATAAAACAACTTTTAACACAGCCATTCAATGCCAGCAAATTTTTTACTTTTTTTTTAGGGTTTTCTGTTTGTTGGCGCTTTTCGCTATATTGGTGAAAATGCACGTAATCGGCTACGAGCGCAGCGTGTAGCATGCGCTGCCGCTAGGTATATTACTGTTTACCAAGTCCAGCCCTCTATTAAATTACTATGATTTTTAAACCGGGACAATTTGCTTATCGGCCGGGACGCCGGGACATCATGCTTCAAACCGGGACATGTCCCGGCGTACCGGGACGTATGGCAACCCTACTTTAGAGGGCTACCCACATTTTGTTTTCAAAAATAAAATAATTCCTAGGTTTTCATTTATGTCCTATAGTTTCTTATAGTTCCATGATTCTGTCTCATTCAGTTTTGTAACCAAAATTCCAATAGGGAAAGAAAAAATGTTGATATTCATACACATAAAAGTCAATTATTTATTTTGCCTACCTCTAGGCATAAAGACTCCAATATTCTATTTGTAACCTTTTATTTACACAAGTATGGCAAAGCCAAAGGAAGTGTAATGATTTTAGCAGTCTGTTTGTATTTACGGGATGTTCCACCATAGCATCAAGGCCATCAAGAATACTCATCTGGGGCTAAATTCAGGAACGGCCCAACACGGTTTGCGAGCAGTAATTCAATCGTTTGGGAGAGGATAGGAATGGGTTGAGCTTGGAATGAGCCTTATCTTCCTGTTAATTTGCTTTGTAAATAAATAAATAAGTAAGGCTCATCCCAAACTCAGCCCAAACCTCTTGCAAACCAGTGATTTTTGGCATTCCTGAATAGCAGTTCAAACCAAACCCAATCCAAACGATTGAAATACCGCTACCAAACCCGTGAAGGCCTGTTCCTGAATTTAGCCCCTGATTTAATAAATAAGGTGTCAATCAATTTGTTATTTTATATATGCCCTTATGTTTAAACAAACTTATTTATTTTGTTTCTAGGTCAGTTAAGTGGCTTCACCGATGAGATGTTATCAACCCTGTTTGCTGTTAAAGCAGAGTTGTGTAACAGAAAGTTCGAGCTGAAGGTGAATGATGTGAGGTTTGTGGGGCACCCCACGCTCCTCCCATACAGGACTAACAAAGATGACACGGCTGCCATGATTCTTATTAATATTGTGTTTGCACTGCAGGCATCTGCTAGTCATTCTATTGGTAAATGAATTTCCATTATATTTAACCACCGGAAATACTAGTAACATGATAAATGTGATATTTTGTGAGTTTGTTTGTGTGTTTGTTATTCTTTCCTGCTAAAAGCCAGGGATTCACTAGGGCTGTGTTTCTTAACCTGTGGTCCGCGGTCCAGTCTCAGGGGGTCCATAGACAAAACGGAAATTTCATGCATCAGAAGTAATAGTTTTTTTAGGGGTCCATGGATCATGGTAAGAAATCACTTGGGGGTCCACCCTCGAAAAAGGTTAAGAAGCGCTTCACTAGGTTATAAATGTCCTGTGACACATGTAGCCAGTTACACAGATCAAAGTCCCACAATGTTGGTGGTCATTTCTCAATATAATATGCCCATGTAACAATTGATGTTGTGCGTGATGTTACCAATCTGTATTGGGTTGGGCCCAAGCAAGTGGGAACTATGGCCCAAGCCCTTTTCACTTTGAGAGAAGACCTCTGCCCTTCAGTGGTACTAATATTTATATAGGGTGAAATAATGATGATGATGATGATGATATTATATGAATGTGGAATTGGGACATTTCTTTATTTTTATTTCCCAACTAAATATGAGTTTTTAACTGTAAATTAATTTAAATATATTTTTTTGTTTTTACAGTTAAATGTTATTATGATCTGAGTAAGAGACTGGGCAAGGCACTGAGGCATGAAGAAAAGAGGTGTTCCTATTTAACGGAAGAAATGAAAATAATGGTAAGATTATTATTTTATTGAATCAGGCGTTACTTTGCGGAGGTCCATATTAATGAACTAAAACAATTACTTTGCTCACCCGCGACCTTACAATAGTTACGTTTATGCAAGAAATGCTCTGGAATGCATGGAAATAATTAGGTACAACACTATGGGGTCTATTATTAATGAACAGGTAAATTTAGTATCTTCTCCTTTACTGCGGCTTGGGTCGAATTTGAACAGTTAGTATTAATTAAATATGCCTTATAAATAAATAAACAAAAAAATTCAAGGTAGTTTTAAATATGTCAATAAAAGTTAATTTTTGTGGGGTAGTTTGAGAATAAGAAAAATAAAGTGGGTACTTGAGAAGTTACAGTGACAAGTTAAAACATTTGTTTTGGTTTGTTAGTTTAACGTTTGGTAGCATAGCATACGGTTGTGGTAACTCTGAAGATGAGCTCTGGTTGAGTTCGAAACGCGTCAGTGTAGCTTGGTGGTGGTGATGGTTGGGTTTATGTGATTTGTGTGTGTTCGTACAGTGTGGAGGTGGAGGAACTGCATGAACGCACATTTCTTGCATAAACGTAACTATTGTAAGGTCGCGGGTGAGCAAAGTAATTGTTTTAGTTCATTGGTAAGATTATTGTCCCAAGTTAGAAGCAAGTTAGCATTATATTGCAGAATATGTTAATATAGGGTGAAGCAAATTTTTTGTGTTTTTTACTCTGTCTCTGGTTACCCACGTGACCTCAACCGGAACTTAATTTAAGGGCGATTCTATTGAAACTCGTTAATTTCAGCTTATATGTAGTTGTGTTCATAGAAGCAATTATTTGGTAAATTGATGGTAGCTCTAAAAATTAATATTGATTCTATTTAATGTAGAATAACAGCGTAGCTACGACAAACAAGCAGAAGCGTAGGTGGCGGCGCCATTCGTCGTCGGCGATTGCTCGCGATCGCTTCACTAAATATTGCCGGTTTCGGTTCCAGTAACCGAAACTAAACCGAGAATTTGGTTGTACACTAGTAGCTGTGGTAGTTGTAACTACGAACCCTTCGATTTTAAGAATGATTTTGAGCGAGAAAGCTTTATTTCTTGCTCCTCTGTTGTTGTTTACATAATTCTACGCATTTATCGGATGACCATGTTTCTAGTACTGGGCGGGGATTTGATAAGATAATAATGAGGTATGTTTATTTACGTTGAATATAGATAAAGATAATCGTAAATAACGTGATTATTTACCATTACCTATCATAACAAAACCCAATGATGAAATGTTCGCTTAGATAAGGTACAGTCAACCAATTTGATTCCTAGGCCACTATAGAACCGTGTCATAATCATAATGGATGTTCAACGACAGTGATTATTGCGTGATGTATGCGATGATTGATGACATCTCGACGACACCAACATGTGTCAACGATAATGAATAGGAAAGGAGTTTTCTTGTGTATTAATAACTTGAATTGTCACTGTCCATTTGCCAAAACTTCTTTTTCTTCGTCATCAATTATCTAACCTTTCTTCTCATGTCATAGAGCGAAAATATTTGTTTACCTATTGCATGTTGAGATCAGAAAGTTGATAGGTACTCCTTTGACCCGCACTGACATTGTAATTATCTAGTAGTTAATGGGACAAAGTTCTATAGTGGCCTAGGAATCAATTTGGTTGACTGTACATCAAATTATTCACCTATGCTGACCCTTTCGAACCAGGTTGATTATGTATGATCGTGACGTTTAATGGCAATTAAATTTGAAAATTATTATAATTTTGGGGAGTGTAAATTTAAATTAAAAATAATATTAGTACATTTCACAAGGTCCATAATTGACAACCTTTCATTTTTTTTAACACCTGAAAATTACTGCAGGAATCGAAAGAGTTTCGCCTTCTGAACACGGAAAAATATTTATTATAATTTATTTCTCCATATTTAGAAAAATACAACAAATTTAAAAACATATATGTACTTACAAATACGTCCGCAGAATAGATATGTTTCCTTTACCCTTTTCACTAGAAAAAAGAGCTGTCATAATTTTCAATTTGATAACAACCTTGGGGGTTACTACGAAATTCGAAGTTCGAAGTTCGGATCGTGCGGTCTCTCTCACTCTCGTAATAAATACCATTAGCGTGAGCGGAACGGCATGAAACGAAGTTCGAATTTCGCGCTTCGTAGTATAGGGCCTTAACGTCAAATTTACGTCATCACTTTTTTTAAATAGAGACTAGACAAAAGTAATGGATCTATTCTGTCGTTACGCTCTTTTAGAATAAGCACATCTTTAAAAAATTATAACAAATTAATTAATAATCCTAGTGAAAATTTAAAACTATCAGCGTCTTTCTCCTTCCAAACAGAATACAGAGAACGAATCAAATTATTGTCTTAGAAATATGAAATGTTGTCAATTGTAACACTTTTCATATTCAGTTGGGTTTGAAAGGGATAGGGGTGCCTTTCCACCCGAGATGTGCTATGCTACGTTGTTATGGATGCGTTTGATATCCACCAATCGTATTCATTGATCCACATAGCATAGCACTGGTGGAAACGGGTTCATTGTATCAAGATCACTCATGACGCCGCGCCCGTCCACATTAAACAAATATTTAAGAAAAATAGGAATGCTTGCTCTCGAGTTTTGGGTGTTTAATATGTATTTACAAGTAAGTATGTTTATCCGTTGCCTAGTAGGTACCCATAAAACCAGCTTTGCTTACTTTGGAACTAGGTCAATTGATGTCAAGTGTCCCGACATATTTATTTATAATTATAACTTGAAATTGCAGTTGGGAGCTCACGACGAGGTCTCGGCTTTAGATAGTGAAAGTAATTCCGGAGAAAATGATGAAGAGGAGGAGAATTCTCGACACTCCGTGAGCTCCACTACGGCTGGAACGGAGAACGGGACGGATGCTGCGCCGAAGTCGGCCTTCCATCTCATTCTCCAGAGGAGCTCGCTGGCGAGGTCTATGAAAGCCGTGTTTGAGGAACTCAGTAGTACAGGTACTGTAACAATTAAAGTAATTTTATTAATGTTTTTATTCCGTACCTCTAAACAAAAAAAACCGGCCAAGTGCGAGTCGGACTCGTGCACGAAGGGTTCCGTACTATTATCTATAAAAACGACAAAAAAATCACGTTTGTTGTATGGGAGCCCCCTTAAATATTTATTTTATTCTGGTTTTTAGTATTGCAATTTTGGTGTTGCAATTGCAGTACTTATTTATTTTTCATAAAAAAGTATTACATTTAATTGAAACAAGGTTATTGATCGTTTTCATCTCCCAATTTTGTGCTATATACGGAAACCTCGGTGCGCGAATCTAACTCGTTCTTGGCCAGTTTTTTACTTTTTATTTTTATTTTTTGATTGGTCTCCAGGTCTAGTCCAAGTTCGAATAAACAAATGGGTCCTGCTGTCCTTCTGTTTACCTCACAAGGCGCACCAAATACACAACAGAGGCTTAATCATAGAGCCAGAAACAATAGACAAATGTTTGCAAAAACTGCGACCATACCACGGGATACTGCTTATGGTGAATCCGAATGATCTGCTTGCTTCAATACCGTTGGATGGCAGTCCAGCTTTGCTGAGGCTTATCAAGCTGTACAGCCCGTTGAAGAGTTTGCAGACCCTCGCTATTGAAGCTGATTTGAGTCTTACACAGGTATGTATACTAGTTCCAAGAACATTATCATATCCCTGCCAATATACTTCCCACTGTAGGACACGGGTCTCCTCTCAGAATGAGAGGATTTGGGTGGTAGTTACCACGCGTGTTCAGTGCGGATTGGGAACATTACACACACCATTGAATTTCTTCTCAAATGGCTTAAAACATTAAAGGCTATTTTCATTTACCAGCCTTATTATTTTTCTTCTTAGTTAGGAACTGTCATAAAAATGGAAAAGCGCTTACTTGGTAAACTTAATTTATTTATTTATATGGAATAAAGGTACATTATGTAATGTGAATTATGACCGCAATCATTTACTTAGAGCCTTTTGCAAGTCGCTTTTTTTAAACGCGCCGTTGACGCGCGTTTTAGGAACGCGTTTACAGCGTGTTTTTCATTCCATAGAACAGCTTTAAAACAGCAGTCCAATAGCTGTAGGTATTGATACAAACGCTCAGGGATGGATTAACCATTAGGCAGAGTGGGTAACTTCCTAGGGGCCCCGCATCGCCATAGGGCCTATCGCGCGACAGAAATTAAAAAGGTTATCGAGTAAAAATTGAATTGCAAAATGTGTATACTCGATGACAATATTGCTATTTTTCGATGCATGCTACCAGTTGATTTGATTTGACTTCTTGAAAAGTGCGGGTGATATATGGCTGCCCCTTTCAGCCGAATATCACCCGTTGCATTGATTGAGGGCCCCAACATTGTTGATCTGGCCCTGCAAAAACGCGTCGACGGTGCGTTTAAACAACGCCGTGATGTTATTGATACGAGGGCAGATCCAAAAGTTTCCGGCCTAACAAAGAAAAGAAGTACATATATTCACAAAACTACTTTTATTTTTCGATATAGTCTCCCTCTATTTCAATGCACTTTTCATATTGAATTGAAATAGAGGAAGACTATATCAAAAATAAAAGAAGTTTTGTAAATATATGTACTTCTTTTCTTTGGTTAGGCTGGAAACTTTTGGACCTGCCCTCGTATCTACAACATTTCCTGAAAATTTTATGCAATTTCAGGTATTTCAACTAACTGGACACCTCGTGTACTGGGCAAAGGCTACAGTCATCTATCCTCTTTGCGAAGGCAATGTTTACGTGGTGGCTCCATGTGCCAACGTGCACACACATTCGCCGCTCTGTGAGGAATTCGCCAAGGAGTTTGCCGGCTTGTGTCTCTTACAAGTACGTGCTGCATTGTAGTTAACATCGAATAAATTTAATTGCGTGGGTGGAACCTTTTCTCTGTGTATGTCAGTTTGACATTCCATACATCTGCTAAAGAAATAATCTTGATTATTGTGTGGTTTGTTAGATACATCCTGGTACAAAAGTTTAGATATGAAAAATTAGAGCTTGTAAATTTAATTTCAATTATTGCTGATTAAATTCCATGCAATCGAAGTGAAAATCAGAGTGTAAAACTCGAGCATTGAACCCATTTTCTCCTCGACGTGTCTATCCGCCCTCGCCGTACCGGCTCGGGTGGCTTGAACGTCTCGTGCAAAATGTCTCGTTTTGTGCACTACTATTTTTGAAGATGCTCATTGAAAGTTATTTATTACAGATGTTAAGCGAATTCTCGCTGCCGGCGCCACTGTGGTACGTGTCTCGGGGCGGCGGCGGCGGCGGCGCGCGACTGGCGCGGGTGGTAGCGTGGCTGCTGCGGCGGCGGCTCTTGTTGCAGCTGCACACTTACGTGCAGTTCAACTCGCCGCAGTGGGGGCGCGATCCCGCCAGAGGTTTGTGACGTAGACATTTTTTTAGGCTTCCGTAGCCAAATGGCAAAAAACGGAACCCTTATGGATTCGTCACGTCTGTCTGTCTGTCTGTCTGTCCGTCCGTTTGTCACAGCCACTTTCTTCCGAAACTTGAACTATGCTGTTGAAACTTGGTAAGTAGATGTATTCTGTGAACCGCATTAAGGTTTTCACACAAAAATAGAAAAAAAAAACAGTTAATTTTGGGGGTTCCCCTTACCTACTTAGAACTGAAACTCAAAAATTTTTGTTCATCAAACCCATACGTGTGGGGTATCTATGGATAGGTCTTCAAAAATGATATTAAGGTTTCTAATATCATTTTTTTTAAACTGAATAGATTGCGCGAGAGACGCTTCCAAAGTGGTAAAATGTGTGTCCCCCCTGTAACTTCTAAAATAAGAGAATGATAAAACTAAAAAAAAAATATATGATGTACATACATTACCATGTAAACTTCCACCGAAAATTGGTTTGAACGAGATCTAGTAAGTAGTTTTTTTAATACGTCATAAATCGTAAGCCGGAATTTTTTATAGATAATAATGATACGGAACCCTTTATGCGCGAGTCCGACTCGCACTTGGCAGGTTTTTTTAATGAAATATGAAGCGGATCTTCCTTGGGAACACCAAAGTATCGCAGAGTCGTTGCCAGCCTGGAGGATTAAGATAGAACCTCAACCTCATTTGCTATTAGTTGCACTGGGTGTGTAACTCCACGCCGGAACACTCGCCTCATTGGTGGTCCTCTCTTCAAGTAGGTACGGTCAGCTGCAGAAAAAAGGTATAGTATGGTTACCGCCATTAAAGGAGAGTACATTTTCTCTGCAGCTGACTACTATCGATACCATTTGATACCTGATCCATCGTAGAACGTTCACGTAGGAAACGTCATAGTGATTTTCCTTGTCAGGTAAGGCGATGTCACTGTGATATTTTACGCGGAAAGGTTACACAGTGGGTTAGGAGTCAGTTAGTTCGATTGTACATTGTAACCAACTTGCGTTGTACTTGGTTAGTTGTTCAATTACAAACAAATGTCTTTTTCCGGGAATTTTGAAAGGGATAAAGTCGAGTTATACTACTTCGTGTTATGAGGTTATGACAAAAACAAACAATATGAATTCAATATTTAGTCCGGTATAAGTCAAATAATGTACATAAATACAATGAAAAAAGTTATCAAGCGGCTAAACACAACAACAGTTTGTTATTCTCTTAATCTAATACTCGCCTTCATGCTTGAATTCCAGATGGAAAAGATTATTTCTGCGAGAAACACGACGGCTACAACAGGTCTTGTAGCGTGTCGTTCTCGTCCATCAACCAAATGCAGCTCAATGTACCAGAGCCCGTCGAACCCAGAATCAACCCCAACACCTTCCCAGACTCGGATGAAGAGTACCCGACAGAAAACAACCTCAACCAGACAGATTTCTCACACACCAAGCCCATAGTCATAGAATCGGACCACACAAAGTTCGGAACGTTCAACGAAGCAGACTCAGCGAACCACTCCTTCGATGACGGTATAGACGTAGTTGATGGTCTAATAAAAACCAATGGAGAAATCCACTCAGACTACGAAGGTACGTCTGAAAAGAAAGCGCACGGCAACTCGGTTGACAGCGGTATATCCAATAACATAAACGGTGTTAACTTAAATGGTGTTGTAGAAAATGGGATCAACGGGCATGATGAAGAAGTCAAAACTTTACCTTCGAGACTCTCTAATCTGTCTTTGAAGGATACGGAGAGTCTTTTGAACACGAGTAGCGACGAGGATAAGTTTGAAAGCGATCAGGACGTGTCGCCCAGGTTTAAGACTAAGGGATTTTTGAATGGTTTGGACAAGAGAAATGGAGTTTCATTAAACTTGAAGTTGCAGAGTGAAATGAGGTTAGATTTTATTTAAATAAAACCTTTACAGTGTCATGTCACATGTCTCTTCTCACACTTGATTATGTTTAAGGGTTAGATAAATGCCCGTCGTTCCATTTACGATTATGAGTGTATAACTACACAATTATCTGGGAACCACGAGAAAGTTTGTTCCTATGAACAGATTTCATTAGTGCATAAGATCTTTGTATATCTCGAGGAAGTCTCTCTTTTACGAAATGGAGTTTTTGAAATGTAGGGCTTTTTTCCGTCCCTTAACAATAATAAAAGATAAACTTTATTGACATTTTACAGAAGCTTATTGTACTTTGCGTTTCAAATAAAAGCAAATTAATTGTTTCAGTTCAAAATAGGTTCTTATTTTAAACACCTGTAATGTTAGTTTTCAGCCGCCTACCGTGTGGAATGTGCCAGCGAACTGCGACGTGGTTGACGCATGCCGGATCCCCACTGAACCGCCCACTACAGAGTCCTTGCTCGACACCTTTACCGCTGAGGAGAGAGCTGTGTTGCAGGCGATACCAGCCGCCAAGCAGACTGACGACTTGCTACTGCTAGCGCAGTTACATAAAAAAGGCAAGTTGAAAAGATATAGCTGTATTACTTGACTTTTGTACTAAAACTTACTAACAAACAGACAACGTATGGATGAATCGCGCTTTGACAGCTCGAAAAAAGTAATATCAATTGATTGGTGTAAAATACTTTTTCACTTGTCATGCTCGTAAAGTTGTTCTTTATATCGAGAGAATGCTGCATTATATAGCTTTTATGCTCTTGTGCATAAAATAAAATCTTCGTCTAATACCAAGGCAAACAGCCATACCAGTAAAAATAAAATAAAATTTATGTGTTTATTGTTTTTTCTTATAAAACTGGCGTTTTATAATTATTACAAAATTAATAGATCTAGACAAATAATAGAAATTGCAATGCATGAAAAATAAGAGATTGGAAATTTAATTTCAAATGTTGCTCTTTAATTTCCTTGCAATCAAAGTGAAAAGCAGAGTGTAAAACTCTAGCATTAAACCCATTTTCCCCTCGACGTGTATATCAACTTCTCAGGTAAAATGGCTCGTTTTATGCTCTCGTTGTACAATCTGCTATTTATTTTAATTTTAAACTGAGTCAATTGAATCCCTAGTCATTACATTATGAACCGAAAATTTGTCTACTTATTTAAATTTCATTAACGATGTTACAGGCTACTTGCGCGGCGAACAACATTTAGAAGAGATTATGTTCATGGAGAATGTAACCCGTTCGCAGCTAATGCAGCTACTTGACAAATTCAAAGACGTCCTCATAACCTTCGAAACAGAAGACCCGGCCGTTGCCATGTTGTATCCGTATCAGTAAGACCAACATAAGGACTGTATTCTGATCAACGGGTACTCGCGAAGGTTAACACATTTTTTTAAGTTGATCTGTAATTTTTGTTTGGTCTGTGGTAAAAACCAGTGATAAAAAAATATGGCCATATAACGGCCCTCAACTGAAGTACGTCATACAACGGAGAGCGACTCGAATAGTCGGCTGCCAACGAACTTCTGATGGGCTTGATTCCTTGGCGCTGCGTAGAGATGTAGCTTCACTGTGCATTTTCTATCGCATGTACAACGGCGAGTGCTCCGAGGAGTTATTCGGGTTGATCCCTGCCGCATCCTTCCGCCACCGCCCTACGCGACAACACTTCCATCCTCACCATCTGGATGGTTGGTTGTCTTCTACTGTGCGTTTTTCCAGAAACTTCCTGCCTCGCACAGCAAAGCTCTGGAATGAGGTTCCTGCTGCGGTATTCCCGGACCGATATGACCTTCAAGCTTTCAAAAAAAGAGCGTACTCCTACCTAAAAGGCCGGCAACGCACTTGTGACTCTTCTGGTGTCGCAGGTGTCCATGGGCGACGGTAATCGTTTACCATCAGGCGATCCGTCTGCTCGTTTCCCCCTATACCATAAAAAAAAAATACAAATAGTCTGATTTATTTGTGTAGTGAGTGATTTGCTTTTCAACAAGGCACTGACATACTGATCGCTTCACACCAGTCTGTGGTTTAAGTCTGAAATGAATAATATTAAAAGTGATAGTTTCGCAAGTAACATTTGACAAGTTTGTAACAAATAGATAATTATGTGTAGTTTTAAACAAAAATCGAAATTGTAAATAAGCCTATATTTGTTCGTGTAAAACTAGATATCAAAGAACTGGACCAATACTTTGCTCACCCGCAATACTATAGTCCGACAAGCTCGTGCGCGGCTCTCCGCGGAACCTTGTCGCAGTCAGCATTTGCCGCACTTATTAAAAACAATCTTGTTAAGGACAGCAGAGGCTCCCTGCGACAGGGTTCCGCCGAGCGCCGCGCACGAGCTTGTCAAGGTATACTACTTGACACTTACTATTACAGTCAAGGAAACTGAATCGCGTACCAGGGTGGAACCTTTTCACAATTAATTTCACGACGATTTCTTTGGCAAATGTATGTAATGTCAACATGCCATTTACAATGAAAAGGGTTCACGTGATTTTGGTTTGCTTTGGTTGCGGGTGAACTAAGTAATTGTTTCAGTTCATTGATATGGACCTCCGCAAAGTAACGCCTGATTCAATAAATTATTTAGATATCAAAGATTTTGGCGCCGTTTATTAAAATATCGGGGTGGCAACGCCTTTTAAAAAGTTTATAGCATATTTTTTAGAACATTGTACTCGCATTGGCTGTTTTAGTTTTTAATGTTTTTAGGAAAATATTTATGTCATTGGATTTGTTTCTAGGATTATTTAATATGCTATATTTTAAGTGTTACAAAACCCAATGTTTTAATAAGTTTGATAATTTCCAAAAAATAAGATTTAATGAGGAAAGCTGGCTATATCTTTTAGTAAAAAGATAACAATCGTTTGTATTGTAACTCATGTCGTGTACATATACGATTGCATGAAACTTTTTCTAAATTCCTGGATTGGAAGAAGAATATATTACTTGAAGAACTTGATGATACCATTACATAATTTATTGTGCGCTTCGGAGTTCGAATCCGCATTAAAAAAGGAGTTTAAACGTTCCGACTTATCACCCTAGTTGAATTAAAAGTACAATCTATCGTGTGTCACTTTTCCACACGTTCTCACCTCTTTTTGCTAAAAAATTGGTATTGAATGTTGACAGATAATGTTCTACGCGGTGGATTCGTTGGAGGTTTGGGGCTACATCGAAATTTGAAACTCGAAGTTCGTATCCTACCGTTTCTCTCACTGTTAAATACTATTAGCGTGTACGTATTATAAAGCCTGACTCAAACGAGGATACCTCTATTGGATTCCCTACTTCTATCTGGTTGCCTCAAAAGGTGATTACTTACCCTGAATGTTGGTTCTGTTCTTTTTACAAAAATAAACGGTCAAACTCAAACACTCAAAGGAAAGCGTATTGGTTTAATTCCTATTTTGTGTCTGAAACTAATAAACTGTTAAATAATAAATTATGCGATAGTATCAACAAGCTTATTTAATTTGTCTCGAAACCCTTAGCGCGTAAGAGATTTTCATTTAAACTTATTTTATAAAAACCTTACTTTCTAAATCACAGTTATAAATAAGTAGCCAACTAACTGGCCATACGTGAACCTTATTATTGTGTTACGTAACATAAGTAAGGTGGTGCATGTTTTGTGAAGAATGTTACTTCATGTATCTACGCCATAACCATAACCTGCATTGGCAGTTTGCCTTTCCTATATTTATTTTTAAAATAATGTATTTGTAATTAAAAAATTGGATACAATGATTTATTTTAATCACCTTCTAATATTTTATGATTATGAATGAGATAATTTGTGGGTGCATATCTGTTACAATACGTTTACTTTTAGTTTACCACTGACAGATTGCTTGCCTTCTTTTCATTTCCAACTTTAACACAATACAAATAAAGTAGTTATTACAAAATCTGCAAACGTTGGTAACAGTATTCTAAAATTGGCTTTAATTGTAGGTCTTTAAAGTTGAATATGAAATGAAGCCAAAACATCTGTCAGTGGTAAACTTTATGTAATTTTACTGTATTCTTTCACGCTAAAGTGACCGGTCGTATTGAGATGAAATGTTCCACACAGTTATAACTTAAATTACACACGACTTTTTTTTCTGGGTGAAATTACGTCGTTCCCACAAGATAGTGAAACACCAATTCTTCGCGAATCTAAAGAAACATGTTGGCGACTGTACGTCCGTACAGTCGCTATCATAAACATGGGTTTGTCTAGGTGATCGAAAAAAATGTGATTCAAGTGTTTTTTTACATTTCTCGAACATTCCCTTTGTTTACGTTGTTATTTCGGAACAACAAAAGCATGGAACGTACTATCTAAACGTCAACGTCAAATTAAACGTCAGTCAGTCTAATCCAGGATCTAAATAAAATTGCTTTGTATCGCCAATGCATGTTATTTTCGCTTCGAATCTCAAATAGTTGAACAACAAAATGACCCCCGTTCCAGTGTTCGTGTTTCCAGATTCCCTGGATTTTTATTTAAACGCTCGTCATACGCATAAGCAGTTAATGTCTGTGTTCAACCCGTACGATTTCCCTGTTAATTTCAAAGGTATTAATACCGGACTACGTGGTCTTTTTTTGTGGCTTGTGTTTCGGGTGTTAATATATTGTTTTATTTCAGTGCTTTGTACGTCTCCAAACAAATTTACCGTAATAGATCCAGAAGGTTTGATCAGTCCGCAAAGTTCTATGGATATTGTGGTGCGATACATTCAACCATCTGTTACGCATAATAACACCACAGAGAAGTTTAGGGTAACAATGTACGATAGGAACACCCAGCAGGTACGTTTATTCATTTAAACTATAACTTTGAAATCACAAGTTCTTTATATTAGTACAATTAAAAAATGTTTACATACTTTTCTGGTAATGTATCTTAAAGTCATGAATAAAACATTTACTAGTGAAGTAATTGGCGTTCTTTCTTCTTGTTAGCAACAGAGATGGGCGTTATTGAAATATTTTTTTATCAAAATAATTATTTGTATAAACAAAACTAGCTGTAGCCCGCGACTCCGTCCGCGAAGAATGGGGGGGGGGGGATAAAAAATAGCCTACGAACTATTCTCAGACCTACCGAGTGTAGAGAAAAAAGTTTCATAAAAATCGGCCAAGCCGTTTCGGAGGAGTTCGGTAACAAACACCGTGACACGAGATTTTTATATATTAGATAATCACATTTTTTTTATAAATAAAAAATTTTTCCCCAACCAACACATTTGACGAGTGGATTTAAAAAGAATTGTACACAATTAAGGGATTCAATAAAGACAAAACCTAATTAATTCCTTTGTGTAAGAAAGGTTATTCATATATTTTTTATGACTACCTTTTATTATAAAAAAACTTTGGCTATTCTTATTCACCATTTGAATAATTTTTGCCCATCTCTGTTTTACTTCTACCTGGTATACCTGTTGGTCCTCAAATTAGCTTAGGTGCAAAGTGCAAAATATAGTCTGTAGTTTTAAGCATTACTTTAAGGAGGTCCATGCTTTATAAACTTTGCTTCTCTGCAACATAATAAAGTTAAGTTATGCATGCATAATAGTCATGCTTGTGTTGAATATTGTAGAATAAAGATTTTTTTTTTATCTGATGATTTACACAAGACTTTGTCTCTCATTTATTTACAGGCACTGGGCAAAAAAGATGTCACAGTAAATTTAAAAGAAGGTGAGCCACTGCACACCCATCAGGACAGCTTTGGGGACAGATTCCACCCCCTTGCAAAAACCGTTAAACAGACAGAGGAGCAACCACAAACCAGATACAACCAACCTGGACCCTACAGGTAACATTATACTCATATGTATTTTGTATTTCAGTACATAATGTGGCAAATTTTTATGACTGCTTGGGAGCATTTATTTGTATTGTATAAGTAAATTTCAAAAGTGAATGAACAACAAATGATGATGTTAAGTATGTTTTGCACAGGTCCCAATATATTGTTGGCTTAATGCTAGAAAACACTAACTAAACAGAAAACAGTTAATTATTTTTGAGTGTATTGTAATTGTATTACTGTGCCTCCAAACCTTTTATGGTGTAGCCCCCTTTACAAGAAAAAAAATCCACCATCCTTTACATAATAGTTAATTATACCAATTTTAAATCTCTGTCTACGCATTATTTGGCCCATGCACCGCACCCACTAAGGGGCGGTACCCTCTATACTGTTGAAGTAAGGGCAGCTTCATAATCAAGACTCAAGGTTACCACTAGGCTACCTATTCATCACAAAGAAATTAACAAGTACATGACTGAGTACTCAAGTTAATAAAAAATGGGTGTGGCTCAATATTATAAATGAAAACTAATCATAAACTTTGCTTGACAAAAACAATTGTGATAATGATAATGAAAAGTAATTGTTTTTAAGTGATAATTTTTACTTACGTATTTGCATACCAGATTACAACCTCTTATCTGCATAAACAACCTGTTGTGTGACATCATTTACTTACCTGTTTTTTGAATGGGTATTTAAATTGTTTAGGTAATTTACTTCTTCATTAAATGTTCTTGTTTTGCTCAATTATCACGGTTTTTAATTACAAAGTATATTATGCCATGTTCCGAATGTCATGCCTAATCAATGGGGGTCCCAAAACTCAACGATAACCTGGTAGACGAGAGGCCAAGTTATAACTATAACAGTAATGGTAAAATAAGAAAACAAAACCATGTTGCTTAGTAAGTTAAGCAATAATAGACATTATTCCAAAAATATCTGGTACTGAAAGTGGTATGTTGTGACTCTATTATCGCTTAACCAAGTGGCATGGATTATTTCTTAGTTTTTCAAGAACTGGTTTAATTTCACTTCTCGCCCGGTACCAGGTCATAGGTGAATTCAGAGACACCTGTACCTCTACCATGAGTTTACACTAGTTTACAATGACCGTACTCGCTAGCGACGGCGTAAATGATTTGTATGGAGAATTGTACTTCCGTAAGTGACCGCTAGAGGCGCTGTACAATTCTCCATACAAATAATTTACGCCGTCGCTAGCGAGTACGGTCACGTAAACTAGTGTAAACTCATGGTAGAGGTACTGTAACACAACAGATTTTTTTTTATAACTAGTAATCTATGGTACTTACGAGTACCAATTAAATTAATCCTTTGGAACCATAATTTCTGGAATAAATTAATATTTCAGGAGTTAACTTTGTTACTGACTGAGCTGGGGAAATAAATAAGTGGCTTTCTAGGCACAAGTCTGCTTTTAAACGGTCTAATTATTTGTTCAGTGCCAGGCCAGGATACGTCATTACTTCAGATTATTAATTTTGTTACAGAGAGCAACAAATAAATAAGGTGGCCATAGCAGTATGTGCCTGCTGCATCGCAATCCTTATGCTGCCGACTCGACCCGACACAGCCATCCAATCACAGCTGCCAGACTGGCTTCACATCGGATCAGGCCTCAAAATAGTGTTTGCTTTTGTGCTAGGACTGGTCAGTATGTTAGTGTTAAGGCCATGAAATATTTGTAAAGGTAAACTCCTTTAGCATGCTAGTTTAAAAAATGTTCATAAGAGCTACAACAAGGTCTCTACTTAATTAAGCATCCGTCTTGGCACGGACGTAAAAATTGCAGACGCACTGATGAGCTCATACGCCTTTGTGTAGCTTTGAACCTCTACTAAACAGTGTGACGAACCGTAGGTATCCCGTCCTAAGCTCCGCAGTGTTGAGCGGGAGCGTACAGACGCGTGCTAGCGCCGTCGTGTCTGAACATGCAAGATGCGTACTGTCCACCGTAATTTATGTGACATTCTATGTAAATTCAATACAAACAATATTTGCATGTATTAGACCGGAAAGTTCCTGGTGTTCCGGTTCCTGGCCTTTAACTAGAGCGTGTTATTAGCTGGATCCCCACTGAGCGAGCTGCGTTTTGTTTGACGCAAGGTTCAAAATCGCGCCGAAAGTATGCCTCGCGAGGCAGTTCGCTCAGTGAAGACCCGGCTATACAGGTTGATCAACCATATATGTACAGACTGAGCGAGCATGAGGCATTACATTAGTAGGCCCGCATTTACTGAGCTGTTGACGGATATGCTATGCAAAGCAGACGCTATAACGATAAGAGAGCAACCCGATTTCACAAGTGTTAATGCTTGGAAGTTGGAATGAACAATCCTTATTGATAGATATTATGTAGATCCTTAGTGTAGCTTAGCACATCCGTGGTGGAAAAGCAATCTTGAAATCATGCCAAATTGTACTACGAAATTCGATTTTTGAACTTCATATCGTGCTGTTTTCTTCACGCTAATAGTATTAAATAGAAGAGTGAAAGGGACGACACGACACGAACTTCGAATTTCGTAGTACCTAGCCTCCAGCTACTCAGAATTGTGTCTATGACTTAAGCCCGGTTTAGAACGTGCAAGTTGCATTATATTGCGGCGTTCGATTGACAACTTCAAACTCGTTAGCTTTACAGCCTCGCAGTGTAATGTAACTTGCACGATTTTTCATGTAAGTCTAAACTAGGCTGTACAGTCCGTTCCTGACCTACCGTAGAATGTTCTCACGGTATCACTTTTTCTTGTCAGGCAATGCAGTGTCATTAAGGCATTTTCCATGAAAGTTCCATAGTGGGTCACGATTTGGTTGGTTTGATAGTAAAATACATCAAGTGTACCATCTATCTTTGTCCATGGGGCGCCAAAATACCGTGATCAGACTGTATTACCCCTACTGTCATTTCTGTGGGGATTAACAGTTACATTATGTAAATTCTTGTGTATATTTTTAATATTTGTATATATTTTTTATTTCATTCCCTGTTTATTTCTATCGTGACTCTGTTAATAAATAAATACTCGTGGGGATCGAAAATGATTGTTTTATGGTGTACGGTAGGGAATGAGTAGAACTAGGTATATAGAAGTTTTATATGTATATCAGCATGTTTGCAAAAGCTTAAAACTCTTTTAAATGTTTAGTACAAATGATCGAGTTCAACACCCACCGTTTTTATATTGTGATGTTGATGTATAGTAAATAGCACATTGTGTTGTGTACCTGCACCTAGGGTGGGTAGACTGGGTAGTGGGTATAGTAAAGATTCCTTAAAATAGCATGTTTAAAGATATCCCTTATTTTACCACCATGTGTGTTCTGTTCGCGTATTGCTGAGAAATTGCATTGTGTAATGCATAAATCCTGCTTCCAAATTTTGTGGAAAATCGCCCATATGTAACTTTTAAAATGTTGGACCATCGCTAACTATTATTGTAATCATTATAATAGTTATTTACTAATAGAAAAATACCATATCGTAGATGAAACTGCAACACCGCGTTACCAACAATGGCAAATGCCACGTAACTAACAAAATGTGTCAAAATTTTGGGCAAGACGTTAAATTTTAATGCTCTTCTGTAATGCTAGGTTTACACGAGCTTAGTAGCTAATGCTTAGTACTTGTCACTTACACTTGTCAGATGCGTGTTTGGGGGTAGGCTGCAATAGAGAGATCTCTCTCCAGGCAGATGTTATGCCTGGGGACCGAAGTCCAATGGATGAAAGTTGGAAGTTGTATTTATGCAGCCGAGTTGAGAAACTTCGATAGCGTGATGTAGGATTGTAGTAATTAGTTCCTTATGTGATGACTAGATGGCGCTAGTAGTCGCTACATCAGCCCCCCTTTTAGACCGGAGGTCGATACGAATTGCAGTGGAGTGCAGTCTTTGCGTCATGTGGGCGCTTGCAAGGGCCAGTCGCTCAGAGCCTCGTCGGCGAGCGTTGTTGTTCCTCTGCTACTTGTGGATGCATGCCTGTTGCGTGATTGCTCGGAGCCTTGTTGGCGAGCGTTGGTTGATTGATTGGCAAGTGGAAGTAGTGGGAGGAGGATTTGCGAACTGTAGACACCAGGCAGATAATTCTGCCGTCGTAAGAAAAAGGGGCACAACTAGTATTTTTTTGTGAAACAGAAAGAGCCTAAGTGCACACTTATTCTTTGTAAACTTATGCTGTTTCTGTTTTGAGCAAGTTTGCAGTTGTGCCCTTTATAAATACGACGGCAGAATAGATACATGCTAATGGTGCACAGTGCGGTGAGTATGGCTTGCTGTGAGACTGCGTCATCGTTTTGTGTGTCTGAAGGTTGCGATTTTGTCCAATGTCGTGGGTCACCAATTTGGGGATAGGCTGCAATAGAGAGATTCTCTCCAGGCAGATGTTATGCCTGGGGACCGAAGTCCAATGGATGAAAGTTGGAAGTTGTATTTATGTAGCCGAGTTGAGAAACTTCGATAGCGTGATGTAGGATTGTAGTAATCAGTTCCTTATGTGATGACTAGATGGCGCTAGTAGTCGCTACACGTGTATTGTATAATACTAAGCACTTGTACAATATGTTTACACACTTCTGACTAGTGCAAGTGACAAGTACTAAGCATTAGCTATAGCTACTAAGCTCGTGTGAACCTAGCATAAAAGAATTGGCACAAGTAATTTACGCATCATTAGAAATTGATGGTTAGCGGTTTTGCAGTTTCATCAACGATATTCAACTTTTCTATGCCTTTGTATAATAGTGAACGGCAGTTATGAAGTAAATCCTGACACATTGCACAAGTATGAAGTTTCTGCTAAAAAATGCTATGCCTACTTACTATTATGTCACACGCAACAAGTATGTATAGCATTTATTTTCCTACAGTTGACATGATGACATCAATATTCATAAACTTCATAGTTGTACCATGTGTCAGGATTTACTTCATAGCAGCCGTTAACTGCAGTGAGTACAGTCGAAGGCTTAAATATAAATACAGGCTTAGCCTAGTTTGGTGTCTGATGGATATCTATGTTATTTTAAATGTTGTTTTTTGTCAAATAAATTATTTTGTATTTTGTATTTTTTGTATCTATACATCCACTGCATCAAATATATGTAAACATCAACCTTATGATTAATGGCATAGAGTTGTATAGATATTTTTGACGCCTTGGTAACGTATATATGTATATTTATGCCCTTGATTGTACCTATACAAAAGTTACCACTCATACGCCATGTTATTATAATGCCAAGCCAAAAGTGAATTTGAACTTTAAGTACTCATGCGTAGGTTGTTTTGCACGTTGTAGTTCGAAGGTCTATATGGGTCGATGGTATATTACTTTACTTTATTTATTATGACAGTTCCTACATCAGAATAAAAACAATAGGGCTGATTGTCACATTGACTTGTGAGTGAAAATAGCCTTTGATGTTTCAAGCAGTAGAACTGACATTGGACGAGAGTGGTAAAGGAAATTCGCGGTCGACTGTATTATATAGACACGATAGCTCTTAACAACTTTAGGTGTCGCTGGAGTACAAAAGGTTAGTTTCGCCGTAAGACGTTTGTTTTCTTACATTAACTGTATATATTGCACTCAAGAGATATTTATTTACTGGTATTAAATTAATATTAAAGACGAAATTTACTTTTAAAAACTTGTCACATTCAGGGATCTAGTACAGATAATTAACTTATCTAAGTGCGGCAGTTTATTTACATACATATCTTTGTATTGGCCTGAACATGCTACAGTATCAAATATTAATGTTTTTACGTAACTGACATTTATTTATGTATTGTTATTATTGAATTAATTTATGATAAATTTTAATTGCGTGCAGCTCATGACAAAATGATAATTGTATGTATAATTGATTCTACTTAAAATATAACAGCATGTCTTGGCAATGGATTATTTTTGTCTTTTAATGGTATTAGGTGCTAAATTTCTTAAGCGGTGTGATATTTTTAAATTATATTTTTAACTATTCATAATTTTGGGAATTATTTTGTTCTTTTCCTAGTGTTGGGTCTCCATCTCATTGCAGTCAGTTCAAAGTGGCCAGTGTGAACAGCATTTTTTACAAGAGGAATATTTTTTTGTTATACAAAATTGTTGCTAAATTCTAAAATTTTGCGTCAAAAATGTGACAGTTACATTGAAAATCCTCGTTTTATTTACAATTCATTATATGTATAACTGTAAAGACTCAATACATAAATTATATGTTATAACTTTAAGCTTAATGTTATTAATTGCGATTGTTTGGAGTTAAGAGGTCTTAAGTCGTAACATTTTCATGTTATTTAAACATTCAGTGTGTTGCTGCTGTAGGATTATTATCGGGGAACGGTTTTTTTTATTTCAGACAGATACAACAGCAGTGTGTTTTGTGTAAGCCCTTACGGGCTGGGACCACTAATGTGAAGAAAAATATCAAATAAAAAAATGGTAACATTGAAATAAAGAATTTGACGTAAAACTGACTTTTTTTTAATTAGGCTTTATTACATTTGAATTTTACAATGGGATTTGCAGTGAAGGTAAAATTCGCGAGGAAATCCGCACTGGGCCCGAATGGGAACTATAGCTATCTCATTCTGAGAGGAAGCCTGTGTGTGTCTGTGCATGTGTGTGTGTGTGTGTGTGTCTGTGTCTGTTCATATGTGTGTGTGTGTGTGTGTGTGTGTGTGTGTGTGTGTGTGTGTACTTTTCGTCGTAATTACGAATTCTTCCAACAACGGGTTGGATAAGTAGGTTATTCTCGCCTTGGTAGTGAATATACGTTTGCGACATTAGGAATATAATAAGGGTCGTAGCGGGTGTTTTAGTAAACGAGTAATTTAAGCTTTATAAAATTTATTAGTCTCAAAATATAACACCTACTTATTTAAGCAGCTTTAACATATTTAAATGAGTGACCGACGTGGACTGTGAGTGTGGTCACTACGGGAACTTGAACCTACAGGGGACTTGACATTAAGGTATAGTAGTTAACCATAACCATAATTTCAAGACACATCTATAAAAAAAATCAGAGAGGAGTGAGGAGGAGGAAAAGTTCTGAGAGGCCTGTACAGTCGTCCAAAGAAAGGTCTACCACCCTACGATTGAAGTTCATTTGCACGTCATGGTACAACAAGGTCGATTTCACTCAGAAAAATCAACCTTAGCGATATTCAGATCTCACAGAAACTTTTGTCAAAACTGGTAGACCACTTTCTTGGCCGACCCGACCGTACCCTGCAATGGGGCATAAAATAAGCTGGTATTATGATGATAAGCGATTTTGTTAAAAAATAACATTCCTAAAATTAAAATTATAACATTTACCTAACGCGACGCACAGTGCTTCAAATTCACCAATTCATCATCATCGTCATTGTGTTTTTAACAAGTTAATGTATCTTTTTGTATTTTTTTTTCAACTTCATTTTTAGGGTTCCGTAGTCAACTAGGAACCCTTATAGTTTCGCCTTATCTGTCCGTCTGTCTGTCTGTCTGTCCGCGGCTAAGCTCAGAGACTGTTAGTACTAGAAAGCTGTAATTTGGCATGAATATATATATCAGTCACGCCGACAAAGTGATTGAATAAAAAACGTAAAAAAAATTTTTTTAGGGTACCTCCCATAGACGTAAAGTGGGGGTGATTTTTTTTTCTCGGCTAACCCTATAGTGTGGGGTATCGTTGGATAGGTCTTTTAAAACCATTGCGGGGTTGCTAACATGATTTTTCTATTCAGTGATCTGTTTGCGAAATATTCAACTTTAAAGTTAAAATTTTCATTAAAATCGACCGTCCCCCCCCCCTCTAAAATCTAAACTGTTAGGTGGAAAAATTTGAAAAAATTCAGAATGGTAGTAAATATATCAAATTTACTAGGAAAATTATAGCGGCTAAGATGGCTTGGAAATAATTTGTAGTTTAAGAGTAAATAGTAGCCTAAGGTATAAAACATACCTAAACTTGGATGATCCCGTACACATACGAAATCCTTAGAAAAATATTACTTGATTTTTCGTAATGGCTACGGAACCCTACCTTGGGCGTGTCCGACACGCTCTTGGCCGGTTTTTATTTATTACTTTTACGGTCATCCCGTGAAACCATATATTTCAAACTAAATACAAACTGAAATATAGATGCACAGAAAAAACCCCAGAAAAAAGACCAATGCTGGGAATCGAACCCAGGTCCTCAGCGCCAGGAACGCACGGAACGCTGAGGACCTGGGTTCGATTCCCAGCATTGGTCTGGTTTTTTTTCTGGGGTTTTTTCTGTGCATCTTCTATATTACAATACAATACAATACAAATATTCTTTATTAATCACCAAAAAAAAAATACAGAAAAAATATTCATAACAATAAAAAAACCAGGCAGACAATAGGCGGTCTTATCGCTCAAAAGCGATCTCTTCCAGACTACCATAATACTGGATACATGTTCAAATATGAACAGGTTTATGTAGGTATATTTCAGTTTGTATTTAGTTTGAAATATATGGTTTCACGGGATGACCGTAAAAGTAATAAAAAATGAAGTTGAAAAAAAAAATACAAAAGATACTTCATACCTAACTTGTTAAAGTTGGCACAGTAGCGCCATCTCTTGGTCCAGGTGAGCGGTTAGTTCCGAAGGAGTGTTAAGTCTCTCGATAAAGGGCATAACATAGATGCGCGCTTTATCACTGCATAAGGTGATTATAACAGACTGAAATGTATACGATGTATGGGAAAGATTTGTCGCTAACCTCTAGACCAGTGATGGTGTAGGGGTAAGCACGCAGCACGGAACGCTGAGGACCTGGGTTCGATTCCCAGCATTGGTCTTTTTTCTGGGTTTTTTTCTGTGCATCTATATTTCAGTTTGTATTTAGTTTGAAATATTGTGTTTTTGTGCCATCGTCTTATTTGTCTCTATGTATTCTAGTCCTTGCCATTTGCATCTAATGCAGACCACTTCGCGTGGAGCTGGTAAGTTCCTTTTTATTTAGCACCATATGCAAAGACGAACGATTAAAAGACTAAATAAAACAAGAGACTGGTTCGATCAATTTACCAAAATCGTTATTTCCTAGTAACTAAATTTCCATTCGCATTTTTTCTCACTGTAGTTTTTTACTGAAGCTTATTTTCACAATCGCGTTTTTTCCCAACCTTAATCGACACAGAAACATAGGTAGGTTTAGGTTATGTTAAGTTTGCATTGGCCCGAAGGGCTAAAAGCACACAGAAGAAGGCTCCGTCCACACTGTTTCTGTGTCAATTCAAATTGGGGACATCGCTACTGTGAAAATAAGCTTAAGTAAAAAACTATACTTAGTGAGAAATAAATCATTTGGGAAAAAATGCGAATGGAAATTTTGCTACTAGGAAATAACGATTTTGGTAAATTGATCGAACCAGTCAAACAAGATAAATATCAAAAACGCAACTGACGCCAATTGGTAAAACAGAAGTAGGTACATTGTACCTTCTTGTAGTAGGTATTGAAGTACTTGTTCAAAACATAAGTACTATATTAAGACATAATGAAAAGCAGAACACAAAAATTAAAAATAAAAAACGCTTACAACAAATTATTCAACAAAGTTATCAGTAAAATTATATTAAATTAGTTCAATTAAATTGATAAAAATACTTAGTTTTGTTAAATCAGATTACAGTTCGATCTAAAGTTTCTCTATTAACCTACCTCAACTTGGTGAGGTTCATACATTTCTGTCCAGGAGACAGATTTTTTAAAATTACATCACAACACTGAGATACCATTCAAAGTCGTAAAAACTCATAGCAACAAAACCAAAGCTAAGCTTTAATATTTTTCGACTACTGGACAAAATTGAGAGTTTTATTTTTCTATCACTCATTTTTTTTTCTAATTTCGAGTGGTATTTTTATCGATGTGGTTTAAAAAATCGGCCTTCCGGGCATACAACATTTATTTCCATATCTACGTCTATGATATGTCGGTACAATAAGTACTTAAGTAAGGTATACGTACCTGTCACATCATTTCTCATCAGAACCTTAAACACATTTAAGTTAGTCTCTAACAAATGCACAACTTATAAAATAACAAACAGATTTAATCATTTTTGTACCAACTTACGTATCTATAACAACTTACTCTAAAATTGGTGTTAATTGTATTGTACTAATTAAGGCTTCATATTCACTACCGCATTATGTCTAATAGGTAATTTTAAAGTGATTTCATACTCCTACATTCCAACTATCATAATTTATTTCGTGATTGATTAAGGCGATAAAGCGACTAAAACATTTTAAAAACTTTTTTATTGGAACATAAGCTTCAGCCTTCCATACCTAATTGAGATTTCAAAATTATTTATTATTTGTTTCTGCACCAATAAAATATTTCATTTCATTTAATTTTTTTCAAATAAATACTGAGAAACAACGAGAAATTAGTTCACCTAGGCACTAGGGCGCGCTTCCATTGATGCCGAAAGGAGCGAAGACGAGCAGAAAGAACCAATCACATCGACTGGTCAGATCAATAATAGGGATGTTGACACCATTAAAAAAAATTTGAAGACACGACTCCAGTAAAAAAAACGCTTTATTTCAGCCCTGAAAGCCAGATTAATTTTCGATTAAATGCAAAATTAGAATTTTTGTTGCTTTAAAACAAATAAATAGTTAGTTGATTGAGTATGCGAACAGTGACGTCATTTGTCGCTATTGCCATTCAAACTCTATGGGAGATTGTGTTTTGACAGCTCATAAAAAGAACGTCAGTTGATTGGTGGTGTCAACATCCCCATTTACCAAAATCGTTATTTCCTAAGTAGTAGCAAAATTTCCATTCGCATTTCTTCCCAAATGCTTTTTTTCTCACAATAGTTTTTTACTGAATCTTATTTACACAGTAGCGTTTTTTCCCAATTTGAATTGACACAAAGTGTCAACGGAGCTCCGCCTTCTTCTGCGTGCTTTTGGCCCTTCGGGCCGATGCAAACTAAACATAATCTAAACCTAGGTACCTATATTTCTGTGTCGGTTAAAGTTGGGAAAAACCGGCCAAGAGCGTGTCGGACACGCACAAGGTAGGGTTCCGTACCCATTACAAAAAAATCAAGTAATATTTTTCTAAGGATTTTGTATGTGTACGGAATCGTCCAAGTTTAGGTATGTTTTATACCTTAGGCTACTATTTACTCTTAAACTACAAATAATTAATTTAATTAAGTAAATTTGATATATTTACTACCATTCTGAATTTTTTCAAATTTTTCCACCTAACAGTTTAGAGGGGGGGGGACGCTCGATTTTAATGAAATTTTTCACTTTAAAGTTGAATATTTCGCAAACAGATCACTAAATAGAAAAATCATGTTAGCAACCCCGCAATGGTTTTTAAAGACCTATCCAACGATACCCCACACTATAGGATTAGTTGAGAGAAAAAAATCACCCCCCTTTACGTCTATGGGAGGTACCCTAAAAAAAATTATTTTTTTGTTTTTTATTTTACCACTTTGTTGGCGTGACTGATATGTATATTCATGCCAAATTACAGCTTTCTAGTACTAACGATCTCTGAGCTTAGCCGCGGACAGACAGACAGACAGACAGACGGACAGACATGGCGAAACTATAAGGGTTCCTAGTTGACTACGGAACCCTAAAAAACGCGATTGTGAAAATAAGGTTCAGTAAAAAACCATAGTGAGAAAAAAAGCATTTGGGAAAAAATGCGAATGGAAATTTTGCTACTAGGAAATAACGATTCTGGTAAATTGATCGAACCAGTCATCTCATCAGTAGAAGTTAACAACTCCGCTTCCTTTGTAGATAATATGATAATGTGATCATCTTTCCCGTTTCGCTCCTTCTCCATGAAAGCACATCCTTATTCAAGTGCCCGCGTTTTTATGCCCGTTGCAGAACTTCCTTTCATGTTAATTCCGCAAAATATAAGATCGCTGTCTACTCTACACTACAGGGTTATTTGTAATTCACTGACATCCTCTTAACCTTAGATCTTCTTTTTTGATGAATTCCTTAACTTTCAGCCAGAAACTTCAACTTACTAATTATTATAATGACTTTGGAATAATATATTAAAATAATTTTAAGAATGACCTGTAATAAATATTATGAATAAATGAGTATGAGTATGAGTATGAGTAACCCTGAATTCCTATCACTCAAACAAATGTTTTTTGTTTTACGACTTTTTAAAATGAAGCTCTTTTTTTCCCATACAAATACACAGAGTATCGTAAAAATAATAGGTAACCTCAAATTTTCAAAACGTTATTACACCAAAAATATTAAGTAATGACAAAAGCCGTAAAACAAAAAACATTTGTTTAAGTGGTAGGAGTTTAGGGTTAAAAGGATGCTAGTGAATTACAAATAACCCTGTATAAAGGGAAATTCTATGTTTTAGATTTCGGAGCGGCGTTGATGAATCAGTCAGGACTTTTCTGTTTACATGCCCAAAGAAAAGTTTTTATAAACATTTCATTTCTACCATACCAACACCACTGGGTTCTAAAAGAAAATCTTAACTATCCAACCATGAATTGTTTATGAGATCAATAAAGTACCTACAGGCTGTCCAGAAGGAATAGCAAACGGACAAAACGACGCACAAGTAACATAGTAAAGTTGTCATCAAATCAAGTATTTAATTAACCCTTAGTATGTATTAGCGCTATTCAACACTGCCCCTGTCTAGTGCAGGAGCACTGATCAGTGCCAAAATCACAAAAGCTACATTTTATTGAATTTGGATTTATAAAATTCATTCATTTAATTTGATATATTTAGTGATTTTGTCACTGATTAGTGCTCTGGCATGGGATAGGGGTGGCACTGATCAGTGATCAGTGCTAAGTCATACGAAGGGTTAGCAAAGAAAGTGGCTCCCTCTTTTATTTTCCACTCTTTACGGACAGACTGTAGAATAGAAAAGTATAATACCTATTCCAAGCAATTACACTGGTGCACTTCGATTATCGTCGTACTGTTGAGATATGCTAGATGTTGACCATGATATGAGTAAATAGCGGGTGTAAGTTTGCCGCAATTTCTGTGTATATCAGCGAGTTCAAACCATCCACAGACATCCTTCTTTCTGCCCTGTTAAGTAAATCGTGCCTCTCCCCCCTAGAAAAGAAATAGATTAATTGGGTGGATGTCTATTATGAATTTCTATTGATAGAAATACTGGGACAGATTCTCCCACTATTTCTGATGCTGGCGGCGGCGACAAAAAAAAACGCTGCATGGTTTTTGCCGCAATGCAATGGGATATACCTAATTTGGAAAAAAACGCTTGTCCCACTTTTTCTATTTTGTATTTCCATTGAAATAGTGGGATACACCCGATTAGTTTTTTAACGCTTTGCCCGCATAAAATAAAATGATGTATGCTAATCTATATCTTAGACTCTGTCGTTCACATAGAGCAGTGGCGAAGACAGGTAACTAACTATGGACCCTGGCGCAAAAAAAAATTGGGGGCCCTATTTCTTGCAGCTTTCATCCAGATAAGATAAGATAAAGTTTATTGCAGAAAATGGGTAAATACAAGATGTTATAATAATATATTATTCACAATGCGCCAAATTCGGCTCGGGTAAGCATGCAAACAAATAAGTCACTTGATTTTGTTCAATAGGGATGTTGACACCATTAAAAAATAATTCAAAGACACGACTCCAGTAAAAAAACGCTTTATTTTAGCCCTGAAAGCCAGATTAATTTTCGATTAACTGCAAAATTAGATTTGTTGTTGCTTTAAAACAAATAAATAGTTAGTTAATTGAGTATGCGAACAAGTGACGTCATATGTTGCTATTGCCATTCAAACTCTATGGGAAAAATGTGTTTTGACAGCTCATAAAAAGTACGTCAGTTGATTGGTGGTGTCAACATCCCTATTATGAAGCAAAAAAAAAGTGATCACTTAGTCTAAAAATTAAAGCTAAAACTATTACTTTCTATGTGAATCCAGTAAAAATACTAAATAAAATAAATACTTTAAAACCTGATCTTTCTGAGCTACTGACCTCAACTGAAACTCAATAAAATAGCTATCAATTGGGTAACAAAAGAAGTAGATTAAAGAAAGAGTTTATATTAAATTATGGTTAGAAAGAAGAAAAAATCGAGCTCAGTTTGAGCTTTGCTGACTTTGCTGTTTAGTATCCGAGGGGCCCCTGAGCTTGAGAGCGCCTTGAGCGGGATGTCCCTCCCTCTGAGCATGAGAGCCCCCTGAGCAGTGGCGGATTTACACTTTTGCCGCCAGTAGGCTATTCAATTTTTGCCGCCCCTAGTGTGAGACCAAGATATTAAGTCTGCAACGATTTTGATACCATACGAAGTCTATGTGATATTTATACTTACGTCAAATTTGATACAAGTTTGACGTATAATATAATACTTACACTGCGTGTGCTATCAAAATTGTTGAAGACTTATCTTGGTCTGACTCTACTAAGCTCTGTAATTTGATACCCTAAATTTATATTATATATGTAGTATTGAACGCTATCTGGGGGCACGGGAGTGCCCCCGCCAAGACGAGCCAAGCGGAGCGCAAGGGCACTACCTACCTTTTCTCGAAACGTTTCGTCGTTTTTTTGAACTCTTATAACTTTGCTTTGGATGATGTTAAATAGTTGAAAATTTCAAGATATAATGACACTAGTACAAACATGAAACATACAAAGTTTGAATGTCGTAGCTATTATACTTTAGATTTTATCAATGTCTAAAAACCCCCGATTTCGTCACTGATTCACTCACTCACTGATCATCAAAATTCTTAAGGTACTTCCTGAAGTCCTAGAAAGCTGAAATTTGGTATGTAAGCTAGTAATAGTATACAAACAACGAAAAAATCTTAAAACTTGAAACTAGGGGCTGAAAGCTTGTATGAGACTTCCGCAAATTTTGATGCTAGAGGTCTGAAAATTGATATAGAGGGTCTTTGTTATCCTTGTTATAAATAATAAGATATCAGGATTTTTAGTGAATCATCCCCTACCAAAAAGAAATGAAATCCCACAAAAACGTTTTATGTTAAATGTTGCCAAGACGAGACCATGTAGCTCGCACTGTCAAAAAACGGCCAAGTGCGAGTCGGACTCGCGCACGAAGGGTTCCGTACAATTATCTATACAAATCACATTTGTTGTATGGGAGCCCCCTTAAATATTTTTTTATTTTAATTTTATGATTTATTTTTAAAGTTATAATAATTAAATATTCTGTGAATATTTCAAGCTTCTACCTGTGGCCGTTATCAATATCGAGCAAAACAAGCAAAAAAACTCACGTTTGTTGTATGGGAGCCCCCTTAAATATTTATTTTATTCCATTTTATTTGTTGTTATAGCGGCAACCGAAATACATCATCCGTGAAAATTTCAACTCTCTAGCTATCACGGTTCCCGAGATACAGCCTGGTGACAGACGGACGGACGGACGGACGGACAGCGGAGCCTCAGTAATAGGGTCCCGTATTTACCCTTTGGGTACGGAACCCTAAAAAGTAATCAGATCTCTTGTAGAGCCAAGTTTCTAACCCTACATGCCCAGCTCTAAATCTATAAGCCCTAATTTTACACTAATTAATCACGTAGGCGTGCAAACCGTGGACCAAACTGGCGAGTCGGCCGCACGGAAAGAGTTTAAAAGATTGAATAGATTTTTAAGTTCAAGCCCATATGCCGAATTGCAAAAGGTTCGTGCGGCCGACTAGCCAGTTTAGTCCACGGTTTGCACGTCTACGAGATTAATTAGTGTAAAATTAGGGCTTATAGATTTAGAGCTGGGCACGTAGGGTTAGAAACTTGGCTCTACAAGAGATCTGATTACTTTTTGACAGTGCGAGCTACATGGTCTCGTCTTGGCAACATTTAACATGAAATGTTTTTATGGGATAGGAATATTTATAAAAATCATGTTTACAAATGTACCTATACTTTACAAAACACTTAGTAATTTTTCATATACTTACAGACATTGGAGTAAGTATTCGGTATACAATAGTATTTCCAATCATTTATTTTCTCGATGACAGCTCCCGTAGAAAGTAACTTTATTTAGTTACGCAAAAATTAACTTTTAAATGCGAGGTATAAAAAATACGACAACTGCCTAATTTTGTTCCTTGATCCTATATAATATTCATCTAAGACAAATTGAGTCCATATAAGTAGCAGTTTTTTTTTAAAGTACGATAAATAATAAACGTTTTAATAAAGTTACATTCTATGGCAATCATAACATGACATTTGTATTGCCATAGAATGTAACTTTATTAAAACGTTTAATAATTATCGTACTTTAAAAAAAAATACTGCATATATGGACTCAATGTGTCTTAGATGAATCTTATATGGGATCAAGAAAAAAAATTAGGCAGTTGTCGTATTTTTTATATCTCGCATTTAAAAGTTAATTTTTGCGTAACTAAATGAGCCAAATTTGCCGCCCCCTAAGATTTGCCGCCCTAGGCTCCAGCCTACTCAGCCTGCTGGTAAATCCACCACTGCCCCTGAGCGTGAGAGCTCCATGAGCGTGATGGCCCTCTGAGCATGACAGCCCCCTGAGTGTGAGAGCTCCTTGAGCGTAATGGCCCTCTGAGCATGACAGCCCTCTGAGCGTAAGAGCTCCTTGAGCGTGATGGCCCTCTGAGCATGACAGCCCCCTGAGCGTAAGAGCTCCTTGAGCGTGATGGCCCTCTGAGCATGATAGCCCCCTGAGCGTGAGAGCTCCTTGAGCGTAATGGCCCTCTGAGCATGACAGCCCCCTGAGCGTAAGAGCTCCTTGAGCGTGATGGCCCTCTGAGCAAGACAGCCCCCTGAGCGTAAGAGCTCCTTGAGCGTGATGGCCCTCTGAGCATGACAGCACCCTGAGCGTAAGAGCTCCTTGAGCGTTATGGCCCTCTGAGCATGACAGCCCCCTGAGCGTAAGAGCTCCTTGAGCGTGATGGCCCTCTGAGCATGACAGCCCCCTGAGCGTAAGAGCTCCTTGAGCGTGATGGCCCTCTGAGCATGACAGCACCCTGAGCGTAAGAGCTCCTTGAGCGTTATGGCCCTCTGAGCATGACAGCCTCCTGAGCGTAAGAGCTCCTTGAGCGTGATGGCCCTCTGAGTATGACAGCCCCCTGAGCGTAAGAGCTCCTTGATCGTGATGGCCCTCTGAGCATGACAGCCCTCTGAGCGTAAGAGCTCCTTGAGCGTGATGGCCCTCTGAGTATGACAGCCCCCTGAGCGTAAGAGCTCCTTGATCGTGATGGCCCTCTGAGCATGACAGCCCCCTGTGCGTAAGAGCTCCATGAGCGTGATGGCCCTCTGAGCATGACACCACCCTAAGCGTAAGAGCTCCTTGAGCGTTATGGCCCTCTGAGCATGACAGCCCCCTGAGCGTAAGAGCTCCTTGAGCGTGATGGCCCTCTGAGTATGACAGCCCCCTGAGCGTAAGAGCTCTTTGATCGTGATGGCCCTCTGAGCATGACAGCCCCCTGAGCGTAAGAGCTCCTTGAGCGTGATGGCCCTCTGAGTATGACAGCCCCCTGAGCGTAAGAGCTCCTTGATCGTGATGGCCCTCTGAGCATGACAGCCCCCTGAGCGTAAGAGCTCCTTGAGCGTGATGGCCCTCTGAGTATGACAGCCCCCTGAGCGTAAGAGCTCCTTGATCGTGATGGCCCTCTGAGCATGACAGCCCCCTGTGCGTAAGAGCTCCATGAGCGTGATGGCCCTCTGAGCATGACACCACCCTGAGCGTAAGAGCTCCTTGAGCGTTATGGCCCTCTGAGCATGACAGCCCCCTGAGCGTAAGAGCTCCTTGAGCGTGATGGCCCTCTGAGTATGACAGCCCCCTGAGCGTAAGAGCTCCTTGAGCGTGATGGCCCTCTGAGTATGACAGTCCCCTGAGCGTAAGAGCTCCTTGAGCGTGATGGCCCTCTGAGTATGACAGCCCCCTGAGCGTAAGAGCTCCTTGATCGTGATGGCCCTCTGAGCATGACAGCCCCCTGAGCGTAAGAGCTCCTTGAGCGTGATGGCCCTCTGAGTATGACAGCCCCCTGAGCGTAAGAGCTCCTTGATCGTGATGGCCCTCTGAGCATGACAGCCCCCTGTGCGTAAGAGCTCCATGAGCGTGATGGCCCTCTGAGCATGACACCACCCTGAGCGTAAGAGCTCCTTGAGCGTGATGGCCCTCTGAGCATGACACCACCCTGAGCGTAAGAGCTCCTTGAGCGTTATGGCCCTCTGAGCATGACAGCCCCCTGAGCGTAAGAGCTCCTTGAGCGTGATGGCCCTCTGAGTATGACAGCCCCCTGAGCGTAAGAGCTCTTTGATCGTGATGGCCCTCTGAGTATGACAGCCCCCTGAGCGTAAGAGCTCCTTGATCGTGATGGCCCTCTGAGCATGACAGCCCCCTGAGCGTAAGAGCTCCTTGAGCGTGATGGCCCTCTGAGTATGACAGCCCCCTGAGCGTAAGAGCTCCTTGAGCGTTATGGCCCCATACCTATTATATTTTTCAAAGAGTTGATACATTTATAGATAATAAATAAAGGTTCACCAAACGATAACTTCGTGAAATTATGTATTTGTGAAACGATGTTAATAACCCCGTCAGAGAGTACAGCGTCCAAGTAATCTTCACGCAACGCATAAGTTTCAAAGTAGCTTTACTGTTTAAGGGCCGGCGCTCACTGACGGCATGGGATGGCAGGTTATGCGTTGCGTCATACCGCAGCATCCCTCGGCACGTCGCGGCATCGTGATATCGAAATAAAGTAACATGAATTCTAAACTCATTGAAATAAGATTCAAAATAACTTGATTAGTATAAAATCCTTTGCCATGACACGCCGTGCCGTGCCGCCAGTGAGCGCCAGCCCTAATTTAGCAACGCTTGGTGCTGAAACAGTGTTCACTAAAGAGCTTAGCTTACCCTTTCTTCTCCGGCTTGTGGGTAAGCATGTGATAAACGCTCGTAGCCGGCTCAAAGCGGCATATCTTGATACCCATTTTCTCCATGCGTGTGTACAAGTCGTCATCTTCCCCTCCCCACCCGTAGTATTGATTGCTCATACCGTTCACGGTTCGAAATTGCTGTGCGCGTATCGCTATAGCACCACCGAATAGGTTTAAATAAGGCAAGACGAATCTGAAAGAGGGAATGTCCATATTAATCCATACTATCCTTAATATAAATGGGAAAGTAACTCTGTTTGTCTGCCTGTTACCTCTTTACATATGAAATACCTACTCTCTCTCTCTCTCTCTCTCTCTCTTGTTCTTGGCTCTTGACATAGGATAGATTTTATCCCGGAAAATCGTATACTTCCCGCGGGAGAGCGATAAACGAATTATTCGCATACAGAGTCGCAAGCAACAGCTCATCCTTATTAATATTATAAATGCGAAATTAACACTATCTGTATGTTTGTTACTTCTTCACGCTACCGCTGAACTGATTCAAATGAAATTTAGTATGGAGATAGTTTGAGTTGGATAACAACAAATACTAAAAACTGTTTATGTATTTTTATAGACCTACCGCATCGGCAATAGATAGTGTAACACGAAGCAGGGGAACCCTGCCCTCATGGCTATATAACACCAATGTTCATCAACTTTGCCCGGTTGAACGGGAGCGAATCCAATTGCTCGATGTAAAAACTTTTTATGTAGAAAAATACCCAACTAAATTTATAAATACCGGACGATTAATGTCTCGGGTGGTCGTGGAGACGTACAGATTAGCCGGCCGCAACAGCAGTAGATCTACGTTGTGCAACACGAGGCAAGGGAGGGAAGCCCACCCTCATGGCTAACTTAGCACCAATTTTTATCAACTTTACCCGGTTGAACGGGAGCGAGTCCAATTGTTCGATGTAAAAACTTTTTATGTACAAAAATACCCACCTAAACTTATTAATACTGGACGACAAATGTCTCGGGTTGTTCGTGCAGGCGTACAAATTAGCCGACCTCAGCGGCAGTAGATCCACGTCGTGCAACACGAGGCAAGGGAAGCCCGCCCTCATGGCTAACTTAGCACCAATGTTCATCAACTTTGCCCGATTGAACGGGAGCGAGTCCAATTGCTCGATGACGTAGATGCGGTAGTGTATTTGCTGCCGCCGTAGGAACGTGTGCATGTATATTAGGAAGTCGTGTAGCTGTTCTGCTCTGTTCCTGGAAATTTTAATTTATTTATTTGTAGGACAACCGGACAAGGCGTAGTGGTTTGATCTATGGTCTCAGCAAAGGGTCGTGGGTTCGGGCCCGGGCTCGTACCTCTGAGTTTTCAGAATTTATGTGCAGAATTACATTTTAAATTGACCATGGGCTTCACGGTGAAGGAAAACATCGTGAGGGATACTGTACACACCTGCGAAGAAATTCAATGGTATGTGAGAAGTTCCCAATCCGCCCTGAACCCGCGTGGGAACTATGGCACAAGACCTCTCTGTTTACGAGGAGGGCTGTGCCCTGCAGTGGGGCATATATGTATAGCCTGAAATAATGGTAGGACCACATTCTTGATATACGTTTTTCGGGTCAAAAACGTGATCGTCGGGAACCGTGATCGTCATCATCTCATCTCGGTTTCGGTTCGGACCCAGGACACAGGCCTCCTCATAGAATGAGAGAGAGAGAGTGCTTGGACCTAACTTTGTACGCGGACTCAGTGCGCATTGGCAACGTCTTTGCTGGTGTGTGCAGGTTTCCTCACGATGTTGTCCTTTACTGTAAAGGTCATGGTAAATTTCAAATGTAATTCCGTTCATAAATTCCACAAAACTCAGAGGTACCAGCGCGGGGTCGAATCCACGACCCTCTGTTTGAGAGGCCACAAGTCAAACTACAAGGCCACCACGGTTTTTTTCGAAGAGTAATGTGGTTGAAATGCCAATTTAATTTTAGGAATAAATTACTGTCTGTCATAATTCCTGGGTGTAATAATAATTACGAGCGAAAATCGCGCAAGTTTAAAATAATAATAATAACAAATACAGTCAAAATTGAAATGTACCTAAAACTATAGGTAAAAAGTACATCCCAAATCACCAGATGTCTTAGTGCACCTTATGCAGGCCTCCCCTGACCAGAGGCTTGGACAATGTTTAACTGAATAAGGTATTACTGCAATATTGTTAGCTAAGCAACAATATAGTCATGTGTTGTCAGTGGGATAATTAAGGAAGGAAAATTTTTGTATGGCAACATTGGCAACTTGGCCTATTCAAAATTATCCCAATATTATATTTCTATGGCAACTTTGCCCATTCAATATTGTCCCAATATAAATTGGCATTTACCCTCAACTTCACTTGAATGGACCATTAGGTCCAGCAGTTCTATTTAATTTGAGATTTTACTAAATTCCCATGGGAATTCCCAAAAATTACAACATATTATTCATTTATGTTGTATGAAGCCTTGCAAAATTTCACATCTCTAGACTTCCTAATTCAATTTTTTTTTAAATATAGCTTCATCAATACTATTGATAATTATGCCAATGTAGAGGTTGATAAAGACATTATTGAATGGCCGTTGTTCAGTAGCTTTGGTGTACAGTATCTCTAGACTTAGTAGTTGATTTTGGGATTTTGCTGCCTGTCAATTAAATGTTGTGTTAATTATTATTGCGGTGTTCCAAAGTCAATGGATTGTATTTGTATTGTATTACAGGCTGGGGAGAATGCCTAAGGTATTGAGTCCACTTTTAATTTTTTCTGTCATTTTATGCGAAAATTTTAATAGTTTTCGTAGTGGTACAGCCATGTTGTAGCTGCATCACAAATGGGCCGGAACGTCCAGGGCAGTACCACCCTCTCACAGAACACTGGCGTGAAGCAGCAGTACTCCTGCTGCGTTTCGTACGGTCAGTGAGAGCGCCAGGGGCCCAATACCACTCCCCCTCCTCTATTCCCTATCCTTTTTCCTCTCCCTTTTAGGGCCGACAACGCACTGGCATCGCGTAAAGTGCTGCGGGTGTCTATGGACAGTGGTGATCATTTAACATCAGGTGACCCACTAGTTTGTTTGTCTGGCCTCTCTAACATAAAAAAAGAAGTAAAATAACTAACCTGTATGGTACTATTATAGCTGTGCTGAACTTCGGTCTACACTCCAAAGGCGCGTATTCTCCCCCTGTTTTTATCTTATAACCATCAACCAGATCACCGTCCTTCAAACTTGAGGACAACGTAGTATCATCAAACACAATATCACGGTAGTCGCAATCATTGGTACTATTATTTAATTTAAATGGTTTTGATACCGCATAATATAAATTATCTAATATATCTTCCTTTGGTATAAATTCGTAACTCCGTCGACCGTTCATATCAGGGTGCAATAGCACGATCAAAACTATCACAACCACTGCTCCATATAAAATCTTTTTCTTAGACACATTCCGCATTGCGATTTAATTTATTCAAGTTATTCAGTATTCCATAATCGAATTAAAATTTAGCTCCTGTTTTTTTGTGTTTATCGATCTATCAATGCGGTTGACATGACAACTGAAAGTGACAACTGTCAGTAACAGCTGTGTAAAGGCGTTTTTCTATAAATTGTGATAGGTACAGTATGTTTTCGTTTAGTTTTCCAATTTGAAATCGAAATAAATAAGAAAAATAGAATTGTTTTAATTGAACATAATGATATTATTAGAGTAATTACGTTCATCAATAAACGTTAAGAGTTTTGTACATGACACGACAAACAAAAGATTGCGATACGATTACAATTTCTGTGGCGGTAAATGTGGGTATATTCAAATTACTTGCGAAAAAATACCTTTCAAACACATTAATATCAATCCCAAAATTATTTTCGGTATTTTCCGGCATCACTAGTGTTTTTTTTAAGTTTTGGAAACGGGATGGCTTCAGAAACCGAAAAAGATGCTGTCAACAATACATCAAACAACACAGAAGACCAAGGAGCGTCAATCAAATCTTTAGAAGTCGTTCGAGGATGTTTTAAAGAAAATAATTCCGGTATAATGTATTTTGATCAGAACTTCTTCCAAGGTCAGTAAATTGGCTCATCATAATATTTATGTTGGCTTGCTTTTCAGTAAGTATCTAAGTAAGTGGTTTTCGGAGTTTTCGTTAAGTATGTCGGATTCAATAATTTAGGTACTACAAGATGACCAAGTCGATAACTAGCCCTACCTTCTTAAAAGTTTGGATATTATATTATATATCATACTACCTAGAATATTTGAGATTGAAAGCGTCAGGCACATTGTGGGAACCTTTTGTAAACAGTTCAACTTATTTTTTCGATACTTCCGTATTTTAATCGAAGACAAAAGAATAGAAGCGAGGGTTATATTGATAGCTAAATATAAAACTATATTTCAGACCTTGGAAGGAATAAAAATGTACCGGGGCTGATAGCGGAGGCCCGATCCCTCGGAGCATCATCTGTATCTTCAAGCCAGTTGTCATCCAACTCTGATGCGTCATTCAAGTCAATCAACAGTAACCATTCCTTTAAAATTCGGAAACGGCGGTTGAAATCGGAAACTAACTTATTCAGAGACGCACTCCATAAGTCGAGGAAGAACATGAGATTGAATAAAAGCAACCATTCCGAAAACACCCCAGGTAGGTGCTTAATGTATAACTATAATAACTGTTAATAACCATGCAATACTTTTTTACATGGGCTAAATATTTCCATTTAACAAGCCTGAAAGTTGCATAACACTGAATCATATTCGCTGTGCTGCGCTGCCGTGTGTGTCACCGTATATATGATTCAGTGTTATACAGCGCGCTGGGCACGCTCCGTTGCGATGCGCATTGCGCACACGCCCCGCGCTGCGGTCTGTGACACGGTCGCCACATTCGCATCAGCACAAAATCTTGAACAATTCGGTACAGGAACGACTTAGTATAAGTAGGCTAAATGCTATGATGCCATAGACCTATAAACATCATGGTGCTGTGTGACAAACAAGCAAACAGGCTTCAAAATACACCGTTGCAGGCCTAGGCCGGCAATGCAATGCAATCGTCTATTGTTTCATGTCACACAGCAGCACAGCACCATGATGTTTATAGGTCTATGGCATCATAGCATTTAGCCATTTAAAAAAAAACTAAGTAGTAAGTAGGTATAAGCAATATTTGCGTTTTGGTTCATTGTGACACTCTGCCACTACGCTTATTTAAGGTAAGGTAAGATGGTGACGGTGATGGTAACGGTGAATTGCCTAGAGAAATATTTCACCATTAACATCATCATCACCATCATCATCATCATCATCGTCATCATCATCATCATCATCGTCATCATCATCATCATCATCATCATCATCATCATCATCATCATCATCATCATCATCATCATCATCACCATCATCATCATCACCACCGCCATCATCATCATCATCATCATCATCATCATCACCATCACCATCACTACCATCATTATCACCTCATGATGACGACGACGATGTTTGGTATTGTCTACCTAAATTGCATGGGTCATTTTCATATCACATTGGAATTACAATTGATTTGTATGGTTTAAGATGGTCCAACTTTTTGAATTTCTAATAACATGAAATATATAACTAAATTCTATCAATGCTGTTGTTTTCATTATCTATTCCCACAAAGCATTTATGACAGGAGATGGTAATGTGAACTTTCCTTGCTGCCAAATATGACAGTCAATACCATATTGGCTTGAAAAAAATATATTAGTCATAATATTTTTGTATTGGTATGAGTTTACAGCAAAAAAAAATTTGCATGGACATTTTCTGCTAGTTTATTATTCACCCTCCACAAAAATGATCATAAAACTCCAATCATAAGTGCTTTGCGCTTGTTCCAATTTCAGTCAACATGTTACCTGCACAAGGTTAGAAATGTAACCAAATGGTCATCTTTCAGATATCCTAGAACCCACTGGTTCCAAATAACGTCATAATTTTTGTCTGGCCGGAATTCTTGTAGGCTTATTTTATACAAGTTTCCTAATTTAGGGGCATCATTTCCCACATACTTGTGTATAGAGTTAATGAATTTTTCATCTGGTTCAACAACATCCACAGATTGAAATTGAGGTACTAATAAATATTTAGAAATTCGCCCGATACCGGCACCACAATCCAAAGCTAAATTAGTAGCTGGTGCTTTTGGCGACGTTAGAATCGATTGTAAAAACAACTTTGACCCTTCTATATCTATATCTGAAATAAAACCAAAGCCACCAAGCACACCATCAAGAGTTGCTGGAATTTCAGACCAATATTCTGAAGCTTTCTCATAGCAAATATCTTCTGCAGTGGTCATCTTCTATCTTCTTGTAACACTGGGAATTGTCAGGCCGGGTTTACTGAAGTAAAATAGCTCCCAGGCTATGCAGTAATAAGTATAACAATGATGATTATAATGCTCAAAATAGTGAGTATAATAACGATTATCGAAATAATGATGATGATGATGGTGATGGTGCATGTTTGAGAAAAGCACTATACAAGCCTCGGCCGGAACAGGGGTTGCCGGCCTCGTATCATGCCGGCCTCGTGTACCACTCGGCCGTCAACCCCTTAAGTCCCGGCCTCTGCAGTAATGTACTATTATCGCGGGCGAAGCTGCGGACGGAAGGCTAGTGAATTATACTTAGGTAGTTGAGGAAACTGAATTACGTACCAGAGTAGAACCTTTTCACAATAAATTTCAAGATGATACTCTGTTAGGCGGTTCAGTTTCTTCGAATGTACCTATACATAATATGCGTTTCGCGACATGGCTCGGTATAGCTGATCTACACCATTGATTAAGCATTTCTTTAAGCAGTGCGAATGCGTAAAATTGACAAGTAAATGTACATGTATTGGGAGCCAATAAAAATATTATGTAAATTAAATTAAGGAGAAGTAGCGTCAAATACGTTAAAACTTCATGTCATGGAAACTACAAATAAGAAAGTATATATCATTGTATAGGTTCTATTAGTCGATCGCTATCAGATTTTGATAATATATTTAACATCATACCACATCAATCCGTCATTACCTAATAAAATACTTATTGAACTTTTTACTGAACCCAGGTTATCGTAGCGATAAGTTTTGTTTCATATAAATACGACAACTCAGTCCATTACGAATATAGATCGCTGACATCATCGATGGTTTCAAGTCAACGGTCAACGCTTCCAAAGTCAATAGCAAGTAACAACTTGCTCAAGTCCAGTCGTCCTGAGTTTTAATTTGAACATTAAAGTGTTTACTTTTTTTTTATTATCTTGGCTAATACTGGCTGCATGTAAAAACGAAGCCCCAGTTTACGGTTCTCGTCTTATTGCTGGCCACTTTTACATTGAAAGCGAGCCGCCATGTAAATTTTCAGTTTTTTTTTAATAGGACATATGGAACTCAAGAGTTAGTGGCAATATGACTGAGTCCGAGGCGGTTGTGAATGTAGAAGTGGAGATTGAGTGCGGGATAGACGCATCAGTGTTGAGTGACGTTGAGTGGTTTATGTTAACAGGGGGGTCACCTCGGAAGGAGAGGAACCACCGTCGTAACGCGAAGAACAAGACTTGGAAATTCGTAGACTTGTGCACATGGATCGGTATGAAGGTAAGGTATTGTTTTTTTTATAATGCTGTTCAATACTCAACATTATAATTTCATGATCGATTCAATAATATTTTTTGATCGACAGCAAAAGGCTCGCTTGTTTGCTTCTATCGTCCTATATACTTAATTTTTTTTATTAACACATTAATAAATAAGTAAAGGTACAGTCAACCTCAAAAGTAGTTTAAACACTTGGTGTTTAGTCACTGTTAATAACTTGAAACATTTTATATTGTCCCAGTAGTATCATTGTTTACCTACTAATAGGATACAGTATTAAGCAATTCAGCTATTCGGGGTCACCACGTGGGGAGGGGTTGCAATGGAGAAATCTCTCTCTAGGCAGAAGTTACTGATTGGTACTGAAGTCCGAAAAAAGTTGGAAGTTGTATTTATGCAGCAGAGATGAGAAACTACTATAGTGCAATGTAGAATGTAGCGGTTTCTCTAATTAAAGACTAGATGGCGCTAGAGGTCGCCACAATATACTACCCCTCTAATTCCATTTCATTTTAGAGTTATCAGTCCATCACGGGTATGTTGCGGGAGCCGCCGTCCATCAAGCAAGAGTATGACTTGAGACAGGAGGTGAGGGAACTCAGGAAGTACCAGAAGGAGGTGGACAGCAGACATGCCAGGCTGGCTTGGCAGTACGAGGCGCTGCAGGAACAGATGAAGATTATGAGTGCCAAAATCGAGGACATGGACAAGAAGCTAAGGTAAACACTAAGTAGTTTTTATTTTGCGTTTTTGAACGGACGAAAATAATTTAGGTACTTACTTACCTTCTTTAGTGAGAAAATTAGTGGTTCGCGTTGTAGCCTTTAAGATTCAAAGATTCGATCATCATCATGATGATCATTAAAATAATTGCTTTTTCACGCTAAAACGATTTGACGAATCCTGATGAAATGCGGCATACAGATAAGTTTGGCACATACAGCAGTGGCGTAGCGTGCCTTGGTAAGGCCCTATATCAAAATTAGCTGGGGGCTTTCCCGGGAAGCACAAGATTAAGTTGTGGCAACACTGTCGCACCTTTATTTTCATGACTATGATAGATATCTATGGATAGATCGGTGGTATTTCTGCTTACACACGTTACGGCGGTAGCTACGCCCCTGGCATACAGATCCGTTTATAACTAGGATACTTTTTATCCTGGAAAATTGCATAGTTCCCGCGGGACAACGATAAATATTATTCACAGATGGAGTCGCGGGCACCCTAACATGTAATTCTAACCACTCAATGTGATTTCCAGGTCTCAATCAGAAGTTCAGTTCAGGTCCCCAGCGATCCCCCCGCCTCCCCCGCCGCCTCCGCCGCCTCCACCGCCGCCTCCGCCTCCGTCCGGCCCAAAGGTCGGGCGCTCCAATACGCTACCACGGTGCGGGTCGGCGCCTCCACGGATAGCTGGGCCCCGGCTCACCATAACGCCTGAAGACATAGCCAATGTTAAATTACGAAAAGCTAAGGTAGCATCATGTGATATCGTCTATCGAAGAAACTGATTCGCGTAGGTACCTAGGGTGGAATCTTTTCGCTGTAAATGTCACGTTGACGTTTTATACATCTGCTAAAAAAATATTCGTGTAATTGTTTGGGAAAACGTTTTGCCCTGGTGTGCGATTCAGTTTTCTCGACTGTTATAAGTGGATAATGATTACTCGTAAATGGATTAATTTTAAGATATTTTGCGGCCTTGTAAAGTGGGAGACGCAGTGTAGGTAGGCCTCCAACAAGATGGAGCGATGTCCTGGTTAAGTTTGCGGGGTCGCGTTTAATGTAGATGGCGGGCCGGTCTGTTTGGCGAATCTTGGGGGAGGCCTATGTTCAGCAGTGGACGTCTTTCGGCCGGAAGAAGTCCTTTGTAGAGTACCTACCCTCCGTTATCACGCTTAGGATCGACCACTCGTTAGCTGAAAATAGGCTCAAGGGAATACGTAAAGTAATCATAACTTATGATTCATAAGGATATGGCGGATAATGATATTCACAATCGGAAGGATAACGTCGTAGGGTCAACGTCATAAATAAGTGATCACTTTTGTACCTTGCCACTTTAAAGCCATGTTTGAAAAGCCATACGAAATTATGTAACGACTGAAAGTGACAAGGTACAAAAATTATCACTTATTTATGACGTTGACTGTACCAACCAGCGGACGTCCACGTGACGCCATAGGTACTAGTCATTTGTAAATGTTGCATCAGCGTATTTTAAGTTTCGATGTATCTTCTTCTATGGTGTAATTCTTAATGGTTATAGAAAACTAGCTACTGTCGCCCGCGACTCCGTCTGCGAATAATAGGGGCATAAAAAATAGCCTACGACCTATTCTCAGACCTATCGAATATAGAGAAAAAAGTTTCATAAGAATAGGTAGAGCCGTTTCGGAGGAGTACGATAGCAAACACCGTGACACGAGATTTCTATATATTAGATTAGTTATTGCGTTTCTAGGACAATCCGATACGTACGAAGCCTCAGCAGAAGCCCCAGCAGCCACTAGTGACGCAGCTGATGCTGCAGACGACACGCGCCAAGCTCGCCCGCGCGCGCCCCAACGCCGCCTCCACGCCCAAACAGCAGCTCGGCGAGCTAGAGAAGTAAGATGTCTGACCCTCAGACTGAGGTCAATCAGGTTTGATGATCTGTTTAATCATCAGTCGCCTCATTTCATTTAGACGAGTAAGTAGTTTGTTTGTGCCATCATAGTACATAAAAAATCGGAGTGTTGCAACACTTGCGACACCGCTTATCTCTTTGCTACATTGGGAACACTGATTATTTATACTTATTGTATGTATTAATCATACTTATATATTTTGTATATACTTAGTAGCATATTTTATAACAGGTTTCTTTCTGTGAGTTTATATACTGTTATTTGTCAAAAAATTGTATTGTATCTTTCACTATTTCTAAGTTTTTAACTTGCCTTTTATCGGTCCCTTGCTAAATTCTCTTCTCATCCACTCTAAAGTTGACTGGTAGAGATCCGTTAAAGGGATAAGTTCTTCGCCTTTGTTTGTATATATGCATGTCAATGGTTGTATTATAGTGTTTTCTTACATAATGTGAGTTACTTAGTATTTATAACTAGGAAAAATTAACTTAATTTGACATGGTCCTTGCTTAGAATAACACAAATAAGAAAAAAAAAAAAATATTAGGGGACAATCTTACACAAATCGACCTAGTCCCAAACTAAGCAAAGCTTGTACTATGGGTACTAGACGACGATAAACATACTTATATAGATAAATAAATACTTAAATACATAGAAAACATCCATAACTCAGGAACAAATATTCGTGCTCATCACACAAATAAATGCCCTTACCGGGATTTGAACCCAGGACCTCTTGCTTCGTAGGCAGGGTCACTACCAACTAGGCTAAAGCGGTCGTTAACAGTCAGAAAGAACACGGATAAGAGTTGCGTGTTTTATTTGTATTATATTCTAAGTAGTATGTAGTTTATTTTTAAGTTTATATAATTTTCTAGTGCCATATAGATAATAGGTAAACTATAACTGTAACCTTTTACTAAGGAACATATTGTTAAGTGGTTACTACCGCCATTATGAACCTATACATATTGCTGTGCCCTTACAGGGTAAATGTTGAAGCTGTACATTATTTTTAAGATCTTTACCCACAACATTTAAATGCAATAAAGAGTTTGAGTTTGAGTTTGAGTATGTTACAAATGTAGGTATGGTTACTGATCTCTAGAACTGCTGAATCGATTCCAAAAGTACCTTACCTCCTCTTTTTTTTTCGTCGGTTGAAAATACTAAGGGCAACAGCTAGTCAGCTAGATAACAAGAGACACCTAGACTAGTTGACCCCCCCCCCCCCATTGACTATGTGACGAGAACAAAACTGAGACCATCTGACCACTCCACCGCTTCGTCTGGGACGCTATCGCGTTATACTCTGCTACACCACTGGCACATGCAAGTCAGTTGCCTCTGTATCATCCACCAACTCTGCATAGTCTCATGTCTCATGCAGAACCTACGCTCTAAGCACACGTATAGCTTCAAAATTAGCCACTTTATTACTAAAAAAGAACACTGCGTGATTTTGTGAGCGGTCGAAATTTTCGTCTACTTAATCGGTTCGATAGCATCAAAAAATAATTCGTACTACTTTTCTGTTTCATAAAAAGAGCTCAGTTTAAAGTGTAACCTATTTTATTTCAGATGCCTCCTCCAAGACACCTGGGTATCATCTCTCTACCGGCGGCGAGTCGCCCGCGGCACCTTCCGCAGCGCAGAAGACGTTCGCATTCGCCCCTACCCCACGCGCTCCAACAGATCCCCTCGCTCCCCTCGCTCCCCCAGATCCAACTCCGTACCCCGAGGACCCATGTCACCCCTCAAGCATCCCCTAACAGTCCCGAACTAGACTACGGGACATTAATTTTAATGAATCCTGAAAGCGTCTGCAACATTGCATCTTTCATTTGCCTGTAGAGGTTACCGGAGTCCTGTTAGAGTTAAGGCTGGATTCAGTGCTCGACGATTCAGTGGGTATACTGATGTTGGTCGAAAATAGCAAATAGCAATAAAAATGTTGGATCATGTACAGAGTAGCGTTGATAGATTTCTACGAGCGTTTAGCTATGTTACGTGAATGAGGTCCCGGTCGAGTTCGTCGGTAGACTGACTGACGTGATGCAGTGGTGTACCTACTTAATATGTTATGTTACACGTGCGTAATGTGACCGATCAGCACGTATACGTAATTGATTAAGTTTGCCGTCTCAGTGAAGTAACTACTAAAGCCTTCGATTCAAAAAATTACCCTTTTAGGCAAATCGCAGGCGCAGTGCAGTAGACGCTGATGGTTGAGGGGAGTGCACAGCTTTAACATTGTTAAAATAATATGTGATTGATTTTGTATACCTATGATGAAAGGTAGAATTAATAAATAATATTGACGTTTGACAAGCCTTAATTGGGCTTCCTATTTAATTTTATACTCCGCTCAAAACGTCTAAGCGATAATTGATGGACAAATTAGTAAGTGCAATAGATCTTTAGACATTATTGGGCAAGGTAGTTTCTTAGTAATTGATTTATGAATGAAACTTTTTAGTCTTACAAATAATAATCGTATCTGAGATCATGTTTTTGATGATTTTACTATATTAGTTATAATTTTGCACCAATGTATAATAAAGCTAGGGACACCTTAACGAACAATATTTTGTTTAAACATTTTATAAGGTGATTGTGATTGTTTTTAGGCATTGTCTGGCTTATTAAAATGCAAAATTGTATTAAAATAATCGATTAATAAAAAAATAATGTAAGTTATCGTTTTAATGGCTAAGATGATAGCAATTCAATATCATCATCATTTCAGCCGAAAGGCGTTACGTCCACTGCTGAACATAGGCCTCCCCCAAGGCCCGCCAAACAGATCGGTCCTGCGCCATCCGCATCCAATGCGTTCCCGCAACCTTAACCAGGTCGTCGCTCCATCTTGTTGGAGGCCTACCTACACAATCCACGCAATCCAATATGTGAAATAAAAAAAAGAAAGACTGCCTAGTTCGAGTTAAGTTTTTATTTTTATAGGGAGAAACTAATTTAGGGTTAACAAATTAACAAAGACCATAAGGCCGCGGACACGAAGTCAGAGGGCAGCGGAGCGGCGAGTGCGTTCTCTGTTTATTGCGCGGCCGTGACGTTCGACACACAGTGATTAATTCGATTACCAGGCAGGATATACAATGAACAGAAAGTTTGAATTTCTTGTCGGATTTTTCTCAACAGGGTTTTTTCGAACCGGTGGTAGATTTTTCGACGTTCATAGGAGCATCAATTGATGCCTGAATTGAATAAAGAATTTTGACCTTGAAAAAACGCTCGTCACGCCGCTGCTCTCCCCGCAGCCCGCCGACTTCATGTCCGCGGCCTAAAGGCTTCCACACACCGTAGCGTGCAGACGGAGCGTACCCAGCGCGTTGTACATTTAGCGCACAATTTAGCGTTAATCATTATACGCTGCGCCGCGTAGCCGGTGTGTGTCACCGTATATATGATTCAGCGTTATACAACGCGCTGCGTACGCTCCGTTCGGCGTCGCGCGCACACCTCCCCGCTGCGGTTTGCGCCTTCCATTTAGTCCTCTGTAAAGAGGTTAAGCTATGGAAATATCCCTCAAAGTTGTCAATATCAAAGACTGTGCTGCCAACATGTAATTCCTATAGATGTGGGGAAAAGGAACTGTGGTTTCAGCGGGGATTTGCAGCATGCAAGGAAATTTTTTATAATTTAACTACCGTAATGTAATTCTTTCGATATCTCTTCGGTACCTGATCCAGTAACAACCGTAACAGATATTCAATTTAGGTAAACAGCGACAAGTGAAATAAATCAAGTGGAGTACCGATCGAACCGATCATCAAACATATTGCAAACAAAAGAACTAAAATAACAAAACAAAGAATTATGTGGCGCGCTTTTGCCGTTTATAAGGACTTTGCTTTACTCCCCCTATTTTTGATAATTTGACGTAAGTTTTTGGTGCAAAATGGAAAACAAACGCCTGGCAGCACTAAAATGTAAAGTGTCACTGCATAGGATTCTTTGGCGGGAATTTGAAACGAAAGGGCGTAAAACTTGATTTTTTTGAAAAGAAAATTCATAATATTGTATATATTTGTGTTTAAGTGTTTTTATTTGTCTGCAAATAACTAATATTTAGTGAAGTGTTTTAAAAATGGAGGGTAACGAGGGCGGGGGTGGCGTTCCCCTCGCCCCCGGCACAAAACGGGGCAGGACAGTGGACAGTGAAAAGAACAGTGGCGGTGAGGACAATCTTTACTTACCTTTTCACAAACCTGATTACAAGAGACTCTATCCGGAAAACTCGGCTTCCACGGAATTTAAAGTATTCGTCGAATCTAGTAGTACGAACGAAAGACTAGGAAACAAAAGCCCAATTTATTTGAACCACATATTCACAAATGGAATCAAAGGTGTAGTGGCTATTCGTAGAATAAACGCTAGTAAGATTGTGGTGGTATTTAAACAATTTAACACGGCCAACAACTTTATTAACAACACGGCTTTTTTGGAAAAAAATGGCATGCGAGCTTTCATACCCGCAGCTCATATTGAAAAAATAGGAATTATTCGATTTGTTCCAGTGAACATTTCAAACAAGGACTTGTACTCCAAGCTGTCGTCGATATATGAAATAATTTCAGTTAGACGTTTTTCGAAAAAAGTAGGACAAGAACGAGTGCCTTTGCAAACTGTGAGCATTACGTTTCTGTCAAATTCATTGCCTGACAATGTTCAATATGACCTGTTCTCGTACAGGGTATTCGATTATATTCCCCCTCTGCAGCAATGTTACAGATGTTTTAAGTTTAATCACTCGGCCAAGATCTGCAGCGGCAAACAGCGCTGCAGTTGTTGTGCCGGTGATCACCACTACAAAGAATGCGATAAACCAAACGAGCTTTCTTGCGTAAATTGCAGCGGGCCACATATGGCTATTTCAAGGACTTGTCCAATAAAAATGCAAAAAATGATGGAGAAAAAGAGTAAAATTACTTACTCTTCTATTGTAAATACCAAAAACGTTGTGGACTTTCCCCCATTAAAAACTACTCAGCAAACTGTACAAAATGTAAATTTGAATGTAAATAAGCCTTTAAATACCACTGTAAATAAGACACAGAACCTAACGAATTTCACTTCTGTTGCTGATGTTAAAACTCAGCTATTAGGTAATAATGATCTGACTATGGCTATTGTTCGTACATTGATCCAATTGGCTAATAATGGTGATGACACTCCCATTACTACCGCAATAATTAAAGAGATGCTTTTTCAAAATTTATCATAAATGGATTCCAGTTCTTCTCATAATTCACAGTTAAGAATCGCTCTTCATAATATTCAAAGTGTTAAAAACAAAAAGCCTTTAATTATTAAGTTTTTAAAAGAAAATAATATAGATATCTGCCTACTGAATGAAACATGGCTTAAAGAAAATCAAACTTTTAACATTCCTGGTTACAATATATTTTATAAAAATGCGAAAAATGAACACGGAGGTGTAGCCATTCTGATAAAATCATTTTATAAGTGTAAATTATTACAAACTGCTTTTTATGAGGACATTCAAGCAATTGCTTTATCGCTGTCTGTTGAAAGTGGTAATATGTCAATTTTATGTGTCTATTGTCCCCCTACTGGAGGCCTTATGCGTATTAATAATTTACGGAAATTAATAAATGATCTACCTAAACCCATTTTTGTAGCAGGAGACTTTAATGCTCACCACATAGCTTTCGGCTGCGTTTCCACTAAGGGTCGTGGCCAACAATTGTTCGACATGATTGACGAGTGTAATTTATGTATATTAAATGATGGCAGCTTTACAACTCTTAATTATCCTAATCGCAATCCTTCTGCTATAGACGTAAGTCTAATCAGTCCTTGTATTGCCCCTCTTTGTGAGTGGTCAGTACATGATGACAACATGGGAAGTTATCATTTCCCAACTATAACAGACATAACACTCTCAATAGACAGATATCAAATAAACCCTCCTGTTGACAAGTTTTTATATAACAAGGCAGACTGGGAAAAGTTTAAAAAATTATCAATTGATATCTTTAACGATTTGACTGTGGACAATGAGAACCCTTTGGAATCATATAATCAGTTTTGTATTTGTCTCAACACACTTAAGCAAGAATGCATACCTAAATTTACTAAAACTTCAACTTTTCGAAGTAAACCTCCGGCACCATGGTGGAATGATAAATGTGAACAGAGTGTTGTCAACTCTTATGAGGCTTTAAAGTGCTACAGAGTTACTCCTACTATGGAAAATTACATACAATACAAAAAAATTGATGCTATTAAAAAAAGGACTATTGCTGAGGAAAAAAAGAATGGCTGGCAAAGACTTTGCGACAATTTTAATAGAACCACACCAATAAGCATTATTTGGAATTACATTAAAATGTTTAAAGGTATGAATAAAAGTAAAAACAAATCATACAACAATGAGTTTATCGCATCCTTTTTAGATAAGTTGTCGGAGGACAGCACAGATAGTTTCGACAATCTAGATGTATACTTTAATCTTAATAATAATAATGAGAAATCCAAGTTTCTGTTAGAACCTTTCTCAAGAAATGAATTCTTACTAAGCCTTCAGTCACGTAAAAATACAAGCCCTGGTTTAGATGATTTTCCCTACATACTAATTAAAAACTTGGATTCAACTGTACAAGATATTTTATTAGATATATTCAATGCACTATGGTCAAAACAAATAATTCCTCAGCCGTGGAAAACCCAGTGCGTGATTCCAGTTCTTAAACCAGATAAGTCCCCAGATTGTGCTGATTCATATCGGCCTATTTCCTTGTCATCATGCATTGGTAAAGTTTTTGAAAACATGGTAAAATGTCGCCTCGACTGGTTTGTTGAATCAAATAGCATTATTCCGCAAATGCAATATGGATTCAGACGAGGTAGGAGTTGTGCAGACAGCTTCTTGTCCCTTATATCAGATCTGAAATATGCAAAAAATAGTAATGTTAGTGTTGCATGTGTTTTTTTGGATGTCAAAGGAGCATTTGATAATGTTCATCCTGGAATATTAGTTAAGGTGATAACTAACTTGGGAATACCGGGGTTAGTTGCCAAGTGGGTGCATGAATTTCTAATTAACCGGACATTATATGTGAAACATAATAATATAATACATGGCCCAAGATCTGTGTCTAAAGGCACTATGCAAGGTGCAATTCTGTCACCTTTGCTATATAATTTATATACTAGTGAGATTTGTAAATATGTAAATACAGATTTTGTAAATATTTTACAGTTTGCTGATGACCTTGTACTATATAGTGTCAATAATGATATAGACATAGCCATCCATAAAATTAACTATGCTCTTGAGGAACTACATTTGTTTTACCATAACAGATTACACTTACAAATTAATCCAACTAAAAGCAGTGCTATGATTTTTAGTAAGGACTCTCCTTCTAATAATATTATATTCAATAATGAAGTAATTTCTCAAGTTAACCATCATAAATTTTTAGGCATAGTTATTGAGAATAACTTAAAGTTTGAAAAACATATTAAATATATATCTCAAAACTCCACAAAAGGGCTAAATATTATGAGGTGTCTAGCAGGAGTATCTTGGGGGGCAGACCCAAAGATACTGTCAATGTTGTATAAAGCAATAGTTAGAAGCCATTTCGACTATAGTTGTTTAGCTTACTTAGATAGTAATTATGTACATAGACTAGACATTATTCAGAATAAGGCTTTGAGGGTGATTTCAGGAGCTTTCTGCTCTACTCCCATTAGAGCAATGGAGGTTGAAACAACTATCATGCCTCTTGCATTGAGAAGATTACTACTGGCAGAAAGACATAGTGTGAAGCTATTAGCTTCAAATAATCAACATATAATTAAAAAAATAATACCTTGTGAATTAGACTGCCATGATCCTATGACTACAGGTGCCGATCTTCTCAATGGCCAGGCTCCCAAAGTCTCTCGCATCCTGCTGGAAATGAGGAAGAATTTCCCATCATTGTATGCAATATCACCTTGGCCATGTTATTCACACTCATTCAGTTCTTTATTCCCTCAAGTTTCAGTAATTAGGGCTTCCATCACCTCTAATCAGGATATGTTAGAATTTTTAAGTGAAAATGAGGATTACTACAAACTTTATACAGATGGCAGTAAGGGAGAAAATTATGTTCGTAGTGCTGTTTATAACCCTCAAAATAAGTTTGTTCAAAGCTTTGTTCTGAATAGTAATTGTAGTATATTTACTGCGGAGGCATATGCAGTTTTAGAAGCACTTAAGTTAATTGCATTTACTAATAGTTACCATAAGTTTTTGATTCTTACTGACTCTTCAAGTCTAATTAAAGCTCTGGAAAGCTTCAAAGTTCATTTTAAAACATCATATATGATTTATAAAATAAGAGAAATGATTAATAATTATAGGAAAAAAGGATTAGACATTTCTTTTATGTGGATACCGTCACATAAAGGAATAACAGGCAATGAAATAGCTGATAAGGCTGCATATGATGGAATCAATGCGTTAGATGTGTCTTTAATTGTAAATATTCCGGTTACTGATTGTTATGCCGCCATTAAACATGATATACAAAAATTGTGGCAAGAATTTTGGAAGAAGGACCAGGAAGTCAAGGGAAAATGGTATGGAAGCATTCAACAAGACTTACCAGTCAAACCATGGTATAATAAGCTCAAGTCACCCAGCCGTGATTTTATCACCACAATCAATCGTCTTCGTTTTGGCCATACTAAGACACCTGCACATCTGACCAGACTTGGAATTGTACATAATAATAAATGCAACAACTGCGGCAGTATCGGCGATATAGACCATTTGATTTTTTCCTGTCCGGCATACTCCTTGGATAGGTTAATCCTGGCTAGTGAAGTCAAAGTGTTATCAACTAACGACCCCTCCCGCCGCCTCAGTGAATTGTTAAAAAATGTGGACTGTTATATACCAATCTTTAAATATATTAAAAATACTTTCAAAGAACTCTGACATTACCACAAAAGAAAAACGTAAAAGTGAAACGTGAAACAATTGAAACATACATATATACTTTAGTCTATGTACTGAAACTACTCTTTCATGTGAAATGTGAAGTGAATGGCGTGACGTTTAATCAATGGTGTTACCAATGAGCAAATAACCGCTATGACAATATGAAAATAAAGACTTGGCTTAAAGGTCCAGTTACCAGGCCATAAAATTAAAAAAAAAAAAAAAAAAAAAAAATGTCACTGCATACACTGTCACGTCACTGTCAGTGTCAGTGTCAGTCACACAGTCAGGTCCTCAGGTCAGAGTAGGACGGCAGCTATAGTGATTTGATTAGATTATTTTTATTATGATTCATTTCTTTTTTGATGTTGTTGATTTCGGTCATAACATTTATTTCACGTTCAGAACTGTCTGTGAGTGGGACAGTTTATTATTTAATAGTGTTCAATTCAATTTTTGAAAATATAGCTCCATCGATACTATCGATGATTCTGCCAATGTCGAGGTTGAGAAAGACACTATCGATTGGCCGTTGTTCGGTGACTTTGGTGTGCAGAAATCGGATGAGAACCTAAAATAGACAACACAAACATAAATTTTGTTAATCTACCTACAAATATAAAGTTAGTTAATCTATCTACAAATACAATTTGTTAATTTTTATGAACTTACATAATACATCTATAAGGCGGGTATGAGTTAGTGTAAGAAGGAAGTTTAAGTTAACAGGACGAGGAAATTTGGAAGGGAGGAGGTCATATAAGGGAGTAATAATTTTGGGGCAATTAAAAAACATGTGTTCCAAGGTGCCTTCGTCCATGCCACATTCGCATATGGAATGGTCTCGGACCCGTATTTTGGCAAGAAATACTGGAGAGCATACGTGTCCTAATCGTAAGCGTATAATGGTGGACGTGATATTTTTGGGAATCGATCTGGAAATGAAGAACCATGGCTTAGTGGGCAGATCTGGCTGCAGGCTCCCATAATGTTTGCCAACACAAGATCGAGCAGCTTGCCAGCAAGAGTTCCAACTATCACGCATTTGCGGTAGTGCGAGGGCTCTCGCATCACGGGGGAAACAATGCTTGTACTTGTCACAACCTAATTCAATGGCCTCCTTAGCACACATGTCTGCGGTTTCGTTACCTTTTATTCCGCTGTGACTGGGAATCCAAGCCAGAACTATCTCTTGGTTTTGGAGGTGACTTTTGTGGAGGAGTTCTTTTATCTGGAGAGTGATGCAGAAATTTTCCTTAGCATGAAATGGACGCTTTACAATGTCCTGCAAGCAACTTAAGGAGTCTGAGAGGATGAGGGATTTTGGGATTTTATGCGAATGGACAAAAAGGATGGCTTCAAGCAGGGCGACTGCTTCACCAGAAAAGACGGAATTAAAAGGAGGGAGTCTAAAATTAAGGATAATTTTATATTTTGGGATCCATACAGCGGCACCCACAGGGCCGTCTTCTTGTAGTTTTGATGCATCCGTGAATAATAAAAGGTAATCAGACCACTTTTCTCCTATCTCTCTATTAAAGCTATGGTCAGCGTTGTTTTCGTTTTTTTGAATGCCTAGGCTGAGTAGGACAGTTGGCTGGAAAACTAAGCTGTCATAGTCTATTTCATAGAGTGGGTTTTTGTAGCTTTGAAGGAGTGGGACGGGAAGGTTTTTTATTTTTTGAAAGCTGTTCACAATCAGTGGTTTTACTTTATGTGTCCAGTAGGGTGAAGAGGAAACTAACTGGGAGAGGGACTCAATGGTAGGAAGCAGGGGATGGGAGGATATTTGGTAAGATTTTGTCAAAAAGCGGTCTGCCAGGTATTGTCTACGGAGGTAATAGGGGGGGTCCAGACATTCAACTTGGAGAGCTTTGGTTGGGGAAGACTTCATTGCCCCCGTAATAATCCTCAGGCATCTAGCTTGGATCCTATCAAGTTTGGCCAATGCCAATTTGCTACAGGGCTCCAAAAGGAAACTTCCATAGTCAAAATGGCTCCTAATAATTGCATTGTAGAGGAGTTTCTGGCTGTATGGGTGGGAGCCCCACCTGACACCAGATAATGCACGCAGGATGTTTACTTTTTGCTCAGCTTTTTGGCAGATGTAATTTAAATGATCATTTCCTGACAGTTTTGAGTCTAGAATTATACCTAAAAACTTAACTTTTTCGTGGGTCTCAATAGGATGATCATTAACTTGGACGTTGATTACAGGAACAACCATTTTGCGGGTGAAAACGACGACAGAACTTTTTTCTGGGGAGAGAGAGAGGCCATGGTCGACGAGCCACGTGTCTAAGTAGTAGAGGGCAGAATTCAGGGAGTTGGAAGATTCAACAACTGATCTTGAAGACGTGTATAAAGCAATGTCGTCGGCATACTGGAGGATTTTGCAGAAGCAATTAACAGAAGTATCAAGGTCAGCAGTATACAAACTGTAGAGGAGAGGGCTAAGGACTGATCCTTGTGGAAGACCCTTCCACACGAAGTAGGGTGAAGTCAACTTTCCGTCACAGCGGACAATTATGGAGCGACCCATGAGCATATTACTCACAATGTTAATAATCCTCACTGGGATACTCAGCTTGAGCATTTTCTGCCTGAGTATTGGAAGATCTACATTGTCATATGCCGCTTTAACGTCCAAGAAAACACCAACCAAATGTTCGCCACGAGAAAAAGCAATTCGAATGTCCGAGGTAAGCACGCTTAGGCTATCCATGGTACCCATACCCTTTCTGAACCCGAATTGGCTGTTGGATAGTTTATTGCTGTGTTCTAATATCCAGTCCAACCTGTTTTTAATTAAATGCTCCATAATTTTGGCAGGCACGGAAGAGAGAGCTATGGGCCTGTGGGAGTTTGGGTCAGCTGGGTCTTTGTTCGCCTTTAAAATTGGGATTATAATTTGGGTTTTCCAGTCTTGCGGAACATTTCCTGACAAGTAAATTTCATTTAAGATTTTTAGAAAAAACTGTTTCGCATTCTTGGGAGCTTGGGTCAAAAATGAGTATGGGATGCCATCTAAGCCCGGAGCGGAGTCTCGAAGGTGGTCTAGAGCGCAACATAATTCTTCGTACGAGAAAGGTTCATTCATTGCTCCGGGAGGGGAGGAAGCAGAGCAGTATCCTCCGCTGCCATCCTGGGATGGAACGAAGGGCGGGGCCAGTTTGGCTATGA